>CM070720.1:51361134-51961134 GCA_036346275.1 Otatea glauca | reverse complement strand
CGACATCGTTTTTCGGTTCGGAGTCCCAAACTCTATCATCACCGACAACGAAACGTAGTTCACAGGGAAGGAGTTCCTCGAGTTCTGCGATGACTTCAACATCCGTGTCGATTGGGCAGCCGTGGCCCATCCGCAGACTAACGGCCAGGTCGAACGTGCGAACGGCATGATCCTTCAAGGACTCAAGCCACGGATCTTCAGTCGGCTCAAGCACGGCGGGCGGTGGGTGGCCGAGCGCCTCCGTCCTCCGGAGCTGCGGACCACGCCACCCGGCGGCCGGGTTTACACCGTTCTTCATGATGTTCGGCCGGCCGTCTTACCAATGAGACACAGAGTATGGCGCCCCAAGACTACAAGCCTTCGATGAGGCTCGGGGGCTCGCCTCGCAACAAGACGCCATCGACCAGCTCTACGAGGCGCGTGACGTGGCCATCCTGCGATCGGCCAAGTATCAACAAGCTCTGCGGCGCTACCACGGCCGCCCGAGTTCGAGGCGATCCTTCAGCGCTGGCGACCTAGTCCTGCGCCGGGTCCAAACCAGCAAAGACAAGCACAAGCTATCGCCGCCCTGGGAAGGCCCCTTCACCGTCGTAGACGTTCTCCAACTAAGGCACGGTCCAGCTACGACGTTAAACGAGCACTCGGACACCCGAACCTCGCGCAGAGGCATCGCGGTCGTCCCTGCCGACCAAGGCACGGTCCAGCTACAACGTTAAACGAGCACTCGGACACCCGAACCTCGCGCAGAGGCATCGCGGTCGTCCCTGCCGACCAAGGCACGGTCCAACTACGACGTTAAACGAGCACTCGAACACCCGAACCCCGCGCAGGGGCATCCGGTCGTCCCTGCCGACCAAGGCACGGCACTCGGACACCCGAACCCCGCGTAGAGGCATCGCGGTCGTCCCTGCCGACCAAAGCACGGTCCAGCTACGACGTTAAACGAGCACTCGGACACCCGAACCTCGCGCAGAGGCATCGCGGTCGTCCCTGCCGACCAAGGCACGGCACTCGGACACGTCCCTGCCGACCAAGGCACGGCACTCGGACACCCGAACCTCGCGCAGAGGCATCGCGGTCGTCCCTGCCGACCAAGGCACGGTCTAGCTACGACGATTAAACGAGCAACTCGGACAACTCAACCGAAGCAAACTCATCACGAAGACATTCATAAAGAAAAAGGAGATTTCATTATAGGCCAACAGGCTCAAACTTTACATACAGTCCTCAACAGACACAAGAATAGCTACGCTACACTACGGCAGGACTTTATCCTCGCCAAAACCTCTTAAACGTCCGTGCGGCATCGGTGGCACCGACGGCATGCTGGTAGGCCCTTGCCTGGTCGATGGGACAGCCGCCACGGTGCGCGTGGAACCGTGCACGCCGTGGCGTCTCCGCCGTTCGGCGACATCGACGCGCCCGCGGCGACTACGATCGGCGCCTCGCGCCATCACCTCTAGAAGGGCCCCCCTTGCTACCTCGAGCCTCGGGACGACCTCGAGCAGCGCATCGATGGCAGCAGCATCACGGGCTACAGCTTCTTCCTCCCGGAGTTCGGCCATCGCCTAGTCGTACTCAGCCCAAAGCTCGGCCAAAGGATCTTCTTCTTCTACCGTGACATCATCACCAAAGCCGAAGACTAGAAGGTGCCCCGAAGCCATTTCAAGGAGCAAAAGAAAGGATTCTGGTCTAAATGTCTATCACTCAAGCAAGCCGTAGCGTCCTTATATACCCGGACGGAGGGAGATTAAACGTCTCGAGAATAAGCGCAAGCGTCGGAAACGGCGCCTTCACCGTAACCCGGCGATCCGAAGACGAGCGGCGAGGCGCGCCAAGCCGTCGTGGCGTACAACGAGGTGATTCAAAGCCCCGCGGTTCGAATGCCCGAGCAAAATTCGAGGCGGCCGTCGGATGCGTCGGGTACACTGGCGTAAATCGTTTGACCTAATCAGTCGGACCGACCACTCGGGCCCAGTCACTATTCTCATCCAAGCTCAACCCCCAACCGAATCTGCCGAAATCGCTCGGGGGTTCGGGGGCTACTGACTAATACTTATAACAGGGGTACCCCAACGGCCCGAAGCGACGAGCCGGCGGCCTCAAGCACAGCTCAAGCCCAACAGGCCGCTCCCAGCCCACTACCGACCGAAGCACCTGCAAGGCCACACGAGATATCCCTTCCCGACTGATCGAGGGATGTGTCTCCGACCAAGCAGGGCTCCCGACCTCCGCAGCGGGACGGGGTTCCCCGGCTCCGACCAAGTTGAGCTCCCGACCCCCGCAGCGGGTCGGGATCCCCTGACTCCGATCGTGCCAAGACAACCCCTGCCAAGGGCCGCGTGTCAAAGCCTCTACCAGCCAACAGCCACGTACCCCACGAACGGGGTCGATCAAAGTGACTATACAAGGGCAGGTGGCTCCTTCCCAAGAAGGTTTAATGACTGACCGAAGTCATGCCCCGATCCATCGGCGGTCACATCTGATGCGAAGACACGCCTCTCCCGAGGCAACACCCACGTCATGCGCAGCAACGTCAACACTCGTGAGGTTCGCAGAGGGCAGGTACGCAGTTTCCCGGGGAAATACCTAACCGCCCTGACCAACTAAGCTACCGACTTAGCATGGGCAAGACGGGCGGTGACCAGTCAGCAGAACGAAGGACCGAAGCTCCTAGTGTAGGTCATCTCGTCCTCTCCCAATTCTCGATGTAACCTGCCCCTTCCTTCCGTATAAAAGGAGGCAAGAACCCCCGTAGGAGGGCAATCGAACCCATCTCGCTAAGCCATTAGCACTCTCGCTTGTAAACTTTGTGCAGTCATCTGTACTGAAGAGAATACAACGCCACCACACGAACTGGAGTAGGGACCTTCGGCCTGAACCAGTATACATCTTGGACTTCTGAGTCTAACCATTCAGGGAGTGGAACGCGCGGCCCCTTAGACTTACAAATTCACTTGCCGGTGCTCGAAACGCCGACAATATTTTTCAAAAAATTTAGTTTTAGGGCATATACCTATCTATAACAATTCAAATGAAACACATACCTTTCAAAAAGCATACTCGAATTCAAAGATTTTGAACAAGTTTGGATCACATGCTTTGCTGATTTATATATATAATCAGCACATACCTACAACCAAACTATCATCAAAAAGGGAAACTCTAGTTTGAATTTCAGTTCAAACTTGTTTGAACTAGTTAGTAAACTGATTAAACTCAGCATCATAGAAATTTCAAAAAGTATCCCATAAAAATATATAGAGAAAATACCCGTTTTAGATCATGGAGCCCGGGCACCATGGTGTCCCAAGTAATTATACTATATATATATATATATATATATATATATATATATATATATATATATATATATGATTGAGCCACCTGAGACTTGAGGCCTTGAGTCCCTACTCAAAGGTTGTCATCATCGAGCTATATCTGACTAAAACGTACCCACAAACTTGTTAATTAACCCACCCTAGCCAACTGAACAATGCTCAGTCCCACATGAGAAAGGGCTTCAATTAAGATTTTTGCTTGTCCTGACTAAGCTGGCTGACTAGAACTTGAGGTGACTTAAGACCCTGCCTGGCATTAGGCAATGTTCTAGCTAGGAAACCTCTTGCTTTAGTTAATGTTATTCATCCTTATGAGGAAGAAAAATTGACTAAGACGGACACTTGAGGTGGGACTGAAGGTTAAGTTTCATATCTAGCCTGTCATATATTTCAATGTTTCATATCTAGCTTGTTAATATGATTTTGGTGAGACCAACTCAAAGATTTATTTCAATGATTTTTTTCTATACGTATTATTCGTATTCATGTGCTTTGATTCAACATATATTACTTGATGTGTACGTCAATTATCCGTATGTCTTTATCCGTTCCCGATCCGAACCCATCGCATATCCGACTCGTATCTGTATCCCGAATTATCCAAATTCGTATCTGGATTCGGCTAGCCCGTATCCGGTTCCGAATCCGGAAAAAAAATATAGGTTAGAATACGAGAAGAGCAATATCCGTCCGTTTCCAACCCTACCCTCCACGCAGCCACACTACCGACCACACCAGGGCACCGCTTGTCACATGCCTCTTCCATTTGTTTGTTTCTATCCACCTCTGCAAGATAGTACTAGTAGATGGTGAATCATAAAAAAAAGGGATAATCCATACCATACCACTCTAAAAGTTGACACTTCACAAAATACCACTCGTTGTCTCAATGGCATGTGGGTCTAGGGGTCACATGTCATTGAGACAACGAGTGGTATTTCCTGAAATGCTAACCTTTAAAGTGGTATGGTATAGATTATCCTTAAAAAAAAAAAGTAACTGTTAGATAACAATCTCTTCATAGTTCGCGCGGTTGTACACCTGTATCTGCGGCCGATGCTTGGTGGCATCATTTGCATGGAGTTGGAAAGGAGGATGCTCAATGTTCATCGTGGGCATACCGTAAATTAGTAAAAGCAATGGTGTCCCCAACTCGTGTAACGACGGAGAATGAACAGCTCGTTCTTTCTTTGGCTAGTTACGATTTTTACCGAACAAAGATGAGAAGAAAACTGTGGCGGAGAATGTATGGGCCAACAAACTGCTCCGAGTTTCGGGGAGAATAAGCATATCCGCAGGAAGAGGATATTCCCCATCACAAATGCCAGGAAGGAATCTCGCTTCTCCGTCCTCCCGATGCACCGCTGCATGGGCGTGTCGCTACGAGCCAGAACAAAGTTACAAGGATAACAGCAACAGGCTGCAACGGTGAAACAAGCAAAGCACAGGTTGGGATGTCCTGCTTTAACTTCTAAACATAAGAAGCAAACGACATCGAGCTACATCATGAACAAACCAAGATAGTAGTAGAACAAGCAAGGGGCATTCAGATAAGACTTCGAAACCAATGAGAAACACCAGGCTGAAAACCAGATGGGGATACTAATAAGAGTACCAACTCACACGGATAATATGACAAGATCCAAAGCTACATATTGAGAAATAAATAACGGTTTACACGTCCCATCAACCAAAATAAATAGAATCCTGAACTTAAAAGTTACTCAGGCAAAGCATAATGTCAACCCACACACCGAACTCCCACTTACAACATAGCAGTAAACGACAAGCTCAGCAACAACTACAACGGATAATGCTTGCATTGAACCGCTTGCCATAGAGAAATCATTGCTTTTCCTCCCGTTCACGGTTCCACTGTTCAATCTTCGCCCTGCGCTCCTCGCTGTTTTCCCTGACTGGACTCCTTGCGCGCCTTGGTGGGCTACCATGCCTGCGCCTTCCTCCATCATCATACCTGTCATGCCTGCTGCCTCCACCCCTCCGTCCACCACCACCACCACCACCACGGTAACCATCACCACCACGGACACCACGGTAACCATCACGGTCGCGGCGGTAATCATCACGATCGTGATTGCCCCTCCTGTGGCGTGGGCTTGGGCTGCGGCTTCTCCCGTGGCTCCTCTTGGAACGCCCATATAGCTTCCTCCTGAGATCCCTGCCAATCTGCTTCACATGCATGAAATTGCAGTATCCACCACGGTTGCAGCTGTTCTCCTCAAACTGCCTACAGGTCGCCTCACGGAAGTCAGTCACAGGGGAATACTCAACAATTATTGGGCGGCCAGAGTAAAAGCGGCCTTGGAGGGCATTATGCGCAGCGACTGCCTGTTCTTCCTCCCTGAACTGGACATAGACATTCCCAATCATGTGGTCAGCAAGGTTGTCGCATACATTCAAGGTCTCGACCTCACCAAACTTGCTCAGTTCCTCAAAGATATCCTCATAGAAGTCCTCAAAGTGCTCCTGCATCTTATCCGGATCAATAGGCTGACCTTGAGCATCTACTCCAGGGGTGATCATATCAGGGCGCTGATACATGTTAGCAAGCACAATGGTTGGAGATATGGTTGGTCTGTTGTGCAGACGGGAGCAACGATCCCCATGACGACAAGCCCCAATCTTGAAGTAAAAAGGGCAGTTGACCCTATCCTTCTCAGTGCCAAATATTGAAGCCAAGTGCTCCGCCATGATTTTGAAAGCACTTCAGTTGACACTAAAGCTGTAGAAAACCAAGAAGATAAAAGACAAAAGTATCAGAAATCCTTGTCCAAATCACAAGAATTCTACATGATTGTGTTATCTGGTAACTACAGGGAGCAAGAAATACCTCGATTATAGTCGTCACAGTGCATTACAGAAGACAAATAGAAAAAAAGAAGAGTATGCAGCTAAACCAAACCAGGTTCACAAAACCTATATATCTTTTAAGATCACCAACAAATACAATCCTGCGACTTTACCCCTGTAACGCCCACTGTGTGATTGGAACATTATAAAGCTCAAGCTCTTGCAAGAAAACACTAATCCCAGTCCCTTTTTTAACCTAATCTGCACACTCACTCAAGACCATTAATATTATAATAACAAAGTGAATAGAAAGTAAGATCAAAATAATTGCAATCTTCTGCAAGACAACATCAGGGCTAGATTTTGCACCTAGTAAACTGATCAGTTTTTAACCTAAATCTGCAAACCGTTCGAAACGGTTAAAGCCAAACCTAAACAAGATGAAAGTGTTTCTCCCACTAGAATGCTTAGCGTTGCTCCCCCTGCAACTGCAAAAGAGACCAAACAACATAGCACAAAAAGAAACAACTTTTTGCCTGTTGCACGAGGGCATTCCTTCTGGGGTAGGCCTTGTTATATCCGCCCGACAAAGAATACTATTTGATCCTTTTAAAAACCTAAGCTGCACACCATTTTAGACCATTAATCTTCAATTGAAGAAAACAACCCAAAACAAGGTAAAAGCAATCACCACCCAAAACGGCACAGTTGCACGCATAATTTAGAGTAGACTACCACATATTTGTTCATAAACTCTTGTAATCTAGTACAACGTGAGTCGACATCATACATTTCCAGGTGCTCTAAACATAGTTATAGATACAAATCTAACCCTAAAGAGGCACTTCTTTTGATTCTAACAACTGATATGATTAGTACAAAAAACCACCCCAGTATCACACCATATAATCTCCTGCCGATCCAACCATAACCAGCTGCCCACTGCTAGATGATTAGACAAAGCAATCAACAGCGCAGCCAAGCAGCCCAGACGGCAGTGTGTATCGATAAGACAAAACCCTAGCTTCAATTCCCTAATCAGTTAATCCCAACAAACCTTCAGTACTAACTCATGAACCGACAGTAAATTTTGGGATACGATTTATCTGCTTCAAAAGATTCTAACACCTACTGCATCCAAACCACAGGAAAGCTAACGCAAAGCGCAGATCGATAAAAAAACAAAACCCTAGATTCAATTCCCCTTAATCCCACCAAACTTCCGATGTTAACTCCTGAACCACCAATAACATTTTGGGATACGATTGATTTGCTACGAAAGATTCTAATTTCCAACATCCACTGCATCGGAAAGCAATTATACACAGATCTCTTAAACCGAACCCCAGGAAAGCTACCGCAAAAACGTAGATCGATAACCGAGGGCGAGAGGGGAGGCGCGGATCTAGGGTTTGGGCGGACACGCACCTCGAGAGCGGAAGAATCGGGCCTTTTCCCCTTCGATCCTGCTTCCTGCCGCGGGGAAGAAAAATTTTGTGAGTGCTCAATGTATTGGGGGAGGAGACCAAAGAGGGAAGAGAGGGGAAAGGAAGGCGGAGCCGCGGAGGCACGGCACCTGGGGTTGAGGCGGCGCAGCGACGAGGCGGAGAAGGATCAGGACTCGAGAGGGTCGCGCTGGGTTATAATAACCCTGGTGGGATACGGTTTGAGGGTCCCCGCGCCGTCCGATTGGGAACCAATGACTCGGATTGACTGATATATTGGTAAAGGAACCAGATCCTAGCTGGATGAGCGATAATTTTTTACATGTTTTAGGATATAGTTCAAATATAAATTAGATTTTAAAATATTCTAATGAAATATCTCTAATCTAAATACGCTACGAGGATTCTTTCCGCACGCCAAGAAATTCAGGGACCGAGGATTTCTCGGCTGCCCCGTTTGGTTCGAGGTTAGATTAACCGGGTTAGCCCGCTTTAATCCGGTCAGATTAGTTTAGTCCGGTATTTGTGTTTGGCAACTAATTCAGTTAATCTAAAATACTGTTTGGCTGGGTTAATGAGGTTAATCTGTTTTTCTGTTACGGATATGGACGGAATAGATAAAACAAACTTGAGAGGGGTAGCTTATTTCACTTTTTTAGTGGGTTAGATTAATGTTGGGTTAGAAGAGTTGAAACCCTTTGACCAGGTTAAGTTACACACGCTTGAGTGCTTGACCCATGGTGTTTGGCGGGTTAAACCCTTACCCCGAACCAAACAGGGCCAGTTTTGTGATTATAAAAACAACCGGGGGTACTCAAAGCACCTTCGTTTTAAGAGTAAAAAAATCCTACAATAATCATAAATTCTAGAAATTCTCACATTAATCGGAAGAAAAAGATAAGAATATCCACCATTTATTTTAGTGGGATCAGATTATAACGGTCCAGATTAATCATAGATAACAAATATAATTGTATTTCAATCATTGGAAGTAAAGTTGTATATCAAAAAAAGATCTCTACCACTTATTTTGGTGGGACCAGATCATAACGGTGTAGACTAATCATATATGAATAGAGTTATATAACTAATACAATTGTATTTCAATCATTGGAAGTAGATTTGTATATCAAAGACAATTGTATCGTAATACCTTGACGCATAGTTGCGCATGTAATTCTTCTAGTTTAACAAAAGAGCACCTTCTTTATTTGAAGTCTTTATGTGTTTCTATGGTCTCTTTCGGGACAGTTTCTGATTATACAAATTCTGGATTATGGGAGAAGTTACTTCTGATTGTGGAATAATTAGGTCGGACCGGTTGCACAAGGAGGTAGAGGACCGGGCGGACGAGAATTAGCTAGCACCCGAATTCTAATTCTATATGGAGGGCATCTTCTGATTATGAGAGAAGTTGTCCAAAATCCTCCTATTTAGTAAATAATCTGATTTTCTTTTAAGCAGAAACTGGACAAAAGCTCTTCGACAGGCCCCTTGTTTCCTACGGCTGCAGGAGACAGGAGACATTGAGTTGTGCACCATGTCCAAAAACTCGGCCCATGCGCCGGTTCATCGGGACGGCGCGGCAAAGTAAGCTTGCGGCGGAGCATGCCGTTGCCGTGGGCATAGTCGTTTCGCTTGCATGATCGCCGAATGCGCTCTCTGCCCTGCTGGAGCTGTTCGGCCCGCGCCCCGGCGCGCCGGCACCACAAGACCACCTGCACTTTGAGTGAATCACCATCCAATAGAAATACTGCAAGGATGGGTTCAAGGTTCCAAATGTCGTTTTCGGTTTATATTTCGTTACCCATCGAAATCTGAAATTTCAGTAAAAATTTGTTATTTCGAACGAAATCTGGATGAAATTCAAATCCGGAATTTTTGAAATTTTGGCAAAAAAAAAACCGAAATTTCAGGCGAAATTGACGAAATTTTGATGAATTTCAACTGAATGAAAAATGGTTCAAACAATTTCAATTTTTTTTAAGGTTCTTGACACATCAATGATGTTCTCATAAAAATTTTAGATGATTATCACATTTAAGTAATTTTTAAAAATTCAAACATTGCTACTGTCTTGATAAAACACTGACCAACAAGTTTGATCCGAATGAAAAATGGTACAAACCACGTTAGATACTTCTGAAATTTTTTGTGCATGGTTATGATCCATAATTAATGTTCTCATAAAATTTTCAGATTATTATCAAGCTTAATGAATTTTTAAAAATTTGAACAGTGCTACTGTCCTGTTAAAAGGCTTACCGACAAACTTGAACAAAATAAAAAATGGTTCAAGTCATGTTAGAAAATTTATAATTTTTTTGTGAATGGTCCTGATATAACATTAATGTTTCTATGAAATGTTTAGACGATGATCATGCTTAAATAATGTTTAAAAATTCTGACAGTGCTACATCTTGATAAAAACCTAATGATTAATACATAGATTTGCTTTAGCAGTCAAAAAAGTTTTAAATTTTTTGAAAGTTTTACAGAAGGGTGATAAGGAAATTCTTAAGATCTAATAAAAATTTTGAATCATAATCACACTCCAGTGAATTTATAAAATTCTTACAAGGCACAGTACCATTTATGTTATTTCTCTTTTTGATATTTGAAAGATAATATAACAAATGAAATTCAATATTTGATTGACCAAACAAAAAAAATTAATTTTTTTTAAAATTTTATAGAATGGTACTGAGGCAATTCTTAATCTCTCATAAAAAATTTGAATCATTATCACACTCGAGAAAATTTATAAAATTCTAACAAGGTTATTGTCCCAATTATGTTCATTCAGTTTTTTTATTTTTTAAAGATAACAAATGAAATTCAATTATTTTGAAAATTTTTATTTATGATCCTACACTACCAAAGATAGTATCATAAATGTTTCAGATCATTATCAAGGTTATACAATTTTATAAAAATCTAACAGTGTTTCTGCCAAAATTTTAAAATATCTCAAAAATTCGGTTTTTCAACAAATTTTCATAAAGGGTTATTGGACTAAATCCTGTCAAAACAGGTCAAAAATTATAAAATCTCGCCGAAAAATACCGAAATTTTAGTTTACTGTAGCAATTTCAATTTTTTTTTAAATTTAGCCGATAGTTTAGCTTTCGTGGTGGCCCAAAATCCGAAATTTCAGTGTAATTTTGATCCCTGAATGTGTACATATAGTTCATACAACATAAAGCAAACGTGCTGTAGAAGAATCGAGACCTACCATTACTTTAGCAGTCGCACTACCATCCATTGAATAAAAAAGAACGGTCTGGCTTCTCGAGAAGCACTGTTTATAGAACATTGTAGCGAATTGTAGCATCAGCTATAACGAATACTGTTTTCAAGCATTGTAGCACAATCTGAGCCCTTCATTCCAGTGATCAAATGGTGCATTGCCTACTGCACCGGAGCCCTTTTCCGCAGCGCAAGGGCCAACGAGAACAACAATACAAAGTGCAGAACAAAATACCACGGCAGCAAATAAGGAATGATCAACCCTCTTGTCAGAAATAACTTCCAGTTCCATCACAAACTAAAAATGCATACAGAATCGCGAGCTTCCCCTGGTGACAGGCAAGGAGAATAAGGCATGCTAATGCCCAAGCACGACTCTCAGACAGTAGCCAAGAACACAAACAATGGTACGAACAAAACACTACGGCAGTATCAGTGTATCAAACGTTCACTGTAAACAAAGTCAAATTTCCAAACTGGAATTAGATTGAGCATGGATGAAACCGTTGCTCAACAAAGAGAAAACTTACAGCTCCTCCACACCCATAAAGCACCACTAAGTAGTTGATCCTGTTAGAGATCCTCATTAGACAGTTCATCATAAGGCTGCCCCCCAGACAGAATGTTACAAATATCAAACTTTCCTTTGAGGCAAAATATGATCTACTCAGCAGATTTCATCAGGAGCAAAAATGTTTCAACATTAGATGCCCGTATGCTACAACTCCCTTAAGCAAACATATACGCTACAGGCTGGAGCTATGCATATGTGCAAGATCATTCAGCATTACAATTTGTTTCAACTTTCAACCACACAGAACAACGGGTAGAGAACCGGTTCAACTGCAAATTGCGTGCTCCATTGACTTAAACACCGTACAGTAAAACTGCCAAATGGAATTTGATTAGCCACATCCAAGAATGCATTGCACATTGTTTTAGATATACGGGCAGAAACAAAAACATGAGATTTAAGGTCAAGCTGCTATAAGCATCGTTGCTTTCCAAAACTAATATGGTGTTTTACCAATCTTACCAGGTTACGAGTAAACAACAAGTTCAACCATTGTTATCTACCAATCTTTCATAAACCATAGTATCAACAGATTTGCTTGAAACAACAGAAGACAAAATCCTCTCACCTTATTCAGTTTCAACTAGACGGATGCATACATGCATGACAATTGATAAGGCTCAATTTTAAGTCACACTTTCTTATCTCTTATCCTAGTTAGGAAGAGAAGCATTTGCAGTTTTCCATTCGTTCATATAGCAAATTAGCAACCAGAAAAAGGAATAAAGCCCCAGCTCATTCGTTACTCATGGAAAAGGTTCCATTTTACCACAAGGTTGAGCATTAAGATGCCTAGTGACCATAACTACATAAGTTCACAAGTAATTCTTTCTATTCAATCAAACAATGGAATGCGTAGATTTTCTTTAAAAAAATGGAATGCATAAACATTAGAAACTAGCATGAACATGAAAAACTCAACATGTACACATAACACAACACAGAACGTCCAGAAAATCACTTAACATGGTCTTCCCTCACATCAAATCTAACAATAATGACGACGACATGCATTTGCAACTAAACCGATGCTCCAAGCTTCCAAATAAAACAAGGATGTTTCCATAACTGCTACAGAGATTTGCTCATCAACCCACTCAAATTCATCGTAATATCAACTAACCCAGGCGGTGCATCGACTCATAAAGCCAAAAGCTCATCAGTTTCTATCAGATGTCCTCACAAGCTCATATAACTTAGGAGCTGAACAAACAATTCTTGCAAACCTGCTGTGTAAATGACAAGCAAGGTTAGCCATAGCCCAGCATCTCACTGTCGCGGCCCCCTGCGGAGTATATACACATCGGATTCCTCGTAGGCGTAGTCCGGATCGAGGTGCTCCCGTGGCACCTTCTCGATCACCGGGAAGGCGGCGGGCACGGCGTCCCAGAACGCCTGGTGCGCCTCGGGCGACCGGAGCTGGTACCCGAGTAGCACCACGCCGCGCTCGGCATCAGCAAGCGCGTCCATGGCCGCAACGAGGTGCGGCACGGACTCCGGGACGTAGACAACGTCAGCGGCGACGACGAGGTCGAAGCGGCGCGGGGAGGAGAGCGAGGCGAGGTGTGCGGGGCAGTTCCAGTGGAGCTGGGCGAGGCGAGGCGCGCGGGGGAAGTGCCGGCGGTTGCGGCGGAGATTACGGCGGAGCGCGGGGAGGACGGCGGCGATGTCGGTGAGGACGAGGTCGGCGAGGCCGAGGCGGGAGAGGCCGAGGCCGGCTGGGCCGCAGCCGGAGCCGAGCTCGACGGCGCGGGTGCCCGGGAAGCGGAGGACGTCGGCGAAGGGGAGGGCGGGATCGTGGAGGCAGCGCTCGGCGAACTTGACGAGGACGAGCGAGGAGGGCCAGACGGAGGTGCCCACCTCGAAGGAGTCGTTGTCCTGCTCGAAGGTCAGCACGGCGCCGCCCACCGGGAGCTCCACCACCGGAGACGCCGTGAAGCGCATCTCCGATCAACACGGAGGGGTTTTGCTTGGGCTCTCTGGTCTGTCACTGTGCGGACGGTCGATCCGACGGTGCCGACCCTCGTTAAAGTTTAGAAAAATGGGTGATTTGTCCCGTTTTCCTATGCCATTATTTATTTGCTCTATATCTCTATTATTTCTAATTAAGAGTTGGTAGTAGTGATCTGTTCTCCACTCTTAACCCCTACATGTGGATCCAGTCAGTAAGCGCACGGTTCCCCTTCCTCCCTTGGGACCGATTGACCTATCCCAATTTGGATCGCAGATCAAGTTTGCGATCAAAATTAGGCCCTTTCGCTGCGCTAAATAAACAACGGCCTATCCAGATGTCACAGCACCCAAACCACGCGAGAGAGGCACAGACGATCCCTTCCCTTCCCATCCTACCTTCCCACCCTCGGAGCTATGCGAGAGGAAAGGAAAGCGTGCGTACATGTTCTTCTGCAAGCCCCTCCCCGTCGTCAGTTCGAACCCAGAGCCTGCCCTCGCCTTGTCGCCAATGCTGACCCCAAAGAGGCTCCCGTACTCCACCGTCAGAGGCAGAGGAGGGAGGCGCGCGGCGTCCCGCTCCGACGTGCCGCCGCCGGTGGTTGTCCTCGTGTTCCTCTTCATACTCGCGCCGTCACTCTTCTTCATCGCGCGTGATGGCGGCCACGTCCAAGTCGCATCTAGTACGCCTTTTCGTAGACCTGGATTCTGATACAGTGGCGCCGTTGATTCTCAATTCTGGGTTCCGTTGCGTGATTAGCGTCTAGATTGGGATGTTCTCGTTTGTATTTGTCTAGATTGCAAGTTTGACGCACTTCTCGGCGTTAGTTTGGCAAGGGTTATAGCGACAATGGAATCTGTCAAGATTTGAGTGGTTTAAGAATTGCTATTTAGCGATTGAACCAACTTGGCTGGTGTTTTGAAAAAGCTTTTCTTAATAAAGTTGTGTTTGAGAATTTTCGTAGCAACGCACGGGCACTTAACTAGTATCTTACTAATATGTGGATTAAGTTCAGAAAATAGTTGATTTGTCCCTTTTTCTTCTTTGCCATTATTCATTTGCTCTATATATCTTACTAACATATGAATTATATGTGAATTATTTGCTATGTGATGTCTCACTGATATATAGATCTTTATTCTTTTATTCTTCTCAAAATAATTTTGGAGACTCAACTGCAATACATGTGAACCAACAGGATAGAACTGCAAATACAAAAATACACCACTAAAGCCGAAGCACACTTCGAAACCCTCCCCGTCCCACACTTCCTCCACTCTCTCCAATGGACAGGGAGGAGGTGCAGTTTCTGTAGGAACTATAACTTAGCAATTCTCACAGTCGTAGACCATCCGATCGAGGTATGGCCCGGATCGGCTAAAAACTAGATGAGCAATATTTTGCTACAGTACTAAAAATAGTGTTTTTAACAGTAAAATCATTTGTATAGTATTTTAATCTAACGGTCCCGCAGGACCGCCACCAGATCTCGCCATTTGGCAAGTGTAGCGCCGCCAGCTTTCACTGCCACTTCTAGCCTCATCATGCGTTGCCACTGTCTGTTCATTGACTAAGTTCATTCAGCTGATCGCTTGAACGAAGCGTAGGTCATCCTTGCTATCCTTCCTCTCAATATGACGAAATTCGTACTACGAACACTAGCTAAAGCAAGGAAGGTTTTGTTCCTAGTCATATTAACGCCTGCAATTTTGATTTGTAACGCTTGAATTGAACACATACCTGGCTGATTGATCAGGTACAATGTTGAGAACCCCTACCACAATGAGTTAAAATATAATCACTACATACCTTTTGTTTCATAGTTCTACAAATTGATATGTGGAACCCGTTATTTTCATGCTGAACATGGAATGTGTTGATCGGGAAGTGGCCTGTTGTTTGCGAGGATGGGTTTCTTTTAGTGGTGCTAAGCTTGACGCTAAAGGGGAAGGGATTCTGTCTGGTTTGAAGACAATAACTTTATATTAGAGGATGATTTAGCACCAGATTTTGAGGTGCAAATCTGCTACTATGCTATATCATTTTTGTGGCTTGCATTGTGCTGACCTAAATATCGACAATTCTGCACTAGGGTTTGGTCTTATCTTAAAAACATTGATATAGATAATTTACAAGAGCAAACATACTTTGGGCCTTTGGCTGAGTTTCATGTCGAGCTTTGTGGAAGAAAATTTGTTTGGATTAACTAGACAATAGTAGCCTATCTGATTATTAAGCAGAATGTGCGATGTGAAGATATGTGGAGGTTCCTTTTTGGGGGGAAAATGTAACGCAGAGGTTATTTGGATTGGTAGACCATTGTGGTTGAGCCACCTACCATCCATAAAGAAACTCTTGAAACCTTCTGGACTTTTGTGGCTTCTTCTGGCACTGCTGTCAAATTCTTACTTATTCATGTGACAATGCATTTTCCTCTCAACTCTCAGGTGCCTTTTCTCTCCATGGCGCATTGACCATCCAGCTTTCAAAGCTTAAGCTCTGTCAGAGACTTTTCATAGAAGAACATCTAATACCTGAGGATATGGTACGTTCTTGTTTATGGCTATCGTGTTTAGTTTCCTAGATTTTCGTAACATTGAAAATTTATCAAATCATGCACTAAGACTACGAAGTTGTCTTTTAGTAAAACCACAACTGCAATTTTTCTTTTCACCGGGAAAATTCGTGTGTAACAATGTTTACTCTGAAGCTCATTTAAAAAATGTACGTGGTCCTTGGCACCATGTGCAAGTTGGAGGGTGGACTCATAAATAACTCATGAGAACATTTATTATCCTGAAGTGTTAAACAGATTTATGATGTGTTGAATTTTGGTAGGGTCCAGCATTCCAGCTTAGCACTTCAGCTAATATCTAAATAAAAAGAGATGAGGAAGTACAATCAAATTCGTATGCAGAGAAAATATGCTATCCAACCCATATCCAAATGTCCTTATTCCTTGACAAAGACCACCATACACGGACCCATTCGGATTGCAAACAAACATAATGTGTCATTGCTTCAATTATACTAAATATTTGTCACAGCTTTCTCAACCGCGATTATTAGCTGCCACCTCCTAGGCGCTTGTGCGCAACGCAGCCCTACTGTGGCCTGGTTAGCGCTTGCTACTTGTATTTGCTGATATCCATCTGCCTTGTGCTGCAACTATTTCTGCCACCCATCACTCTATTTTATGCAACAAGGACAGGATGCTTTGATATCTCACATTTTAGGCTTTTACACAGCTGCAGATGCTCCTTTTGCCATTGTGTACGCTGCTTGCTGCAACACTTGCCATCATGGGAATTTCCTGCACCACATACTCTGTCATCATTTGAAGCAACAAAGCTTATCTTAGTCCAAAATTTTCTAATTGATGTATTTTTCTTTGGTGTAATGGCATTTTTTTTTCCTATTGAGCCCTATTGCGCTATTTGACCTTGCATTAGGATGATTAACAGCAATCCCTTAATTTGTCTTTGTGCATGCATGGTTCATATCAATTCATAGGTGCATAAAGCTAAAGCTGCTGTTGGCATGTTGGTATTCATCTGAGTAAAATTAATTGTTCCCTCCCTTGGATGCCTTTGCCTGTGAAGGTTCTCATTGTAGGTTCTGTATATGGCTGCTTTATAAGTATTGGCATTAAATAGTTTTTTGTTTGTTAAACATACTATTGATGCTTGAGCCTCTTTCATATCCATTCAGCTTGACTTGATATCCCCGATTCATCTGATTATTCCTAGGCCAGTGCATCTGAAGACAATGAAATATTGATTCAATGTTACACATCTGTGGAAAGTAATGCTAAAGACAGTTCAGTTCAACATAACTTTAAGGACATAGATGCCGGGAAAGATGTAGTTAGTCATGGCTTTGCCAGCAACTTCCATTCTGATAATCAAATGAAGACGGATTCTCAGTTGCAATGTTTTGAAGAAGAAAAAACTACAATGTCGCCCAAAATTAGTACTCAGCTTGTGCGTTCAGAATCCGAAGATAACAGCTGTACAAGAATCATGGATGCTGTTCCAGTTACCGGCCATAGCGAAGGGTGAGGTGTCTGCTGCAGAAGAGGAGCTTGATGTGCTCCTTAATTCACTTGGTGGAACTCACCTTTCGAGCTCCAACTTGGATGAATCATTTGGAAATAATTCGACTTTGCAAGGTATAAAGGTCAGCAAGTCAAACGAGAAAATTACACCTATCAGCTCCTCCAAATCTCTGCCGCTTGCTCCTCTTGATGATGCTCTAGATGACTTACTTTCAGAGACTTCCCAGTCTGTCCATAACGGAAGTTTTGCTTCGTCAAGCTTAAATTCTCAACCAACACTTCTCAACCAACTTTTAACTCTGACCACAACGTTGATTTCAGATATGCCAGGCAGATTGAAGTAACATCAATTGATGATTCGGTGGGTGGCTTGCTTTCAGACACTTCGTTGTGCTTGAATGACCAGAAACAAACTACATCTGCACTGGCGCATGACAACATTTCAAATGTCCGTGCCCCTCAAATGTATCAGATAATTTTGATTCACTTTAGAAACAAAAGAAACACTTGCCATGGTGAAGAACTGCAGTTGGCTTCAGGGATCCTTCATTGCAATGCAAGGGCCCATATTGTTTTTGTTGTCTTAAAGGCTTACACCAAAGCCATTATATAATACTGTTGTCATATCGACCAGGAGTCCAGGAGGGTGACTGCCGTGAAATCTCAATCTACCATTCGTACCTCATGAGCTGAACTTAGTCACGTCTTCGTAGTATGTACCATAGTTTATTTTTACTGAAACAAAGCTAATGCTAACAGTTTTGTCTTCTTGTTCTGATCGCCCTATCTTTCCTTTTTTTTGGGGCAAACCACAAGATCTTTATTAACTCGCAGCAGAATTCGTGTAAAAAAACTCAGTCGGATTACAATCCTTCGCGACGGTCTTTAAGGAAATCAGGAGCTTAGTTCACTCAACTACAAAACATTCTGCACACCTACGCTTCCTTCGCACAGCAGTGAGCTGCCGAATTCGCCTCACGACGAGTATAAACACAAGAAAAAATGCTCAAATTCCTGCTAAGTGTAACGAACCCGCTAGTATGTGGAATACAAGAAGGAAGAGTGTAGGGATGAAGAACAACAGAATCACAGGATACACAGAAGATGAGGAAGTTTGGAGAAGAAGAAGAAGACAGAAATACGGGGAATCAAGAACTCATTCATTTCCTATCTTTTTCCCCAAGTCTTAAGCTTTATATAGTTACGCCACTCCTCAGCGTTTAGACGCAACACATGGGCTTGGCCCAACCAAACGGCCCACACAACCACCACTCAAGTCAACAGATAACCATATGTACACCAGACTATGACATTCCCCCTCCCTTTGACACTGCTTGTCCCCAAGCTGAAGATGAAGGAAACCTGCGCCGGAGGTCATCTGCAGATTCCCAGGTCGACAGCCCTTCTACCAGCCCCTTCCATTGAATCAACTCCCGAACATGAACTGCACCACCAAGATACACCAAGGCACGATCCAATACAGTTGCTGGCAACAGAGAAACTGATGAAACACTGTCAATAGCACTCAGATCATCACAAATCGTACTATCTGCCGCAATGTGTTTCTTCAATTGTGAAACATGCACAACCGGGTGGATTTTACTGGTTGGAGGAAGGTCCAATTTATATGCTACGGTTCCAATCCGTTGCAGGATCTTGTATGGACCAAAGTATCTGAATGCTAACTTCTGGTTATGCCTTGTTGCAACTGAAGTCTGAACATAAGGTTGAAGTTTCAAATAAACCAAGTCTCCCACCTCAAAGGAGCGCTCTGAGCGCCTTTTATCAGCCTGCCACTTCATCCTTTGCTGGGCTCGCAAAAGTTGATGTTGAAGAAGCTTACTGAGTAACTCTCTTTCATTCAACCATTCCTGTAGATCCGGCAAACTGCAGGCATGTAATTGAGATATTCCAAAATGGCGTGGTGGATGCCCATAAAGCACTTCAAAGGGAGTTTTGCCCAGAGCCGAATGGTAGTTAGTATTATACCAAAATTCAGCTAGAGGTAACCACTTTGCCCAATGAGATGGTCGTGAATGCACTGAACACCTGAGGTACCCTTCTAGACACTGGTTGAGGCGTTCGGTCTGACCATCAGATTGTGGATGGTAAGCTGAGCTCATATGCAATTGTGTGTCTGTTAATCGAAACAATTCTTGCCAAACATTGCTAGTGAAAATTTTGTCTCGGTCTGAGATAAGAACTTGAGGCATGCCATGTAATTTGTACACTTGATTTAAATACTCTTGGGCAACCTGAAGTGCAGTAAATGGATGTGATAAGGGAATGAAATGACCATATTTACTAAACTTGTCAACCACAATCAGAATGGCATTGAACTTATTTGAAGGAGGGAGTCCTTCAATGAAATCCAACCCAACCACTGTCCAAGCCTGAGAAGGAATCGGCAATGGTTGTAGCAAACCTGGCAATTTTACATGCTCGACTTGGCTTGCTGGCATATCTCGCAGCTCTGAACAAACGCAGCAATGCACTTCTTCATTTTTGGCCAAGCAAACAGACTTTTAATGCGATGGTACGTAGCCTGGATACCAGAATGTCCTCCAATACCGCTCTGATGTAATGCCTGCATAATGTGCTTTTGAGCTAAGGTATTGTTACCAATCCATACCCTGCCTTTGTATCGGATAACACCTCCATGTAATTGAAATTGTTTCAGTTGAGCTCCTGGTAGACTTAACTCAGTTAAAATCTTTTTGGTTTCCAGATCATCTTCATACCCTGCTATTAAATTTTCCAACCATTGTGGCGTGCAACATGATATAGCATCCAGCTCCCCTTCTTCCTGCCGGCGAGATAAAGCATCTGCAGCTGCATTAGTGATCCCTTTCTTATACTGAATCGAATAGTCCAAGCCAAGCAACTTAACAAAAGCTCTATGTTGTATGCCTGTGTTGAGCCGTTGATCACCCAAATGTAATAAGCTTTTGTGATCTGTACGAATGGTAAAGTGATTGTGCTGCAAGTATGCTCTCCATTTATCAACTGCCATCAAAATAGCCAGACATTCCTTCTCATATGTAGACAATGTTTGATTTCTGCTACACAACCCTTTACTGAGAAAAGCCACTGGGTGGTTGTCCTGCATCAACACAGCCCCTATACCACTCTTGCAAGCATCTATTTCGATTACAAATTGTTTCTCATAATTTGGGAGAGTGAGTACCGGTGCTTGCACTAGCGATTGTTTGAGTGTATCGAAAGCCTTCTGAGCTTCAGGGTGCCAGCCGAAGGACACTCCTTTCCTTAGCAAATCTGTCAATGGTTTGCTAATCATTCCATAGTGCCTGATAAACTTCCTATAGTAACCTGTGAGACCCAAGAACCCACGCAATTCTTTCAGATTCCAGGGCTTAGGCCAATCCTTCACTACTTGAACCTTGGATAACTCAGTGGACACCCCTTGTTGCCCAATGACATGCCCCAAATATTCCAATTGTTGCTGTGCAAATGAGCATTTGGATAGTTTTACCACTAACCCTGTTCTTCTGAAGCAGTTGAAACACTTGTTGCAACAAATGAATATGGTCCATCAAGGTTGCAGTATATATCAATATATCATCCATAAAAACCAACACCCCTTTCCTCAAGTAGGGTTCAAACACTTGATTCATTATGCTTTGGAATGTTGCTGGGGCATTTGTTAACCCGAAAGGCATCACCACAAACTCATACAACCCATGATGAGTTCTAAATCTTTATTTATACTCATCTCCATCTGCTATCCGAATCTGATGATATCCCGAACGGAGATCCAACTTAGTAAACCAATGTGCTCCCGCGAGTTCATCTAAAAGTTCATCAATTATCGGCAACGGATGCTTATTCTTCACGGTAATTGTATTGAGTTGCCGATAATCTACACACAACCGCCATGTGCCATCCTTTTTCTTCACTAGAATCACCGGCGAAGCAAAGGGGCTACTACTATGCCGAATGATTCCAGAATTTAACATTTCACGCACTTGGCGTTCAATCTCATTCTTTTGCTGTGGAGAATAGCGGTATGGCCTCCCACTCACCGGCTGCGCCCCTGGCACAAGAGGAATAGCGTGATCATTAGGCCTTACTGGTGGCAAGCCTTGAGGTTCTTGAAATAGTTGGTCAAACCTCTGTATCAAATCCTGCACTTCAGCTGGAACTTCAGTCACTTTCTGATCATCTATAGCAAAAGCTTCCTGATCCTCAACTGGGAAGGTGTGGCTTATAGCTACAATATGAGATATACCTTGACGTCTAATCAATCCTTTGAGCTTACTGATCCCAATCTGCTTGCATTGTGCCTCAATATCATTAATTCCCTTTAAACTGATTTCACTTCCCTTGTGCCAGAACTTAATTAGCTTTTGATGCCAATCAATCCACATTGGCCCATGATCTTCCAACCAATCAATTCCCAAAATGATGTCATAACTACCCAGTGGTACTACTTTAGCTTCCTGAACAAATGTGTGCCCTTGGCAGAACCATTCCAAAGTTTTTACTACTTGTGTACAAATGATAGACTCTCCATTTGCCACTTTATAAAAGACTTCCTTAATGGGTTGAATAGGAAGTTCTAATTGCTGTACTTACTGTGCATTGATAAATGAATTAATGCCTCGAGTCCACCGATGTCGCACCTGTTTCTTACCAATCATTCCCGGTAAACGTAAAGTGCGCCTCCGGCAAGGTTTGCACTCGGGCTCAGCTGAGACCAACATCAATGTTCCATCCGGTTCCTCATCCGAATCACTACTCCCTTTAACTGATGTTGAGTCAATTTGCAATGCTTCTAACAATTCTTCAATAACATGCAGAGATACGTTTTCCGGGCATGTATGTCCTGCTTTACTCCATTTCTCTCCACAAGTGAAACATAACCCATTTGCTTTACGATAATTCTTCAGAGCTGTTAACTTGTTTTCATACTTGCTTCCTTACATCTTCTTGAGAATTTCTGCTTTCTTAATATCCTCCACTTTGTCTCCCAGCTTCATTTTGTCCTGTGTATTACAGAACTTGGACTAACTTCTCTGGGCCTCTGTTTTACCTGAGCTTTTCTTCACAGCAAACTCATGTTCTTCTTGTAATAACGCCAGCGCACTGGCCGTATCAACATCAGGAGGTCGAAGCCAGATAGCTGAACGAATGTTATTTTGTAATCCTTCCAAATACTCCTGTACAAAAAAAGTTTCATCCAGTGTAGGGTTATATAACCAGAGGTGATGTCGTAACTGTTCAAACTGGTCAGTATATTCAGATATTGTTCCTGTTTGCTGAAGAGATCTCAATTGCTTACGATAATGCTGGTATTTGTCACGAGTAAACTTGTCGTTCACCAAGTGACACAACTCTTTCCAATCTTCAATTCTACCTCTGGCTTCCACCTTCTGAAGCCATAATGCCGCTGTGCCAGTGAAGTTGAGTGCAGCAAACCGCGTCTTCAGACACTCCAGCACCCCAAAAACTTCAAAATACATTTCACATCTCTCCTGCCATAGTCTAGGATTCTCCCCATCAAATTTTGGAAACTCCATTTTTGGCATGGGATTGTGACCAAGACGATTAGGCTGATTTCCCGCACTCCTGACCTCTGGATGCCTTTCCTCGAACACTTGAAGAGCCTGATTCAAAACTGGAGGTGGCCCCAGGATTGGAGCACGCTGAGGAAATCTGAGGATACCTTCAGCACTTGATGGATTCGGTACCCTTCCTGGCGCACCATTTGGACCCAAAATGCCGTCGCCCGCTGTGATCGGTGATGGCGATCTCAAAATAGTCTGTGTGGAACTCACTTGTTGAGGACATTGAGTATGTGCTGCGTAAGGACTCTGAGATCCCGACCCAGCTGCCTTGGTCTCCAAAATCTCCACACGATCCTGAAACTTTCGCTGGTTCTCCGCTATCTCACTCAACGAGTCCTGCAGCCCTTTGAACTGATCACAAAGTTCCTTCAACAAGGCCGCATTAGCATCACCTTGTGCCTCCATCGTCGCCATCGCCTTGGTCATCCGATCCTCAAATTGATTTGCCTTCTTCTTGGGAGCCAGCGCGGCTGGAGAGGCTCTGATACCAATTTGTAACGAACCCGCTAGTATGTGGAATACAAGAAGGAAGAGTGTAGGGATGAAGAACAACAGAATCACAGGATACACAGAAGATGAGGAAGTTTGGAGAAGAAGAAGAAGACAGAAATACGGGGAATCAAGAACTCATTCATTTCCTATCTTTTTCCCCAAGTCTTAAGCTTTATATAGTTACGCCACTCCTCAGCGTTTAGACGCAACACATGGGCTTGGCCCAACCAAACGGCCCACACAACCACCACTCAAGTCAACAGATAACCATATGTATACCAGACTATGACACTAAGCTGTTGGATTTTCGCATCACGACGAGAATAGACACAAGAAAATTTGCTAAAATTCCTGCTAAGCTCTTGGATTTCATGCCATGTGCCCGCAATCGCTGATCTTGCGACTTAATCGTATTGACTAGAATCAAATTATCAGATTCCAGAACCACATCATCGCATCCCTGTCTCTCTGCAAGGAGAAGGCAATCTCGTGCCGCGAGCGGTTCAATGGCAAAAACATCAGGGATACTATCATACCACTCTGATTCCGCCACCAAAAAACTTCCTGAGTACTCACGGATTATATAGCCTGAACCACACTCCATCGGTATTAATTTTAACAGAACCTGGACTCGGTGGTGGCCAGATTGCTGGATTCGGTACGGTAAGTACCTTGTCGTCTATGTCCAGCAAGAAGATATCTTCTGTCGTCAAGCTCACATGTTTTGGCCGCCATCACCGGATTCCAGCTCTTCTTGCCATGCCTACGATTATTTCGACCAGTCCATAGGGACCAAATGCCACACATACACAGGGCTGCATCTTCAGATAAACAAACTCCGCCAACCAGCAGATCCTTGGCCCAAGATACCGGATGAAGACAGGGAGGTTTCTTACCCGTTAATTCCCTTACTGCCTGCCAAAACCGGAGCGCAAAGGTGCACTCAGTTGCAACATGAACAGCTGACTCTTCACTGTTCCCACAATCTTCACAGTGGCTGTCTTTCAGTACGTGTCTTCTACGTAACTCCTTTTTCACTGGCAGGAATTTGTGAATTGCATGCCACCAGAAAATTCTCAACTTGGGAGGCACTTTGAGCTTCCCCAAAAGGTTCCACCAGTTGCCAGTATTGGAGGAGGATGAAACTTGGTCTTCAGGATTAGAATCCAACCACATCTGCTCATCCTTCAGAATTCCGTACGCAGACCTTACAGAGTAGAGACTCCCTCTCTTTCAAAAGCCCACGCGTAACATCCTCCATAGATCTATTTCCCAATTTAATTTTGAAAATTTCTTCCACATCCATCTTGATAAAAGTAGAGTGACCAGCGTTCCATGTCCGGCTGTTCGGCACAAGAAGTTCTCAAACTCTATTAACATGTGCATCAGGTAATCGAACCAAAGGTTTCATCGAAACCGACGTGGGAATCCATTTATCTTCCCATATGTCAATCGAATCTCTTGTACCAATCCGCTTAATCAATCCGTTCTTGAGAAGTGCCCTTCCATGTAGTATGGCCCTCCATGTGTGCGAACTACTCTTCTGACGAGTTGCGGACAAAAAAATCCCCATGTGGGAAATACTTGCCTTTAATCACCCGGCTACAGAGGGAATCTAGATTTGGTTAAACAAATTCATACCTCGAAAACCCATTCCACCACTTCCTTTTGGGCCTGTTCTGATCACCATATCTACCTGTATCTTGTGTTACATATCTAGTTTCCCCACTATTATACTTGGTCTGGGAGAAATAAGCTACAAAGTGTGTTCAGTTTGATCATTGATGTGTATCTTTGATGCTACATGCAAAGCAACCCTCTTGAGCTGGACGGCTCAAATTGGATTCAAACCACTCGATTGTTAAGCATGGGCTACTAACACTTGCCGCCTCTTAGCACTGTTTTTTGTTTCAGATGTTTTCCCGGTATGATGCTGCAATCCTGCCAATGGTTTGCTAGGATCAACATATGCATCACATCAGGAACGAGCACACTGTGCTGCAGGATCTTTATGGAAAAAAAAAGTGTCAGATTTATCCCTTCGGGGGGCAAAAAAGTTGACAGAGCTTTGTGGAAAAGGTACATGCCCTCTTTTCCATTGCCACCGAGAAAATGACGATCCAAAAAAAGATTTTCTGGAAGCTTGTTGCATAGGCTTTAATTTGATTTGGAAAGAGAAGTACACTTATCTGTATGAAGATTTCTCTTTATTTATTTGATTTGTCTTCGTTATTTTCTGTGTACGAACTGTTTGCCTTCATCATCATTCATTTGTTTTTCCTCTTGTCCAGGGTTTGTAGACGTGAGCATATCTTGACGCCCTGTCCATGTTGAAATCCAGATATACCATATCATGCCCTCTACTAATCCCGGAAGGATTCCTTGCCTCTCCTTGCTTTGAGCCATGGATGAGCCGGCTCGGCTCGCGGCTCGAGTCGAGCTGGCCGAAAAAAATTACATCCGGGTCTTTTTTTCGAAAAAAAAATACATATAGATCCTTTTCCCGAAAAAAAAATACAGTTATGTCCTTTTTCCGAAAAAAGAATATATATTACGTCTAGGTCTTTTATGCGTTTTTAAGGTTCGCGCTCGGGTCCTTTTACCAAAAAACGAAATTACGATTAGATCCTTTTCGAGAAAAAAAACCATTCAGGACCCTTTTTTTAAAAAAAAATATACATCACATTTAGGTCCTTGTTGCGTTTTTCTAGCATTATGTTTAAGCCCTTTTGCGGAAAACACAAAATCATTTTTAGGTCTTTTTCGCGCGTTTTCTCGATTTACTTGTGTGTGGAGCGTCGATCGCACGTTTTCTCGATTTGCTCGCGTGGAGAGCGGCGCCCGCGACGTGCCACGCCACGTATAAGTTTCTAGTATAAATAAACCCTGCAGCTTTCTGGCCCTCTCGGCACGACCACGTCGATTTCGGGACCAATTTGGTCAGTACCGTCACGCTGCATCGCCGCTTTGTTAACACGTGAATACGGCTTAAGTAATTATCCTACCCCGTTAGATGCAAATGAACGCGCGCGCGGCAATGGCAACGACGTCGCCGACACCATGGGCTGGTTCAAGCCCGCTTCGGCCGTCGCCGCCGCCCACACCGATTTTTCGCGCGCGACGCATGACGCAAGCACAGGGCTTGCTCGTGGCACCTGGTTTTTTTGCGAAAAAATCCCTAGAAATTTTTGAATTTACATACAGATCCTTTTTCTGCAGGAAGGCCCTCAGAATTCCCAGAATTCAGTTTTTTTCGGAGAGGCCATTCGAAAGATCCAGAATTATGCTCGAGCTGTCTTTTTTCGAGGAGACCCCTTAGAAATTTTTCGAATTACATCTAGACCTGTTTTAGCGTCGGGTTTTTTCAAAAAAAACTCCATGAAAAAATCTGGAACTTTTTTTTATCCGCACGATTTTCAACCGGTAGACGCGCGACGGCGCCCGCTCATCTAGTTATTATGAGGCTATGCACGATTGTGGCTCCTGCAACACTCCAGGGGTCATGTGGGCTGCAGCCAAACTAGTTGCTTTCATGGGCCAACTGCATGACAACAACACTCGCTCATCCCATGACTTCAGCTCCGTGTTTGGGTATGATGCTTGAACTCAACATTGTAGATCAGTTCATCACCTTCATTGGAAAACAGTATATATACTCCATTTTATTCGATGGTCTAGTTTCAGAATCCACGGACCACGTACCAAAATTACAGCTAATTAACAGGTCTGCACAGTTTTTTTTTAAAAAAAACATGACTGGTGGTGATACCTTGATACCAGATACCGAATTCCTTTTCCTGAAAAACTTAAAGTTGTCAGCTAAAAGCATGCGATTTTACCTGTACTAGCTAAACCAACCCTACAAGTTGGACTGGTATTCAAAACATAGATATTTTGCAAAGTGTTTCTAAGTTTCTAGAATCAACAGCACAGCATGATGATTGCCTAGCTAGCTTCTGTTTCACCCCAACGTAAGAGGGTACCTGTTTCATTCCAGGTCTTGTATGCCCCAAAGCAAGTTATGATAGATCAAATTTCAATTTGCGGTGCTCAATGGCAATATTCTATTGATTCCATGGGAAATGCTAAAGGAACTAGATTTATTAACCAATGTTTTTGACAATGTTTGTTGAACAATGACCAAGTCCTAGTTAGTCAATGTCTTCCACTAGGATGAGCTGGATACCATAGGACGTGTTTTGATGAGCAAATATGCAAAGGCGTGAAGTCAACTAGGGGTGTGTTTGGTTTGTGGGATAAGATTAAATTAGATAGGATGGTTATGTACTATTTGATTCTATTATTTTGAATAAATAGAATAGTTCAACAGTATAGAAAATATTCCTCAAATTTGTAACCCACCATTTAGAATGGGACGAGCCCATTCAAGTAACCAAACACGATGTCTTTTTTCTTAAACTATCTCATACATATACTGCTCACTCAGTACAACCAATCAAACACACCCAGTATTTGCCGTCCAGCCACTAGCTTCAAACACGCTGATGTCAGGATGTGATCTTCCAGATCTTCATCTCGCGTCGTACCGCGGCCTTGCTCGCGCCACGTAGATAAAACAAAGTACATTGCAGTCTTCATTGGATTACATCTACATGTTTTTTTAGTGTTAAGTGTAGACGCCTTTACCCTGCCATTAATTTGTCATCACGTCTCTTGGTTGGTTGTTTGTTGAATCAGAATTCTGAAAGGCGTCATGTCATCTGATCATCTCCTTGCGATTATTAAGTCTGCTCTTGTCAACCAGGATAGCCAAGAAAAATTCACAATACCAACCATATTCTAGAACTGCCTAGGATTTACAACCAGCCACCCCCAATTAGAAGCAACTTAGCTGAAAGTAAAACCATGCATGTTATTTTCAGGCTTTCAGCATCTATGCTCTAGAGTCTAGACTGGCTAACGAGTCTTTCTATTTGCACTTCTTTTCTGCATCCGATTGGTCATAGACTAGCACTAGTCTTCTGGCGAGTCCTAACTTTTCAATTTAAATTTTTACCGGCCTTTTCTTTTCCCCCCTACCTTTCGCGCCACGTGCTTCTCGAGTTGCAACGTGCTTACTCTGTCGTGATCTCATCTGATACTCATTGTGACGTGTTTAACGTTACCAGCTCATGCAGTAAGCATTTTCTACTCAAGGGCATTTTCTTGATCATATCATGTCATTTTCCAATTAGAAGAAAAACTTGATTTCCAGTAATCTGGTAGCTGGTAATCAAAGATAGTAATCTGGCGACGCGGTGTATATCCTTTATGTAGCTGGTAATCAAAGATAGTTGCTTGATGGCTGACAATTTGGAAAAGCGGCGCTAGCCTCGTCAGCCTTCTTGCGCCCTCTGCTCGGCCGAACCAGAGACATGCCTCCACATGTTCGCTCTCTGTACGTAGCTACACCCAGCAAGTCTGGACCTTGTGCTCAGGATTGGATTAATGTACATTTTGAGGTACCACCAGCAAATGAGCTCACGGTGGAGTCATGGTGGTATAGCAGTATAGCACTCGAAAGGTTTTGACTCGTGTTTGTAATTCTGGTGCAGTGGCTCATTTTGAAGGAGAGACACGCGAGGATTTTTCGTGCAGAGCATAGGACATCGGTCGAGCTGTTATGAGTGATCAAGGAGGGATTGTGGGCACGGATAGCTGCGGGTTTCTTCAGAGAACAACCGACCGATGACTGATCTAATGTCTGAACCTTGTGTGTTGAGCGGCGAGTTTCGCGAAGTTGTTTGATTTAGATGTGTTGAGCGGTGAATTTCGCATTGTTGCTTATTTCCTTGCTGGTGTCGGCGATCAGTAACACTTTGTTTTGTTCTCCTTCTTAATTGAGAAATTTTATGGTGTATTATACTGGTCGTATATAGTATTTAGTAGAAATCAAATCTAACTATTGTTTTGTTAAATGTAATCATACTACTAGAGGAAGTATACATAAATACTAGCTAATATGAACCATTGAATTGAAAAAAATTAACGGTCCATATTGAATTTAGTGTATCGTAAAAGAGCTCTCTTAATAAACTTCAGTGGGCCCCTTTGCCGGTTTGGCTAAAAAATCTAGATCTCTGCTCTGCCCCACACCAACCCGAGGTCTTCGCCCAACCCGGCTGACGAAAATTAAGACCCTGCTTTCCTTTTTAGGGCTTTTCTTTCTTAAATTCGTGAGTATGCGCCGGTAAGTGAGCCTGTCAAACTTAAACCCATAATACACCCAAGCAAAAAGCCCATCCCTATCCAAACTGTTAGGTCTCCGACCAGTTTAATCAAGGATGGTCAAAATAAGCTTCACACAGCGGTTTTTTCTCGCACAGTTATCCGTGCGGACAGTTACCTGACAGAAGTGCATAACTACTTAGGAGTTATTACAAGAAAAGGCGTCCCCTGGCGAGAAGAAACCAGTTAACAGGAAAAAACATCTCCCGACTACAAGACATCCTTCCGGAACTTAACTGTCATCTCTTCATCAACCATAAATAGGAGGACGATCGCACAATCAAAGAGGATTGATCATCGGACATTTGTAGTCTTGCATTTCCTGTAATCACATAAGATCATCTTTTAATCTGAACTTTCTGTCACAACCGTTTGGCTAATAAAGAAGCACTCCGTCATTTCCATCATGTCCATTCCAGTATCCAGGGGCTTATCCATAATAAAATTTACGTAAGCTCGATTAAGAGACCCAAGGCCTTGGACATTGACACCGGCCATGATCCGTTCCACCCCGCACTAGGGTGGGTGGATGCAGGTTAGAGGCCACCCCTACCCCGCCTCGGTCACATGATGTTATTTATTTTGTATAGATTAATAGTATTCTTCAAGCTATGAAATACAATATTCTGCCACTGTTACAAGTTGGTCTTTAAATATCATTGGTTTATGATAATATGTCAATCAAGTTTAGTGAATAGTATTGTCCTTATTTGTTAAAATGAGTGTAACTACACAACGTTATACCATTGCAACGGTATAGCAAGAAGTTCCATATATTTTCAACAAGTTTTAAGAGAACGATCCAAATATTTCATGTTTTAGTGAGTTTCGCACATTTTTAAATGTTTCTAGAAGATTCGAAGACAAAGTTTCAACGAGTTTCAAGCTTTGGAACTTAAGTTTCACCAGGTTTCAACTGATGAGTTTGCAACAAGTTTCATCGAGTTTTAATCCAAATGTTCCAAGAAATTTTAGCAAGTTTCAACTGAAAGTTTTGACAAGTTTCATTTGGAAAAACAACACAAAACAAGAGCAAAAAAAATCCTCGCATGCTTACTGTCGGCTGCCGTCCCACCCTAGCCACTCATCAACTCCATTGCTTCCTCCCCCTGCTCATCCAAGGGGTGAAGCCAGAACTCGAAGTAGCCTGTGACGAGTGTAGCGGTGAAGTTAAGCCACAAGGTGACATGGATAGAGTAGACATTGTATTGCTTTGTGGCCCAGATGAGGAGGCATACAAGAGTCATTGGATCTGATGGATTTCGTCGCCAGCGACGAGGAAGATAGCCAGATCTAGTGCATCCCATCACCATCGTCCTCCTATAGCTATGCTGCCTCCACCATGCCTCAGATCGGGTTCAGCCGCTACTTCCCAGGTGCCATCCTCCTTCCCCCACCCTTGCTTGTGCTAGCTGGTACCCCCGAGACCAAAGAGGAATAGAGCAAATGTGGATGGCCGGTAGGGAAGCAAGATTCAAGAGGAGGGAGAATAGCAACAGTGTCGAAGGAGAAGTGAAGATTGTGGTGGCATGGTTGATCTAGGAGGATTGGGGAGAGAGAGAGTAGTATTGGATGGGGAAGGGACGCGGATGTGTTGATGAAAGAGTGGGCTAGATGAATAAGATCTTAGTGGGGTTGAATGGTACACCATTCGTTTGTTTTTCTATTTTAAAATACATGAAACTGTAATACATATTTACTATTTCAAAGACATTTGTTACCATTGTTATAAATTGGTCTTTAAATATCAATAGTTTTATAATAATATGCAAATTAAGTTTAGTGAGTAACATGTTTCTTACATTTAAAATATATAAAACTAAAAACTGCTCTGATCCACCGTAGACTAATCGACCCGACTAGAGCAAGGGACAAATACGGGAAAGCCAGAACCCACCCGTTCTGCCCCGATCTAGATCTCTAGCAGCAGCCCCTAGGAAAACAGTAAAAGGTCAAGTTGCAATGTACCCTTCCTGTAAAATGGTACGGGGTAAAAACGAAAGTATCACGATTTCTTTCATTCTTTTTGAGACAGACCGATCCCAGGTAGTTGGCTAGTACCATTCCGGCCAGTGTAACGTAGGGCACGTAGTACAGTAGTACAACTGCATGATTTATTTGGTGTGCACTTGACAGCAAGAAATGGAAGGACGCCCATGGATTATGAATATCGTCGGTTTTTGTCCACGACAACTCATGTGCCTTTGTTGTTACTTTCCCACCGGCCTAGCCAGCGGCAGAGCAATACGAATGCAGCCTATCTATCCACAATTCCGTCCACCCAGTAGCACTGGTGCTTATACCATGGTTAATAAATCGATTGAAAATTATGAAAATCAAACGTATCGAGTCAATTCGAAACTCTAAATCGATCCATAAACCGATCAAATTCAAAAAAATCGAAAAAAATTATGTCACGTAAACAGTAAACCGGTCGGAAATCGGTGAAAATCGTTCGAAAAATTGGCCGTAAGAATTTCAATTTGAGATAACCGATCGATTTTTGAATTTTTTTTTAAACCGTTTGATTTCGAAACCCTTTGATTTTTGACGATTTTCGTGATAAATCGGTACCGCCAGATCTTTCATTTTCAATCTCGATTCGGTTTTATTAACCCTAGCCACTACAGCGATCTATATCCTTATGTCGTACGTGTCGTTTGGTTGCGTCTTTGTTGTTAGTTTTGGAACGTTCCTACTTACTGATGCTGAAAATATGCGATGCGAGCTCTCAAGTCTGAAGCACATGGGCCGCCATGCTGCCGTGTGAAGCTTGCTTCATCGTACCCGTTTCGTGTGCATGGCGCGCACCTATTGAACATTTGGGGTGGTTTCTAGTTCCCATCGCTGCTAACTTCTGCCCCTGCCGTCAGAAAAGACAGAAATATAAAATGTATTTTGATTTTAGATAAAGATTAATATTATAATAAAATTGAAAAAGATATGAGAGAAAATGACTTGAATACTCTACTTAATTATTTTGAAAGATGAAATGTAATACTTTGTCTGATGGTAATGAATAAATACATATCGTTGAGAGAAAATAAATAGAGGTATAGCAAAATTAAAGTTGTTAAATCTATATGTAAGTCTCATATTTCTTAATAAGATCGTTCAAACTATAGAGCTTGTATTTCTGAACGGAGAGAGCAACTATAATACTACTTTACCGTTTTACCCCTGGGTATAAAAAAGAATAATTTGAGAAAGGAATCTGTGTATTCTGAGAGGAAATTGCGGGTTGGGATGAATACTGATAAGAACATCCTGATTGATTTGATTCAATAAACATCTTGATGAGTAATAGACTTGCGGTGCCACGTATACGAGGCTAGCGATCACACGTCCTTGTTGCGCTGATAAAAATCCATCGTGCGAGTTCGCCGTAACATTAAATGGAAGAAAAATACCTTAAAAAAATGGAAGAGAAAAAAATCATCGCAACAAACAGCAACCGGCCATGATTACAAATTTGAAATCTCGTTTTCACTCGAAGTCTCGGAGCTGGCCGGAGAGCGAAATCTCGCCGAGATCTCAAAATTTCGGATAAATCATAGACTAAATACAAAAACAAAAACAAAAATTCAAATCCGGATTTTTTTCTACCGTGAAAACCGAAATCGGCCAGTTTTGCTGCGATCTCGGTCAAATTGCACTGAGCGAAAAATGGCTCAAATGACGTCGATTTTTTTTTACATTTTTTGTGGAGGTTTCTGACACATCAGTGATGTTTTCGTAAAATTTTCAAATGATTATCAAATATGATGAGTTTTTTAAAAATTAAATATTGCTAATATCCTGATAAAACGTTGACTTGCAGGTTTGAACCGAATGAAAAATGAAACAAACCATGTTACAAAATTTTGAATTTTTTTTGTGCATGGTTATGATGCATCACTACTGTTCCCTAAAATTTTTAGATGATGATCAAGCTTCATGAATTTTTAAAAATTTAAACAGTGCTACTATCCTAATAAAAGCCTTACCGGCAAACTTCAACTAAATAAAAAATGGTACAAAACACGTTATAATTTTTTTAAAAAAAATTTGGACGGTACTGATGTATCATTAATATCTATATAAATTTTTTTATGATGATCAAGATTTAAGAAGTTTCAAAAATTATGACAGTGCTACGTCGTGATAAAAGTCTGATGATTAATACATAGATTTGCTTTAGCAATGAAAAAGGTTTAAAATTTCTAAAAAATTTATAGAATAGTTCTAAGGAAATGATTAAGAACTCATAAAATTTTTGAATCATAATCACACTCAAATAAATTTATAAAATTCTTACAATTGCACTGTACAATTTATGTTTTTTCTGTTTTTGATTTTTGAAATATAACAAATGAAGTTCAATGCATACATAGATTTGATTGAGTAAATAAAAAAATGTGATTTTTTTTTGAAAATTTTAGATAATGGTACTGATGCAATTATTAAGCTCTCATAATAATTTTGGATCATGATCACACTCGAGAAAATTTATAAAATTCTGACAAGATTACTTTCCTAATTATGTTCATTGGGTTTTTGATTTTTTAAAGATAACAAATGAAGTTCAATTATTTAAAAAAAAATTGTATGATCCTACACTTCTTAGGATGTTACCATAAATTTTTCACATTATGATAAAGCATATAAAATTTTATAAAAATCCGACAGTGTTTATACAGTTTTTTAAAAAATAACTCAAAAATTCAGTTTTCAACAAATTTTCATAAAAGATAACTTTTTTTTCATAAAAGATGACTTTTTAAAGGTTATTGAACCAAATCCGGTAAAAAAAAAGTAAAAAAAAACCCCGAGATCTCGGCGAGATTTGGTGAAATCTCGCCGTGATTTTTGAGATTAGTATAGCAATTTATTTTTTTGAATTTTTTTTACTTCGATTGTCATTTCAAAAATCATCCGCATTCGCAAATCGAGATCTCACAAAATTTTAGCAAGATTTCAATTCTTGATTACAAACATCCAAAACAAATGCGCCATTCATGCTGCCTACAGGGCAGCACTTGACTGCTTGTGCGAGTGACAAAACGTTCAGAAAACGAAATGGGAAATTAGGGATGCGAGTGCAGCAGCGCATTATCATTCAGAAACCAAAGCTACAGTACAAAATGAAAAAGAATACTACAAATTTACATGGTCGAAAATAAATACAAAATAAGAAGTAGCAGTAACACACCATTTCGTAGTTTTCCTTCTCCTAAAAGAATTGAAGTCTAACTAATCACAACGCCATTATTGAAAACAAAAACAAGGAGCACCAGTAATAAGAACTTAAGGGAGAAGAGGAAGAAGAAAAGAACACCTAATTAACGATTCTAATATACTCCAATGTATCTTTTCAAAGCCAGAGTGCACCGGCCTCCTTGAGTATGGGCACGAGCTCGCCGGAGATGTGCACGGCCATGAGCCGGTCGAGGCCCCCGAGGAGCCTCCCCCCGACGAACACCGCCGGCAGAGCGACGTCGCCGCCGTCGACGGCCCCGGCGAGCTCGGCCTCGTCGGCGACCTCGTGCACAGCGGGGTTGACCCCGAGGCCCTGCAGCAGCCGCTTCACGACGTGGCTGAGGCAGCACCCCCTCCTCCCCACCACCAGCACCGGGCTGTCCGCCACCGCCCTCCTCACCTCCCCACCCCTCTCCCCCCTCGCGGTCGCAGCAAGCCTCTGCCTCTCCTCCGCCGTGTCGACGCCGACGTCCGCCACCTCGGCCGCCATTGGCGCTGGCTGCCGCGGCCACGCCCGGCTCGCGCTGTACGGGATGGCCTGGTACATGACGACGGTAGTACGTCGTACCCGATCTTTTCCTCGTTTCCTCTGGGTGGGTCCGTGTGCGTGTGTTGCGACTTGTGCCGTCGTGTGATGGATCATGGGGCGCAAAGTGGCGGGATATATAAAGGCCAGGGTGGTGAGGTCATCGGGGCAGGGGGGATGGCGTCAGTGGGGACGGTGTTTGTTTATGGGACCCACACGGTAAGGTGGGGGGAGGGGGGGGGACGGCGACCGTGCTTTCGCTCGCGCCAACAGCGGCGGGCGCGGGGCTACGCAGCGTGTAACGTGGCGAGGCGTCAGCCGCGGTTGAGGGGACGGAGGGGTGCTTCGGTGGGCCCGGCTCGCACACCCAATCCCTGACGGCAGATGCTGGAGCGGCGGGTTTGACGGGGCGCGAATAGCGCGCAGCGCGTGGGAGGTGACATGGCGGATGACGATTGGATGGTCATCGGTGGGCCAGGGACGGCTGCCACGAGGACGTACGCCGTAGAAATTTGGAGGTTGCTAATGCAACCTCACGATGAGGATGATGATAAGAAGAGGTGTGCTAACAGTGATCTGTTTTAAAGTACAGGTATACCTATGGTGAGATCGATGTTCGCTTCGATGTCATTATTGTAGATAAAATCCATCATAAATTTGTAATACGTAGCATTTTTCTTGTTAATTGTGCTAGTTCTATATGCCAGTGCTCTTTTACAGTAGGTGCGTCGAGTTTGGATATAAGAAAAATCAGCATTAATTCTAAGATTATTTACATATATACCACTTTAGTGGTGTAGGTTTTAAAATTTTGCAATTGCAAAGTTTATGTTTAGATATATACCACTCTAGAGTTGTATAACTTTGATGTGTGACATTGTGAACTTTTCTGGACCAAATTATCTCTCCTTCGTTTTGCCTACCTTCTTCCTCCTCCCATGGCCATCCCCTCCCGTGGCTGCCGCCATCGTGCGCTAGTGGGCTAATGGCCATCTTTGCCTTGTATATCCGTATGCTACTTTGCATATACTAGCACCGTTCACGTTAGGGAAAGAGATAATTGTTTTGTACTTGGTCATCGCACTCATCGATTATGTTCTTTATTTTCATTTGCTATACTGACCGTGCACATGCAAATACTGGTCGGGAATCGGGATAGCACATCAAATCAATTGTGATCGCCGGTATCGAGGTGGCACTGCGTGGGAACAAAAGAGATTTTACCGTCCGCACGGTCGTACATGAAGCGCGTGACCTGCTCCATCGAGACGACCAACCACTCTGCGCAGGCCTGGCACCACGGCGAGGCATGTGTCGTGCTTGACGTCAAGGAAGAGCTGTTGAGGCCTGACCACCAGCCTCACACCCTGCTCGGCCAAGTGCAGCGTCACCATTGGCAGGTGCGGCAAGATGACGTTGCTGGCGCGGAAGCAGAGCTGGAACTCGGCGCGGTGTACGCTAGGCAGCCTGATCCGGCTTAGGTGCTTCATCACGAAGTGCTACAGAGAGCCATGCACCATACGGCTCTACTCTGGAGTCTGGATAGGCAGAGGCCATAGGAGGAGGAAGGCAGTGGCGAGGAAGGAGGTGGCAATTTGGTCAAAAAGAACTTCATAATGGGATATCTCAAAATTATGCAGCTCTAGGGTGGTATGTATCTAAAGATAAACTTTGCACCGGAAAATTTTAAAACTTGCAATTTTAGAGTGATACTTATCTTTTTTTTAAGATATAAGAACGTAGACAACACACGCTCACACATACATGCTACACGTTTGAAAATTTTGTAGAGAACTTTATAGTCTCTAACTACCTATCTTACTGACACACATGTGTAGTACTTATCTTACGTAACCCTTAATTCTGTGATTCACAATAGTATCTCTATAGAATCTAGCTTCCCTGCACCAGATCAGATCATAGCGTAGCACACTAACGTTGAAGAACACCTTAATCTTTCTTGATTCTACAACTTCCATTCTAAGATTTTTTTAAAAAAAATCAAAGCAGAAGATCAATCTTTACCCATGAACATCCAAACAGTTACAATCATATTTAATATAACTCGATAAAAAGGCAGCGTAGAGTTACAACCATGGCGCAGCTAGATGACTTCATTCGTTTGTGGAATGCTATTCAGCAGGTGCGGCTACAGGAAGACGTACAAGACAACATTACTTGGAAATGGACGTCAAGTGAGAGTACTTAGCAAAAACGGCGTACATGATTCAATTTATAGGTTCGATTCCAGATCACAACTACAATATGATCTAAAAGGCTAGCGCGGACGGGAGATACAAGTTTTTTGCATGGTTCTTTGCCCAGGAAAGGATCCTTACGGCCGACAAGCTTATAGCTAGGGGGTGGTCACATAGTGCAATCTGTGTTTATGTGGATCGAACACTGAATCGGCAAGACACCTGCTTCTGCTATGCCCTTTCGTGTGGCAGACTGGCAGGTGTGGACGAAGGTCTTCCACTATATGGCCATAATCCACATGGCTCCGGATGCTACCTCGGTACGGCTAGGTCTCACTGTTTGGTGGAGCAAGATCCGCACCTCTGTGGCAAAGGAGCGCAGGAAGGAGGTGAACGGTATCGTCATGTTCACCATATAGAATCTATGGAAAAAAATAGCAGGATTTTCACGGACACTTACTGTACGGTTCAATTAGTGGCTAATACCATCGTTTAAGACGTGCATAATCTAAAAAGTGCTTTCGCGATTACATGATTTTGTGCGGATTACGCTACTCCTTAGGCTTCGGATCTGAGTTGCCTTTTGTTATGCGAATGAGTCTTTCCCTGTGTTCATGTTGTGCCCTGTTGTTTTCAACTTCAGAAGTCTACCTTTTGTATTCGTTAAACCACTTTTGTAACTGTTCCTTCTCTTCTTAATATATCGGTAGAACTCTTACGCCCTATATATATATTTTTTTAAAAAAGGCAGCTGTAGAGCGCCAACCCGAAATACCGATTAGCATCAGGTGGTTGTGTCGCGCACAAGTGAGCCACATAATTTTCTTCGCGACGAGTCTGCCGGAAACCAAATTCCTGTAAATTCGAATTGCGCTCCCGTATTTTTAAAAAAAATTAATTGAGCTCCCGTGTTTGACACGGCACCCCCATTATCTCAGATCTTTGGCCTTGGCGAGACTCCCACAGGTTGAGAAGCGCTAGGCTTTGATGTCTCTACTCTCTACCACCAGCTTCTGAATACCTCTATCTAGTGCTAATTGAATGCCATCCCGAAATGCCAGTGATTCTGCAACCAGTGCATTTGGTAAGTGAGCATAATACCTGAGCCAGCTGCAACAAAACGGCCATAATCATCTCTAATTACCGCTCATGTCGCACCACTACGATCGTTTGGATCAAAAGCACCATCTACATTCAGCTTCCAAAAGGACATTGGTGGTGGCTTCCAGGTGTCTTTCTCTTTCACTTAGTCTTGAAGGAACGTACCAAGAAGCAAGGATTTTTTTAAATAATTTTACAAAAAGATACACTTTTTTTTTACAAAAATACACCAATGTCGCCACAAGCGATAGAAGTTCAAAGTCAAATCAGTCTATCGATCAAATAAATCTACGACAAAAAGTAATTTGTCTGCCAATTCAATCAGCAACAAAACATACATACGTCGCCAATTCATTTGACAATAGAAGCTCTGTCGCTAAATGAATTAGCGACAAAGGTAGCACGTATCATGAACAATATCGCTTACCCAACCTGCTGCTTGAATAGAGCATAGATGCTGTATGCAATGCAGCGAAGGAATTTCGGGCTGGTGCAACCGTGCAACCATTACCCTCTAGAAAACACGCAGCTCACGTTCACTTTTCCAAACCATTTGCTCGGGTTTCCTTCAGAATCACTGAACCAATGGGCAAACACTTCCAACCACTTAAAGCTGGGCAGGGAAGCATCTATCTATAATTACGTCACCGAGGCGCCTACATGCATGCACCACACACAACTGCCACCTCACGATTCGGCAGAACTGTCCCAATTCCGTCGGCCAGATGGATGATAGAGACAGAGCGTACGTGATAAACGGAGATTATTGTAACGAAAGAAAAAAAAGAAAAAGAAAGTGTTAAAGGGAGATAGCACCAAGACACCCAACGATCACGAATTAATTAAAAGGAGTAGGCATGAACAGCTTCTATTAGTTGTATAGCAGTTTTAAGCATCTGAGCCGTGGTAAGGATCCTGATCAGCTGCTAGCAGGTGGATAGCTAGGGAAGTGAATGGTCTCAAAGAAAAAACTACTTACTCCCGTTCATAAAAACCTATGGTTTAAGATATATATGGTCAAAATTTTAAAACTTTATCTATTGATATATTTTTAAATATTTAGATTAGATATATAAAAAATCATGTGTGCAGATTTGTATCGAAACATACTTTCATAATATTATATTTTTTTATTATTTTTTAAATATATTATCATAAAAATTACTAGTTAAAGTTAGTTTAAAAACTGTGACGATCGGGGATATATGTCGTCGTCGGAGCTGCCAACCACCGGGCGTGCGAGTCACGTTGGCCGCTCGCATCGATCGTGTCACGTTTGACGTGTCCGGCGGACGGAGAAAAGATGTCCTCTGCCACTCCATCCATCCATCATCCATGCCTATCTGCAGAAGTGCAATCTGCAGGCGGCCGTCGCCACTACTGCGCTTCAGTCCGCGCCACGACAAGACAATACTAGCACACGAAAGAACAAAACCGCCGGCTCGCGCGTGCGCTCCTGCACGCGGCAGCTGAGCGACCTAGTCGCTTGCGCGCCGCATGCCCCCCGACGCGTGTGCTCGGGAACGGTGCGCTCGGTTGAGTTCTCCTCTTGAAGTTCGGTTCTCACGCGATTTGACGTGTTGGATTCTGGGTTCTCCATCTTCATGGGCACGTGAAATATATCAAGAATACTACGGGTCTCAAATGAGGGACTGTATTCGGCTAAAAAGTCTGTTTTTAATTTATTGAACTAGACTGCAAAGCAGCTGTAGTTAGCGGTTATAATATTTCTTGTTATGCCGTTTGGCAAACTGGCTACTGCAGCTGTAGCTTTTGAAGGGAGGAAGGAGGAGGGAGTCAGGGAGGCGAAAAGATGGCGGGGCGAGGAGGGAGACAGAGCGAGCGAGGTAGGAGGCGGTCGAGCGAAGCCATAACTGAAAAGCTTCTTCCCAGTGGCTACAGCTTTAGAGAGTGTTTTTGTTGTGACTTAACTTCTCAGTTGTTTTACAGCCATGCTATTTAGAGGGCTTTTGATTCAAAACTGAAGCACGCCCCTAAACAACCCCTACTGCAAGGTTACAAAAACCGCCGAAATTCGGCGAAATCTCGCCGAAATCTCGGATTTCGGACCCCAGCGAGTTTGCATAGACCGGCCGGATGTAAAAATCTGAAAAAAATTTGAAATTGCTACAGATATTTCGGATTTTTATTTTTCATGAGATTTCAAAAACCCGAGATTCGGAATTTTAAACCGAATTTGAATTTTTTGGCGGATCGACGGAATTATATCAATAAGTTCTCGTGAAGTGATCTTCAATGATAATGTTTGAAAAAGTTTATTTTTAGACTTTTGGCATTTCTAGTAAAACTCTCTGAATTTTAAAAATTGAGAATGCATTTTCATGCTATGAAAAATTTATGGGAGTATCATAAGATATGTAGGATAATACATAAAATTTATGAAAATATTTTAACATCATTTGTTATGTTTTAAAAATAAAAATCGTAAATAGGATAAACATCAGTTCACACGGACCACTTGGAAGTGGTCCGCGCAAAGCTTCGTTCACGCTGGACCACTTGTAAGTAGTCCGGCGTGAATCGACTAGTATCGCTAACTAGTCCGTGTGAACCGACTAGTATCGCTAACTAGTCCGCGTAGAAGTAAAAACTTCGGACAAAGAATTCAAGTGGTCTGCCAGAGAATTATGAGAAATTTAATTCTAATCGGTTATAAGACATTTTCGATGAACCTTTTCAAGAAAACATATAGAAGAAACAGGGACGAAATTTGCACATGTAGCAAACTTGACTCCCTAAATGTGATATTTTGATAAAACCTTTTCAAAACACAAGTAGGATCAATGTAGGTCATATGAATAAGATTTCAATATACAATAAGATTTCCATATACAATAAGATTAGTAGGTCACGAGTCATAAACTTCTTCATTTAAAGATTCCTATTACAACATATATAACATATAAGTTAGTACATAATTAAAACATCTTTGAATTACACCCTTCATAACTTTGCCATAAGGGAATTTCAGATATGTGGATGTAGGGATCGATTTAGGGAACGTCTTTGGAGATGGCCTAACGAGCCGCCAAATCTTACAACATTGTCACATTTCCTTAAATGTAAGATTATCTTGGTTTTACTCGCAGGCTTACGGATGTGGGCGCAGATGAGGGAGCGTGGGATGCGTTGAAGGACCGGTGTCGGATGCTTTAATACATCGTCAATCATTGAAGTTCCTTCACACTTCATGGTTTTAATACATCGTCAATCATTGAAGTTCCTTCACACTTCATCCCACCGAGAGAGTCGCTATTTTACTTTCCCTGCGCAGCTCCTTCTCCGACCTCCTCCTCTCAGTCCGGCCAAGCTCCGGCCAAATCCGGCCAGCTCCAAGGCTCAGGAGGCAAATCTCGGCCTCCCAGGGCGAGATTTCGGTTCTTGAAGGAGAAATCTCGGTAGTTGAAGGCGAAATTTCGGGCTTCCAAAAAAATTGGTATGAACAAATTGATTTGTTGGATTTTAAGTGCAGCTGTAATTTTTTTGCTTATTTAGACATGTATTCATGTGGGATATAGTCTAGTAAGAACTAACAATGCATGTACTCATGTGGGAATTGGGATTCATATGTCAGTATGTATTCAAAACTCAAAATTCCATGTCACTTACTCACTTGGTCACTTATGGTAGTATGGTACAGCTAGTAAGCCTCACAACGAAAGGCATATATCATGCATTTTAACAAACATCAGTGAGTTAAGATTGTTGACTACATGCAAACAAGCACATGGCCTGGGAGTCTCATTACCAACATTGGAAGTCTGCCTGGCTACCACGAGACATGACCTGGGAGGAATACAAGCAACAACACAAGAGGAGGTATCACGAGATCATTGTCGACAACGCGGAGGTGGAGTTTGCACCAGGGGCGCTTTACTACTCATAGGTATGTGATGCAAACATACATTCATTTAGTTGTCATATGCAAATATGTGAAGACTTATTGTGTGTATCGATTTTATTATATTCTTAATAATTGTCATGCCAATATACATTAATTGTTTCGAATTGTGACTCTAAATCTTGATTTTCGGTCAAAATGTCACTAAATTTCATACTTCACGACGATACCGAATTCCCTAATTTTTAAAATTCCTCGAGCTTCAGTAACTACTGAAAATTTTATGACAACATTATTCACATGTCGAATCATGCTATTAAAATTTCAAATATTTATAACATGCTTTGTCCCATTTTTCATTCGGTTCAAAATTGCCGCGGCGTTCATTACGACAGTACCAATGTTTCAATTTTAAAAAATTTACATGATTCAAAAAATCTGAAATTTTATGACAACATTAATAATACGTCAGAACTCTCCAAAAAAATTCGAAATTTTTCTCCATCTTTTGGACCAATTTTCGGCTTGTCAATCTGGCGAAATTTCGCCATTCTCGGCGAGATCTCGCCAATTCTCGCCAAATTCGCATTTCGTAGAAAAAACCGGATTCAAAATTTGGATTTGAATTTCCGGACGAGATTTGTCCGAAATTACCGAATTTCGCCGAAATTTCGTTTTCCGGACATGAACGGTATTTTATCCGAAACCGAAATCCAAAACACTGCCCTACTGCAATTATCGGCCTAGTGTTTGGGCGAGAAGAACGAAACCCGTTTAAAGATGTGCTTCTTCTTTTTCATCGGCCCGTTGAAACCCGTTTAAATATCGCTCAAAACTCAATTTCCATCGGTCTATTTTAGTCTCGGGGACTTTGATGCTCCCTCCATCATGCAAAATACTTTTCATATAACATAATATCTTTTATCATTTTGTATTAGTTGTGTAGAGTAGCCATTTTGAGTCATGGTTAGGATCTGATCTTCTAGGTTTCAAGCTCGACCAGTTTCTGAGCTTGTGCACTAGTATCCTTTTGCACTAATCACCATGCCATAATTGATCTGTCGCTCAATCTCCAATTCTCCACCACCCATCATGTGGATAAGTTACTAGTGCAAGTGACTAGAGTCTAGATATGAGCAAAAAGAACATGCAGATAAATCCAGAATTGACTGAGCATTTTCACCGTAGTCACTGTGTCAAATAGGGTGAGCGAGTCCTTCCCACGCCGATTTGATCCGGAACAAAAATGACGGGGTGCACTAGGCTCACACCTATGCATACGTGGGATATATCGTGTGCACTCCCCTAGAATAACATGGATCCGCCCTTTGATATGCGTCGTCAGCGGAGCTGCCAACTACCGGGTGGGCGAGTCACATCCTTGGCCGTTCACTCGATCTCGTCACGTTTGATGTGTGCGGCCGGAGAAACTAAATTTCTCCTCTAGTCAGCGCCTATCTGTTGCAGGCGGCGGTCAGCACGACTGCAGTTCAGTCTGCTGCGCCGCGGCAAGACAATACCACAATAACTAGTACTCTGATCCTGCGAAGAAACAAACCGGCAAACCGCCGGCTCGCGTGCTAGGTGCGCCCACACGCGGCTGTAAGTCTGCAAGACCGAGCCGCCTGGTCGCGCGCGCGCGTGGCGTGGCGTGGAGTCGCACTGGCACGTCGTTTGACTTGTCTTTCGAAACCTACGTAAGCCATGGCGCGCGGCGGCGCCGGCCCGAACTCCGTGATGATCTCCGTGCGAACGAGGAAAAGGTTGTGTTTCCCCATTTCAGGCACGGTTCTCTCAAATCCGATTTGAGTTGGGTTAGTGTTGCCTGAGAGAAAATGGTCATGGAGTGGCCTCTCAATTTGTCTGTCATGATAGGCCCGAATGAGTGGGCTCTGTTTTTCTTTTACCTGGTTAGTTAATGCTCCCTCCAGTCACAATTAGCATTTGTTTTTGACGTATCTATAGTTAAACTTCCAAAACTTTGGTTGTCAATATTTTTTAAAATAATTAAATTGAATACATGAAAATCATATGTATAGATTTGTCTCAAAAATTATTTCCATAATATTATAATTTCATTGGGTTTTTTAAATATATTATATACCGCAGGGAGTAGGTCAAGTTGCGATGTAAAGTACTGAGTATAATTTTCGGCCCAGTGATGGGCCTAAATACGGACAGGCCGTTTAGAGATATGCTTTGTCTTCTCTTTCCTGTCGGCCCGTTTAAACATGGCCTACGTCTTAATTTTCATCCATCCAATGTCGAGGAAATCCAGTACTTTCATGCTCCGCATTCGAGAAATGCGTGGCGTTTTAGAATGATAATTATTTTTTATTTCAACCACTTATATATAAATAATTATTTACTAAAAAACGTATGTAAAGAATTATTGTGCTTAGTTATATGAAAATAAAATCATTAGATTCACCGTGCAAAGTACATTCATATATAATATCTTATATTTTTTCCTAAGATATATGTGCCCAAAACTAGAGGGAGTATAGAACCATGGTCAAAGCCTCGAGATCTACTTGATAAACATGGTGTTGGTATCATAATCATTTCTTAAGAAAAGTGCAAGTTCAATATATGCAGTAATGATTAGGCCATGCCCAGCGTAAGCGTAACGCTTGTGGCAGGCGCTTCGACGGAAGTAGAGGTGGGCATTTGGGCTGGGCTTTTTTGGGTCGGTCTGAGGCACGACATCACAGTCCGGCACGACACTGTAGCACGGGCCGTGCCGGGCTCGAGAATCAGGCACGATGGGCGGCCCGGTACGGCACGACACTGTAGAATGGGCTATATTGGGCCTGATGATCCAGGGCATGAGGAAAAAACCTAGCATGAAGGTCACTGACTCACAGAGCATGACCGTCATGGATGCACCCAGTAGCATTAACGTCACCCCTATCACCAACACCTGAGAGAGACAGACAAAACAGGAGAGAGAGAGCTAAGAGAGATTGAGAGACGGTGCAAGAAGCTGCTCTCTCTCGCTCGTCCCTCTCAATCTCTCTCAGCTCTCTCTCTCTCACTAGTCTCTCTCAATCTCTCTCGTCTGTCTCGCTCACTCTCTTTCTCACCCATTCTTCCCTCTCTCGTCCGTATTGAGCACATCCTTCTCGCTCTATGTAACTGTTCGATAATAAATAAATTTTAGTTCTTTTTCTCATAATATTTGCATTCACTGCCTTAATTCTATGTATCTCCGGCTCTTTTCCTCTCGTTGAAATAGTGTAAATAGGTCGGACCTGGACCGGCACGGCACGAAGCAGGCACGAAGTGCAAATGGGCCGTGCCTGGACTCGCCGAAGGCGAGCTGGGCCGGCACGGCACGGCACGACGAGCATGATGGGCCATCGCGGCCTGGCACGGTTCAGACACGAAGCACGATGAGCCCGATTTAGACACGAAGCACGAAGCCCACCACTAGACGGAAGGATCACGATTCCATGCCACGGTGTAGAGAGTAACAGAGAAGCATGCAAAACCGTCAGAGGTGCTGCTTGGGAAGGAGTTGGACGCCTGCACAAGTTTGTACGCGCTGAATTGATCGCTTAGACAGGTTTCTAATATTTTAAAATTAAACAAGCATCTATAAATTAATCGTTTGCATTAGAGGTTCTTGAATAGATGTTTCGTGATATGGTATTGTCTTTCTTTAAGGCATCTTTGCATTGGGCATGACCTTAGAGTACAATTGATTTGATCATTGTAGAGGAACAATGGACTTACGAAAGAATGCTTGTAGCGTACTCAGTTTAGCTACGAATGATAAATATAATACACCGTACACCCAATGAGTTATTTCTCAAAACACTGGACCTGCAGATCCGTTAAAACTTAATTTCGTCCATGACTCGGATCACATGTTTGGGCAAGGAAGCTCAATGCACCCAGTTTATGTCCAGCGCAAGAACAATTAGAAGGCAGATGCAGAGTTAGTAGGTTCCACGCAGGTTTCCAAAACCGTTTTTTTGAAAAATCGCTCAAAATTTAAAAATTGAGAAAACCGTCTCGAAAACTGTCAGAAACCGAATGGTTAAGAAATCAAAAAATTTGAAAAAAAAAGAAAACCGCGGTTTTTCACGAGAAACCGCTCGGTTTTCACCGAAAACCAACCGACCAATTGAATGTTCCTTAAAAACGGTTTTTGGGCGGTTTTCAACTGTTTTTAAGCGGTTTTCGAGCCGTTTATGTCGGATAAATTTTTTCAAAATTTTCAAAATTTTTGAATTAGACCGGTTTACCGACCGGTTTTGAATCTCGAACCACAACAATAAAGTCGAAAACCGTGGTTTTCGCCGATGTTTTTAACCCTGGTTTCACGTGAGGCAAGACAAAAGCAAAAGGAGATCAAGATGCCTCTTTCCTCCTGGGGTTTACATTATCGATTTGACCTTGAAGATCGCCTCCCAACCGGTACCGATTTTGTTGATAATCAGTCGAAAATTGAAGGGTTTCGAAATCAAACTTTTTGAAGATTTTTTTTTAAAAAAAATCAAATTTCACAGATAATCGCTCGATATTTCTCGATAATCACCGACCAAGTGAACTTCTTTGACGGTCGATTTTTATCGATAATCGCTCGATATTCACCGATTTTCAAGCGGTTTACGAAGCATAAATTTTTTCATTTTTTTAATTAGTCCGATTTATCGAGCGGTTTCTGATTTCGTGCAGTCTCGATAAGGTCGATAATCGAGCGATTATTGTCCATAAGTTAAACGCTGCTCAATCGCAGTGGCGTACCCATCAATAATTCAGAGAACATTTCCTGCTTCTAACAGATTTCATGCTAGCAATACTCCCACCCACTAACAAAAAAGATCCAAATAATCGTGAAAATTTTGAAGGAAAAAAATTACATAGATAGGGTACAATATAATCTAGCATGGCACAAAATTTTAAATCTAAATTCCATTTACACGTTAAGAAACAAACAAATAAATAAATTTCTGTGAAAAAGAAATCTAAAATAAAAAGGAAAAAGATAAATGTACTATTCACCAAAATTTATCTTTTTATGTTTCTCAATGTGTAGATAGAATTTAGATTTGAAATTTGAGCAGTGTTTCAATGTTTTTCCTCTCAATATAAGTTGCACAAATCTTAAAACAAACGAAAAGGTAAGTAATCACCATCTACCCTTCATTCATGGTTTAATATTTGTGTATCTGTCAAAAAGAAAAGTATGGAAACACCTCTCTTGAAATTTTATGGCATGCTAGATTATATTTTATCCTATCTATGTAAATTTTGTTGGAATGTTTCATGACCATTTGGTCCTTTTTTATCGAGTGGAAGTACCGGTAGCACGAAATTTGCTGGAAGTACTGGAAATGTTCTTCAATAATGCACTCCGGTCGTATTCCGTTGCAAGGACGTTCCACTTGATCAAATGATCAGCTCAATTATTTGTGTGACAGATCCAAGAGGTTGTTGGTTTGAAAAGATTTTTTTTTCGCATAATGCTTCTGCTTCAGAAAAGGAAGGCAGCTTGGATTGAAATAAACAGATGGTGATTGTCGAAGAAGTAGAAGTAGTAGTAGTAGTAGTAGTGTATTACTACAGAAGATACGAGATGATGTCCCTTGGTACAATGTCGCTTTTGGAAAGAGATGATCATTGCATCATGAGAAGCAATGCATTGTGGTCAAGAGACAACAAACATCGCTGGCAATGCAAGATCTACTGTGCATCGCTCTGCTACCAGCTTACCACCCACATCTGATTTGGATCTGCCACCTTGTCTTGCTATTCTATGTGGGGATGTTTCTGAACAAACATCTTGCACTGTCCCCTGTTTTTGCAAGAACAAGCCAGAACTTTGGATGCAAAATGCAACTTCAGTTACTGCCTTAAACACAAGCAGGAGCAGAGCTACATCAAAACAGGTCAGATCCAGATCACAAGAGCAGTATAATCCAATGAAAGAAGTACTAGTATATCACGTAAGTTACAAAATACAATTCAACAAGAAACCAAAAGGAGGAAGAAGAAAGAATAAAGAGAGCCGATGGACATACACATCACAATATTGGAAAGAGGATCAATTGATCGATCAATGGGACTGGGTACACCACACCAACCGATCATGCATGGCATGCACAACGCACAAAACAACCACCACCTTGTCATCCATCGATCACACCACCTTCTTGTGATCCTCAGAACAGGCCGCCAAGAATGGCGCCGCCCAAGACACCGGCCGCGGCGACCCACCTGGCCACCCCGGCGCCGGCCGCTGCCGCCGACTTCACGTTATCCTCGGCGGAGGCGTCGTCGGCCGCGGGCGGCTCGGCGATCCCGGACGACTTCTTGTGCTTCTTGGACTTGGTCTTGGACTTGGCCGGTGCCGGGGCTGGCGCGGGCGTGGGCGGCTTGGGGCCGAAGAGCTCGTACGGGAGGGGCACCTTGTCGACGGAGTAGACGGCGAACGGGAAGTCCTTGCTGACGACGGTGGAGAGGAGCATGGAGTTGACGCCGGTGGAGATGTTGACGTTGTTGTTGGAGGGCTTGATCTTGTACTTGTAGGGCCCGTCGGCGCCGGAGGCCTGCGTATTGACGGGGCCGCCCAGGGTGGTGAGCATGGAGAGGCTGTAGAACCTGGGCAGCACGCAGTAGAGCATCATCTGTATCTGGTCCTGCTGCGAGAGGCCGTTGAGCGTGCCGGCCTTGAGCGCGTCGAAGGCGGCGTCGGTGGGCGCGAACATGGTGAGCCCGTTGTAGCTGTCCATCAGCTGGCTGTTGATCTGCGTGTCCACCCGGCTCTCGTGGAGCAGCCGGAGGAAGGTGCTGTACTTGCCTGACTTCTCCAGCACCGACGTCACGTTGGTAGGCGGGCTGCCGTCGGCGGCGGCCGCGGCGGGGCCGGGCGCCGCGCGCGCGGGCTTCGCCTTGGCCTTCTGCGCCGTCGCCAGCACCGCCACTGCGGCGAGGAGAACGGCCACGAGAAGGAGGCGCGACGCCGACGAGGCCATAATGGTGGTGGTGGTGCGGTGGGTTGGTGGGTGTGTGCGTTGGCGAGGACGGGCTAGGCGGGGATCCGTGAGAGAGCAGCAGCGTGCGTTTAATAGACTTATAGTGGTGGGTGGCGAGCTGAGTGTGTGTGATCGATGCGAGCGAGCGTCTGAGGTGAGCTGGAGATGCGGGAGTTATGGCCGTTGCTTGGTTAATTTCAGAGCAACTTTTTTTCTTTTTTACGTCAGCGATGTGATTTGCGAGCTACCTGAACCTGAAGTGAACTTGTGCTGATATGCGAACTACTGATACTATTTGCAGGTTAATTTCACCCGATTTTGCAGGGTGCAGCACGCATATATGTGCTGTACGTACGTATGTACCTCCTAGCTGCTGCATGTGGCGGTGGTAAGTCAGGCAGAGAGCTTTCGAGGGTGATGTTTTACCTGTAAGGGAACTCGATCGCAGTATCGATCTCCTCGTCTAAGTCAAGTGTATCGACAACATCAACACTCCAAGAGGATTGTTGTAGTGTATATATGCGACCTGTACACTAATCATGCATCTCAACATTTCTGTCGGCTGGGACGTCTTGTATATATATTCGATCTGAGAAGTGCATGCCAGTTAGTTAGACCACATAGATAATACCATATGCATATGTTGGTACAAATGGTTTAGGTAGAAATATATATCTGGGGATGGTATTCAGCATGTATGCGCTAATCTTGCATTCACATAAGCGAATCTCCCATCGACGGTATAGTTGTAGTTATACTTCAAGCTGGCTGTCCACGTCGAATAATTGATCAATTGACAGTGCCCGCACAACGTTCTGGCGTGCGTGAAAATATGTAGCTCCATCTAATTTCCAGGAGAGATTTGTATGTACCTACCTCACGCGCGTGACATCATATTATATATATACTCCATACAGAAAACCACACAATAGCTACTAACTGTACTGAATTACAGTGACATTTTATGTCGATCGAGTAGGTTATTAGGCTTGCAGTACTGTTGGATCTATCTGCCGTGTCAAGCATAGGCAAGTACGTAGCGGCGGTACTCTTGTGCATACGCCAAGTCGCCAACCGACGAAGAAGAGGAGGAGATATCGGCGATGGCGACACCGTAGCGACCCGGAAACGACGTCCGATCCATTCACGCCGATTAGCAGCTAGCTAGCGCAATATTCAGCTTCAGGAACACAACACAGAGAAGACGATAGTTAAGTATCAACGCTAAAGTCACTGTCCAACACTCAACTCCACACGGCTTGGGTTTTAGGTGCTGCGCTTCTCCTCCGAGACCGGCCGTTTTCGCTGCATTCGACAAAAACTTGCTCCTACCTACGATCGATTATACCAACGATCAAATACTACCGCAATGCATTCGCCTCGTCCACAAGAGACGGATCTCGTGTGCGTACGACTCGAGAGGTTCGGTCTCGATGGCGGCCATGACGAGTGAGCACCAGTAGTGGTTACGAAGCTAAACAATAATAGAGGCCTCGGTAGGCCTGGAAAGGGGTATAGCCGAAGCCAAGAAGATGGAGAACGATTAAAAGAAGACCTATATACATAATGCTTATTTACAGGTATTCCAACTTTGGCCCCTATTTATAGTGCTCGCCCTCCTAACGTGCTATATTACTGGGGGAAATAAAGTACTTTTAGCTCCATCGGTACTCCCATGTGTCGCCTTTTGTTTGTTGCAATCGTGTGACACATGGTGGGCTTGATCCACTGGACCCGCATATCTAACGGTACAAAGGATTGCTTCTATTAGCTAACACTACTACAGAACAACCAATCCTTGCCGGCATATCACTGCCGGTTAGGACCGAGCCGACAGTGATAACGTATCTCTGCCGGTTCGAAAGTTAAGTTGGGGGGAGAACTTATCACTGCCGGTTCATGCAACCAACCGGCGGTAAAAGCAAGATATCACCGCCGGTTTGAGACAACAACGGCAGAGATATATCTCGCCGGTCGTTCTTAACCGGCGGTGATACTTGCATTTTCACCGCCGGGTTAAAGCGAACCGGCAGTGATATTATCTTCCGCGCAATATGTTTTTCGCGCATTCAAAGCTTATCACTGCCGATTCTGCGCGAACCGCAGTGATAAGTCTTTATATAATCGAGACCCGCCTCGAGCCGATCGAGCAAAGACAGAGAGGCGCCTGTCTTTGCTCGATTTGTAGATTGCAACGATCTGCTAGAAAAATTTGTTAAAATTTGTATTGTACTTCTTTTCGAGGTTAGTAATTTGATCTCTATTTTTGTAAATAATAAAAAATTGCCACGTGGATTTTTACATAATGAAAAAAGGTGTATTTTCAAATGTTGAAAAAATAAAAACTTGTTAGATGGATATTTACCTAATAAAAAAATATTGATATATTTTAATGTACTCAAAGTATATCCTAAGTACTTACAATTTTTTCCAAATTTGTAAACAATAAGGAATTGCAAGATGGATATTGACGCAATGAAAAAAAGATTGATATATTTTGATATAGTCTAAATATATCCTAACTATTTACAATTATTTTCATTTTTTACAATACTAAAAAATTGCTATATGGATATTTACATAACGAAAAAAGGTTGATGTATTTTAATATAGTCAAAATTGCTACATATGTTTTTAAATCTAATCGTTTACAATTATTTGTTATTTGCAATTATATGCGTATGTAATGTTTGATTTAATTAATTGTAGATGGACCGAATGTGGATGTATGACATGGACCGTTGTGGGGCAGAGTTTTTTAATGGTGTGAGTTATTTTCTAAACGTGGTGTGGCGCTAAGTCGAAGAATCTGGCGGACTACATGTGCTGTCCATGCGTGATCGCAAAAATCGGTATTTTCTACCATAGAGTCGATCGTGCACACTTGCTTCGAAGAGGTTTCAAGGCTGGCTATACCTGTTGGACCAAGCACGGCGAAGATGAGATTGTACATGAAGGGCAACACATTATTGAAGATGACGGAGACAACGGTATGACGACAGTTGAAGATACGTTTGTCGGATGACCATGACGACGATCTGGATCAAATGTTGCGTGATGGGAGGAGACTTCACGAGTGAAAGAGAGTTTCAAAAGTTCCAACATATGGTACAGACTCCACGACACCATTGTACCCAGCCGCAAGGAGGAGCACAAAATTGCGCACCGTGCTTACACTCTCGCAGCTTGAAGGCAAGCAATGGTTGGTCCGATAAGAGCTTCACCGAGCTCTTATGTCTCTTGGGGATTTGCTTCGAGAGGGTAACGTGTTGCCTACAAGCACGCATCGCCAAGCGGGTTGTCTACCCGTTGGGATTGGAAGTACAAAGGATACACGCATGTCCAAACGATTGCATGTTGTATCGCAATGAGTTTGCGGACTTGGATGGTTGTCTTGTTTGCAAAGCAAAGCGGTATAAGGGCAACGATGATGACATCGATAATGAAGATGTCGGGGTGAAGCGTAAGAAGATGAGATCTCCCTGTAAGGTGGTATGGTATTTTCCTATAATTCCCCGTCTGAATCGATTGTTTGCGAACAAAAGGCATGCCCAATTGCTACGATGGCACGTCGAAGAGCGTAAGAACGATGGAATGCTCAGACACCCTGCTGACTCTGTGCAATGGAGGAACATCGACAGAAAATATAAGAAGCACTTTGCATATGATGTAAGGAATATAAGCTTCGGGTTGAGTACGGATGGGATGAATCCTTTCGGTAACATGAGCAGTCGTCATAGCACTTGGCCGGTAACTTTATGTATCTACAACTTTCCTCCTTGGCTTTGTATGAAGCGGAAGTACATTATGATGCCACTACTGATCCAAGGGCCTAGGCAACCTGGCAACGATATCGATGTGTACCTCAAACCATTGGTTGAAGATCTTCTAATCTTGTGGAACGATGGAGTACGGGTATGGGATGAGTATGAAAGAGAGAACTTTATCCTACGCGCATTGTTGTTCGTAACCATCAATGATTTACCCTGCCCTTGGTAACCTGTCGGGCCAAACGACAAAAGGCTTCAATGGATGCGTCCAATGCTTAGATGGTACAGCTAGTCGGTGGCTGAAGAACTGTCGAAAAATGTCTTACATGCGGCATCGTAGGTTCCTCCGCAAGGATCACCCATACCGCAATAATAAGAAAGCTTTTGATGGGACAAAGGAGACCGCTTTAGCTCTGAAGAATCACACTGGGAGAGAGATATTTGCAGCTGTAAGGGATCTTAAAATTATCCACGGAAAGGGAGCAGGCAGTACATCTATCCCGAGTTCCCGTTATAAGGCTCCTTTGTGGAAAAAGAGATCAGTATTTTGGGTCCTACCTTACTGGCAGCACTTAGAAGTGCGACACGCAATCGACGTCATGCACATAGAGAAGAATGTGTGTGACAGTTTGCTTGGTATCTTACTGGATATACCTGGCAAAATAAAAGATACTCTCCAAGCACGGATGGACCTTGAAGATATGAAACTCAGGAAGGAGCTGCATCACAGAGACATGGATACAGGGAAAAGTACCTTCCCGCAGCCTGCTACACTCTGAGCAAGAAAGAAAAAATTAGCATGTGCGAATGCTTGCACGGAGTGAAAGTTCCGTCCGGATACTCTGCCAACATAAAGAGACTAGTCTCAATGAAAGACTTAAAATTAATTGGTATGAAGTCTCACGATTGCCACGTGATGATGACGCAGATGCTTCCAATTGCAATTAGGGGTGTTCTGCCAGAGAAAGTCCGAGACCCAATTGTGAAGTTGTGTTCATTCTTCAACGCGATTTCACAGAAGGCCATCGATCCATTGAAACTAGATAAGCTACAGAAGACGTGGTCCACTCTCTGCGCAGCTCGAGATGTGTTTTCCTCCATCTTTTTTGATATTATGGTCCATCTCATTGTTCACATCGTGAAAGAGATCTGATTCTCGGTCCGTGTTTCTACATCGATGTATCCTTTTGAGAGGTTCATGGGGTCATAAAGAAATATGTTCAGAATCGACATCGGTCGGAAGGTTGCATTGCGATGGTTGGGGAACCGAGGAGGTCATTGAGTTCTGCGTTGATTACATGGATCTCAAACCGATTGGTGTGCCTACATCACGACATGAGGGTAGGCTACAGGAAAAGGGACATCTGGCAGAAATCACTCCGTACAAACAATCTAGCTTCATTCACACAAGCACATTTCGTAGTTCGGGACAATCGGTTGTGGTGGCCCGTATGTCAACATGCACAAGAGCATGCTATCTAGAACAAACCCAACGAAGTCGAGGGTTGGATCGCGAGAGAGCATAGACATAACCGACGATTGGTTGCGTAGGCACATGATGCATACGGAGACAGAGTGCGCTCGATTGAAAGTGTTGGCTCGTGGACCGTCCACTACAATTCGGACATTCCAAGGATACGATATAAATGGTTTTACTTTTATACAAGAGCACAAGATAAAAAGAGCACCAACCAAAACAGCGGTATCCGTACAGATGCCTCACGACAAAGAACGGAGATAGGAAAACCTACTACAGATTCATAGAAGAGATTTGGGAGCTTGATTACGGACCTTTGAAGGTCCCTCTCTTTCGGTGCCAATGGGTAAGACTTCCAAGGGCATGAACATCGACAAATGCGGTATCACTACCGTGGACCTAAAACTGGTCGGATCTGAGAGAAGAACCATTCGTACTTGCTAATTGTGTTACACAAATCTTTTTGTAACCGATCCACTAACAAGGAGCGCCACGTGGTTATTCAAGGAAAAGAAGGATTGTCGGGGTTGAGAATGTTGTCGACGAGGAAGAGTACAACCAATTGATGAGCTTCCTCCTTTCGGAGAGGGCGTTGACCTCGGTCTCATGAAAGAGAGTGAGGACGGTTACATACATACGCCGCGATCATGACGAAGGTCGAATCGTAGCTTAGTTGTCCTAATTAAATACATTTTATTTTCTCATATGTAACAATTAATGTATTCTTTTGTCATATGTATCAATTTGTGTGAATTCAACTTCATCTGTGTGTTTTTTTGTATTTGTGTCAATTTTTGAAGCGATGGTTGGTCTCTGCATTTGTTTGAATTTAAATCAAATATTACATGTCTGAAGTATTCTTCCAAAAATTTCGAAAATTTGGATAAAAATTGATAGGATTTCAAAAGCAGTGAGCAATTTGAATTTTTTATTTTGAAATATTAAAACTATGAAAACAGTGAGCAATCTGGATTTTTATAATTTTACAACTTTGTCAAAACTTAGGGAAATATTTAAATCAAATATTACATGTCTCAAGTATTCCTCCAAAATTTACGAAAATTTGGATAAAAATTGATAGGATTTAAAACTCCCAAAGCAATCATCCTTTGAAAACTTTGACATAATTGATGGAGCTTATCAACGCGGTTGTCTCATTAAGCGGCGGTGAAGTGCTTTATCACCGCGGTTTGTAGTATTAACCCGACGGTGATAATCAAGTATTTGCCGGTTTTGTTTTGAACCGCGGTGATAAATACTTTCACCGCCGGGTGTAGATACAACCGGCAGTGATAATGTATTATTGTCGGATTGAGATTGAACCGCGGTGATAAATACTTTCACCGCCGGGTGAGCTTGAACCCGGCGGTGACAATTCAACTATCACCGCGGTTCTTTTTATTATCCGGCGGTGATAGTGTATCCCGCCGTTTTTGTGATGACCCGCAGTGATACTCTAACCCTATAAATTAACGCCGCGCCACTCGGCCCTCATTTCCACTTCAACTCGACGCCGCGCCGTCTCCTCGCGCATCGCCGCCGTCGTCCGCATCGCCCCGCCGTCGCCTCAACCTCACCGCCCGCCGTCGCTCGGACCTCACCGCCGCCGTCGTCCCGCATCGCCGGTGTCGCCTCAACCTCACCGCCCGCCGTCGCCGGACCTCACCGCTCGCCGTCGCGCGACCTCATCGCCTCGGCCGTCGCCGCGACCTTCTTTGCTTCGTAATGACCTTCTTTGAGCTCGAAGTTGTATCAAGTATTAATATGTTGACATCAACAAGTTTTATCAAGTAGTAATTAGTTGAATTGTCCATGGACGGAGGATAATTAGCACTGAAATTTGATTTTCTTGGTGCCCAAATAGGCTATGATTCATGTGTGTATGATGTAATGATGCATTTTTGTTATTCTAGTCTTCTTATGCTTTGTTGATCATAGCAATGAAAAATATCTTGATTATGAAAATGAATAAGCTAATTATGGGTTGTGGCGCATGGTGAAAACTACAATGCACCTTATTGGAGTACTTAACTACTTGAACTAGATTTGTTCCTTTTTGTGAGAAAAAATCGAGTTTGTTTCGATTGTCAAAAACCATATCGGATGGTCTAAATTAAATTTATGTTGGATTTGCCTTATTAGCTAGCAAAAAATTGTGAAGCCAAAACATTCCTTTGGTTAGAACGATTATCCATCTATTTAGTCTCATGTAGTAGGTCCAATGGGTCTTAATTTTACGCCATATGATTTCACTAGGTTTCCGATTTGTTTAAGGAATAGCTTGCTAGAGAAAGCCTAGTACACTAGTTGATGATTTGCACTTACGGACTAGGAAAATAGTTGCTATATATCTTTGCATTATTTTTGTTAAGGTGGATAAAAACATAGATTTAATTTTTTTAGATTGATGAATTTTTTATACAATTCCGTAATTGTCTAGAAGAAAGAATTTAAGAGCTCTTTTACAATGGATTAAAATCAATATAAGCCGTCCATTCCTTTGAATCCAATGGTTGAGACATTTTTTGGAATTGTTAGGAACAGGATATCGATTTTTCAAACATTTGTAACATTTTTTCCTACACGTGAAACATTTTTTCTACGTGTGAATGCAGATTCAAAAAAGATGTATATGTGTATGTGTATGTGTCCTTCAAGGATGTTTGTGTATACTGAGATAAAAAAATATGTGTGTATTTCAAAAATGACCTTGTTAATTGGAAATTTTCAACAAACTTGCTAGGAATAGCCTCCGACGAAGGACAAGTGCGGAGGAGTTGGGCCCTCAAATATGGACGAAGGAGGAAGGGTAGCCGAATAATAGCCCAACGTCCTATCTGAACACGCACGATCCGACCATGGACCAACTCGACGATACTCACGTAAGCGAGGTAAAGTTTTAGTACATTGTGGTTCCCAAAACATGGTAGGCCAGACGACTAATAATTTAGAAGATCAATTTGTAGGCTCGGATGTCCGATCAACGAAGGCGTAGCGCAAGTCGTGGTCCGAACAAGATGCCTAAGGGAATTTTAACATAGTGGAGCTCTCGGCAATCGGGAACCCGCTATACCGAGTCATCATTGGGGCCAGACAGATGACTGCGGGTTATTGCTAGGGATGATGTGCCCATCACTATAGATCATGGATTGGCGCGGAGGTGACCCATGGGTGGTACCCAATGACTGAAGAACTCATTATGGGACAAGTGAAACAAGTTTTCCGGTTCCCCAAGGGACCGAGCTGGTTGCAAAGAAACGAGCACTCTGCATCATGTGCACTGCGTGAAAGAATTGGAAGACAACACTAAACAAGAATTATGTGAAAAAGAATGAAACGCCAAATTTTGACACGTACCCAAAGTTAAGGGAGTTCTGGGATGAATTTGTGGCGTACAAGAGGTCTGAAGAAGCTCACATAGTAAGTCAAAGGAACAAAGCAAACGCGGATAAGAATATTCACCCTCACAAACTAGGAACTGGAGGGTACGTGAAGAAAATACCAGCATGGGATCGGTCCGAAGAAGAAATAACCCGCAAGGGTATAATTCCTGCAACGGACGCCTTAAGCGAATGATCGAAGCTTTGGTTGCTTGGGAGGGTGCTTTATCTCCGATGATGGCGGCTTAAGCTTGAAGCGATAGAGAGCGGAAGAAGTGCGCGAGAATCCGAGATGCTCACACGCATCTTCCCAAGGATCTTCGCGCCACGAAGGGAGAATGACGAGCTAACCATAGCCTTGGGTAACAAGGAGCATCCAGGTCGCACCAGAGGGGTTGGTTTGGTCACGTGGAAAGAAGCCTTCCCCGCAGACGCATGGATGTACAAACGTTCAAAGAGATTAAGAGAAGATCGATCGAACGCGTCGGATAAAATCTTTGTCGCGAGCGCTAGAGGAACAAAGATCGGAACTAGATAAGGCCGTGGAGCAAGCCGTGTAAAGCTCTCACTCACGATCGCCACCCGGTGAAAGCCACGAGCTCATCGGTCCGGTGCTCGTAAGAGCACCGCGAATCCGAGGATTCGAAGAGCATGGATGCGTTTTTACGTGGATGACATCAAAGAACCGACACCGCAAGCTACATTTGGCCGCACATGGCATTACCATAAAGGTGGTGAGGCGGGGCTTGGCCATGCCAGGAGTCACGGACTTTGCACTGTCGCCCGATACCGCAGGGATTCGCCAGGGTCGAAGTGGACAGTTTCATCCGCCAATACCGAAAAATGGAGGTAGAGATCCCTGGCGAGGATGGGAACAAAAAGCTAGGAGAAAACGTGAATGGCTTCCTCGCGTGGCGCAAGAGCTTGATTAGGTTTGGCTCGAACGATGAGGGCGACGACGATGATGATCAGCCGCACTCTCCACACAGAGACCTCCCGCCCATTTTCGCCGCCAACCAGGAAAAGTCCAACTCCTCCGTCGGCACCAACCAGAAAAAGCCCGACTTCTCCGCCAAAAACTGTAAAGAATCGAACAACGGGAACATCTCGACAGTCGGCACCGTCCTCGAAGAAATCTCAACCATCTGTGAACCCAGGACAACCACAAAAGAAACTATCAGCTGACATGACTGAGGAAGAGCGAAAAAAGCATGTAAGCGCCTGCGTAGCATCTCACTTTAAAAAGGTGCCATCAAGTAAGAAGACTAAAGTTGATGCTGACGCACAAAAGTTTTTCTTGAGTATAGCAAAAGTGCAAAAACGGGCGGGCTTCGAACCTTGCAAAATATCGGACTACGGCGCATATCCGTAAAGCAATACTTGCGGCGGCTAGTGCCGACACGTTAAAGCGGGATGCTCAAGCGGATGATGTTCAACTAGATGCTCTGGCGCAAGGTCTCGGTGGAAGTTCGTTATGGGAAAACCATTGGTTGAACCGGCTCATTTCGACAACCTTACAACTCAATCGCGACGCGTCCATCGATGGTACATGCAGCGATCCAACGATGGTATGGGGCGTTCGATCGGATACGAGCAAGATTTTCACAATGGGGATAACATCTGCTGGGTTCTTTTCACGAGTCTGTATATGTTGTACCAAAGAAGATGCCCGGGCGTGAACATACTTAGACTATGGACTTTGTAAGTCTGTCCGTATATCGTTGAGCATTTCTGTACTGTTTAATTGCATCTCTAACTTCTTTCTTATGTAGAATGGAGGTACAGACATGTAGAAGAAATAACAATGACAATCTAGCATTCCTAGATCCGGGGCTCACAACGAGAAACTTGTGAACGACAATCCACAGTTCGTTGAAGACTATTTATTTAATACTTTTTTGAAGCTGCAATACAAAACCTCCGTACTTTTACCCTATAACTTCAAGTACGTATCTCCTGACTTCTAATACCGTTTTACTATTTTTGCGTAACACGCACGATGTGGGAGTAATTGACTACGTTGACATATATGTGCAGGTTTCACTGGGTCCTCCTCGTCATCCGCTTAGATGCTAGCGAGATTTTTGTCTTGGACTCGGGAGAAAACAAACTAATCTGTACCAAGACCTTTGGGACATCTTTGAGCATGTAAACTCGATCGTTGCATTATTACTCTAACAAAATTCCATTCTATTGCATTTAAGTTTAATTACTATTCAAAATCATTCACGTGGCTTTCGCACTTGCATCGCAAGAAAAATGTTGGTATCGTCCATACAGAAAAATTTTGAAATAATAAATGACTTTCCATGCATGAAGCAGAACCCGAAACAATTTATGTGCATTCTATGTATGTACAAATATGCATTCAATTGTCACGGAGAGTGTCGGCTATAACGAAGCCATGGTGCGTAATTACACTTTGATGCCCTTTTTATTTAACAAATATCATCATTAAGTAACTTCCTTTTTGTTCAAAAACAGCGCCCAAAGCGAGAACCAATAAGTTATTCTTGATGAAATTATAGCAATTCAAGAACGGATCGCGGATTCATTCATGATGAGATCATCAATCCAAACGGCGAGTTCCACGAGTAGCCTCATCGCCTCATTCCTACGGCCTAGACGCGTGACATGTCTACTTGACTCTTTGTAAAATCAAAGCGAGCGGGATGACATGTAGTCGAGCTACATTTGTAAATAAATCATTGTAAAAACAAATTATGTGATGCGTAATTTAATATATTTGAATTATGATTTTAACGATGCTTAGTCGATACATGCATATATTTGAATTATGATTTGAACGATGCTTTATATACTACATATGGACACTGTAAACAATTATATAGAAATATATATATATTGTACAAAAAATATGCAAGCTTGTCACTGCCGGTTCTTGGAGAAAACCGGCAGTGATATGTGTCTATCACTGTCGGATTATGGTACAACCCGGCTTATCACTGCCGGATTTTGGTTTGATCCGGCAGTGATAGTCCAGTATCACTGCCGGTTCCTGAGCCGGCAGTGATAATCCTCGAGTATCACTGCCGACCAATCACTGCCGGCGCCAATGACCGGCAGTGATGGGGTTTTGGAACCGGCAGTGATGTGCTGTTCTGTAGTAGTGTAAGCAGCTTGGCAGAGTACAAATATTACGATGTTCGAGATGTGATTCAAGAGATGGTCGTGTAAAAACATATCTCTCAATGGTACAAAGGGCCTCTCTATTTATACAAAATAAAGAGGTAGCAGTTATACTTGAAAAGGTGTCTTCTGGCCGAAACATGTCTTCTCGCAAAAAGTGTCTCTTCACGATAGGTTTCTTTTCGTGGTAACTTCCGATCAATTATTTGTACCTCTCAAGAAAATTGCCCACACGATATCCTTATGTGGAGGTAACTGCTTGTCCCAACCAGTTTAATCTAGTCGAGGCAATCGAATGACTGAGCAGAGTGGACTAGTGTAAATTAATAGAGTACACATCAGTGAACTGATCAGAGCCGTAACCAGGTAACTGATCGTGAGCCTAACTGGTTGGAGTCGTAACCAAGTAATTGATCGTGGGTCTTGTTCTTCTTTATAGGCATTTTCTTATAGAGTTACACATCCAAATAGAGTATGGTTCTTAATCATCGTCGCGACCATGTTGAGTGAGCACTAGTTGTGGACTTGTGGTTATGAAGCTAAACAATAATAGTAAGGAGCCTCGGTAGGCTTCGAAAGGGGATGTAACCGAAGCCTAAAAGATAAAAAACGATCAAAATAAGACTTATATACATAATGCTCATTTACAGGTATTCCAACCTTGCGCCCTATCTATAGTGCTCATCCTCCTAACGTGCAACAGTACTAGGGGAAATAACGTACTCTTAGCTTCATCGGTGTTCCCACGTGTCTCCTTTTGTTAGTTGCAATCGTGTGACACGCGGTGGGCTTGATCCGGAGTATGCCTGTATCCACATCTACTATGGCCGAAAGGCTACACGGTGCAGCCACGTGGGCACTTCAAATGAATAAAATTGATTTTCCAGCACAGCCATGCACAAACTTCAAATTAACAAATAGCAACAGCGAGAGAGAACCGACTGCTAACCGAAACCTGCTTGGCAGGGTCTCTAGAATATCATATCCTTCCTCTTTTACACGCTGTATTCTGCGCCACCAAACCCTTGTCCCTTCGTAACCTCCGTTCACGCAAATCACCAACTAAAGGTGTGTTTGATTAGTGGGATAAGATGATCGTATACCATTTGGTTCCATTATCTTTAGTGAATGAAATGGTTCAGCATCTATAGAGAATATTTCTCAAAATTGTATCTCACCATTCATGACAGAATAGTTCCATTCAAATAACCAAACACAATAATAATTTTTTTCTTGAACCATCTCATACATATACCTGAAGCACACATACTCCTGGACTTTAACCAGCTTTTTATAATTCAGGTTTGCACCAAATAAGTAGGAGTTGAGACCTCGCTAATTGCGTTGGCCCAATAGCAGCAGCCTGGGCGGCTGGGCCTGGTTAGCTACGCTATCCAACTGCCCATGGTAGCCCGGGCCCAAACGTAGCCCATCTGGCCCGAATGCAACCAAGCTTAGTTTTTTGTCTGTCTGGGCTGACAAATGCTCAGATCGATCATCTGGCACTAAATGCCTTTATCCCCCTCTTACAGATCGAAGGTCTATATATCTCTTAATTTGTGCAGATGAACTGCGACAGAAGAGGTAGAGGAATATGTATGGGTTTTGATAAACATCACCCGGATGTTTTCTTAGCAAAAAAACATCTAAATTTTGGAGCAGAAAAACATCATTAACATTTGAGTCAATGACAGCATCACATGGTAAACCCAATCTTCTAAACCATCGAAAAAATTTAGTAAGAAAAGAAGGAAAAAAAGAGAGAAAGAAGGGTAGGGAGAAAATGAAGTAGCAACAAGAACTACTACTCTTCAAATCCATGCACATGCACACGTAGCCTCGATCCATCTGTATGGTCGCTGCTTCATCGATCCTTCTTACAAGACGCACGCGGCGGCAGCCACCAAGGCAGCCAAGCTCCACCCGGCGGCCCTGGCGCCGACGGCCGCCGCGCCGGTGGGCGGGGAGTCGGAGGCCCCCGCGGGCGCCTGAGCGACATTGCTGGCGCCCCCCTTGGACGGCTTCTTGCCGGCGCTGGGCGCGGGCGGTGCGGAAGCCGGCGGCTTGGGGCCGAACAGGTCGTAGGGCAGCAGCACCTTGTCGACGGAGTACATCGCGAGCGGCTGGTTGGCGCGCAGCGCGGTGCCGACGGGGGTGCTGACGATGCCGGTGGAGACGTTGACCTGGTTAGTGCCGGTCGCGGTGATGTTGAGCGTGTAGGGCCCGTCGGCGCCGGAAGCCTGCGTGCGGACGGGGTTGCTGGCCGTCTCGAAGGACTCCATGGAGAAGAACAGCGGGACGATGTGCGCCTGCACGATCGAGACTTGCTCCTGCTGCGAGAGGCCGTTGAGCGTGCCGGGCTTGAGGTTGTTGAACGCGTTGTCGGTTGGCGCGAACACGGTGAAGCCGGTGGAGGTGCCGTTCAGCTGGCTGTTGAGCTGCGTGTCCTGCTGCGTCGCCTTCATCAGCCGCATGAGCGTCGTGTACTGCCCGCCCTTCTCCAGGATCGCCGTGACGTTCGGCGGCCCGGCCGGCGCCTTTGCGGGTCCCGGCGCCTGGCACAGAACCGCCGGCACGGTCAGCACCAGCAGCGCCGCGGCTGTTAGAATAAACCCCAGCGCCGCGCGCGTCAAGGGGGTGTTGGCGTGTGTGCGTCGTGTCCGAGTCGTTCGGCGATCGGTGCAGCTAGCTAGCGCATGTGTGTTCATGCGTCGTGTGCATATGTTTGATTGAGTCTGCAGCTTGCCGCGTCCGTTGCGTGGAGGAGCTGCATGCAGTTTGCATGCATCATGTGGAGAGCAACTCATGAATGGCCAGGAGGATTTCTCTCGTACGTGCGAAGGGAAGTCCGGGTCTTGTGGATCGTGGGATGCATATATGGTGCATGCAGCAGGTTGTTCATGAGCTAGGCTATTTAAGTAGTACTCTTTTGTTTTTCAATAACAAGAATAAGACAGTGTAAGCATTAGGTGCCGCAAATCCCCGTGTGTATACTCTTGTGTTTCTAGTCTTGCTAGTGTGTGCCCATGAGTTCGTGTGCGTTCTAAATTGAGATTTCCAACATTTGGTATCAGAGCATTAGGAGGTTTGTTGCGGTGGCCATTGTGGTGTATGATTAGTTTGGTGAGCGGTGGTGGTGTTGAGCAAGTAGCTATATGTATGGCCTATGGATCGAGCCATCGAGAAGGTGATATATAATGGGGACTTTGTAGTTGGCGGCATGTGTGAGATCGATGTGAAGATGGAAACAGTCTGGCTGGCTGGCTCTGGGAGGTTTTAGTGTTGACCAGGTGATAATCATGATATGACCATATGATAGTGGAGGTGCATCCATGGCGAAGGGTTTAAAGGAAGGGTGGCTGTCGAGCTGGTTCGGCTCGGCTCATTTAAGCTCGTTAAAAAAGTGGTTCGGCTCGGCTTGTTAAGCTAATAAGTTGAAAACTCAGTTTGACTTTACTCGATAAAAAACTCAAACGGCTTATGAGCAGCTCGCGAGCCACGTAAGTTAAAATGAGCTGAGCTAACTTAAGCCACGTGAGTTAAGGTAATTAGTCTGGAGCTAAGCTAAGCCATGTTGGGAGTACATGACACATATTAACACATACATGAAATAGGAGGACTACATAAATAAAACCGTAACTAATTATTCAGCATATAAGTAAAACATAGATAATTAGTGAGGAGCCGATTAACAATCCTAACAATTGCATTCTAACCTAACATGGTTACATAGACATATATAATTTAAATATTTATCTAATAAAAAAATTTACATAAAAAAACATCATGATCAATATTCAGTTACCGAGCCTTAAAGAACTAATAAGCGGCTCGTGAGTTAGCTCAGGCTCGACTCGTTAAGATAACGAGCTAGGAAATCGGCTCGGCTCGTTCATTTTACGAGCCAAGCTCATAACGAATCGAGTTCGAGCAGCTCACGAGCTTCGAGTTTTTCTGCCAACCCTATTTAAAGGCAAATTGGCTGTACGATTTTGAGATTGTTTTTAAGTAGTGCTTCTATCTATCACCCACTTAATATAAGTTGTTTAAATTTTTAAGTAAACGAAAGAGTAAGTAATCACTATCTACTCTAATAGTTATGTATAGAAGCACCTCACTCGTTTTATTCCTCTCCATGGTATACAGTATTGTTCAAGATTCAGATCGGTTAGTGGTTAGTTAAGTACAGGCCAGATCAATTTAAAGTCTTCAACAGTTAAGCATATGCCTGATCAACTTCAAGTCTTCAAACGCAGTGTAGATTCTGATTTGCTACAGTTCCCTTTTTTTTTTGAAGAAACTGATTTGCTACGTACGGTGCGGGTACAGTTACATGTCACATGTCTGTACAGCAGACAGGTTCACCTACAGTTTGAATGGGAATGTAACTTTGGCAGTCCCGTTCAAACGTGTCGTCCGATTCAGTGAGGGATGGTCCAGATGGATTCAAAATCGTGTGCTACAGTGCTTTTGCTACAGTAAGCAGTTTATACAATTTTTGCTGCAGTACCTTAGAAAATCTAAGCCGGCTCTTTTTCCATCAAACGTTTGAATAGGAACTGCAAAAGTTACGGTCCTCATTCAAACTGCAGGTGAACCCTGTCCCTGTGTAGCATATGGAATTGATGCGCTGGACCGGTCACTGAGAAAGTGGCTATGGTAGTCCCTGATTTCAATTTCAGATGTTAGGCTTGAAATACTGTGTTTTTTTTGGATGATCTTGAATATGCGCGATATCTTTCCTGACGGTTTATAATCCTACTTGCAGGCTAATCTATACCCCTTTATAATGCACCTAAGCATTCTTTTTTACGTCCACCCCAAATAATGCACCCCACTAGAGATGGCCTAACCTTCATGCACCCAACGAAACGTCCCCTGAAACTTGCCTTCATCAAAATTAACCTCTCAGATCTTTCCTTAACTTTACTCACCTACATCCGATGGCCATTGTTTAATGTGTCTAACTCATCCCTGTGGCCCACAACAGATCTCCCCCACCTCTAGCATCATCTCAAGGAAAAGAAAACAAATATCCTGGAATTAAGAAAAAGGAAACAAACGTTCTAGAAAAGGAAAAGATCATATATTACGTGCTGAGAAAAGGAAATCGGAAGGCAGGACACTATACTAGTCATTCTTTGAAGGAGGGGAGGTACGTTGGGGATTTTTTAAATAATATATTTCTAAATAATTAAAAATAATAATGTGTCGAAATAAAATTTTATAAAAACACACCTCAGTCGCTATTTCAAATGGCGACAGATGCCTCAACTTTGTCAACCAAGTGAATCCACGACAAATAATCCGTCGTTTTGTCAATTCAATCAGCGACTAAACAGACCTCATCTGTTGTCATTTCAAATGGCGACTGTGCTTCTGTCACTATTTGAGTCGTCATTTGAAACGGCGACAACAGTGTATTTTTGTAAAATTTTGTTATCGCCAGGAAATGTTATTTGGGAACATCAAATGCACAGGCTGAGAGGAACAAGGGTCAGATGCGGTTTGAGTAGGAACCGCCAAGTTTGCAGTTCCTACTCGACAGCACCGTTCGATCAAGCGAACAAGCGGCTCAGATTAATTTGCTACAGTGATTCACTATAGTATTTTTGGTACAGTGCATTGCGACAGTAAAAAAGAACTTGCCCCCTCGATTTCGTATGCGGATGAGTAGAGTCTGCAAACTTAGTAGTCGTTACTCAAACTGCACATGATCCTTATTCGGTTGAGAGATGGGTGCATATGCGTGATGGACAGGAAACTTTGTGCGGTTTCTTCCGGTAGGAAGCTTTGTGGAGTTGATATGAACATGACAAAACAGCACGTGCATGTAGCCAAAGGTGAAGAAATGTTCTCCACCTTGGGGACATGGGGAAAAGACAAGCCTGTACTGTTAGCTGCTGCACAATTATCTGCAATATTGTTCACCATTCACTGCAAGACAACCGACAATCCATCAGAAACACATGATTTACTGTTGCATTGGGACGAGCAGAAAAGATGCTCCTATATGTATAACCTTCCTTGGGTTTTCTTTTTATGAACAATGGTGAACCTAACACGAACTCGCATCTTAAGATCACAGGTTCATAAGTCATTCGTGTTTTGCACAATTCCAAATTGCCAAAGGGAGCACACTGAACTTGACTAAACTCCACTAGCTGTCAGACAAGCTTCGTGCTCAAACAGCAACATCACTCATTGTTGTACCAACGAAAATGTGTGCTCTAGTCATTGACAACATCTGCTTGTGGGCTGCGCGCCGAGCAAGACGAGGCGAACGCAGCTGCAGAGTCGTGCGGTCTTTTCATTAAAACTGTTCGCCATGTGTGCCGTGATTGAGCATATAATTGCTGGAACAGGATATGACTGTACTGTATTACCACTCATCATGGAGGCTGAAGAGAGAGTTCGTTTGAGCTTTGAGCATTCCAGCTGGGGATTCAGGGCGTGTTTGGTACGGTTTCAGCTTCATCAGATTTATAGATCTGGTGGAGCTGGGTATTTGTAGCTTCACAGATCTGTGAAGTTGGATCTGTGAATATATTAAGAGTATTTAGGTAGGTCATCTTATTTAATTCTAGATTAAAAATATAAACTTAATTCTATTTATTTTAGCCTATAAAATTCAGATTTGAGATGGAGCCAGAATCTGGAGCTCTACCAAACAGGGCCTTAGTTACCTGTGCCTGGCCCACAATGATTGGCTTCCATTTTTTATATTGCTCAATTACGAGGAAGAGAATCTCTCCGACGAATTGAATTGGCAAAAGGGTGTTGATAAACATCACCTGGATATTTTCTTAGCAAAAAAACATCTAAATTTTGGAGCATTTGATTTACGGTGAGATCCGTAAAACGTGAAAGAAGGTGAGATTGTGTTTTGATAGATGGTTTGATACTTTGATCTAAGTGTCTAAAATTTGAATGTTTGTAAGAAACAAAACATCCGGATGAAAGCTAGACACCTCTCGTGAGCCCACGCATGCTTCAGAAAAAAAAAGAGAAGGTCAGGTGTTTTGGTGTTCTTGAACTTCCTGTCCACAGCAGCAACCCGTATGTCCCATGATCGATTGCATTTTTTTGATGATTTGGTGTACCTCCCAAAGATACAGGGTGGTTCTTGATCCAAAGTAGCTCGATCTCACAACTCAATGCGAAATTCTGACGAGGCAATGAAATTTCTGTGACCACAATCTATCTATCTGCATTCTTTAGTGTGTTCGCCGTAATATGCATGTGGCTTCATGTTAGGAGTTTTTTTTTAAATAATAAATTTTTAAAAAGTAATTTCGACATTAACACGCGGGTGAAAATTTTTGCAAAAATAATAATACATCGCCCAACCGGTTGGCGAAAATCGAGTAGTCGCCAGATGGTTCGGCGAAAATGCTTGTGACGAAAATTGGTTAATTGCGCCATTAGCACCGCCTGACAGAGCAACCGGCCGGGACACCCAGCCTAACTTTTTTGTGGAGGTTGAAAAGAAGGTCAAACAATGAGGAAAGTTTTTGAAATTTTTTGTGGAGGTTCCTGACACATCAATTATATTCTCATAAAAATTTCAGATGATTATCACATTTGTGGAATTTTTGAAAATTCAAACATTGCTACTGTCCTAATAAAACGCTGACCGGGACAGTAGCAATGTCTGAATTTTTAAAAATTCCTCAAATGTGATAATAATTTTAAATTTTTATGGAAACATCATTAATGTGTCAGAAACCTCCAAAAAAAAATTCAAAAATGTTCGTCATTGTTGGACCTACTTTCCAACTTTCACAAAAAAGCCAGTCTATTTTCGCCATACCATGTGGCGAAAATAGGGTGTTCCGGCCGGTTACTCAATCAGGCGTTGCTAATGGTGCAATTAACCTATTTTCGCCATACCGTTGGGCGATGTAGTATTATTTTTGCAAATTTTTTCACCTGCGTATTAATATCGCAATTAATTTTAAAAAATGTATTATTTAAAAAAAATTCCTTCATGTAATATCCCAGTTGGGTAGTATGAAATGCCATATTAATACATTTTTTAAAATACTTCTTTAAAAAAATATGGTATCTTGGAGTATGACCTGAAGTCAATATGGCACTCTTCATGGATGTGTGCTTTTCGTATAAACTAGCAAGGTGGCCCACGCATTTGCACGGGCATCATCCTTAAAACACGTTTAAATGACTTTGCAATATACATATGATTTTGCTTTTTAGAACGTAGATATATTTTAACATTATATATATTATAAGATAGCAAAATTACTCACTTTGTTTTGTTATACTTGTCACCTGTGATCAAACTTTCTTCCTCAAATACTTCTTTCAGTATTGTAATGTTTGCCTATACTACATGTTAATAATACGTATCACATAGCTTATACCAATATAGTTGAGTGAACATTCAACAATGAATCACCCTCTCAATCCCTCTATCTCATAGAGACCCACTAAATAAAGGATCATAATATTTTATTTTTGGTGAGAATTTTTAGCATATTGTTTTTTTACTTAGCGACTGTAAACCACATGTTATAGACTTTTATTACATAAAAGATTTCGATTCCTAATTTGTATATATACAACCAAATTGCTTATTTTATTTTATTTTTCTCTACAATTAGCATATTTATGAAATTTTAATTCTGAATGAAACATTTTTTTTACTTTTCACTTAGTATGATATTTTAAACAATTGCTAATTTCTTTTAGATTTTTATTCTGAATTTGCATATTTTTTGGATTGTACTTCTTGTAGACTTTCTTTTTGAGTTTTAGTTCAGAATGCACACATAAATCCACATGCTAATTTTTATTTCGAACATATGTTATTTTTTGTACTTGAGATAGACTCTTTCTTTTAATCTAAAATTTATTCCTATTTAATTTTGGATATATGTTATTTTTTATACTTGAGATGGACACTTTCTTTCAATCTAAATTTTAATTTTATTTTATTTTGAATATTTATTATTTTTTTATTATACTTGACTCTTAGATGGCAACGTCGTTGTTGCCGACCTGTGCCACGATCCTCTCCTCGATGGCCATCGCAATCGGCATGACCGCCAACGCATACTTGGAGAATGGGTTGACCAGCATCGTGTATATGGCGATCTTGTTGATGAGCCGTGTCGCGGGAAGGTTGAGACTTGAGATTGACCTAGGGCAACACGCACGCCGTCACCATACATGAGGTCGCCCAGGATCGCCACTGCCCACTAAGCAGTAGTTGAGCGTGCACAACACGAAGCATATCGTTAGCATCTGGCTGTTATGATACAAATTTATCAGTATAATTATTCTAGCATTGCACATATCTTACGATGATTCACACTTCAGTCGAAGATCGATTGAGATCAGGCTAATAATACCTTTGGGACGGTTAGATGTTTTCTTTTAAATAATAAGATCTAAATCTAATGGCTACTATAATTCAAGTTTGTTAGGGTCTACCAGATTAAGGGTCGGATGTTTTGCTCTTTTGTGAGAATTTCTAGCATATTTCTATTTTTAACAAAAGATCCGACGGGGGTTGTAATTAGGGTCCACCAGATTAAGGGCTAGATGTTTTGCTTTTTTGTAAGAATTTCTAGCCTATTTCTCTTTTTTCTTAACGACTCACACGAGCTTTTAATATATAATAGATTAGCACCTAACACATTGTACTTTGAAATACCCTCAAGATTGAAAACAACAAAGTGGATCGATTACATGAACGACTTACAGTTGGGATTGATAAAGAATAGGAAGCAACGCAAACGCGGTCATGAAAGTAGTAAATGTCGAGGAAGAAGCCGAGTGGTCGCGCATACCATAGGTCACATTATTTTAAAGACCGGCAATGATTCCACTTTATAAATTATCTTCCCTCAACTTGATTAAGCAATATGAGATTTATAAGCAAATGAGCCTTTTGAACTCATGGGTCGTGGCTCATCCACGGGGCACATAAGGTGCAAACCACCTTTATCATGTAAATTTTGTGATAAATTATATGTAAACATTTTCAACAATTCTCTAAAAATTATCATACGTAGGAGAGGTTATCTTCTAGAACTCTCTAAAATTTGAAAACCAAACTCAATCGCATATGAAAGATATAGAAAAAGACAAATTCATCCTAAATAGTGATTTTCACTGTTCATCACTATTTAGCTCGCTGTTTTTTATTTTCATATCTTTCAAATATGATTGAGTTTGGTCTTCAAATTTCACAAGATTGTAGAAGCTAACCTCCCATACATACGATAATTTTGTGAGAATTTTATAAAACTTTTACATATGGTTTCACGAAGTTTGCACGATAAAGATGATTTGCACCTGAAATATCCCCCTCATCCACATGTTGGAGTCTTCTGCGTGGTCACGGAGACCCCACATGTTGATAGAAGAAAATGATTCTAGCTCTGCACCTTGATCTATATATGCATCATGCCCAAGGTTACAAATTTTGTTTTCGGACCATATGTCGGGGGCAATCAAAATCTGAAATCTCAGCAAGATTTTAGAATTTCTGCAAGAAATCTCGGCTAAAATGGAAAAACCAAATTTCAAATCTGGTATTTTGGCTGCCGACAAAATCGAAATTTCGGCTATTTTCAACCCCTTGTGAAATGGTCTCCCGAGGCTAGAAAAAATTAGAAAAAATATGAAAAAATCATGCAAGTATTTATGTACATTTCCTATCTGTTTGAATGCGAAATACTAAGTATTTGCACATAAAATACCCTAAATTTACAAATTTTGACAGCATTTCACCTAAATTTTGGATTCTAACACTTCAATTTGGCAACAATCAATATATATTGTGATCACAAATGATAAACATGTAATAAAATTGATATAGATGATATTCATATTCACCAACATCATATCGTTGCGTCCATCCCATTTCATCACGATTTGCAATTCATAAACACCTTTGAAATACCATTACATTAAAACTTTGAAATCACGCCGTGCATTCCATCTATCGTATCTCATTCATCACAATTGTTTCGAATATAATAAACGAGAGAAATATCTGTCGAAGCATGAATATGCTACATCATGAGTAAAAGGATCTTGTTGAGGTCCTAATCCCAAAATTTTTGACATATCCAATGCATCCAAAAAATTATAGTTAACATGTTTGCATAATTTAAGTTAGGGTTTAATGTTAAGGTTTATGGTTAGATTTAAGTTAAGGTTTAGGGTTTCATAATTTGTATATGTATTTTTTTTGCAAAATTTTCACATGTATTCCTCAGAAAAGGCATTATAATTTCTCACAAAAAATTTGGTGCTAAATCCGATTCTACAAACATAAAAACCGATAGAATTTTTTATCATCTTGGTAAAAAAAACCGAAATCTCAAAAAAAAATCACAAATCACTGTAGCACTTTGAATATTTTCATTTTTTTTATCTCGCCAAGATTGTTACTAAACACACGACAGAAATATTCGATCAAAAGGAGCGAGCGATGGGGATTTAAAGTTGAAAACCCTTTCGGAAAAAAATCACAGGCGCACGAAGGCAATTTCACCATATGATGAGATGTTTATAATGAAGCGCTTTGTCTTTCCTTGAGCTATAGGGACATATTTATAGTGATATATGGTAGACTCCGTATATGACTAGATTTAAGATGGAGTAGGAAACAAATTCATATCACCCTCAACTTCAACAATCTCCGTCTTGAGACGAATTTCTCTTGTAACCAAAATATAACACAATTTTTTCTTTGAAACAAATCATCATGAACACCTTGTGCCTCGATAGTCCAGTGGACTAATCTGAATAAGAAAGACTGAAATAGTTGACGAGGATTAAAAGCCTATTTTTCTTTTGGGCCCTCAACGGTTAGAAACCATAAAGCCTATAGTATAGAACAAAGCCCACACTTAACCGGACGGTCAAGTCTCCGACCAGTTCAGTTACGATGGTCTATAATATTACTTTACACTGGTCGCCCCTGACCAGTGAAATAGTCACCCCGACCACTTGAATTGGTAGGAACAAACAGTTATCCGTGCACATGTCTTCGTCTGAATAGCTATTTGACAAATACACATAGCTACTCATAAGTTGTTACTGGAAAAGTCACCCTTTAGCGAGAAGACACCATTTGACAGGAAAACACATTTTTGGCTACATAATGCTTTTTGGAGAACAACTGCCGCATATTCATCCTATATAAATATGGGGTCCATTCACACTATCCAAGACAGAGGCAATTGTAATCAAGCTTTATGTTCTTAGACTAAGACTCTTGTGCTCTGTTAGACCGCTTGGACAATAAAGAAGCAATCTCCATATCTCATTTACAATCTTGTTACACTGGAAACACACGATTATATTTTTATAAGCTCGATCTAGAGATCCTAGGTTTTGAATATCAACAACAGTCTTATCCAAGCACTTCTTGTAAAGTAAAGCATCACCTGTAGTGCTTGATAGATAATGAATAACTCATATCATTTATATTTCATAAGCTCCACCTGGAACACAAAAAATCGACAAACAACGCTGATTGAAAGAGTAACTTGCACGTGTGGCCATCACGTACGTTAAAGTGACGATTTCGAAGATAATTAAAGTTCTATGATATGGTTGAAACTGCTTTTGTCAAGATGGAAAAAAAATTCTCATACCATCAATGGAGTATAAATTGCAGTAGACCTATCGTTGTAGTATCCACGTAGAAACAAACCCCTTCTTGTACTTCAATCCTTAATCTCAAACTATTGTTGGAGCAAAACCTTTACTTTTAAACAGCAAAACTCCGGAGGGTATAATGCTAGCTACCATCAGAGTGTCATCAAATTATTGAGAATTAATATTGCCAAAAGCTTCATAATAGTCGCGCAAGCGATCCAAAATTGAAATATATCCAAACGGTGATTGAGCACCAAATTTTGACGGATCGTCAAAGAAATCTTCAATGATTAACCCGGCATGTATGCTGCTAATAATAGGCACAATGGACTGAATTGCAATGAAATCCACCTTCAACAGAAGTAATATGACAATCGACTGTCAGAAAATTGTCGAGGGAGATGACGTAGAACGACGCCTGGGTATGGTGTCGGACGGTGCGGGCAACGATGTTGGCAAACTTTTGGCACCGGAACAGTAGCCGGATTGAGCACAGGTGAACGCTCAATTTGAAATCGAGTCGTGGAATGGAGTTGAGACGAGTTGAAATCATCAAATCGAGGCCGCTAAATCTCATGGTATTTTCTTCTTCTTTTTCTTCCGTCGAAGCTGACGCACTTTCTCCTTTCCGTGAATAGCTTCTGCTTGGTGCGGTAATTTTATTCTTGTGGTTGACTGTAGCACTCCTTTTCTAGTCCTTTTTTTTAAAACTTGGATAGCTACAGCCTTGAGGAGCAGAACCGAGGCATGAGGGTTCTTCAAGATAAAGGTAAAGCTCTTATCATCAAACACAGTGATCTCGATGGGGATGATGTAGCCGGCCTTCTCATCCATCTTGGCATTGTATTCCTTGCAGAAGGCCATGATGTTCAGTTGTTCACACCCTTGGCACCAAGCGTTCGGCCGATAGGCGGCGCCTTCCCGGTCTCCAGGGCCAGCTTTACGATGCCCACCACTTTCTTGGGCTTGCCTTCGCGCTTGCCGTTGAACCAAACTAACAGCACACCACCTCGGGGCTCCGGCTCCGCGGCATGAGCGTGACGAACTCCGTGTAGTCCTCGGCCGTGTCAACGTCCTTTAGAACTTGGTGGAGCGGCAGAAGCACAGCCGTCTTCACGGCCTGCGTCCTCTCGTGGCTATGCGGCAGCACAGCCCCTTGCTCGCCACGCCGCCTGTGGCGGAGTGCCTTTTGATGCTGTACAATGGCCGCTCTTGATTGTCTTGACGGTGCCGTGCGGTTGGTCGCCCCAGGGTCTCCTCTTGAGGGCAGCAATTAGTTTCGAATTCGGAGCTCTGATACTATTTGTTATAAAACGTACAGTAAAAATATTGGATCAAAACGAGCGGGCGACGGGATTTAACGTGGAAAACTCTTTCGGAAAAAATCACGGGTGCATGAAGATAATTTCACTATATGAGAGAGATGTTTACAATAAAGCACTTTCTTTTGTCTTAGGCTACAAGGACATATTTATAGTGATACATGGTAGACTCTTTGTAAGAGTATATTTAAGATAGAGTAAGAAATAAACTCATATCACCCTTAACTTCGTCAAAAGATTTATAATCTCGGTCTCTGCCAAAAACCCGAGCTTTCCAAAATCTCAATGAGATTTTGAGCCCTGATCATGCCTAGCCATGTCCAGGCTTCCAGCAAGCAGGCGCAGGTGATCACATGAATGTGTCATTCATGTCAGGAACCTAGGCTGTTGAATTTTAGTGCATGCACGTATATACGTCCTTGGATGCTACTCTGGGTCTGGTGGCATAGTTCAGATTTTTTTCCCCTGCACTCTCAATTTTTTTGTACACTCCTGCGCTCTTACTTGATAGTTGATACACCACATCTCTGCTCCTCTCCGAATCACTTAGAGATGGTACAGGGCTACAGGCTTTACAGCCTCACCATGTCTTCGCTTTTATTTATAAAGATATAGCACAGGCTTTTCGTTTCAGATCAAGATAGTACAGGCCTAACTGCCTAAGTACAGCATCGTCATGTCTTCATTCCTCAAGTATCTAGTTTTGCCGTCTCTCGGAAACAGAGTGGTCTAATTTGCCATCACTTTTATTCAAGGAAACTCTTTGTTGAAGCCCAATCCAATAATCCATGACATAAATATAGCCTTGCGTCATGAATTTTTATCACGCTGGCCCCAAAGGTTAGGTGGAAGTACCAACGTTTCGGGCCATTTTAACTTTTAGGTCCAAATGCCCAGTTTGGAGTTACACCGCGCGTGAGCCGCAGATGTAAACGGTTTGTCCCCCCTCCATCTGGGCCACATAACACTGAATCGAGCGGCCCACAATCGCAGATATTATCTGAGATCCAAGATTGAAAGGTGGGAACGCCGGAATAGATATGGGAATGGGAGTAATACCGAATAGTGCAAGGACCTTTTGTGAAAAAACGCCAATTCCCTATCCGGTCCTCCGCGAGACTGTTTTTGATTATGCAGATTATCGATTATAGTCAACTGTTTGAAGAAGCGGCTGTCTAAAGAATCTATTGGCTGGAGAATCTGGTCGTTCGGCAATCCTGATTGTCTGTGTTGATTGTTGATCTGCATTGACAATGGATGAGTAGATAAGGGTGGCGGAGGGAGCCTCGGGCCGTCAGCGGAAGCCCTCGGGCCTGCGGCGGCTCGTGGGGGGGGGGGTTCCGGTAGAATTCGAGTCAAAATCCGTAGAATTTGGTAAGTGATAGATTTTGTTCTATATACGAATCTGCTTTTGATTATGGATAAAACTATCCAAATTTCTCTGTTCTCATTGGATAGACAATTTTTTTTAAAGCAGAAGGTGTCCCGAATGGCCCAAATCAGACTCCTTTTTTCGATCATCCACCGGACCACCCTGCTTCCTCCATTCCCTCGCAGAGGAAAAGAAAAATTCCCCGGGAGTTTGACGGAGGTCGCCGGAGATGTCATCGGCGACCACGAAGCTCTCCCACGCTGCCGACGCTGTCTCGTCGGAGGCCCAATCCCTCATCGTGGTTAGAACCCCTATCTACCTGCCTCTCTCCTCACCAGTTCCCCACTTCTTTGAACCTGCAAAACCCTAACCACCTCAAATCCCCAAACCATCAGGAGATGCGCAAGGCGCTCGGCACCATGAAGACCCTAGCCGTCGATTACGAGAAGGACGGCAAGTCCGACAAGGCACGCGACCGCTCCGCATTGACCCTCCAAAGATCCCCAATCTCGCCTCGAAACCCCTAACCCCCGAACCGCATGAATTTTTTTTCCAGGTGCAGAAGCTCGAGGAGGCAGCGCTGGAGCTGATTGCTTCGTACGAGGACTGCACGTCCTTCGCCGAGGCGGTCCAGGCGGTGCCTCAGGCATATCAACCGTCTGATCAGGTGCGGGCTCTGCCGGCCGTGATACTTTTATTTGGACGTTCGAATTGGAGCAATTAGGGCTAAATGTTTGGTCGTTGTTGTTTGGGTACGATTTCTGTTTCAAGATGACCGATTTCAAAAGGTTGATCAAGGCGGAGGTTAACAAGGTCAAGGAGGCCTCACTGGCATCGGAACAGAACCACCCGTTCCTTCGGCAGTTCAGGGAAGCTGTTTGGGTATGTGCTACAGAGATTTTTGTTAATGGTTGTTGAGAAGATTATTCAGGATTATGTACTGTCACTATTCACTGCATTAGCTAAGTGCTCATGTAAGTCCAAAGGGGTATACAAAAGATGAATTTGAGATTGCCAACTTTCTTGTATGAATCTCCATTGATTTATGTCTGGGAGTAAATTTATCTATAGGTGTTTACTTACAAGATGCCTTACCTTTTGTGTAATCGTGTTATTTTTTGCAGAATGTTCACCATGCAGGCCAACCGATACCTGGTGATGAACAAGAGGACATTGTTATGACTAGTACCCAGATCAACATCTTAAATGTCACATGCCCATTAACTGGAAAGCCTGTATATGAGTTGGCAAATCCAGTTCGTTGGTAAGGCACGGATTTGTTTTATAACTCTTGAAAATTTATAGTGTGATCTCCTAACAGAAAAGTTGAAGGTTTAGCTACATAATGTTTACTAGATGATTTTCTAGGCGCTTGTTCAAAGAACATCCATTCTCATTTTGTTTTCACCTGATAAAAATTGACCAAAGTTTTTAGTACAACATCATGCCCAAAAGAATATCCACCCTCATTTTGTTTTCACCTGGTAGAAATTGAGTGAAGTTTTTATGCACAAGTCACATGTTACAACATACCATAGGATTATGTTCTCCTATTTTAGTTTGCCTTTATATCCTTTTGATCTCTTGTTGAAATCTTCAGGATCTTTTTCCCCCTTGCATATGGTTTGCATACTATAAGGAAGGCCTGTTCTTTCTGTTAAGAATTCTTGTCAGTAGCACTAATTTGCAGTTGTGAATTGAACAATCAGCATCGTGGTCATAGTGTAATAGTTTCTGCCTATCCGGGGACCAGAGCCCAGAAGGTCTGGTGCGAGCTGTACATCCCTTTCAGCTAATCTGATGTCTATAAGGTCTTCTACATTTGACATGATTAAATTCCAAATCCTAATTGTTGATTTGGGTTTATTGTTCTTTATTGTGGACTTCTCCTTGGACATAGTATAGAACCAGGGTGAATATATGTGCAAATGTTCAATTCTTGTGCTGAACTCATGATGTTTTTGTCCTGTGCAGTGTGGAATGCAAGCACATTTATGAAAAGGATCCAATTATCCATTACATGAAAACCAAAAAACCTCCGAGGTGCCCTATAGCAGGTATATCATTGCCCCCCCCCCCTGGTTCCCCCTTTTTACAAGGTGCTCACCTTGTTTTATCTGTCCAACAAGGTTGCCTGAGGGTCCTACAAGTCGGGAAGGTTGTCTGTGATTCCCTCCTCCGTGTTGAAATCGAAGAGCTGCGTTCATCAGGGCCTGCTGCTCCAAATGCTAGAAACATAGAGGATTTCACGGATCTAATTGACGATGACGACGATAGCAACGAGTGAGGGGTGCGTGGAAAAAAGGATGATGGCGGTTGTATTTTGTAGGATGTTAGTTGTTGGTATCATTGAGGATGCACTTGTTTGGAGCACGACTGTAGCAGTGAACGATTCCACCTTTTGTCTTGTTCGATCTTATTGGTGTGTTTTATGGGGAAGAGATGAACTGTTGAATTAATCTAGTCAGTTATATGGAGTACATGGACGGATTACTCTCTGTTGATTAGCATCTGTCATTCTGTCTCCTATATTCACTCCTTTGTTTCTGTTCTTCTCTCAACTATTCAATTTTCATCTATATGTTCGGAAAAAATTCATCTAACAGGGTTTCTCAACTGCATTAATTTTTCAGTGTCTGCATGCGATCCCCACTCATCTAACAGGGTTTCTCAACTGCATTAATTTTTCAGTGTCTGCATGCGATCCCTTCGTCCTTCACAGGTTTCGGGGAAGAAGAAGAAACGCAGGACGAGGCCACAGCCGGAACAGACAAGATCCGATCGAGCGAGAGCTCGAGAAGGTGGTGCAGAGGTGGAAATCAGGTGACTGGCTGACTGCAACTGCTCATGGAGGAAGGTGGCGTTGGCAAGCGATGTACGCACGGTTAGACCGGCTGGGGCGAGAAGTGCGTTACGTGGCCATTGACACGAAAATGGAGGCAGGCACTAGGCAGCACGGAGCATGAGGATGGCGGCAGCTGGTGACACAGGAGGCCGTTCCGCGGCGGTGTTCCACCGGTTCCAGGCTTCCCGCCGTCCGAGCCGAGCCAGATCACCCGTTCTTCAGCAGCCGCCTGCGCAGAATCTGCCTTACCCAATAGGTTGCAGTTGCCGTGCCACATGTGCCGCGGAACAACCGAGGCCGGGCGGATCCATGAGACCATGACAGATTGACGCACAAGCACAGCCGTGCTCGGCATCTAGCATTCCAGATTCCACCGCCGGCTTCGACCTCCTTTGCCGAGCCGCTGTCCTACAACCTCCGAAGGAGTTGACTTAAAGGGGGAATGATTCCACCGCCGGCTTCGACCTCCTTTGCCGAGCCGCTGTCCTACAACCTCCGAAGGAGTTGACTTAAAGGGTGCGTTTGGTTGGGTGAACGAGCATAAACAGGATAGGATGGTACATAATAGATTTTGATACATGCGTTTGATTGAGTGTATGAAACCATCTTGTACGGGACGAAGTGGTACAGATTCTAAGAATATTCTTCAAATATGCTGTACCATCCCGTACCTCCAAATTGGTTGAACCATCCTGTACCATCCCGTACCACTAGTGATAAAGTTTACCATACTAACCTCATTAATCTAACCAAACATCATTTCATACCATCCCGTACCATTCCATCCAAGCAACCAAATAAAATCATGTATCATTCCATTCAGACAACCAAACACACTCCCGGTACTATCTTATCCAAGATTATCCCATCCATCCTGTATCATCCCATCCCATTCACCCTCATTCACCCAACCAAACGCACCTGCACGCGCTGGCTACGGATGCACTCACTCGCGTGCCTCTGCGATCGGCCCCCCTCGGCCTGATTCACTGCTTCGAAGCGCCAGCCCCGCCAGGACACGGACGAACAGAGCATAACGAATTAACGACACATACTTTTGGAACTCCAACCTATACTTCTATTTTTCTTAACAGAATTATCATAATTTTATTTCTAACAACTAGTAATCGAGGGTACTTACTAATCATAACCCAAAAAAGAATGATATGTCCAGAATAAAGGGCATACTAGTTCAGTCGTATGCTCTGAACGTGGCGCGTGGAACAGATAGCAGAATTTATCCTCCCAGATTCATGCTGCCCCCATCATATTATACTGAACTCTGAACAACAGAAAAACTGATGAAGTAAGATGAGGCCATTGGAGAGCAGGCCAAGGAAATTATGTTCTAATAGTACCAGAGCCCTCTAAATGGGCCTGTCATAGCATACGGCTTATACAGACATATAGGTAGTTCCAGCAGCTAACAAATGCTGCTGACAATGAGCACCTAGGTACTAGGTCACATTATACGAGCTCCAGCGCTTACAACTGAGATACAAGTTTGACAAGCATCCTCGATCCAACCATCTTCACGAGACCCAATCATTATCCAGACACTATCCACAATACAAGAGAAGTCTGCAAAGCGTTAAAGCTATAATCAGCACATATCTGGTTGGAATGGTCAGAGCATAGGCTTTTATTCTTTCAAGTATGAGTGACACGAAGAAGATACCAGGCTTAGCATTTCTTCACCTCCAGATAACTTGAAAATCCAGCTAAATCATCATATCCATTGTTGAAACGTCAATCACCCTGCCAACAACAGGCCTTTGCTCATGAACCTGCAGAATATTTAGTTAACAAGCAGTTTACACTAGGAAGGCACAAAAGTTACTTATCACAAAGCACTTACAGTAGCACAACTATTGCCCAGGGACTTCGGCACTTGTTGCTTCAACGACTGGAATGGAGATGAATAGTTGGCATCACCACAATCTATTTCCTCTCTTGCTGGAACCTTTTCAATCAAAGAGATGCCAAATATTTTGCAACTATTTGTACTAACATTTTTGTTATCTGGTCCATCCTTTCCTAGACGGACAGGCGGATGCAACTTCTTGACTGTAGCATGTCCATCTATCACTTCTCCAGAAACAAGATGAGGCCGGAGTGGCAATGTTTGATCCGTTCTTCCAATACCTTCTGAAGTGCTGAACCTAGCATGTCTATCATCCTCGTTCTTATCCAAGTGACCATGCCCAAACTCAAATTGGGATATCTTTGAATTAGCTTGTTGAAACATTAGGACAGATGGTGGAGATGACGATTGAGATGGAAGCACTGATGCTGGTGGCCCATGAAAAGCACATCCATGAAGTTGTGGATGCCGTTTATTCACCATACCAGGTGCACGAGGACCATCTTGTTGATGAAAGGCACTATTTCTCATGCACTCATCAACCAGAGTTCCTCGGTAAGGATGAAACACTTCTTGACCTTGCAAGACCTTTTGGAATCTTTGAGACTCCCCAAAGCCTGAGCAATGGTAGGAATACCCAGTGGTTCCAAATGGTGATCTAACACCAAGTCTTGGAACCCCTAGGATACTGTTACTCGCATCATTGGAGCAACTCCGTTCATCAATGTACTGCAAATTTCTTGCTTCACATGGCTGAGAAGTAGCAACAGCAGCACCATCATGAGTTTTAAAACCCAATAATTCTTGACCTTGCAAGACCTTGTGAAATTGGGCAGATTCCACAAAATCAGAGCAACGACCTCCATCTGCCAAAAGGAAAATAGAATTCAGCAGGTAGATCCAACAGATAATTATTTAGTAAACAGTTACTTTTAACATACGTGGAACCATGTATTCTGGATTAACATGGGGAAGACATGGTTTCAGTCGCTTTGAATTAGGTGTGGATAGATGAGATGATGAAACTGAACTGGTCAGCTCAATCTCCCAAGGAGATACCCTGTTTGGTCGACAGAACTCAACATTATCATCCCACCTCACCTGTCAAGATGGGCATAAGTTATTAAAACATAGGTAGGGTCATCAAAGTATTAGATTGCCAGATATTCAGAAGGCTTTTAGGGAAGTAAGTTTAAGAGAATAAATTATCTTCTCAAGTCAGGAGAACCATAGTCTACAAATTGTAAAAATATAACTTTAGCTTCCACATGCCTAAGTAATCCTGGAAGGTAAAATGCCAAGAAAACACCAGCTTCCAGTGTTCATAACTTCATATTCACTTACTATCATTTTGATAAGGAAACCAAGCTGAGTATGCAACATACCTCTAAACTAGTGTAGAAACTTGTAACAGTCAAATTGTGAGCTAAGAACAAGAAATGACATTAACAATGAATCTATTTAAGACTGTTTCCACTATGTTAAATGAAACCTAACCTGCTAGAGTATGATTGTCAGTGCGAAACAATAGCAATAAAAGTTTACATTGAGTATTCCTACAATTACAATACTTAACAATCTTGCAGAGCCTTTTTTTGCTTCCTTGATTGAATTCAAGCAAATATTTACTAGAAAACTTTTGAGCCGACTTGAGTTTGTGTTATAAAAATAATGCCAATGTGTTTGTTTAGGGCAACCAATTTGGGCTTAGTAGTATGTAAACCAAAAGTCACTTACTACACCATTCAATGAAGTCAGCTTCCATGGAAGCACATTTTTTATAGCAAAAATTGACATTAGAATGTGCAAGTTCGCTTGCTATAAATTAAATATTGTCCCAATTATAACAGGAGGTCAAGACAGCTACATGATGCAAATACATCAATGCACTAGGTAAAAACAATGGATAATTTGCAATCTTGCTCGAACAGTAGAAAACAAAAGGTTATACTGCAAACGCAGCTGATGCAGTCAGTCGTCTATCGTGAGAACATGAGAAAAGGCGGCGTACCAGCAAACATTTCCACTTTGAACCACGCCACATAGGATCAGCATCTCCACTTCCAATTAGCATCCCTGTGTACCTGTAGAATAATCTCATGCATCACCAATCCAACATCCAATTCAGATAATATCAGTTATCTGTAAAACACTTGCAGCATACAAACCTTCTTTCAGCAGTATCTTCACTTCCATATCTCATTTTGAACCTCAGTCCAACAGAAAATGGTTGACTGAAGCTTTTCATGAATTTCCAGTAGGGTACAATGAATTCAGATTGACTTAACCTGTCAATTTTTTAGAAGCAACAACTGACATCAGAACCTGCTTTATTGCGTCAACAAAAGGACGGCATAGCAGCACAGCACATCAAAATATATAACTATATTTCCCCCCTTATTTAGGTCATCACAAATACTAGAATTATAAGGCAAAGATTAAAAAAAATGAAGATACAAAAGAAATTATTTTCTGCATCATTTAAACAAAACAGATCTAAAAGCAAGTTTAGAAAATGATTGACAAAGCAACACCACCTGAGTTCAAAACTTCAGATCTCAACAAGAACACCAAAGTACCCAGATAAAACCATACAATGGAACATTCTGAGCTGGACCTAGTGCATTGCAAATAAAAAATAACTCAAGCAAGTAATAAATATTGTGCACAATTTAACATCCACACCAACCACCAGCAAAGTAGTTCTTGCACAACTGCAGTCTCCATAAGTACATCCCACCCTCTCAATCCATAACATGCTATTTTTCTAAGCGTAGTTTAGCAGTACGATTGAAATTTACCAAGCATGAATGTCTTAAGGCATTAACAATACAGCCAGAACCTTCTTTTTACCTGGGGTTGTAGTAGATATGAAACATACTATTCACAGCCACAGCATGTACAACATTAGCTAGGGTACCAAGATTTGTGCACTGGTTATAAAGAGCCGGAAAAGCAGATCCATTTTTGAGCTGAGCTGCGCGGCGCACTCCCAGTCTTAGCTCTCCATCATCACCTCTGAATATTGACGAAGAATCTATAAAAAAGAGCGGCAACAACTTGTAGTAATTATCTGCATGATTCTATTGGCTTACCGCAAAAATAGTACAGCATCCCCAGAGACAAGCTTCTTCTTGTTGACAAACGCACTCCATCCAGTGGTTAAAAGGTGCCTGCGTGGTTGGCCTGTAACACATTCAGATGTAGATCTATCAGAAATTTAGGACCACTTAATTTCTCATGTTTGTCCTTTACATTCCTTAAAAAGGGACCAGACCTTACCCCCAAAAAGAAGTTTTGTACCACATACCAAATGTAAAATACAGTTAACATGACTAAGAAGTAATATTACCAACAGTAAAGCTACCCACAAAGGTATGGAGAAGTTTTGTGTAGCACACAAGCAAGTAAATGCAAAGAGTTTGAGGAATCAACAGACTGTCTACAGTCAGCATATAATCATAAGGATCACACAAAGCTCAGATGGATATTCCAAAAGAACGACTTGTCAATCATATATACAAGTGAAGGTCCTCAGTGAGCAAAGTTGGTGCCTGTAGCATTTACAAGTACTCAATGCTCAGTCAGAAGTCAGAACCCACGGAGCTCTGGTCCTCAGTGAGCACTAAGCAGAATTGATGTATCATTATTCAATCTCAATCAATGATACAGGCGCGCTGGTTCAGCCAGTGCAGCAACTCCAACTGGAAATGCATGTACTGTACAGAAGCCTAATGAAGAGGTTGGAATGTATGTGCACAGCGCATATCTCAGTCACCAAAACAGGGTAAAATTCCCCCATATAATTGTGGTGCTATACCCCGATAGATGTGCCGGAACCTCCACTCGGTGCCGTGCAAATCCTTCGCAACAAGCTCCTGAGACGGCCGCTGCTGGCTATAATCCTGAGCTCCCCAAACCAAAAAAGACAATGTAAACCAACTCAAAATATCATAGTTTGTATCACACACACACAAAAATTAATGGAGCTTTTCGCCAATGCGCTCACCAGAGGGGGGAAGCAATCCTCAGCGGCGCGGCGCGGCACGGAGAAGCCGCCGTGCGTGCTGGTGTCGGAGGCCGTGAGCGTCTTGCAGAACATATGCGGCATCCGCGCGAAGCGCTGCTTGACGGTCTCCCCGTCCTCGGCGTCGCCCACGCTCCCGTCATCCGTCCCTTCGCGCAGCCGCCTCGCTACTTCCTTCACGCGTCAGAAACGGACACCCGAAGAAAAATCAGGCGGCATCTTAACCAACGCACTCAAATCGAATCGAATCGAATGGTACCGCATGCTGTATTGTTCGTACCTCGTTCTCAGATACCAGCGAGAGCTGCGCATAAACCTCATCCGTGGCTGCGTCCGCCTGCACAGCGGAAGCATAAACCGATCAACAAGCCGCTCACTCGAAGAGGAAACCACACAAGCGAACACATTGAGCTCGGAAGCACCAAGCCGGCGCACGCACATGGAGAGTGACGTCGACCACCCGGCAGAAGACGTGGGGTGGCACGGCGGACGCCGCCGCCGCGGAGGGCGCGCCCGACCCCCCGCCCGCCGCCGCGTCCCCGAGGTGCTCGAGGTGTCCCTGCGGGAGGTACACGACGACGCTCCCCTTCCGCGGCAGCGGCGCCACGGGTCCCGCGCACGCGTGCCACAGCTCGAGGCAGACCGCGCCCGGCCTGGGCGGAGTCGCCGTGGCCGCGGAGCTCGCCTGGCTGTGGCGGGAGCAGTTGGTGACCACCTCCTCCTCGTCCTCCTCGATGGTGTTGAGGTCGATCTCCGTCATGGCGGCGGCGCAGCCCAAGCGCAGGAAAGAGCAACAAGCAAGCGCGAAGCACGAGGGAGCAGCGGAGCACGCGGAGGCAGGCGATGTGATTAATGAAGAGGGTGGGGGTGGAGCGCAGCAGCAACAGTGGGGTTAGGGGGAGCTTATGGTTAGGGGAAGTGGAGGGGGCGGTGTGGTGGGGGGACACATCGTGGTAATGGCCATGAATGGGGGTTGGGGGTGGGGGTGGTCATGCCCTTATGCCATCGATAGGGGAGCTCAGCTATACCACTACTACTAGCCAAAAAGAAAGCAGGGAGCGGGCGGCTGCAACGGCTGTGCCGCTCTGCCTGTGTAGTTACTAATAAACTTGCTTATTTTTCTGCGGCGGAGCAAGCGAAAAGGAGGGGTGAAGAAATTACTGAAATAATATGTCAAAGATTAAAATTCCAAATATACTTATATGCCGCTGCTTAAAATAGCGACAGAGAGTCTGTCGCTATTTCAAATGATGACAGACTCTCTGTTGCGTTTTAAAAGAGTGACCAAGACTCTGTTGCCATGTGGAATGGCGATAGAGAACTGTCGACAACGGTTCAGTTCTCTATCGCTATTCTAAATAGCTATAGAGTCGTTTTTACTACGCGACGCCAAAGCCTTCAGCCTCATTTCAACCGAGCGCTTTTCACTTTACCGATGTTCGAGCTTTGCGTAGGAAAAAAGGAAAGAGGGGAGAGGAGGAGGAGGAGGAGGGCGGCGGGGGAGGAGGAGAAAAGAGGAAGAAAGCTCGTCGTTTGAATATAAGTAAAAATTTTATTGTTCATTTAAATTAAAATTTAGAAATGCAATTTAGTGATCAGATTAAATAGATTGGTAAGTAATTAAGTTTGTAGAGTAATAATTATTTAGAAAGACGACATAGCGAGCAGATTAATTAGGGTTGTAAATAATTAGTTCTGTAGAGTAGCAATAGTTATTTACGCACATGACTTAGAGACCAGATTAATTAGTTTAGTAAGTAATTAGCTGTGTAGACTGCAATAGTTTTTTTTACGTTGATGACTTAGCGATCGGATTATTTAGGTTTGTAAGTAATTAGCTATATAAAGTAACAATAGTTATCGACATAAAAAAACTGCGAGAATTATGCGAGACACTATGTAGTTGAAAAAAATAATTTTTGTATGGCTGCAGTAGTTGTTTGAAGAAGTGTAGAGTACATCGTCGTGGTACATAGGTGCAACAGTATGGGTAGGTTGAGAATTTAAAATGTGTTAGCGTTATGTTTGCACATATTAAAAACTTCCTGAAATGCTTGACAGGTATGGCCACTAGTGATGAACCGGAGGAAATTGGGAAGAGCAGCCGAATCGGAGAATGCTTAGTGAGGCAAGATGTTAGCTCGAGTCATGAGGGTGTGCGAGGCGAAGAAGTTGATGTTCTAATGCCAGATGTGCAGGTATCAATTGGTGTGGCAGACGAGGGAGAACATATTGAATCGTTGGTTCAAACGATAGAGGCAGAGAGCCAGTACTACAATGCTTTAAGTAACGACGAAGACGATGAAGAGCATTTCACTGCGGACTGAGATGAGTATCAGTTTGATGGGTTGGTGGTCAACGAGGGTGAACACTTCGTATGACAGTCCGATCGGAATGAGGTGAGACAATGTGCGATTTACAAGAATAAGTTTGAGGTTCAGGAAGTAGTGACAGCATGAGCAGTGTCGTTGCGTAGAACCTTTAAGGTTGCGAAGTCAGATCAGCGATTGTATGATGTCAGATGCCAGATGAAGGGTTGCCCATGGCGTGTGCATGCATACCAGCCTAAGTGGGATACCATTTGAAAGTGTTCTATAGTCGTCCCCCACACATGCGTGCTGACGGAGTCTGCCCAATCGCATAGAAACATATCTTCATGCTTTGTTATGAATGCAATGTGCGAAGAGATTGTGGGCAACCTGGATTTAGAGCCACGTGTCATCATGCTTGCAATAGAGCAGAGGTTCCAGTACACCACAAGCAATGCCAAGGCATGGAGAGCGAAGCAGGAGGCATTGGAAACAAGGTTTGGTACATATGAAGACTCCTATCAGAAACTGCCAAGTATGCTTGAGATGATTAAGGAAAGGAATGCTAGAACTTATTTCGATATTTGTGAGCAGCCCTCGCAGCGCTTCCCTACGAAGATGGTATTCAAGCGGGCATTATTTACTTTCGGTGCAATCGTCAATGCATTCAAATATTGCCGTCCTTTGTTATGCGCGGACAGAACATTTTTTACTGAGAAGTATAAAGGCCAGTTATTAACTATCATAGGAGTAGATGGCAACAACCAGGTTCTTCCTGTAGCGCTCGCATTCGTGGAGGGCGAGAACACAAAAGGCTGGCTCTGTTTTCTAAGGAACATGAAAGCTGACGTCATGGATCAGCTGCTTGGAGTGTGTGTTATACACGATCGGCATCCTGGGTTGTTGAAGGCGGTCGTGAAGTTGCAGGAAAGTGAAGAAGAAACACATCCATGGCCTGATCTGCGAAGTAGGTGGTGCAAGCGGCATATGGGTGCCAATTTCTACAAGCAGTTCAGGAACAAGAAGCTTACGAAGCTTTTTAAGAGGTTGCACTACCAGAACCAACAGAGAAAGTTTGATGCACTGTGAAAGAAGTTGGACGAGGTGACATCAAGGCATACATCAGACGCAGCGAAGAGGGCAACAACTGGCACAGAGGAGACCCCAGTAGTGCTCGAAGTGTTACCCACAAACCCTCCGCACTTGGTCTAGAGGAACGGAAGGGCCACAAAATGCTTCTCCGAATAGGTAGAGCATGAGCCTAAGGAGAAATGGGCACTTCTTTATGACACCGATGGTGCCCAATATGGGGTCATGGCGATAAACCTGGCTGAGGTTTACAATTGGGTCGTGCAAGGCATGAGACCCCTTCCCCTGGTTGCTATAGTGGAGGGTGTTCTTTGTGGTATTATGAAGTATTTTGTGGATCGTCATGCTAGGGCGTTCGCCTGTATGAGTAATCAAGATGTGAAATACTCTGAGAGCATTGAAGATGGGCACGAGGAAGCTTTGTTTTGAGGTATTGTGTAAAGAGAAAGCCAGTCGTGGGGCGAACCGGTGAAGAGCTGCTCATGAATACATACTACAAACGCAAACATGTTTCTTCAGCTGCAATAAGCCTCGCCTATTACAAAAACCATGCTCACACGTCATGGCTACCTGCTCAACAATCTGTATGGATCTAGGTATATTCTTGTCATAATTCTTCAATAAAGAAGCGGTGACAGCAACTTGGAGCGGAGAAATTTACGGTTTTCGAGTCGTGGGTTTGTTCTCAGAACATCAGAGATGGGAGGATGCACGGTGGGTTCCGGATGTCAGCAGGCTGAAGGGCGTAAGGCGACAGCAGATAAGGCGTATAAGGAACGATATGGATGCTGCGGAATGTGGGCGTCATGTCAAGAAATATTCAGTTTGTAAGGAGACGGGGCAGATTTTCAAGTGTTGCCCAATGGTTTAGAGGCCATGAAATTATTGTACGGACTTGCATATGAAATTGCTATACTTTAGTCTCATGTCAATGTAATGTATCGAATTCGTATGTATAATGCATGTATGGACATTGGATGTGTAATAATTGCATTCAATTTGTATGGAATTTGTATGTGTAATGCATGTATGGACATAGGTGTAGTAGTATGGGTAGGTTGAGAATTTAAAAGGTGTTAGCGTTTCTGTATTCGAAATTGTACGTCCTCTTGTTGTACTCAAATGCTATTTGTAATTACTGTATTCAGTTTGTTTGTGTATTTAAATTCGTACTAACATTGTTTTATTGAATTACAGGTATGGCAGACGTCCAGCAATACGAGTTGCTCGACTGAGTGATAGACGCGACTCACTGGAGCCGCTTAGCCACCATGCCACCGCCAGACGGGGAGCTACCATTTGAGCTTTGTGCCCTACGCTTGCGGATAGAGCATCTAGGCCCCCAAGTTTAATTTGGTTTTGGTAATCAATGATAATCATGCTTAAAGGACTAACAATTCTATTTGAGCTTTTTGAGAATAGGATTGTTCCATGTCTCGATGATTATGAAAGCATGAAAATTGATGAAGAGAAGATCAACTCGTCAAGACAAAATATCCAAGGTATAATCATTTAAGGACATTTTCCGTAGCTTTTTACTAATCTCGGAGTTTAGAGAAAAGATTGGATTGCTAGGATTAGGACCGTACTATTAAGAGGGGTCTTGGCGTTTGCTTAATGTTGTTTAAGTTCTAAAGGCTCAAATTATATACTCAAGATCATGCATTGTGTCAAGATTAAAAGTCTTATTGAAAGATCTATGAAGTTAAAAATAAATCCTCTGGAAACCCGGTGCTACCGCCTATGATAGCGCGGTGAAAATTCTAGAGAGCACCCTTTTGTGCTCTTTTGTGCTCTCTGGGAGCGCGGTGCTACCGCCCATGGTATAAGGGCGGTGTGAAAATTCTAGAGAGCACCCTTTTGTGCAATAGCACCAGCTATAAGGGCGGTGTGAAAATTCTAGAGAGCACCCTTTTGTGCTCTCTGGAAGCGCGGTGCTACTGCCCATGGTAGCGCGGTGCTACCAGGGGAGCGGTAGCATCGGCTATAAGGGCGATGTGAAAATTCCAGAGAGCACCCTTTTGTGCTCTCTGGGAGCCCGGTGCTACTGCCCATGGTAGCACGGTGTTACCGGGCGAGCGGTAGCACCTGCCCTCAGCCCGGTGCCTTAATTCCAGAGAAGTCCAAATGTGACGAAGCAAAAATAAAAAGGGCCCGGTGCTACCGGTCCTAGTTGGGCGGTAGCACCGGACCCTCTGTAACGGTCTCTGGCATGTGCATTTAATGCACTGTTCTAACCGTTGGAATAGAGCCCGGTGCTACCGGTCCTACATGGGCGGTAGCACCAAAAAATCTGATTTCAGTGCAATTCGAGCTCCAACGGCTAGGAAAATTGGTGGAGGCTATAAATACACCCTCACCTGCATTCTAGAGTCTCTCTTGGTTCTCATTGATGATATTTGAGCTCTAGCAAGTGCTCTCCACTCATTAGTGCATTCAATTCTCTTTTGTGAGTGTGAGGAGAAAATTTGAGTGTTGCATTTAGTGATTGAGCCTTTAGACACTTAAATTCGACTTCAAACAAGCGTCAAGGTTTATTACTCTTGGAGGTTGCTGCCTCCTAGACGGCTTGGAGGCGATTGTGCACGGTGAGCTGCTGAACGAAGATTGTGAGAAGTCTCGGCAAGTTGTGAAGATCGGAGTTAGCCTACCCGGAGCGGGGAAGAACTACCTTAGTGATCGAGGAGGGCTCAAGCGAGTGGAGCCGGCTTGACGTGGTTCAAGTCACCTCAACGTGGATTAGGGGAGACCGGCAAGTCTCCGAGACCACGGGTCAAAAATCTTGTCTCTCATTCCCTTGTGATTTGTATTTTCACCTTTGTGATAAATTTCATCTCTAGTAAAAATTGAGTAGACTATTTGTGCTTATAATTGTTTTAGCTATACTTGAATTGATTAAGCACTTTAAGTGATTGCTAGAGTTTATAGTTGTGAATTTGCAATTATTGCTTCTATATCTTAGTGTCCTTCTTAATTGCAAAATAGATTCGAAAAATTTAGAAACATCCTATTCACCCCCCTTTAGTCAATTATCCTTGATCCTACAGCGGACCCCCATGAGAGCATGGCGGATCGACCCGCGATGGATTCCCAGGTTAGTGCACTGTTCCCATAGATGCCTTACGATGTCTTGTATGTGTGGAGCAATCTTTCTTACAGTGTTTTACTGCAGGCTGAGAGCGACAGGGTTACTGCCTATAGCACGGATGGTGGAGGCGACTGTCGTCAATGTGTAGGACAGGTGTGGTGCCTCGAAGAGGTTCCTGTACGACTGGTGACGTCGTCCCACCAAGCGTGCACACGTGAATACTCTTGTACATTACTTTCAATTGCATCACTTTTGCGATGTTTTTACTAATGACGTTACGTTGCCAATCTTTTCATGCAGGCACACACGCAAGGGCTTCGTTGGTGCTGTGAGCTGGGCGGCATGCATGTTGCCTCTTGCTCAGTAGTGGGCGTAAGCTTTGGCGGACGTTCACGAGAAGGCTGCCCCTTACGACCACGGCACATACGACTAGTACATCCGGTGGTTCAGCCCGCGCACACGCGTTCACATTGTGTGTATTTTCGACTCACCTCCGAGGCATGTTCCCTCGATGACTGACACCTACCCCACGCAGTCAGACTCGGTGTTCCATCGCTTGGTTAGTACTTTTTTCACATGCCATGTAATGTATCGTTACTATAATTGTAACAACTAACTTGCCTTTTCAATGAGTGTGTATAGCGACCTTGCCAGGGAGGCTACGGAGGAGAGAGACGAACTGCTCGTCGGAGTTGGCCGGGGGGATAGGCTAGAGGTCATGATGGACTTCCTGAGAGGGGCGTTGCAGCGTGTACGCTAGAAGACCACTCGCATCGTTCAGCTTACGTCCAGCAGGAAGCCTAGGGACGACGTCGTCGTACAGTTTCAAAGGCGTGCCTCAGCTGTACGAGGTCGACACGCGCTGCAGGCCACAACTGGAACATCGCACAAGCAAGTGGCCCCTCCTCCGAACGTGCCTGTGGGCTCCAGCTGGCAGCGTTCTGCATCGCACGTCCACATGACTCCAGCTACACCGCGTGGTCTCCTTTCATTTATTATGTTCTTCACATTATGTGTTGTACTAACATGAAAAGTTTGTCAGCAGCGGTCGATGCAGCACCCAAGCATAGCGCCAGCCACTCCGGTAACTTCACTCCCCACAACGACGCCGACTTGGACTGGTTCATGGACCCTAACCAGCAATCGCCGGGTATGGTCCTTAGTCCGTCGCAGCTCGCCAATGCGCCCAGACCGATTCAGCCGTTGAAAGCCACATTCACTACTCCGACAGCACCAGTACGACCTGCTAGGATTACTCGTGGACAGGCCCCTAATCAGCTCATGTATCCATCCGGACATGTACAGCGTTGTAGGATGCCTGGGACCATATGAGGGGTCGCACCACACAGAGGCGCCAGCTAGTTTTTATCTTTGATACCTGATGTACTAATTGGATATGGTGTTTTACTTTCTTAACTTATGTACCATTCAGATATGATGTTTTGCTTTCTTAAGTTATGTACTATTAGGATATGATCTTTTGCTTCCATAATGCCATTAGTTATCAGGCCGATTAGACAATACACACATCAGCTTTCTCAGTGCGATTTTACAACATGCTGCCGCTAGCTTTCTCAGGTTGATTTGACAACACTCTGTGCTCTGCGAAGTGACAAAACAGTGCCTATCTTAGAGCGACGGACAATACACTGACTATCTGATACGGATATTAGAAGCTATACCAGAATCAATCTCGATGATTTTAGCAAAAGTTATTACCATTTAAGTGGAAGATGCAAAGGTTGTTTTGTGGGTGTGCAAAATTAAAAGAAGACTCCTCAAATGCTCCACCAATATGACCTTTCAGATGCCTTCTTTAGTATTTGCCTTCATACCTAACTAGGAGGGTTGTTCCTAGTATAAATACCCCATCTACTCCTCCATTGCAAAGAAGTGAAAAGTGAAATATGTTATGAGCAATTTTTAGAATCAGTCACCATGGCGTCTTCTCCACTATGGAATGGCTGTATGGAGGGATTCTTATCCATCCTGGTCGTTTGACGACCCCAGTGTAGTTAGACGAATGACTTGATTCAGGTTGCTGTATCGAGACAGTGATTGGTTTTAAGTACGTTCGTCAGGTTGCACCGTTATCATGGCTGCTTGCAGCTAGTTATCCGAGAGCGTTGTTGGTTGGAATCGGTGTTCATCATCGTCTCCTTAAGGTGGCGCTAGTTATCCTTCTTCTTGCTCTCACGTAGTGAAGGTCGTGCGCTCCCCCGTATCATTTTTCTATCAGAGCTCCGGTTGTCATGGTAGGATCTTTACCCTTAGTTCTAGATTTACTTTTAGCTATATACCAGAAAATTTGCCACACAAAAATATCAACTCTAGTTGGATCTGTGTTTTTCTTCCTAATCTGAAAATTTGCCTCACAAAAATATTGAACCCTAGTCTCCGATCTGTTAATCTTGTGCGTTTTGCTAACTTTTTCTCCATTGAATCGTGTTCTTATTGCTGAAACTGTTCATCTTCCTTCGCGTCACTTCTTGATTCAATCTGTGCAGTTCACTATTTGGGCCATAACTTCCAGATACGATATCGGATTTTCGTGTTCTTGTGCTTTATTAAAAGCTTATGAAATTCTCTACAACCTTTATAAAGACAACTTTTCCTGATTCAGCTTAGAAATTGGTCGAACTTGGGCTTGAATCTTGCTGACAGTTTTATCACGAAACTTGGGCTTGAATCTTGCTGACAGTTTTATCACAAAACTTGGGCTTGAATCTTGCTGACAGTTTTATCTCGAAAATTGGTGAATCTGTTTTGATAGTCAATCTATCCTTTGTGAATACTTTGCTCCTATCAAGACTAGCTAATCTGTTTTGCATAGGGCTGCACTCTTTGTATCTTGATCACGCGATTGCAATAAATCAAAAGAGAGATTGGAATATTTGTTAAAAATCAGTAGCACAGCTGGTTATCGCAAAAAAAAAGAGAAAAGAAAGATCCAGTGGCTATTTGCTATGTGCTGAAAAAAAGTGAAAAGTGAAAAATATTATGAGCAATTTTTAGAATTAGCTACCATGGCGTCTTCTCCACCATGGAATGGCTGTATGGAGGGATCCTTATCCACCCCGTACATTTGACGACCCCCAGTGTAGTTGGGCGAATGACTTGATTCAGGTTGCTGTATCGAGACAATGATTGGTTTCAAGTACGTTCGTCAGGTTGTACTGTTATCATGGCTACTTACAGCTAGTTATCTGTAACATCCCGTAAAATTCAAAATATGAAAAATAAAATTTTTAAATTTAAAAATGGAATTGAATAAAAATTTCAATTGGAATTGAGATTTTTATTTTAAACAATATCTTTTCTTCTTTTCTTGCATTCTAAACTGAGGAAAAGAAATATTTCCTTTATTAAAACTATTTCTTCCAAAATAAACAAAATATAAAAATAAGTTTGAGATGTAACCTTTAATTTGAATTTTAATTTCTGAGTTTTCTGAATTATTGATTTTCTTGAGTTTTTGTCTAAAAAGAAAAGTCTCATAAATTGAAATGGTAAAATGGTAAAAGTAAAAAGATAAAAATACAAAATAAATAAAATATGTAAAAATATCAGATAAATCTCAGATATATCTAGAATCATGATTATACAACTTGCACTGATCTGGAATAATTAAATAAAGTAAAAAGACAAAAATGACCCTATCTAGATACTCTGAACCGTCCTTGCAAGATTTCTCCAGAATTCTGTTGACCTTAACCAGAGTTAAAACATACCCATGCCTACATGCTTATATTATCTATGTCCTGTAAACATATCAAGAATTTATCCCATTGTTTAATAATATTAGAAATTCATAAACAGACAATGAGGAAAGCTGAAAAGTTCAATGTCAGAATTATTAAAAATAAAATATACAATTTAAAAATCTTAAAATTTTATATCATGTAAATAATTCTATTTAGGATCTTGTGAAAAAGTTTCATAAAATAATAATCTTATCTTGATCTCAAATTAAATATAAATCAGAATAAGCAGAAAATGACAGTTACGAATTTTCAGATTTTTAGAAATATTTCTACTCATCATTTTTAACTGAAAATTTTACCAGACCCTTATCTCTTCATTTCCGACATCTTAAAAAAATTATCATAAAATAGTAAGTCGGTTTGCTAGCTTAATTAATGGAAGGATCGCGTGCTGTCCTGAAGAATCAAAACTGGAATTGTCTTCTCTTGCTCTTGGGCCCACTTGGCAGCCAGATATTGCCCCTCTTCTTCTCCAAACCGACACCAACAGCTGCTCTCTCATATTTCAGTCGCTCCCTCCGCTCTCCTTCGATCAAAGCCGAGCCGCACCACCTCTTTCTTTGTCTCTAGCCCAAGTCAGCAATCAAACCATCTTCTCATCACCTTGAGCAGCATTCAAACCCTCAAGCTTCACTCATGTGTATCGATCTCGCCGAAATTTCCCTTTCTCTGTCCTCTCCGGCGAAACCCGAGAAAAGGGGGAAACCCAATCCCAACAATTCGCCGAACCACACCTCGAATCGCTCAAACCGACGCTACCTCATAACACCGAGCACCATTCCCCACCTTCAATTGAAGCTCATCCTCTCCTGCAAGCCTCTGTGCCGTGTTCCTCCACCGTGGATGCCCGCGCACGATGAGAGCTCACTTCGGTATCTCTTCTTCGCGTTTGAACCCAAAAACGGAATCACTGGCACTCTCTGATGCTCATCCAAGCCTTTCTTCTCATTGAATCACCTCAGATTCAAGTTCCCATCGCCGCCATGGTGGTCGCCGCAGTCCACGGTGGCACGCAAACTCGAGCCATCTCCTTCAAACCGTCATCGCTTCGAGTGCGCACGCACTCACGGTGCTCGCCGTACTCTTGATTCATTGGCTCGGTACTCTTCGCGCCGGTGAGCATTGCGCGCCGCTTTCTGTTTGGTCGCCGACAGTAGGACCCGCTTGTCATCCTCCGGTGTCGCGCCACCACCGCCTTCTCGGGCCCGCAGCGTCGATTACTGTCTTGCGCAGCCCGATCGTTATAGCGGGCCCGGTAGTCGACCCTTCAACTCAGTAGAGTCCAGATATGGACAGCGTATTCAAAGCTGAAGACGTACTTTCCTAATTTGGTAAAATTCTAATTTTGACATTTTCCTAAACCTAGCACATTCATTTAATTATATCTTTTGCATTTTAGCTCCAAATGAGATGAAATTAATTTCTAAATTCATGATAAATTCAGTACCTTCAGAATATGCAATAATATTTTGAAAATGATCTCTGGGTAAATTTAAAATTCAAATTTGAATAGAAGGCCTAGAGATGTGCTAGATATAAAAATATTGCAAAAGAACTTAGAATTGAATGAAACCAATTTTAATGGATTCCTTATGTTATCAGCAACTCAAATGTATAAAAATATTTAGATTCTAACTTTGTTTGAATCATTTTCCATTAAAGATTGATTTCAATACTATAAATATTCAAAAATGCATAATTTGTGCAAAAGGAATCTAAAGTAAGTCAAATTGATTTCTAAATCATTAAATATCAGTAGGCTACCTTATGATGCTAAAATAATTAAGGTATGAACTTGATTTAGACCTGTTTTATAAATAGTAAGCTATTCAAATGGAAAATGGTATATATATGAATAAGTGCATATAATAATCCGTAGCAATAGATATATATATATGCAAAGTATTTAATAGGTGTACAAAGACATGAATTAATATCAGAATAAGTGATTAGTCATTATTGTAATGTTTGTAATGAAATATCATATATGCACAAATTTAAATTTCATAAGAACATAAGCCTTGTATATGTATAAGAATGTATATATGCATATTCAGTGAAGAACAAAATCATGAGAATAAACTAGAATCTAAGCATCTAATGTAGTCAAACCATTTTATCTACCAAGAATCATTACAATAAAGTCATAATCAACATTTAACCAAATAGTTGTAGTTTCAATACTTGTGTAATCCAAATAACTATATCCTTCGCAAAGAAACTCCAAAATACAAAATCAGATCCTAGTACTCTGAAAAATAATACCTTTGCTATTTATATAAAAATATCTTATGCTTGTGCAAATTTGAAATAAGAACATGATAGACCCTAATGATTACTTTTGTTGGAAGCATCTTTGGATAAAAGCAAAATAATGTAAAACCAACTTTAAAACACTCTTAATGATGTCCCATGCTAATGTCAGAAAAATGAATAAATAATCATGCAAGGGTCAATCGCAAACTAAGAATCAAAACTAAGTCTTTAACGTGTAAATTATAAAACTACTTAAGCTTTTTCAACAGTCCGTAGAATAACTCGTCTTAATGCAAATTTTATAAAGATCAGTTCAGAAATAATATTTAAGACATGAACTACCATGATCTATAAAAATAATTTATTTTCAACTTGCTTTGCATCTGAATCCGGCTAACCCAATACCCTTAAGTAATATAGTTGTCATAACCCTTAATATCATATAAGCTTTTTCAACAAAGAATATATTGTATCGTCTAAACACTAAAATGTATGAAATCATCTTAAGAATGATCTTCAAAGTATAGACTATAATATTCCAAAGAAATAATCTTATTTCATCATGTTTTGCATATAAATCCTAATAGCCAAATAACCTTAAGAATTATGTTTTATGGACTCGACTATATGAATGAATAAACTTTGAAACAATGAACAAATACGTAATTTGTATCACCAGAATCTTCTTAAAAACCATAAATAAATCCAGTAACCTAGCTCAATAGATCTAACATATTTAAAGTCACTTCTTGTGCCAAATCACTTAAAGAATTAAGTACTATTCGCATAACCCTTTAATTTGTGTTTTACTTCTATTAATCTAAAATAATTTTAGCATCTATAATTTGAAGTTATAAATATAAGAATTCATAATTTTAGCCTCTTGAATTCGTAATGCAAGAATAGATAATCTATCAAAGAAATCATGTTTTGTTTATCATAAGTCATTAACAATATGTTTGTATAATTATCTAAATCATAAGATCTTGAAAAATCATTCAATCCAAACCTTAAAACATTCTGTTTTCGCAATGAGTCTTTATTTGGTTTTTCATGCATTTTCTTTTGCCCTTATCGAAGTTGGATATTTGTTATGTTTCCGATTTAACGACGTGTAGAATCCGACGTCGCTACTTCCGTCATTGCCTCCGTCAACCGTGGCTTCGTCTTCGTCGTAAGCAATAAATAAGCAAGGCAAGCACCCCCTTTGATCATATTGATCCCAATTTTATAAATGTTTTCATTAAATGTTTTACTGCATACTTTACTTTTATTAAAATCTGCTATATTTTGGGTATTGGTAGTTGTACCTATTGTCACATAGAACTTCTTTGATAAGTATGGATTTGTGAACCTTGATAACCCTAAGAATAATTTAGACAGTAATTGATGTCAAACTGGGTTACTCACATTTAGTGACATGCTTAGCCAAGCTTAAATGAACATAAAACTGTGACGTGGTTAAAGACTTTGGATATGACATTTAATTGGGAATGACCATTTTTATGATTGGTATTTTGGTTGGAAAAATGAAAATAAAACTATGGTTTAGATGTGGGCAATTATTGGCAATAGCCGAGTGTGCATGTCTTTGCACGTAGTGTAGGGTGGAGATTATTGCCCGTGTCGGATTAAGGACCGAACTATGGGTTGTTTTCAGGCCAAGAATTACCGTACAACCACAAGTGCTGGTATGGGACAGCCTTAAACCGATTAAGTTACCTAGTTTAACTCTGCACTTTGAAAGGCTCGAGCGATGCAGTTTGTTTCTTAATGAATTGCTCGAAGGGCGTCCACCGAGGTGATCATGGATCAAGCGTTCATCGATACTCCGTGTACGCCGTACTGGGAAGTTCCATCATTTCTATGCTCGAGTTCTTACGCCATAGTATGGGTTTAACGTCCGAGTGGTACAAAGTTAACCTAGGTAATGTAAAGGTTTAGTCATGAACATTACCGCCACTACGCCAAAGGTGCGTGAACTATGCGGCAAAAGAAAAGGTCATGACTTGTGGGTAAAGATGTACACCTCTGCAGAGTGTAAAACTAATCGATTAGCCGTACATGGTTATGGGAACTTGGTAAAGTAATCACATAGTTAGCGCTTTGTTATTTTCATAAAATGCGGTTTCTACTGTGTGTTGGTGAATTCTCTTGGGTGTCGATGAGAACTGGTTTTGTGGATATGGTCGGGATACCCGGTACATGAGATTTATTTATGTTTACATTCATTACTTTCGATTATTATATTGCTTTTACTTAAATTCCGTTTTGCAATCTACTATTACGTATTTATATTTCAAATCACTTTATGCAAACTAACAGTACTAGCCTTTCCTTTGAAATGGCTTGCATATATCATAGGCCTTGCAAAAGTCTTGCGAGTATGAAAGTACTCACCCTTGCTTAATTGTTGTTTTAGGTGAAGAATCGATTAGCTCGACGAAACATAATTGTCGCAGATTCGGGATATTGACGATGAATTTCTAGGGATTATGCCTTGTTAGTTGCACGAGGATTGGATGGGCACACTACAAGACTTTGCTTCTTCTTGCTATAAACTCTGAATTGTAAGATTATTGTGTAAATTAGCTTCCGCTTTAATAATATGATGTATGGTTGTGATTCCAATTGTTGTAAATGTGCGTACTAGCTACTGATCATGGGACTAGTACTGTTTGCACATGAGATTTCCATTTTTGCATATATGTGAAAATGGGGGTCATTACATTATCCGAGAGTGTTGTTGGTTGGAATCGGTGTTCATCATCGTCTACTTCAGGTGGCGCTAGTTATCCTTCTTCTTGCTCTCACGTCGTGAAGGTCGGGCGCTCCCCCGTATCATTTGGTATCAGAGCTTTGGTTGCCACGGTGAGAGCTAGTTACCATTTAGTATCCATGCAAACTCAATTTTTTGTTGTTGTCGATTCCAGATTGGTGGTGATCTGATTTCAACAGTCATTGGATAAGGTTGGTTGAAATGTCGAACTTTTGTTCTCTCTCTTCAGGTTCTATCGGCTGTGTGATTAGGTTTTTATTTTTTTGGAGTTGTATCCTTATCTTGAGACTTTTTGAATCTATCTACTTAGTACCATCGAGTCTGTAATTTTTGGTCATGTCCTTGATGATCACCATCCATATACACTACAACAACTTGCATGAGTCGAGGACGACTCATTTTTGAAGAAAGGGAGAATGAAACAGATATTAGAAGCTACATCATAATCAATCTCGGTGATTTTAGCATTCATATGCCACATCATTGGAAAGATATGGAAGTCTAGTTTCTAACGCTTCAAACCATGCATCGTTTTGACTTTCAAAGCAAAAGTTATGACCATTTAAGTAGATACAAAGGTTGTTTTGTGGTTGCGCAAAATTAAAAGAAGACTCCTCAAATGCTCCACCAATATGACCTTTCACATGCCTTCTTTAGTATTTGCGTTCATACCTAGTTAGGAGGGTTGTTCCTAGTATAAATACCCTATGTACTCCTCCATTGCAAAGAAGTGAAAAGTGAAAAATATTATGAGCAATTTTTAGAATTAGCCACCATGGCGTCTTCTCGACCATGGAATGGTCGTATGGAGGGATCCTTATCCACACCGGTCGTTTGACGACCCCAGTGTAGTTGGGCGAATGACTTGATTCAGGTTGCTGTATCGAGACCGTGATTGGTTTCAAGTACATTCGTCAGATTGCACTATTATCATGGCTACTTGCAGCTAGTTATCCGAGAGCGTTGTTGGTTGGAATTGCTGTTCATCATCGTCTCCTTCAGGTAGCGCTAGTTATCCTTCTTCTTGCTCTCACGTCGTGAAGGTCGGGCGCTCCCTCGTGTCACTATCTCAGAGCGAAGTGACAACACACTGTCCATCGCTTTCTTAGACCAAAGTAAGGTATAAAACCACCCGCCACCCAGCCAGCACTTCTTCACTATCCCAACCTCTAGTCCATTGCAATGATAGACAGAGAAGCCACCTCAAGCCGTGGGAGGGATAGGCGGGGAAGACTCGGTCAGACCTCAACTCTTCATGGTTTCGAGGCCGTGACCCTTACCTTGAGGATACTACAATCTATAGTCCCCTAGACCCCGATCCCCGTAGCCCATATCTTCCCATTCAAACAAGGGACTACTACAACCTCCAAAATCCAATCCACAACAGCCAACTATTCCGCTCCCTGCAGTGGCCGAAATGCAAGCACAACCTCGACGCCGTTGTGCAAGTTTGTGTTGAGTTCAATGCCAGCCCAGGACGTCATTTCTACCGATGCCCTCTATTTACGGTAACCGCTACAACTCTTACACACCATTCTGCTCATGTCTCCTATATGACACATAATCTTGCTTGTAGAATGCAGATTGCAAATTCATTAAATGGGTGGACCCACCATATCCCATAGATGCCCAACGCTACATCCATTTATTGCCGTATCGCCTCGATGAAATGCAAGAGGACCTCACGGAAGTCAAGAATGAGAACGAACAGCTTCGTAGCTAGAACTTGGAGCTTCAGACCCAGAATGACGACCTACGTCGTCAAAGACTCGAGGAGAGGAACAATGAGGAGGTCGTCCACCTCGGCATCGACTACCACACTTACTGTTGCTACGGCGATGCCAACTGTAGTTGTGCTTGCCACTACCATAACCAACAACCCTATCCACACCGTCCTAACGATCAACACTCCCTGTGGGTACCGTATGGTTTACCCATTTGAGCATTAATGTCCTCTGCCCATAAAGCGTAGACCATACCACCCTTTTATATTTCCAAAAGGTGTAGTAGTATCGTACTTTTTCCATGTTCATGGCTGCTCTGTGCCGCCATTTGTACCATCCAAAATGTATGCGCCGTGTAATTCCCCTTTATTATGAACTGCTATATTTCATTCATTCGATTGTTTTTGAACTTTAAACATGCAATGACTGCACCAGTTGCAACAACAACATCAACGGATGTGACAACACATATAATATAGAACATGCAAATAACTATGCACGACACATGCGGGCCAAGGGGCTATTTTCCCGACAAAAAACCGCATGGGGATCATTCTAGTAACAATTTTTTTTTGAAAATTCCATAGTTTTTTTATGTCTCCTTTTTTATGATACACTATTGGAAGACCTTATTACAGGTCGGATAGATTAAATACAATACTGAAAGAAAAAGTGACTCCAACGAGAACCAGTCTGTCCTGTATACCGTTAACTACTTGAGAGGACTGATAAACCATTTACAAAAGGGAAGATCTTTGGAACCGCTCGATCGAATAGCAAAACCAGGGCAGAGGGGGTAAGCATATCATACTAAATTCCATCTCAGGTCATGAGATGTTGTCCACATTCATCTAGCTCTATTACTTGTTATGCTCTAGTTATTTTTGTTCTTTGGATGTAATGATGCATTTTAGTCTTTCAAAACGGATTTAATCACGTAGTACAAACCTTTCTTCATATGATACTAAATTCCATCTCAGGTCATCAAATGCAGTCCAGATTTTGCTTTTAGATTGAACATTGTAATTGGTTTGCTTTTGAGCTTGTCCCGTATAAAATACCAATAATTTTGTTATGTTTGAGACTGAATTATGTGCTACACAATTGTGCTTGATATAAAAATTTAGTAGATATTTCCAAACTTGTTATGATTTTTATACATATATTAGCATTGGATTATTAAATTTTATTTGTTGCAATGAGATATATTCATATCAACCTGCGTAGATTGATGTCTATATTGATTTGTAGTTACCATTCTCTTTCACCAATCCGAATGGCGATAGACTCTTTGTCGCTATTTTAAACGACGATAGATTCTGCCGCTATTTGAAATGGCGACAGACTCTCTGTCTTCATTTCAATCCACGATAGGTAACTATATTTGCAATTTTTATTTTCGGCTTATTATTTTTGTAAATTTTCATTAAAAATATTATTTAAAAAAATTCAAGCCTGCTGGGCTGGACTGGAGTGTGTAGCCAGAAGCCCTAGCTTATCCGGCCTTTTAAAATTTGTTTTGGTAATTTTAGTCTTTTTTGTTTGAATTTATGAAACTAGCCTCTTGATGAGCTCAGAAGGTGCGGCAGGTGATAGCTCTCTTGGTTAGCTTGAATGGCGCGATAGTCGACATGAGTCACCTGCCGAACTGGGAGAGCTTGACAGCTTCCTCGCCAGACAAGTTCCATGCTTGGGTGACACAGAAGGAATTGGCAAGCAGGTTCCGCGCTTCCATGGTGCGGTAGGAATTGGCACACAGCTACCGCGAAAGGACAGCTCCACGTCGCTTCCATGCTTGACTGCCGTAGAAGGACAGCTTCCTCGATTGCCTGCCGCGGAAAGACAGAATTAATTTGCAAATTTGATTAATTAGTGACTTAATTAAGTGATTAATTAAGAATATATGATTAAATTAATGATTAATTAGCCGAGTTGAACCCACCGAAGAAGAAGAGCTCGGCAAGAATCTTAGCACAGCTAGCAATCTGACGAGGTCTCAGAGGAACGGAGGTGACTAGTGGGAGCTAAATATATAAATAATTTTAGAAAGGGCTATTTTTGAAGGAAAAAAAACTTTGCAGAGGCTAAATAGGCAAAATTTTCACTAGAGTCGTGGGAAGCTAATAAAGAAATGCAAAAATGTAAAAATGAGAGTGCAAGAGGCGGGAGTTGCACAGTGCACAATGACGGCGTAGAGCATGCAGACGACGGCAACATCAAAGAGAGAGACGAGGGGCCTGTTTGGCGAAGTTGTAGCTTTTTTTTGGATTTTTGGCTGAAAATCTGTTTTTTGCACAATGGGTGGTGGATGCATTACAGACATGGGATGAAACGTGTTTGGTAGTTGGTAAAACCTGCACAAACTTAAGCATTGGAGACATTGGAGTAGTAAGTAGGGTGGTGTTAGTCCAGCTGAGTTGGATTAAAGTCGTGTTTGGATGAGTGGTAATTCTTTAAGAGATTTTAAAATTTAATTTAAATCTGAATTAGATACTAAAATATTTTAAAAAAATACCTCTAATCTAAACACCTCCTAAAAGAGGATAATAATACTCCGGCTTTCTGCTGCCACTAGTGCTATAGGAGCTTGTTATTGAGAACACAATGTTGTTAGTTATGACGATGAGCCCGTAGGGAATACGATAAACACATGCTGCAAATTTTACATCATGCCGTACTCAACTCGTCCCTGGGTTGATCAGGGTCCAGGGAGATTTATAAATCTGAATGTGATGTCACAACTCACAACATGTATACTAGACATCTGATGTAGTCTTTCTGTCCGAGCTTATTTGACGTATTTTTTTTGAATAGCTTTATCTACAAATATAAAACGTATTTTATATTTTAATGTAAAATTAGAATAATATCTCTATATACCTCTAACAAATATCTATCTTTATTTTATATTCTCTACATACATGCATCAAGTATAGTGCTTAGTGATAACAATTAGGGATAATGTAGTTATTTTCAATATCTTCTTAGTGTATCAAGAAAAAATACGTCTTACAAATTTGAACGGAAGGAGTACAATACTAGTATTCAAAGTGATGATAATCTACTAATGTATATTTGGGTTTTTAACAGTGAATTTAGAAAACCACACTTCCAGCTCGAAATTACGAAGTTTTAAAACCCACTGGGCTCATTTAACCTATTTTAGTTGTGTCTTGTGTGTCTCCAATCCACCACCTGAAATTTGAAGATCTATCCAGTCTGGGTAATATTCTACCGTTTGTACATCTTTTTACTTCTTCTTCTTTTTTCATATATGCCATTCTAACTTTCAAATTTTGTTCATAAATACATCTCATTCTACAATTTTAAGGTTTTTTTATCTTTTTTATTTTATATCCCTTCCTTTTGGATATTTCCAATATCATTTACTCTATGAACTATAGTAGGACATATCATCTAAAGATATACTCTCTCCGTCCAAGATTATAAGTGGTATTTTCTCTTGATACATAGACAAAAAGATATTAAAAATGACTAGACTACCCCTAATTATTATCTCTAAGCATTGTATTATTATTAGGGGTATAAAGAAAATATCACACAAATTACATTAGAAAATAAAATTTGTCCTATATTTATGGATAATATTATTAAAAAATACGTCCTATTAGCTTTGACAATAGAGTAATAAAGAGAAGTAATATAATATTGGTAAGTGTGACTCATAAAATTGCATGAACTAAAAATAACATCTATCGATTTGTGAATGTACAATGTAGAAATCATTAGATATCTCCGCTATTCTCTCAAACAAAAAAATTATGAGAAATGCTTCCATACTTTTATTTTTTATAATTGTATAAATATTAAAATATGAATACAGGATAGATAGCGATTACTTACCTCCTCGATTGCTTCAAGATTTATATAAGTTTTATGAAGAGGGAAAGCATTAAAACTCTGCTCAAATTTTACTCCTGCCAATACGAGACTACTGGTGATAGTAGTAGTAAATCTGCAATGTAGTGTATTTTAATACTTACAAGATGCGGAGGCGCGGTGCACGCCGCGCCATCCGCCACACGACAAGGAGCAAAAATCGGGCGTAGTTCGTGAGGGGCTAACAGGTAAAAACCAAAGTAATACGTAATCCTTGAAAGTTTCAGGCAGTTTTTTCGGGAAAAAACGTACTAAAAACAAATTCTTGAAGTTCGGGGATATTAAAGAATTTTAACGGACTATTATATAATCTTAGATATTTTTTGGGCCCCTTTCTGGAAAATAACTGAAGCGGCGGGCTACTAAAGAATTTTCGAGGGGCTTCTAGCGAAAAAACAAACGAAGCTATAGCTCTAGAAAACTTATTTCAGAATCCTAGGGGCCTTCCTGCAAAAAAACAAAATTGCAGATTCTTTAAGGTCCTTCCCGCAAAAAAGCGGCTTAGACGTAATTTTTTAAACCTCCGAGGGCTTCTTCGCAAAAAAACGGCGCAAAAAAACATGGGCTTGCGCCACGATCGCGTGCTGCCTGAGTCACGCGTCGCGCAGGCAAAAATACCGCGGACGCGCAGGGGCGGGTAGTCGAACCCGCGACCGAAGGCGCGAGGGTGAGGCATCTTACCGCTGCGCCGCCAAATAACGGCGCTAAACTATATAAGCCACACGAGCGGTTGAGCCACGCGGGCAACGTGGCTCAACGCAGTGGCTGCCGTACGCACGGGCGAGCGTCGGCCTGTTCACGCGGGCAACGCAACGCTCGAGCACGGGTTCACGTCGCCCCGAAGACGACGTGGATGCAGCGACCGGGTGCGAAAGCTGCAGCGCTTAATATAGGTGTTATATTGCTCTGTTGCTATTTCGTTGCCGTGGCATTTCTGTATTTGCAGCTTCGTTTTTCTGCACAGCTACTAGTTGTTAAGAGGGCATCAAAGCAAGGACTAAAATATGGCCGAGATCTCGGTTTCCGAACGTAGACCAATTTTGAAATGCTGGCAGGAGTAAAAAAAATTAAGTTGCTATAGTATTCTCGAAAATCTCGCTGAGATTTCGGGGTTTTTTTTTTACCTAATTTGGTCCAATAACCCCTAAGAATGTCATCAACTATGAAAATTTATTGAAAAACTGAATTTTTGAGACTTTTTAAAAACTTCAGAAATACTGTCGAGATTTTATAAAATTGTACATCTTTATCATGATGTGAAAATTTTATGGTACCATCCTAAGAAGTGTAAATAATTTAACTTCATTTGTTATCTTTAAAAAATCAAAAACAGAATGAACATAATTGGGACAGTAATATTGACACAATTTTATAAATTTTCTTGAGTGTGATTATGATAAAAAAATTATGAGAGTTTAATAATTGCCTCATTACCATTCTCTAAAATTTCCAAAAAAATTAACTTTTTTTTGTTTGCTCAATCAAATATATGTATGCATTGAACTTCATTTGTTATATTTCAAAAATCAAAAATAGAAAGAATATAAATGGTATAGTGCACTAGTAAAATTTTTATAAATTCACTGGAGTGTTATCATGATTCAAAATTTTTATGAGATCTTAATAATTTCCTTAGAACCATTCTACAAATTTCTTTAAAAAATTAAAACCATTTTGATTGTTAAAGCAAATCTATATATTGATCATGAGGCTTTTATCAGGATATAGCACTATCAGAATTTTTGGAACTTCTTTAAGATTGATCATCATATGAAAATTTTATGGAAACATAAATAATACATCAGAACCATTTAAAAAAATCAAAATTTTCTAACGTGGTTTGAACATTTTTTCATTTGGTTGAAGTTTACCGATAAGACTTTTAACAGGACAGTAGCACTGTCCGAATCTCATGAAGCTTGACAATAATCTAAAAATTTTATGGGAATATTAGTGATGCATCATAATTATGCACAAAAAATTTCAAAATTTTATAACATGGTTTGTTTTATTTTTCATTCGGTTCAAACTTACCAATCAGCGTTTTATCAGGACAGTAGCAATGTTTGAAATTTTAAAAATTTCTCAAATTTGATAATCATCTGAAATTTTTTTATGGGAACATCACTGATGTGTCTGGAACCTACAAAAAAACATTTCAAAAATTTTAGACATCGGTTGCACCATTTTTCTCTCGGTGTAATTTTGCCAAAATCTCGGCAAAACGGGCCAAAATTTCGGTTTTCTTGGTAGAAATAAAATCTGGATTTGAATTTTTATTTTTGTATTTTATCCAGAATTTGTCCGAAATTTCGAAATTTCATCTAGATTTCGTTCTGAAGCCATAAACAAGATTCCGAACGAAAACAGATTTCAATCCTTCAATCAAAGTGTCAATGCGAGCCGTACCTCCTGCAGCCCGGGCGTCCATTACAACTCGCTGTAGCCATTTGCGTGTGTCCCTGTCTTCACAGTCTACTAGATATGTGGACGAGTAGAGAGCCTCGTCACTCTCTTTTGTGTCCCAAAATGCGTTTGAAATTTTATTTTTGTGTAATCTCGGAATTTTAAAAGGAATTCGGTTAATATTTAAAAAATAAATTTGAAATCAAATTTTTTTGAAATAAAATTTAAATCTCAGTAAAATTCAACCGAGTGAAAATAGTCAAAACGATGTTATTTTTTTTTGACAGTACTATTGTCCCGAGACATCACTAATGTTCCTACAAATATTGTACATAATGATTAAGCCTAAGTAATTTTTAAAAATTCTAACAGTGCTATTGTCTTAATAAAAGGTTCACCGACAAATTCCAATTGAATAAAAAAATAGTGCAAACCATGTTAAAATTTTTTGAATTTTTTTGAATGGTCCTGCAATTTTCAGATGATGATCAATGCTGAATTTTTTCAAAAATTCAAAAAATGCTACTGAGGGATGACCGGCAAATTTCAATAGAATTAAAAATAGTTCAAACCATGTTAAAAAATTTTGAAATTTTTTGTGAGTGGTCCTGACATATTTCTAATATTCCCATAAATTTTTCATTTGAGGATCAAGGTTTGAAACTTCCAAAAATTGTGATAGTGCTACTGTCTCATAAAAGCATTACGGTGGTACATAAATTGCATCCATACATTTGATTGAGCAAACAAAGTAAGCTTAAAACTTTTGAAACTTTTAGAGAAGGGTGTTAAGTCAACTATTAATCTCTCCTAAAAATTTTAGATCATGATCAGACTCGAGCGAATTTATAAAATTCTAACACGGTTATTGTTTGAGTTCCATTCATTCTAATATTGAATTTTTAAATATAAAAAATAAAGTTAAATTGTTTTGTAAATTTTTTTATGATCCTAGGGTTCTAAAGATGGTACAATAAATTTTTCAAAGCATGATAAATCTTTTATAATTTTATAAAAATCTAAAAGTTTTTCCGCAATTTTTTATAAAATGTATCAAAAATTCGGTTTTTCAACAAAATTTCTTAGAAGATGACATTTTTAAGGATTATCGACCCAAATACGGTCAAATCCGGTCCTCAAAAGTCAAAATACCCGAGATTTCACTGAAATTTGCTGAAAGTACTGACATTTTTAAGGATTATCGACCCAAATACGGTCAAATCCGGTCCTCAAAAGTCGAAATACCCGAGATTTCACTGAAATTTGCTGAAAGTACTGTAGCAATTTGATTTTTTTCCAGCTGGTATTTTGAATCTCGTCCTCGCCCAAAATACGAAATCTCATATGAAATTTCCAAAATTTCATCAAGATTTTGAACTATGTCTTGGAATTGATTTTTTGAGCTATTGCTCAATAGGTATCCCATGTAGAGACTGTTTAGTTTGCTTCTAATAGTTATTAATGCTTGTTTTACCAAATTTTGGTAGTATTGATCAATTTGGCAAGCATTTGGTTTGCAACCAAATTTTGGCAATATTTCGTTCTCCCTTGATTCTCTAGTTCATTTTCTTGACAATCTTTAGCCAAAACATTCATAGCCAAGTTGATGACCAAATTTTGATATTGCGAAATTTTAGCAAAATTTAGAGAAGCAAATTTGGCATCAAACCAAACAGACCCATTCATATCGATTTTTCTAAATAATACACAAAAAATAAAAAATTACAAAAAAAATAGCCGAAACGAAAAATTACAGAAGTAGGCCAATGTCGCCTTTCTGATAAGCGACAGAGTGCTATCGCCATTCAGAATGGCGATTTACTGATGTAGACGCTACGTAGGATCTCGATCGCTAATTTTATTTGCAACAGAGTTACGTCGCCAATTGAAGTGTCGACAGCTTTCTGTCGCTAATTGAAATGACGACAGAACTCTGTCGCCACTTAAAATGACGACAAAACCAGGTAAGGCATATAGAAGAACTGATGATGTATCTAGCTGTAGCTTAGCTATTCTTGATGACGACATGCCACAGGGTAGTTTCGACGATGTTGAAAGTGCGCATGTCTCCTTCCTCGACCTTGTTATCCTAGCTAAAGCACTTACAGCCCTCTCAAAACAAGTAGCTATTGTTCTTGTTTGGAAGACCATGCACCTGCCATGACCTGGTGCTGTCCAATGAGGTCTTGAGCGTAATTGTGCAACGTTTATAAAGCCCGATTGAGTTCTGAAGGCTGAAGCTACAGATTGCAAGCTTTACAAGTGAATTCCGGATACATCTTGTTTGTCATCGTCCGACTCTCTTAAGCCTGTCAATGTCCGAAACCCACCTCGTATGCTCCCACATTTGATGGTCCATGAATGAACCAACCACACTGATACCATATATTTCTTCGCTCTAAATTGCAGTCATCGCCTCCTTCATGAAACATTGATCCATGAATATACCTGGATCCATACGAATGGTAGAACATATGGCCATTATGTGTTCACAAGGCCTATGTTACAGAAAGAGCTTGTTACACGTGTAGGAACAACCCCGCCTCCTAATGGTGCACTCATGTAGAACTCTTTCGCGGTTCGTCCTACGACTGCCTTTATCCTCACATAATATCTTGAAACGCAATTCTCTCTCATCCCCATCTTGAATGCTATGTGCACCTCTCTGTTTTTTGCTTTATCTTCCGTGTATGCACTGATCATATATGAGTACATTACGACAGGATTATTCTTGACAAGCAACGCTTTCGCATGATTATCCACGAAGTACTTCGTAATCCCGCGAAGAACAACCTCAACTATAGCAACGAGAGGAATGTGTCTCAGACCCCTCATCACCCAATGTTACACCTCTGCCAGGTTGGTCGTCATGATACCGTACCTTGCACCGTCCGTGTCATAAAGCAAAACCCACTTCTCCTTTAGCTCATTTTCAATCCATTCGGAGAAGCACTTCGTCGCCCTGCCTATCCTCCTAACCAATTGCGGATGTGATAGCATCTAGGACCCTTCAATTTTCATTATCATGTTTTATTATAGTTTTGGTGTTGATGACTAAGTTAATAGTGCTTAAGTTTTGAAGAGCATATGCTGAAATCAATGATGAAGCAAGTTGAACTAACAATATTAAAGTGTTCTGTTACTAGTTTATGACTTGGGAGTTGATTTAAGTCAAATAGCTAGGATTATTTTCAGTTTGGTTGTACTAAAGGGGGACTTTGCACAAGCTAGCGGATTGGATCATAAGGCAAAGACAAAATTAGATTGCTCGGAGTAAAAAAACTCTTAGTCATTGCTCTTTGAATCAAAATTCTCCTTCATTTCAATAGTCTAAATATGCGACGAACTAAAATTCAGCTATCCATTTCTTAAGTCTGTTGCATACATGGTCAAAATCCTTTTTCAGTCAAAAGCTCCTTTAGTCCAGCATTGAAAATCTTCCTTGTCAAAATTCCTATCAAGGTATCTACTGATCGGACCAAACTTCTTATTTTCACATACTTTAGTCCGTAGTGAAAATTCCTTGAAGATATCTTGCAACCAAGTGTTTTTCTATGTATGACGGACCAAAGTTTTTTGGTCCGGCATACATATAAAGTCGTACTCCTTCAACAGACCAAAAACTTCTCATATTTCCATCTATAGCGGACCAAATATTTTTAGTCCGGCACTCATTCAGATTATAAGCCTTTTTGCCGGACCAAACCTTGGAGTTCTATTTATTAAATCCATAGATAGATATACATTCTTATTCGAAGGATTTTCCTTTGTTGACGGACCAAATCTTCTTGTTTAAAATTTTAGTCTGTTGCTAAAGCAAATCGCTTGGATAAACTTATTTTTTGTCAAAAAGGTCCTTGGCTACTGATCTTAGAAATTCCCATGTATGACGGACAAAATAATTTGGTCCGCCATACATGTAACTCACTCATTCCTTTGCCGGACCAAACTCTCTGAAACTCCCATGTATAACGGACCAAATTTTTTGGTCCGTCGTAACTGTCTTAAATCGGTCCGTGATACACATGATCAGTATCGCTAAGTTCTGTTGCTTAGTCCGTTGTAAACGTATATTTTTTATATTCTGACACGTCCAATGGCTATAGTGGTAGGTGCAACGGCTATATTCATTCCAAATAGCTATATAAGCATTTCCTGAGCCATCTACCAAAACGTAGAATGAACTCCTTGACCTTTTAGCATTCAAAATAGCTCGCATTCTCAAAAGGTCTGTGCTTCACTTTCAAACACAAAATCCTCAACATCTCTAAGTGTTTTAGCTCCAAGCTGAAGTCTAGCTTTGTGATTTGCGAGTGAACCAAGAGACAGAACTTGTGCAAAGTTTATTACTCTTGGATCTTTGTGATCCAAGATAGCTTGGAGGAAGTGAAAAGTGCGACCTGTCTAAAGGTGATTGTGGAAGGGCGCTGTGGTTGTGAAAGGTTTGGAGCTCACCTCACTGGAGTGGTGAAAGAGTTTCCTGAGTGATCACCAGAGCTACTGCGACTAGCTTTGGAGAAGCAATACTTCGGAAGAAGTGCTTCAACGTGGAGTAGGACAAAGGCTCTGAACCACGGGATAAATCTCTCTCATTTGTGCTTTATTTCACTTTGTTGCTTTCGCTGTTATCAGTATTTTCTTTTTACTTCTGTCATATATTGTACTGAGTTATTCTCATAAACAAAATAGTAAATTGTCACTAAGAAGTTAAAATTTCCAAAAGTTGCCTATTCGCCACCCCCTCTAGGCCAACTAGTTCCTTCAGGATGGTCCGTAGGTGAGTCATGAAGCGCTACAGGGGTCTCTTCCTCACCAGGAGTCAGGTTCTTCGTAGCCTCTGTTGTATGCTTCCTCGTCAGTTTATCTAGATTCGTCCAAATTGAATGGAACTTTCACTACTGATTCTAAATGCACAACATCTTGAACATCTTTGTTAGAGTCTTGTTTCTAAGTTGATTATAAAAGTTTGCTCCATGTGCTGCTTGCACCACCTGCTCTGGAAATCTGTCCATGGAGTCGGTCCGTCTTTACCTTGTTGCAACTGCATAATTGCCTTCGACAACCCAGGGTGACGATCATGTTTTACGTAAACCCGAGGTCGGTTGCCGACGATTCCGACTTTCATGTTCCACAGAAAACAAAGTTATCTATTTCTGTTCTCACTCTCCACAAAAGCCAACGCGACGGGAAGAACCTGATTGTCGCCATCTACTCCAATGGCAGTCAAAATCTGTCCCTTGTATTTCCCAGTCAAGAATGTGTCGTACATACAAAGCAACGGTCGGCAATATCTGAATGCATTGATGCACGCACTTAATGCGAAAAATGCGCTCTTCAGAACCATCTTCCTTGGAAAGAGCTACGAGGGCTGCTCGAAAATATCCACAAATATCCCAACATTTCTCCCTTGAATGGCTTGGAGCATGCCGGGCAGGTTCTGGTATTAGTCTTTGTACGTACCGAACCTAACTTCGAGGGCTTTCTGCTTCGCTCTCCAGGCCTTCGCTTAGCTTATGGTGTACTAGAATCTCTACTCTATGGCAAGTATAATAGAACGGAGCTTGAGATCCATGTTGCTAATGATCTCTCCGTACATTATGTTTGCAACAAAGCTTGAGGAGTTGTTTCTATGCGATTGCATAGACACTGTCATCACACATGTACGCATAACGATTATGGAGCACATCCAAACGATGTCCTACTTAGGCTGGTACGCATGAACACGCCATAGGCACTCCTCCATCTCACAATTGACGTCATAAACCCGTGGTGATGGATTAACAACCTTAAATGGTCTCCGCATTGACACCGCCCGATCGTTTACAGTCTCCTGCACTTCCCACTTATTTTTGTAAATTGCTCCAATTGCACCTCGTTCCCACCATACTCCCATTCAACGCCTTCACCGTCATTCAATACTATATTCTCGAACTGGTAGTCCTCCCACTCATCATGATAATGCTTATCGCGTCGAATCTCACTATCAACGCAAATGTTATCATCAGATAAAGCCTCGTACTCGCAGTCCTCTGCCTCTATCTTTTCGCCAACCCTTCTACATGTTCCCCTTCGCCCGCAATGACCATAGGTCACGTTGTTCATCTTACCATGTGTCTACCCCCTCACCCGCATCTTGACTCAATAAGGATGTATGATTGCGGCTAGACTCCCCAACTTCTTCCGCAACAGCAACATAGCCTCCTCTATCATCGTATGCCCAGAAGCAACTCACTGAAATGCTTGTGCCAACAACACTAGAGGTCATCCTTTCTCTTTAGCCACTCTTACATAAGAGCTCTACGACTTCGGCCCTTTCAGTTCTAGTAACTCCCATTACATGAATTCCCGTTATCGACATCCGACACAATGCAACTTCAGTTCACATTGATCAGAGTCCAATGAGAACATGTTGTACAACTATCTCTTAACAGTACCTCAAGGATGCTCCGTTGCGTGCGACAAACTGCCTATCACACTTGAAAAATAACCTAGTTCCACCCCTTCGACCCCAATGTGTGGAAATCCTTCTCCATAATATATTTTAAAATGGTCTTATTCATCCACACCTAAAGCACATTTAGCACCCCTATTAATACCAATATGTAAATATTTACAGAAAATAATCTAAATGTACCTACAATTTTTTTTACTCTACCCATAACTACCAACATATTACTAATCTACAAATAACTACCCAATTATTACTATTCAACATACCGAAATATTTGCAAATATTTACAGAAAGTGTTAATGATCTAATTGTTTCTACAATAATATTTTTAATTTACCTATATGTACTAACTAATTACGAGTCTACAAATATCTACATATTTATTACTAGGCGACATACCTAAATATCCAAATATTTACAGAAAATCATAATGATCTAAATGAACTTACAAAAATATTTTTAATCTACTCATATCTAACAACAAATTACTACTCTATAAATATCTACACAATTATTATTAATCTACATAACTAAATACCTACATATCTAATTACTTTGGTTTTCTAACTTTGGTTTTGAAAGTACAAAACAGGAGATTAAAATACGAACCTTCAAATCTAAGCTGAACTTATCCTCCTCCTCCTCCCCTCCCTCTTCCTCCTTGTTCTTCCCACCTCACCTTCTCTTCTCTTTTCCTCTTCTTCTCCCCTTTCATTTTCTTTCTCTCGGTATGGTTGCTCTCAGTTTGCTCGGGGGCGCACAGGCGAGGCTTGGCCTGTCGTGCGGTTTTTATAATGCAATTTATATCGCCAGTTGAAATGACGACTAAGAACGTGAATAGTCAGTCGCCATTTTGATTGGCGAGAGAAATAGCATGTCACCGATTAAGGACATGACTCGGAGCTGGCGCATTTATGACCAGTTCAAACAGCGAGTGACTTTTTGTCGCTGTTCCAATTGGCGACACAAATTCAATCACTATTTGGATTGGCGACTATACTCCGTCGCCTGTTAGAAAGGCGACAGTGGCATACTTCTGTAATTTTTTATTTCAACTTATTATTTTTGTAATTTTTAATTTTTCATGTATTATTTTTAAAAAATTCCATTCATATCCGTGCGTCGGCAGGCTACCTCGCCATTATTGGCGTGGTCGGTGGTCCATTCGTACCGTGCATGTGGTCCTTAAATTAAACAATATTATGACAACGATTCGATTTGTCATGTTTTTGATATATCCGTATACTCCCAAGGAGTAGCGTCATGCATAGAAATGTCGATAAATTTTAGGCTGGAAATATTACTCAAAATCCATTTATTGCCCTCACAGGACATGAAAACTTAGTCCGGCCAGCATTGATCTATATGTATGCATTCCCACATGCGAAATTACAAATGATAACGCTACTTTAACGTTGCTACCAAAGTTACGGTTTAATGCATTATTTGGAACATAGAATTCTTGAAGGAATTATAATGCTTTCAGTGATATTTTTGTGTAATTGGTAGGAGTGGTTCACCAAATATCTAAGATATTTTTTTATTCAAATTGCAAAAATATATCTTGATTTAAATAAATTACAAAACTATACTTCTATCGCCATATGGTTGGGCGACAATAGCGTAAAACGTAGAAAAAGTTGAGTCAGCGCTGATGTGATCTCTCTATCGTCCAATAAAAAGGAGATAGGCCTCTGCCGCCCAACCATTTGGCGACAGGAATATTTCGTTTTTTCATTTCACAGAAATTATAAAAATCATTAAAAAAAATTTGGCGGAAATTAAATTTATGAGGAATATTTTTGCACTGATTTCATTCGAAAATTCGCTGTAACTTGTGAGCATTAATTATTAAAATTCAGTGTTATTTTGACCATTATTAGAATTTTCGAGTTCAAACCAGGGTTCAATAAATTTAGAAAAAAAAATCATATTTGTCATGGATAATTCATGTAGTATTTTACAAAATTATTTGTCTGTTACTTTTTTGACAAAAAAATCAAATTTCATTGTTCTTCATTCTCTTTCGTTGTGCCACAGATTTGATGACAAATCATAGTAAAACATTAAATAAAACCAAACATTGATATTACAAAATGCAGTAAGTACAACAATTACAATAGCATAACATGTGAACTACACCTAAGATACATACATGCCATATGAAATTCATAAGCTGGGATACAACATAGGTACATGCCTCTGGTGAAGTACTAAGTCATGAAATCATACATTCTATGGCCATTGTTGTCGGAATAGGTCGCTACAATAAAAATAAGAGTAGTTATCTATTGGTTTCTAACTAGGTATTACATATAGATACCTGATAGGGTTTAATGTAATATCACCGTCAATATTTGGAGGACTCCGAGAATGCAAGGTTCGAGACCTAGGTGGTATGAAATCATCGTCGTCGTCATTTGTATGGTTAGGAGTTAGCATTCCTTTAGTGTTGGTTGAACGTCCTCTTACATTATTACTTGAACAGCCTGTTGTAGTAGTGTTTGAACGGCCTGTTGTGATAGTGCTTGAATGTCGAGGTCTAGGAGACATAAAATCGTAAAAGTCATTTGTATAGTTAGGAGCAAGCCCTCATTCGGTGGTGGTTGAACATCCTCTTGAACTTTCTGCTGCAATAGTACTGGGGGACCTCTAACCCTCCAGTTAGATTGTCTTCTGCGCATATCATGCATCACACCCTCGCCGAATGGCACCCATGCTTGCCCTAAAACTATTGATGTAGCTGCCTCCCCTACTGCTGCTGCAAAAGGACCAAAAGCAGCTCACACTCACCACGGCAGAATATGTGCCTGTTTGGGGGCTGGGTTGCGACTGTGAGCCAGAAGCCCCCCAAACAGACTAGCTGTCAAGCGGCTTTGGCCTCCTCCCCGACGCCTCCTGGTCTTGCCCTGCCTCCTTCCCGATATCGACAGCCACCACCACCTCCTCTCCGCCTCCCGGTCTCCGCCCCGCCTTCGCCTTCGTCGCCCGGTCTCCACTGCCTCCTCTCTGCCTCCCGGTATCGCCCCACCATCGCTCGGTCTCCGCCGCCTCCACCCGATCTCGTGGGCGGTCGCCTCTCCGCCCCTGCCTCCAGCCTACCTCGCCTCCGACAGACCTCCGCCCCACCTCGCTTCGCCCGTGCCCTGATCGAGCTCCGATCTCGCCCGCCGCCTCACTCAGCCTGGTTGGTCGCCTCCCAGGCCCGCCGTCCTATCGGTCCACTTTCCCCCCTAAAAGCTAATAAAAAAGCCAGTTTGGCAAATGACATCTTAAGAAAAACTACAACCGCCAACTAGAACAGCTTTTCAGCTCAACCGCAGCCCTCCAAACAGACCCTATATATACATATACATATACGTATAGATATATATATATATACATACACACACATTTATGTACATATATAGGATGCCGAAATGGGGCACTATAGAGTCTAGGCTCCATGTTTTGAAATACGCGGATTCAAGCTAAATTCGGTTATATTTTTCAAAAAAATTAGTTTTAGGGTATATACCCATCTATAACAATTCAAATGAAACACATACTTTTGAAAAATTATACTCGAATTCTAAGATTTAAACGAATTTAGATTGAATGATTTGCTGATTTATATATATAATCAGCACATACCTACAAACAAACTATCATAAAAAAAAGGAAACTTTAATTTAAATTTCGGTTCAAACTAATTTAACTCAACATCCTAAAAATTTCAGAAAATTAAACCTACAATACATAGGAGAGTATACCTATTTTGTATGGGCTCTATAATACCCCCAATTATATATATATCTATATATAGGAAGTCAAAATGGGGCACCATAGTGCCCGGGCATCATGATTTCAAATGCGCGAATTCAAGCTATATTCAACTATATTTTTCAAAAATTTCATTTTTAGGGCATATACTCATCTATAACAATTCAAATGAAACACATACCTTTGAAAAAATATACTCAAATTTAAAGATTTTGAACAAATTTGGATCACATGCTTTGCTGATTTATATATAAAATCAGCACATACCTACAACTAAACTATCATCAAAAAAGGAAACTCTAGTTTGAATTTCAATTCAAACTTGTTTGAACTAGTTAGTAAACTGGTTAAACTCAACATCATAGAAATTTCAAAAAGTATCACATGAAAATACATAGAGAAAATACCCGTTTTGGATCATGGAGTTCGGCACCATGGTGCCTCAAGTAATTAATATATATATATATATGAAGCATTTCCCGTACTCCTAGGAGTACGTACTCCCACCTCTAATATATTACTTAAATGAACGCTTTATATACATTTATCACTTTCGGTATACTCAAATAATAATTCTAATACTCCAATGCGATATGGTTGAAAAAATTTCATCAAAATACTTTTTTTTTTGCTACGTACCATTTTCCATATGTAAAACGAATATATAAATAAATTATGCTATAAATGGTGGATTTTAATGAAATTTTTCGTAGAACTCACTTTAATGAAATAAATTATGCTATAAATCAGTATTAGAGTATACTTAAAAAGATAAAGAGGTATAACAACATTATTTAAACGATATACTAGAGGTGGGAGTACGTATATCTAGGAGTATCGAACCATTTTCACATATATATATATATATATATATATATATATATATATATATATATATATATATATATATATATATATATATATATATATATATATATATATATATATACACCAGCGGAAGAAGTGCAAGAAATGAACGAGTAAAAAAGGGTCAGGGGATGGCAGCGTGTAGGCTAGGCAGCTAGTAGTAGTAGTGCAACCGAAACGTCCCACCACAACTTTCTCCTCGCGTTTACCGGGCGTGGGTCAGAGCTGCCGTTTGCAGGAAGCAGCTGCTGCCGCACGCAGGCGGCACACCTCCACATGCAGCCCCTGCGAGCGCGCCTGGGGACCTGGGCGCCCGGCAGCCCGCTCGCTCGCTTGTTCCGTTCCATGGATTAGGCTCATATCAATGTCAGCTCTCCTCTACTCACGAACAAGATAAAAATTTCGTCAAAATTTCAGATTTCAAACTACCATAAAATCTAAACAACCGGCCGAATAGGGAAAAAATAAATTGAAAGTGATACAGTAATTTTGATTCTCCACGAAAATTCATGTTTTTTTTGCCGGTTTTTAAACTTTTAGAACCCGACTTTGTCTAATAACCCTTAAGAAAGTCATCTTATATGAAAATTTGATGAAAATTTTTAGTAGAAACACTATCAGATTTTTATAAAATTGACAAGCTTGATAATGATCTGAAAATTTTATGGTACTATCTTTAGTCCGGGTTCGTTTCAGCTTCTGCTTAAAATAAAAGCGGATTATTTGCCAAGCTGGAGGATGTTGTATAGCTTCTCCCATAATCAGAAACTGCTTTCTACGTAAAATCAGAATCCGGCTAAAACCTGATTCTCGTTGATTCTTGCTGATTCTCGCTGGCCTAGTCTAGAACCTAGAAGTAGCAATTAGTGAGGCCCTATTCTCTCACAAACACAAGCAGCCTTTTCTATAATCAAGAATTCATAATCCAGAAGCTGAAACGAACTGAGCCTTAGTAGTGTAGGATCATACAAAAATAAAATTCAAAATAATTGAAATTCATTTTTTATCATTAAAAAATCAAAAACAGAATGAACATAATTGAGATAGTAACCTTGTCAAAATTTTATAATTTTTTTTCTAGTGTGATCATGATCTAATTTTTTTATGAGAGATTAATAATTTTCTCAGTACCATTTTATAAAATTTTCAAAAAAATCAACTTTTTTTTGTTTGGTCAATCAAATCTACGTAAGCATTAAACTTCATTTGTTATATTATATTTCAAAAATCAAAAAGGGAAAGAATATAAATGATGCTTTGCCTTGTAAGCATTTTATAAATTCACTGGAGTGTGATCATGATTCAAAAAATTTCTGATATCTTAAGAATTTCCTTATCACACTCCTGTAATTTTTTTGAAAATTTAAACATTTTTTTATTACTAAAGCAAATCTATATATTAATCGTGAGGCTTTTGTGAGGACGTAGTGCTGTCATAAATTTTATAAATTCTTTAAGCGTGATCATCGTATAAAAATTTTATAGAAACATTAATGTTATATCAGTACCATCCACAAAAAATTTCAAAATTTTCTAACGTGGTTTGGACTATTTTACATTTTGTTCAACTTTGCCGGTAAACCTTTTAACAAGGCAATAGTACTGTTCAAAATTTTAAAAATTCATGAAGCTTTATCATCGTCTGAAAAATTTATGAGAACATTAGTGATGCATCATAACCATGCACAAAAAAATTCAAAATTTTGTAACGTGGTTTATCCCATTTTTCATTCGGTTCAAAATTGTCGATCAGCGTTTTATCACAACAGTAGCAATGTTTGAATTTTTAAACATACCACAGACTTCAAAATTATCTGAAAGTTGTATGGCAATATCACCAATGTGTCAGGGATCTCCAAAAAAATTAAGCATTTCCGTCGTCGTTTGACCCACTTTTCTGCCAGTGCAAAAACGCTAAAATTTATGGTATTTCACCCAAATTTTGGGTTATTCGGCCAAATTTATGGATTTCTCCATTGCAAATGGACCGGATTTGAATTTTGGTTTTCAAATTTCGTCCGAGATTTGTCCGAAATATCGAGATTTTGGCGAAATTTTTGGATATCGGTGCTAAGCGAGATTTTATCCGAAAACGAAATTGAATCCTTGCTCACAAGTGCATCCACTACCAACAATGCACGGCAATGAATCGGGTCGGGTTCACAATATGGTCTTGATTATCGCTCGAAAATTGCATGTATCGATTCGGTTCGATAAATTGGTCAAATTCAAATTAATCGAGAAGTCCAGAAAATCTATCCAAAAGTTTTCTAAAATTAGTATTAATAGTTTTTTGACATCTGACATAATTTTTGTTTTGAAAAATCAAATTTGTGAGACGTTTTTGAGCAAAACCGAATATAGATAATAGAAAAGGAAAAAAGAGAAAAAAGATTAATGTATGAATACGTATACATTCTAATTGTATATTTCAGATGCAATAAATAATTTTTGGTTCATTGTATTGATCCAGAATGTTTTTACAAAATCAGAATTATGTCTTTGTTTCCAAAAAAATGAACGGGAATAAAATAACTGGACTATTTTTTATTATAAACATGGTACTAGATGTGATGAAAGAATCAGTTGTTATTAATACTATAAACTGATCGCCTACTACTGAACATATCAAGCACAGAAATGACCAAAAAGTTGTTATTAATACTAGAAAACTGGGCTTTGTTTCTTTATAATTAATGACAGTATACTATACTGTTATTAAAAAAATATATACATGGTCGTCAGTAGTATTAACCATGGAGCATTTAACGACGGCTAATGACTATCATTCCGTGGTTGTTAGTTACTTTTAATGACTAAATCTCGCATCGTTAATAATTGTTTTCCTAATAGTGCTAGTCATTCATCGAATATCCTTAATTGTCCCATAAATGCTTCAACCTTTTATCATGTCATCACAAAACAGAGTTTTAGTATAAGAGACTATTGTTTTGAGTTCTCACATTACTTTTACTTAAATATCCAGTATTTTTTGCAATTGTTTTTTTTTTTTTTGAATTTCCGCTGCGTGTGCCGATTTTTAATATAAACCGGTTGAAAATCGGTAAAACGATCAGTTTTTGATTTATTTTGTCACTATTTGACCGTTGAGATAAAAAATTTAACTTTGCAATTCGTTCGACTTCTATCGAAATCGATACCGCAGGCAGAGGAGGGTAAGTTTCGAGTTCAGTTCGGTAACATAAACCTTGATCGGGGTTCAATGGAAACTGCTCGGTTCAACTCAATCGCATTGTAAAATAAGTTCGGCGAGTCCGAAATGCATGCGGTTTTCCTTATCAGGACATGTAAAAACCTCAAGACCAGACAAGCGCGGCTTGTTGGATTGGAATATTATACCGGCGCACACCAAGTGTAATGATCGTAGGCATCGATGGTGTCCGGACTCCGGACCATGGACCGGGCCTTCGCAGAGTGCTTCCCGCGTCGTTGCTTGCTGCTTTACCTTTGGCGGTCTGGCTCTCCTGGAACCCCACGCATCGGGCGCTGGTTAGCGGGGGCCTAGCTAGGGGGCCCACCGTCCAGCTGATCCAAGGTACTTGTACAGTCAAAAGGTTTGTTGGCTTGTGATGAGAGGCTAGCTACGAGTTAATGGATGGGTGATATCTAAGTGGTAGTGAGACATCAAGGATGACAAGACGGGGGAGAAGACGCTCTGCTTTTCCGGAAGTGAGCAGAGAGAGAAAGGGCAGAGAGCAATGGCATTTGTTATAGCTGTTGCTCTGCTTTTCCCTGTTTGTGTTCTGTTGTTTGCTTCCGGTTAAAGGACGCGTCGCCTGTGCCCCTCGCGGGCGGCGGGCCAGTGTCCCCGAGCAAGATCATGGGGGCTTTTGTACTACTCTGAGCCGTGGGCCCCGCTGTCGGCTCGGCTTTCCTCCCCGTGCAAAGCCTACTCCAACATGGCAACATGTGTTTGACTAGAGCTTTCTGCGCTATACTCCACCATGGAACATCTTGTGGCTCTGGATAGAGATGATAATTGGGTGCGATGGGTACGAGCAGTATTTATTCATATTCATATCATAAATTGAGGATCAGGGTCAACTAGGCGTTTGCAATAGAAGGTGACGGGTAATCGAGCGAAACGGATACGGATGAATCTCTCCTATACCCGTACCCGTTTACCCGTCGGGTAAAGTTTACCCCCATAAACATATCCGTGAATAATAAAAGGTGAATATACCCATCTCTATCAGAGTTTTTACCTATGGATACACGGATAATTGAGTAAGATTGTCATCATTGTCAAGACATTGAAATTCTTTTTCGTTTAGGACGTACATGCTTGGCTGCCATTAGCAAAGGTGCCACTTATTTTACAAAGATAGAAAAGCAAAGTTAAAAGACTATCGTTTGTACTCCAATAAACAAACTACGATCAAAGAGTACCTGCCAGGATCCAAATTTTGGGAAAATTCAGTGAAAATTCGGATTTCGGCCCCCCAGACATAAACTACCGGCTAGAATTTTTTTTTAAAAAATATTACAGTAAATTGATTTTTTTCGACGAGATTTCGGTCAAATCGGGCGGAATTTTGTGAATTTTTTTTCGGATATTGGTTTTTTATGGCCGGATTTGACTTCGATTACATCAATAACCCATAAGAAAGTGATCTTTGATGATAATTTGTCCAAAAACTTATTTTGTGAGATATTTTAAAATTTTGGCCAGTAGTTGGTTTTACTATTGTACTTGCCCTTAGTACTTCCTCCGTTGATAAATATAAGGCGTATTTTGACTTGGCACAAGGATTAAGGTTATGATAAAATGAAGAAAAACATGACAGGAAATGACTTACATATCCCTCTTAATTGTCTTGGAAGATGAGAGATAAAACTTTGTGTAAGCGGTAATGAATAAATGCATATGATTGAGAGAGAATAAATAAGGGTATATGTGGAAAGACTAATTAAATCTACATGTACGTTTTATATTTTCCAACAAAACCATTCAAACTATGGGTCTTATATTTACCCATGGAGCGAAAGTAGGAAATGAATAATCCTTAAAACATAGGGTGCACATGATTTTCTGTGTAGGTCAAAACTCAAAACCAATTAATACGACAAGACATGACAGACAAATGTTATCACCTGTTCGACATCTGAATTTAAAATGCCACATTGATCCATCGGCGTCGAGAACTTATTAGCCGAGGACAGTTCCCAGAAAATCTCAACAAGCATGGAGTGCTTGGGATTAGAAAACCGTAAAAAATCTTAAAAACTGAAACAATAAGATCCGTAAAAATCACTTGAAAACCGTAAGAAACCGAAGGGTTAAAAAATAAAAAAAATTCGAAAAAAATCAAAAACCGTTCGATTTTCAACGAATAGCCGCGGTTTTTCGCGAAAAAACAGCCGACTAATTGAATATTCGTAAAAAAACGGTTTTTCGAGCGATTTTTTGCGAAAACCTCAGCTTTTCGACGGTTTTCAACAAATAATTTTTTTTCTTCAAATTTTCGATTTTTTTAAAATTAGATCGGTTTATCGAACGATTTTATATCTCGAGCCGGTACAGTAAAAATCAAAAACCGCGAAAACCGAACGATTTTACGCGGTTTTATGAACCGGCCTGAATAATGCTCAAGCGCATTCGAAGTTCAGTAGAATATGGTCTTGTAGTAGCAGCAGTGGAATCCTTGTGCGCAATATGCGTTGGATCTCATTCCGCTATTGGATGTGAAATCTTCAATCGTAGCGTTTCATAAAAGTGTACCTTTCATTGTTTCACAGTCTCCTACAATTCTACGGTTGCGTGTACCATATCATTTCATAGAAGTGCGTCTCACAGCCCGGCTCGCTAGCTTTTATTATATGGTTGTACTTGTACACATTATGATACTCCCACATTTGAACGGTTGAACCATAACATGCCGTTGTACGTTGCAACAGCCAAGGGGTTGCACATTTGTAACAGTACTGTACACGGCTGCACAGCTAGAGATGCCGCACGCGCGCGTGGAACAAGCAGCAGCGATGCAGCGTAGATTACAACATGCCGACGGCGAGGATGACAAACTGGCAACGCACGTAGAGGTAGAAGATCCCCGTGCCGTTGTTACTTGTCTCCACGTACGCATCCAAGGACGGAGAGATAAAAAGGCGGGACGCCCCCGTGGGCCGTACGTGGAACGGCTCGTCCGCGCGCGCGGTGATGCGAATCATGCGAGTGCGACGCCCCAAGCGCAGCGCACGGCACGACAGCCTTCGTGACTCGGCGAATGATTGGGCAAATCGTTGCGTTCCGTCCGTTTTGCACAGTCTCCTCTCCCTCGGAGCCGTGGATGGGAGGCAAATCTTTCACGCGCAATGCACGTGATGCGATGCGTGGGCATTGCGTTGCATCGCCCCCGGCCGGCACGCGCGGATACGAATAGTCTGTTGGTACGGACACCGGAGGCTGTCGTAGGAGGGTGAGGCGGATAGCTAGCTAGCTGTGTCTCCTGCTGTGAGGTGTAAAGTGGCATAGTAACTTCCCCTGTTCGCTGGAGCTTCACTTTCAAGGAATTATTTGAGACATGTTTTGCGCCTGGTTGGTATCCTCATGTGTCCTGATCTATATTTATGCCTCATGGTTGAACCTTGAACTATTTAAGATTTTTAGTTGCATTGGTATCATCGGGATGTCGTCGTCGAGAAAAAAAAAGCATAGAAATGTAGAACTAACTATTTTTTTCAACTTGTAAATATTTTTCCAATTCAACACAGATGTAAACATACTAACATAGTCGCAGAGGAGAATGAAATTGTTGCTTATCTAGCTTCATTTACCTTTTTTTTACAAATCTAGCCACCTTGCACATGCATATAAATTTGGCATCTTTTCACTGTAGAAGGAGCGGTAGACGATACATGTCCTTGCCGCGCCGGGGAGCGTAGAAGCTCAACAACACTGCGATAGGGCGATGGAGCACTTGAGGAGATGCTACTGTGCCTGGAGAGCGTACGAGGAGCTACGGTACGTGTACAGCACTACGCGGGAGGAGACGTTGCTAGTGCGCCTAGGGAGCACAACAGGAGCTGCAGCACGCATAGGGCACCACGCGGGAGGAGGCGTTAGGTAGTGCGGAAGGAGCTCTGCTGCGATGGGCCATACGTTACTTTTGCTGTCGATCGAGCTCCCGTGGCATCGGTGAGTTTATGCGCTCCCAATATGTAGCAAAGGATATATATCGCCTGCGAAAGGTCAGGTAAACATTATAAATAGCAAAGAAAATAGTCCTAAATAAACACGCATGATAAAGTTGGAACTTGGAAGAGGAAAAAAACAACCTTTTACGAGTTACAAGGATGTGCCACTTGTTGTCCGTAACATGGGGACAAAGTACTTTTATGCTAAAGAAAAGACAGCTTCTTTATGTCGCAAGCATGTACTGCATTCTCGTCATCATGCTAAAACTTGGAAATATTGAGCCAGTAAGCTACGCAACAGAATCTTCACCAAGTATGTGAAAACAGACGAAGTGACACCTGTTGGAGGTACAAAATTACTGCAAAAAATGTGATGGACAAATAGTTCTACAGAGAAAACAGATCAAATTTATAAACTACTGGTAAACTGGGCACAAAGAAACTTTTTTTTAACGGTCTGGGACTCCACGGTAGGCTCACGTCCGATCTGAACATTTTATTCATAATGTACCCAATACAAATGTGGAGCAGAGATACAGGGGCAACATCTGAAACAACTTAAGGAACCTTTTGATTTAGCCTTTAAAAAGTTTCTACTCAGAGTAGCTATACTAGAAGATACATGAGTCCGGCGATCCAATAAGGTTGCATTTTGTTTTAATGTTAAGCCCTGTGGCCGGCGGGGCATGTTGTAATTTTCCCCCGGCTTCTCCAGGAATAAGATTTTTTCTAGGGAATTTCTATGGAATTGCTGCAATATTCCAAATAGGCCTTAAGAGCTGCATGGGTTAGAGGTTGCTTAACCAGCCAAGCAATATTGGTAGGTTAGACATGGTTAATTTAACCCAGGTAAAGCATTCTAATCCTCTTAATTCGGGATTAAACTAACATAAAATAATGGAATTCTCTAACCTACCACAACTAGCCCAATTGACCATTTTCCCCAGTCCCCAATCCACTTAATCAAGCAAAACAATTTTATGCTGACTAAATCTGTTGCCAGACACAAAATTTTGGTTGAGAACTTAAGCAAACATAGTTGGATATATAGAATTAGTTATCCTCGTTATTTTAACTTTTAACCCTAAACGGAATAAACCCTAAATGTAAAACTAGTACGTGAATTCGTAAGACCCAAAGGATATGTCTGTAACAATTAAGTCAGATATTCCATGGTCGATCCCACGTGTACAGTTATATATATATAAAAAAAACTCTATGCTCGTGATCTACTCGAGCTCGGCTCGCTCTATGCTTAATTTGAGCTCTAAATGAGCCAAGTTCGAGCTTGATCTCTAGTTCGCGAGCGTCAACGAGGTGAGTTCGAGTAGCTCGTGAGACTCGGTAATTTTACAAATTGTTAAATATTACTATGTATGGTAACGCTTACCGAGCTTACTTGAGCTTTTCTTATTATTGAAAATGAGTGTATATTGAATTATTGATTGTTACCGAGCTTACTCAAGCTTGGGCCAAGTTCAGACTCGAACACTCCGTTTGGTTCAAGGGCAACGAGTGGATGGAACAGGGCCATACATCTTGGTAGAGATAAAACATTTTTGAAGAATATTTCTGAGAGTTGGATACCCTCATCCACCAATCCATCCAACCAAACAGCTAGATGGGTTGGATAGGGTAATCCAGTTTTTAGGAATATTCCCTCAAGATACTGGATAGAGCTATAAAAAAAAGTTCGGATGGACTCATCAGTTTGTTGAATAAAGAGATGTACTCAGTCAAATTCAAATTTCACCGAAGTGTACTCGGTCAAATTTTGTTCGAAAATTCAAATTTCGGTCAAATTTTATCCGAAAATTTCAAACCAAGATTCGAAACCTTGATCACAACTAGCCCATCCATCAAACCAAAAAAAAATAGCTCATCCTATCTAGTCTCATCCATCCAACAAAAAAATTGGCCCGTCCTATCCAGTCTTATCTATCTACTAAACAAAAAATTGACTCATCCTATATCCACCCAACCAAATAGTTACATGGATGACTCCATCCCTACCAGGCTGAATGGTCATGTCCCATCCAGTCTCATTCAGGCAATCAAACATACAGTAATTCAGGTTGCTCAGCTCGTTTATAGCCCTACATACCCGCATGATCCTACATGGACCCGCCATTGGTCCATGAGACTATTTCTGTGCACGAGGTTAAGCTCAGCTTTAAGCTTCCATAAACATCACAGCAATACAAATAAACACTTTTCCTATGCGCGAGATCACTCTTACCACCATAGAACATATATGAAATATGATTACTTAATGAAAGGCAAGATCCATGTACAGCTATGGTGCTACTGCTACCCGACAACCATGGCGGAACCGAACGCATTACTTCGGGGCGGGCAGATACAGTCTGATACAGACAACGTTGCACGCATTATTAACTTTCAGGGCCGGCTACACAACACACGCAAAGAAACCAGAAATCGTGAGCTGAGCAGGGCTCTAGAAATATTAACCGCGCCGCGCGCGAGGAAGGCGGGGGCAAGGCTAAAGTATGCGCCCGGTCTCACACGGTGGGGATTATTTTGCCGTCCGGATTGTCGTTGCGGTCGTCCTCTCTTGTTTGGCTGCTTGTCACTTTCAGTCTCTTATGCAATTTTCTCTTTTCTTTTGTAAATTTAGCTTTTTTTTAAATATAATTATAAAAATAATCTTATCCCGATCACGAAAATTCCGGTAGATGATATGGATTGTCTGCAGCGCTCTCAAAGCTTGCAACTACCTATCAAACTTGGAGAGCTCGGCAAGTCACCAAAGTTACCAAATTTCTCTTGCTCGGTAGCTCCTTTTGAGCTCTGAAAGCACGACAGGTAACATAGATCGTTTATTGGTGCTTTCACAGTTGAGGATAAGATTACTTTTGTAATTATATTTAGAAAGAGACTAGATTTTAAAAACATTTATCGTGATTACCTGTGCCCGGCCGGGCCCGGCTGCTCGAGCTCCATCGGCGCGGCTAGCGGAGGCACGTCGCTTTCGTACGTACGTACGACTCGAAGCAGCGCTCTCCCTTTAATGCTCCATAAATCCTACTGTCGGCTGCCGGGAGAGGAGATCAAGCTAGCTAGCTACTGGAATTAAAGAGAAGTTAAAGTTTCGCCTAAGGACCGCTACGTGAGATGAGAAGCACCTAAATGCTGCCGGGCAATGTTGCCACTTGTAGAGCTGCTCGAACTTGCATTATTGGTACTCTAACCCATGCTAATTACAAGAACACAACCTCAGCTATAAAACTATATTGATGTATAGTTGAGCAAAAACTGGCGGTAGTTCGCTCCATAGTTTTCTGAATCTCAAGACTAGGATAACTTTTATCCATTGAGCAACAGCTCTTCCACTTGGCACTGCCATGGCTATATCTGTCTGCCAGTAGCAAACATAACATCCCACCCACACACAAATAAATACTGGATTAAAATCTTTTCGGACGCTGCTCGCTGCAGATGGTGCTGAGCATGCATGCAGCTGTAAACCCGGCCCTAGCCTCCCTAAACGAGCCGAGGGCACGGCACTATCTGACGGTCTCCATTCCATATTGGGCCCATCCATGCATGTTGCTAAAGGGTGATATGTACTTCTTTCTACCTTCAAGTTAGTGAGATGCTAACCAAACCAAGTCATAAATTTCCTCTGAGATCCAACTAGAAAGAAAGTGAAAGTGCGACACTGCAAAAGAAACTAGCGACGCAGATGTATACTGATTTGGTTCGATCAGAGCTTTTAGGCCCGGCATGTTCTTTGGAGGGTCGAAAGACATGGCAAGTTGGCAACCTAGCACACAATGAATAGACGACATCAAACAAACAGCAAGCTAGCTAGCTAGGGAGGAGAATATGGATGCGTGCTGCACCGTTAGTAGTGCTCTTTTGGATTGCGATAAAGTACAAAAAGAACCAGACGAATCTATCGGCAAAGGACTCTGGTAAACTTCAGTCAGGTCTCTACGATATCGCTAATTACTAGCTTGTAGTACGATTGGATTAGTGCGGCGCCTTTGATTTGTGGCAACCATGATGATTACGAGGCTATGAGCTAGTGATTAGCTATTGCCTAAAAAGAGGCAATAGTACTAAGTTCTTCGAGGACCCCAACAGATAAAAGATTGATCAGCTGATGAATATTAACAAGCTATTAGAAAAATGGGAAGCGACATGATGCAGCATGAGTACGTAAAAGGAGAATCCCCGTCAAAAGCTAGCAACACTGCTTCATGGAAAGACGCTACCGCTAGCTTGCAGGACTTCTCGCGAAATGCTTCTTTTGGGTACCACTTCGAGCTAAAGGGTTTTTTTTTTCTTACACAGCTAGGGCAAAGAAACCAAGGACCCGGGCAAGCTAGCAGATCATAAGAATGCTAGCAGCTGATGACAATAATAAAATGCAAATAGAGGTTTGTAGATAGTTTTGGGATTTTATGTATGCAGTGATATGAGCATGCAAGGGAAAACTTAAGACATGGCCGAGATCAGGACGACGCTCATGAATTTTTTGGATTAGCCTTATAATCTAGTCCATGCAAAGTGTCATCTTAGGATTACTAACGTGAATGCCCCGGCCCCGATCGACCTAATGATCTTAATCTCCGGTTTGGCAAAAGGTTGCACGTCCTTTTAGCTTTAGAAAATGCTGCGCACCTAAACCCAGGGTAAAAGTAATTCATTAATTTGTATCCCCACTTTGCCCTATATCAAAGCAAATCTGAGCCAACATCAAGTTCAAGCAACTACTTGATGTAGGTCCAAAGCCAGCGGACTAACTTAGCAATGGTGAATTACTAATTGGCAACCTCCCCTGTTAATGCATGTATGGACCAGTAGCATTTAGACAATGCAATAGGAGTAAAATACAACTCCTACTAAGTTTGGCCATCTTGCTAGACTGAGATCAGACAATCCCTGTTCAAACTCCAAAGCATTTCCCCGGATATACCGGGACATGCACAGACACGCAAACCACTTCACAAATTGACATGAAGAGTGAAGATCCATGGACTATGGGTCTAGCAGGAGAGAGAGAAATTAGCTTCCACAGTGATCACCAATACAACTGCTCCAACTGCCACTGCTACATTTACAGAGTACAGAGCTGGGCGCTGGTGTGATTGGCAGGGCATGGAGACGCAAATGTGCAATCACGCAGCTGCTGGAGCTGGACCATGCTAGTGATCTCGCAACCAGGAGAGATATGTCGACGCAGACGAGGGCGGACCCGGCAAGCATGCACCAACCGGGCTGCGCATGCCCGAAAGGGATCGCAGGAATTTGCCCGTTTAAGCCGGGGGGAGTCGCGCGTAGAGCTTTCATTGATTGATCGATTCGAGCGGCCGGGGAGCCGTACTGGCCGCACACCTCGCACCATGCATATATAGCCTGCAACGGCCAGCGAATGGCCGGCAGATCTTGGCAGGCTAGTGGAGTGACCACACAAAGTTTCTATCTTACATCAAACACTTACAATTTGTGCACGTCTTGTAGTTGTTTGTCCTCATTTGGTTAACGCCTTAAAATTGCAAAAACCTGAATTCTAGAAGTACCGAATACTACTCCTATATAGAGTAAGCTGGTGGTAGTACTACAACAGAGCAAAGGCACTAGCGCTACTGTCTACAAAAATGAAACTTTGCAATCTAATAGGTTCTGCTTTTAATAATTAGTAGCGGAGTTGGAGAGGTGTGAAGCAAGATAAGTGCTCTAGGTAATATTTTGTACGCTGAACACTATGGAAATGTCAGCTTGAGCCTTTTGTCTGGTACCATCTAGCTTTCACTTTCTTTGGATTGGCCTACCGGGGGTCACTTTCCCGGTTTATAAGGATCAACTACTAATCTAATAGTGTTCCTCATGTAAATCCAACTCAGTGCTTTTGCCATCTGTTAAAGCACTCTTTTCTTCACTGTAAACCCCCCTTCTTTTCTTGCCGTCTCAGTGCTGTAAATACAATGTGCTGAAATAGTTGAAGACAGCATTTGCTTACTGCTCATGGCGGTGCAACTAAAGGCTACAGCTATTTGGTAGTATAATCTTCAATTTTGTCTGCAAAAGCACGATCATTTGAGATTTGAGGGACACCCACCTGGGCTTTAAGCCTATCAGGCTCGAGCTCGATACTGTTAGCCTATTGTAATTATAGTATATGTAATTATAGTAGGCAGCCCTTGATTTGAGGGCATGTACGCATGTGCGGTTGGCTTATAAGCCACCCCTGGCCTCCATATGTAAACATGCACATTGTCATGGAATAGAATCAATCATTCCCACAATAACACTTTCATGGTATCGAGGCGCGTTCCGATCCGCTACTCTTCCGCAACCCAGTAGCCGCTGCGCCGATCCGATCGCCGCCGCGCGCCTCCTCTCGTCGGGCGCGCTGCGATCCCATCGCCGGCGCTGACTCGATCGCCACACCTCGTCTTTGCTCCGTCTTGGATTGCCGGTGCGGCGCCGATCCGCCTCCGATCACCCGCCGTCGTTGACGATCGTCACGGCGCGCCGCTAATCGCTCCATGGCCGACGACGACGGCCATTGCCGTTGCCGCCGCCAGCGGCAGACGCCGGCCGAGGAGGCGCCTCGCATGGCCGCCACGGACGAGTACGAGAAGGCGCACGAGGCCCTCTGGGCGCAAGCCACTGCCGTCGTCAACGTCAAGGCCCTCATCCCCATCGTCCTCGACAAGGCCACGGACACCTACACCAAGTGGCACGGCATGTTCCTCACCATCCTCGGCAAGTATGCCCTTGCCCGCCACGTCCTTGAGGATGAGGCGTTCCCCGCCCGCCCGGCGTGGATCTAGGCGGACTGTTGCGTCCTCACGTGGATCTTTCAACACCATGGCGCACTCTTTCAACACCATGACGCTAAACCCGCCGGCCTCGACTTCTGAGTGGTATGCTGATTCAGGTGCCGGTTCGCACATGACCTCGGATGCTGGTATACTCTCCACCATTTCCCCACCCTCTTCTATTACTCCTTCGTCTATTATTGTGGGAAATGGTGCCTTGCTTCCTGTCACAGCCACTGGATCACATGTTTTTTCCTTCCCACAGCGTACCCTTGCTCTTAATAATGTCCTGGTGTCACCCAACATTATTAAGAACCTCATTTCCATTTGTCGTTTTACCACAGACAATAACTGTTCCATTGAGTTTGATCCATTTGGTCTTTCTGTGAAGGATTTGCAAACCAGGAACGTGATCGCCAGGTGCAATAGCTCCGGTGACCTCTACCCGTTCTATGCACCTTCCACCAGCACCTCCGCGCTCATCGCTGCACCCACCTCCCTTTGGCATCGCCGTCTCGGTCACCTTGGGCGTGAAGCTTTGTCCAAACTTCTTAGCTCCAGTGTTATTTCTTGTAATAAAGATGATATCGATCATATCATCATGCGTGCCAAATTGGCCGTCATGTCTGTTTACCCTTCGGTTCATCTAGCTCTCGAGCTACTCATAATTTTGATTTAATACACTGTGATTTATGGACATCTCCTCTTGTTAGTGTGTCGGGATACAAATATTATCTTGTTATTCTTGATGACTGTTCTCACTACATTTGGACTTTTTCGCTTCGCCTCAAATCCGAGACATTTTCCACTCTTTCTAACTTTTTCGCTTATGTTCGCACGCAGTTTGGCACCACCATAAAGAACGTTCAGTGCGAACATGGCCGTGAATTTGACAATTCTTCGGCCCGCACATTCTTCCTCTCCCACGGTGTTGCCCTCCGCATGTCGTGTCCATACACCTCCCAACAAAATGGTAAAGCTGAGCGTTCCCTTCGCACCATCAATAACACTCTGCGTTCCCTTTTGTTTCAAAGAGTCTCCTCCAGTTCTTGGGTTGAGGCCCTTCACACCGCCACATATCCGTGAACCGCCTCCCACTAAAACTCTCGCCTCCTCCTCTCCCTGACGCCCTCTTTTACGCCTGACCCTCTTATGATCATCTCAAAGTTTTTGGGTGCGCTTGCTATCCTAACATGTCCTCCACCGCGCCCCACAAACTTGCTCCCCGCTCCTCCTTATGCGTTTTCCTCGGCTACTCCTCGGAACACAAAGGCTATAGGTGTCTCGAGCTTCGGTCGAATCGCATTCTCATTTCTAGACATGTCGTTTTCGATGAATCTTCTTTTCCTTTCTCCGACATGTCTACCACACCCATGGCTCCCTCCGTCCTGGATTTTCTCGTTGATGATCATGATCTTACCGCTTCAGTTCCTGGAGCTCGTTTTGTGCGTGCAGGTACCGCAGATCCCTCGGCGACACACCCCGTGCCCGCGGCCGCCCCTGTGCCGCCTAGTCACGCACAGACCACGGTCCTCGGTCCAAAGGCTGCGTCGACTAAGCGCTGCGCCACATGCACCGCCGTGACAAAGCCGCCGCCAGCGCCATTCCCACGGTGCCCCCGAGTACTGCCGGTTCTGCTGCCCCTGGTGCTCGCGCCCAGGTTGTTACCAGTGGCACCGGCCGTACAGCTGACACTCGATCGGTCGCCGTCTCGTCGGTCACCAATGCGCACTCGATGCGCACACGAAGCAAGGCTGGCATCGCACAGCCCGTGGATCGCCTCAACCTCCATGCTGTGCCCATGTCGCCTCTCCCACGCTCTGTTCGTGATGCACTATCAGACCCTAATTGGCGCGCTGCTATGCAGGACGAGTATGATGCTTTGCTCGCCAATAACACCTGGAGTCTTGTGCCACGCCCTCCTGGCATCAATGTTGTAACTGGCAAGTGGATATATCGACACAAATTGCTCGCAGATGGGTCTCTTGATCGCTACAAGGCACGTTGGGTCCTTCGGGGTTTCACCCAGCGGCCCGGTGTGGACTATGATGAGACTTTCAGTCCTGTTGTCAAGCCTGCGACAGTTCGTGTTGTTCTCTCCCTGGCATTATCTCAGAACTGGCCCATTCATCAGCTGGATGTGAAGAATGCATTTTTGCATGGCACTCTTACTGAGACAGTGTACTGTGTGCAGCCCTCTGGTTTTGTGGATCCCTCTCACTCAGATTATGTCTGTCGGCTCAACAAGTCCTTATATGGTTTGAAACAGGCTCCCCGTGCTTGGCATCATAGGTTCGCCTCTCACTTGGTGTCACTCGGATTTGCTGAAACAAAGTCCGATACTTCGCTCTTCACATATCGCCGTGGACCAGACATGGCCTATTTGTTGCTATATGTGGATGATATTGTTCTCATTGCCTCCTCTGCCGGTTTTCTGACGCATATCATCGCAAAGACTCGGCGTGAATTTGCTATGACAGACATGGGCCAGCTACATCATTTTTTGGGGATCTCTGTGACACGCTCTACAGATGGTCTGTTCCTCTCTCAGCGGCAGTACACTCAGGATATTTTGGAGCGCGCCGGGATGAGTGTGTGCAAGCCTTGCAGCACGTCGGTGGATCTCCACTCCAAATTATCTGCTGATGGACCTCCCGTTGCTGACTCCACAAAGTACCGCAGTCTTGCTGGCGCTCTGCAGTATTTGACTTTCACCCGTCCAGATATTGCTTTCGCAGTTCAGCAGATATGCCTCTATATGCATGATCCTCGGGAGCCGCACCTGGCTGCTCTCAAGCGGATCCTGCGCTACTTGCAGGGGACACTGTCTCTTGGATTGATCATGCACCGATCTTCACCTGCAGAGCTTGTTGTGTACACGGATGCCGACTGGGCTGGATGTCCCGACACTCGTCGGTCGACCTCAGGCTATGCAGTGTTCCTCGGGGACAACTTGGTATCCTGGTCCTCCAAGCGTCAACACATTGTCTCCAGATCTAGCGCCGAAGCTGAATATCGTGCTGTGGCGAATGGTGTTGCTGAAGCTACTTGGCTGCGTCGGCTGCTTCTTGAGCTTCGCCACCCACCTCGTCGTGCCATCCTGGTCTACTGTGACAACATCAGTGCTGTATACCTCTCCAGCAATCCAGTACAGCATCAGCGGACGAAGCATGTTGAGATTAATCTCCATTTTGTTCGAGAGAAGGTTGCCCTCGGTCACGTTCGGGTTCTTCATGTTCCTACGACATCACAGTACGCCGACGTCTTTACCAAGGGCCTTCCTACCTCGCTATTTCAGGCGTTTCGGTCCAGCCTAAATGTTAGCGATGCTCCAGATTAGACTGCGGGGGAGTGTTAGCCTATTGTAATTATAGTAGGCAGCCCTTGATTTGAGGGCATGTACGCATGTGCGGTTGGCTTATAAGCCACCCCTGGCCTCCATATGTAAACATGCACATTGTCATGGAATAGAATCAATCATTCCCACAATAACCCTTTCAGATACAAGCTCGAGTGAGTGGCAGTCGAGTTTGGTTCGGATAAATTTTAAGTAGGCTCGAGCTCGACTCGTGTAGGCTCGTTAACATAAGACTTCACGAAGGAACAAACATTTTCACAGGGCAATCACAAAATCAATATAGTAGCAACTTTCACATGCATCAATTTTCAACGAGAGAACCATCACTACAGAACAGGCTATCATTGCCAGCATATCACTGCCGGTTCAAAAGTCCGGTCGGGGGGGGGGAGGGAGGGGGGCACTTATCACTGCCAGTTCGTGAAACCAACCGGCAGTTATAACCAGATATATATATCACTGCCGGTTTATATCCAAAACCGGCAGTGATACATCACTACCGGTTCGATTACCACTCGACAGTGATATCAGCATTTTCACCAAACGGCGAGTTCCACCAGCAGCCTCATCGTCTCATTCCTTCGATCTCAACCCGTGACATGCCTACTTAGACACCTTTCACTGCCGATTCATAACTTAGACCGGCACAAATGCTCGACCGAAGAAGAACCGACAGTGATAGTAACTTATCACTTTCGGTTCTAAAAAAACCGACAGTGATAATAGTATCACTGTCGGTTCGGAATCCAAACAGGCAGTGATAATATTTTTGAAAAATCATAACTTTTCCATATGGAGTCGGATGGAGACAAAATTTATATAAAAATTGTAGCTCTCGATGAGATCTACAACTTTGTAGTTTACAATTTTTTTATTTGAAGTCATTTAGATGTCCAAATAATTGTTGAAACTTTCGGATACGAAGGGATAAAAGGAAAATATTTCTTATAGTAGTTGAGAAGTGTATGTTAGGTGAGATGGTAAAGAAGTTTCGCGCGGAGCAGCAGGTCTTGTGTTCGACTATATTGTCGATTCGCATACAAACCGACGATGATACAGACTATCACTGTCGGTTCGCATACAAACCGACAGTGATATCGGTATCACTGTCGGTTCCAATATCCGTTAGTGATGCCAGTTTGGAACCGGTAATGATCTGGTGTTCTGTAGTAGTGTATTGTAATGACCCCCATTTTCACATAAATGCAAAAATGTAAATCTCATGTGCATACAGTACTAGTCCCATGATCAGTGGCTAGCACGCACGTATACAACAATTGATATCACATCCATACTCTTTATTACAAATGATAATGGTAATTTATACAATAAGGTCTTACAATACAGAGTGAAATACAGCGAAAAGAATTAAAATTCTTGTAGTGTGCCCATCCAACCCTCAGGCAACTGACAAGGCATAATCCCTAGAAAAGCTTCATCGTTAACGTTCCCGAATCGTGCGACAATTATGATTTATCGGGCTAATCTGATTTCTTCACCTAAAAACAACAATTAGGCAAGGGTGAGTACTTTCGTACTCCGCAAGACTTTTGCAAAACCTATTATATATGCAAGCCATTTCAAAGGAAAGGCTACTACGGTTAATTTGCATAAAGCCAATTTGAAATGTAAATACAGAATAGTAGATTGCAAAACGGAATTTAAGTAAAAGCAATTTAATACGGAAAGTAACAGAATATAAGCATAAATAAGTCTCATGTACCTGGGTAACATGACCATATCCACGAACTATTTCCACTGACACACGGTAGAAATTACCGACACACGGTAGAAACCAGATTTTATGAAAATAAAAAATAGCTAACTATGTGATGACTTTACCAAGTTCCCATAACCGCGGGTACGGCTAATCGATTAGTTTTACACTCTACAGAGGTGTACATCTTTACCCACAAATCATGACCTTTTCCTTTTGCCGAATATTTCACGCACCTTTGGCGTAGTGGCCAGAATGTTCATGACGAATACCTTTACATTACCTAGGTTAACTTTGCACCAGCTCCGAGACGTTAAACCCATACTATGGCAGAAGAACTCAGAGCATAGAAATGATGGAACTCCCCCATAGCATGGCGTACAACGGTGTATCGGTAAACGTTTGATCCATGATCACCTCGGTGTGGACATCCCTTCGAGCAATTCATTAAGAAACAACTCGCATCGCTCCGACCTTCCAAAGTGCGAGTTAAACTAGATAACTTAATCGGTTTAAGGCTGTCCCATACCAGCACTTGTGGTTGTACGGTAATTCTTGGCCTGAAAATAACCCATAGTTCGGTCCTTAATCCGATACGGGTAATAGACTCCCCCTACACTACGTACAAGTCCCTTGTACACCCGGCTATTGCCAATAATTGCCCGCATCAAAACCATAGTTTTATTTTCATTTTTGATCAAAATACCAACCATAAAGAAGGTCATACCCATTAAATGTCATATCCAACATTTTTAATAATGTCAAAGTTTTATATTGTTTTAAGCATGGCTAAGCATGACCTAAGTGTGAGTAACCCAAATTGACATCAAGTATTGTCTATATTATTCTAGGGTTATCAAGCTTCACAGATCCATACTTATCAAGGACGTTCTATAATACTACAGGTACAACCATCAATACCAATAAATAGCAGACTTTAATAAAAGTAACGTATGCAGTAAAACATTTAATGAAAATATTTATAAAACTGGGATCGATATGGTCAAAGGGGGTGCTTGCCTTGCTTATTTATTGCTTATGACGAAGACGAAGCCACGGCTGATGGAGGCAACGACGGAGGTAGCGAAGTCGGATTCTACACGTCGTTCAATCGGAAATATAGCAAATATCCAACTTTAATAAGGGCAAAAAGAAAACAGACAGAAAACCAAATAAAGATTCACTAAAGAAAACAGGAATGTTTTAGGGTTAGAATTATGATTTCAAGACCTCATGATTTAGTTAATTTATACATTCTATTGTTAATGACTTTTATGATGAACAAACATGGTTTCTTTTATAGATTATCTATTCTTGAATTACGAATTCAAGAGGCTAAAATTATGAATTTTTGTATTTATAACTTCGAATTCTAGATGCTAAAATTATTTGGATTAAGAAGATTAAGATTCTAGACAACATGTTGCATGCTATGCATGAATAGTTCTTAACTACAAAAGATTTGCATGAGAAGGTTTCATATTAGTTAGATCTGTTGAGTTAGTCTACTGATTTGTACTCAAAGTTTTTAAGAAGGTTCTGGCGATACAAATATCTTAACTACAGATTTCTTTATTGTTTTCGAGTTCGTTTATTCACAATATGAAGTCTAGAAACATAATACTTAAGGTTATTTGGCTAATAGGATTTATATACAAAACATGATGAAATAAGATTATTTCTTCAGAATAGCATAGTCTATACTTTGAAGAACATTCTTAAGCGGATTTCATACATTTTAGTGCTTAGACGAGACATTATATTCATTGTTGAAAAGCTTATATGATATTAAGGGTTACGATGACTATAACACTTAAGGGTATTGGGCTAGCCGGATTCAGATGCAAAGCAAGTTGTAATAAGAATATTTTTCTAGATTATGGTAGTACATATCTTAAATATTATTTCAAAACTGATCTTCATAAAATTTGCATTAAGACGAGATGTTTTACAGGCTACTGAAAATGCTTAATTAGTTTTATAGTTTACACGATAAAGGTTCAGTTTTAGTTCTTAATTTACGACTGCACTTTAAAAGATTATTCATCCATTTTCTGGCATTAACAGGGGATGACCCTAAAAGTGTTTTAATACTAATTTTGCTTCACTTTGCTTTTAGCCACGATAGTTTATATACACATGAAGAATGAAGTCTTAATTTAAATTTAGACCTTTTACCAACTAATATGATTTTGATCTTAGGAATATTTTGAGATTAGCTCTACATGATCTAATATTTATTTATATCATTTCATTTACTTATACTTCAACCTTTAAGTTTATATATATTCTGTACGTGAAAACATATTTTGATAAGAGACTAAGTGCATATTATAATGATAATCATTACTGCATTAAGTGGTCTGGACCTACAGCATGTTTTAAATAAAGATCTTACATGCACAAAGGTATATTTACGGTAAGGAATAAAGATAAGATCGATTAGGGCTTTCTACATTTTAAGGTAATTGGCGTTTGATTTCAACTACTGATTTAAGTCGAATTGGGTCGGTTAGGCTATCTTCTGATTAGAGTTTCTATTTAGCCCAAACGTATCTGATTAAACCTTTTACTTATGATAAGGGTCTTTTGAATTAACTAAGGTTTGCTTAAGGTCTTTATATCAGAATTGGAGTTTACTTGAACTAGTCAGCCTCTTTTGAATGGAATAGTTGATTTTAATTGGGGAGGGTTTACTCAAAAGACGCTGACTATTTTAACTAGCATACAAAGCTTCTAAGCCTTAGTTAATCAAGTACAGACCACACCGGTTCAAATCATTTTTCTTATAATCAAGGCATCATTTTATATTTATGTTTGATCAGATCAAGTTATTAAACTATCTTTACTTTCTTTATATTCAAACATTATTCTAATTTGCAACACCTTATATTAAGGCTTTTATAGGGTATAAAATATATATACAAGATCATGTCAGGCTAATTGAATTTTGTTTGAGGTTCTGATGTTTGATTGAACTAATAAAATAATTCAAATTGAACTCCTGGTATTTTGAATTCAGAGATTAAAATGGTCAAGTTTTACCTTCTTTGGCTTTGGTTCAGACTACCAGCTTGACTTCAAAAAGGATGGTCTCAGTCTGGAACTAATTTAATTCCTAGTCAGTTTGGCCCTTGCGTCATTTTCTTATAATCGGGATGCTATTTTAATTTTGCAAACTTAGTATGGGCATTTATGTACATCTAGGACAGAGATTAATTTGAGTTAAACTCTACTTAGTTTAAGATCTTGGTATTTGAGATTAGAGACTTAGTAAACTATTTATGCTTGCTAAGTTAAGCTTTGGTACTAATTAAATCAGAGATGCTTACAACACTGAACTGGTTTAAAAACTTATTCTTCCTGGCTTTAGTTTTGGACCATCCAACTTATTTCTCTACTTGCCATGGAATAAAAGATGTAACTATATTTCTTAACACTGGTCTCTATTAGTTTTGGGGCCACTGGTCAGTGAAAAGGAATCAAGAACAGAGCAGTGAAGGGTAGAACAAAGAGCTCGGGCGCATGATTGACGAGCAAGGCCGCCGGCGAGGTGGCTGCAAGGGGAATAAGGCGAGGCTAGAAATGGGTTTTTGAGGTCTCACTGAACCCACAGTAGCAAAAAGCCGGAGCTCCGGTGAGCTGCAGCGGTGCCGCAACAGCCAAGGGCGGTGGCGGTAGGAGGCGTCTGGTGGCCGAGCTCTACGGCAAGAGGGACTTCAAATTGATTTGGGGCATTTGATTGTGGTTGAGTGAAGAAGCTCTCAGAGCTGGCAATTGGGAAATGGTGCCCTCACCATGGACTGGAGCTGCAGCTTGGCCGAATGGGGAATGTAATGGCAGAGACAAATGCCATGGTTGCTGAGGGGAGGCTTGGTTTCTTTTATAGCAGGTGAGGTCAGTTGTAACATGATTTGAACACAAGTGAAGGATTGAGGCTTGGCTGGGAGCGCGAGTCTTCTCGGTGCAGCATCTGGCTTCTCAACGAAAAATGCGGTGATGTGACAAAGACAACTGGGTCGAGGCCTCGGGTTGCGAGAGATTGCGGCGCCGACTAAGCAACAAGGCAGTCAATGACGGTTGTTGCAAGTTGTGCTTGATTTTTGCTTTGCTTTGATCAAGAACAGAGAGAGAGCTTACGGCTGGTTGTTTGCTGTGTTGGTGTCGGTTTGGAGAAGAAGTCTGGAGAAGATGACCTGACTAGTGGGGACAGCTAGAAAAGAAGGCACACTGCAGTTCAATGTATAGGACAGCAGGATCTTAGTGCCTTAATTAGGGCTGTCGAATCACGTCACAATTTTATGAAAATTTTCTCATAGGTCGGCAAGATAAGGTGTGATATCCAGTAAAAATTTCAGGTTAAAATATTTTGTATAAAAATTATAGTAATTCTGACAATGCATGTTTATCAATTTCTGCATATTCTGATTTTCATTTATTTAAAGATCAAAATGAAGTTAATATGTTATGAACATTTTCTTGAAGGTTTGAAATGGAATTATTTATCTTCTCCATTTTACCATTTTTTTCAGATTTTTTTTGATATTTTGTTTTTATCTTTACCATTTTACCATTTCAATAGATTGACTTTCTTTTAAAAGTAAAACTCAAGTAAAACCAATAATACCAGAAAATTCATAAATATAAATTCAAATTAAAATCACATTTCAAACTCATTTTTATAGTTTAATGTTTTGGAAGAAACGATTTTTAATATTGAAATCTTTCTTTTCTTAAGATAAAAATGCAAGAGAATGAGAAAAAGATATTGTTTTAAATCAAAATCTTGATTCAAATTAAAATTTTAATTTAATTACATTTTTGAATTTTTAAACTTTTTATTTATCATATTTTTAAATTTTATAGGATGTTACATGTATATATATATTACTGTCGGTTCTTAGTTCGAACCGCCAGTGATATAGAACTATCACTGCCGGATTTTTATTGAATCAGCAGTGATAGTCCAATATCATTGCCGGATTTTGGTTTGACCCGGCAGTGATAGTTCAATATCACCGTCGGTTGTAGGTCGAACCGGCTGTGATAGCCCTTTATCACTGCCGGTTCTTGAGCCGGCAGTGATAATCTCCAGTATCATTGTCGACCAATCATTGCCGGCTCCAATAACCAACAGTGATGGTGTTTTGGAGCCAGCAGTGATGTACTATTCTGTAGCAGTGAATGGAGCTGATCATAACATAACGAGCATGTTTTACTTAGTAGGATGAATATGGTGGAAAGTATCTCTATTGGAGTACACAGTAGCACAAATGACAGATCATAAGATAATAGCTAGCACGTCTTAAAAGTTCTTAATAGAAGTAAACATGTCTTAAAACAGGTAGACATGACATCGCGTAGGTTCACTACTACTAAACCAGTTGGCCAAAAGGTACCTGATCATCTTCCTCCAACAGCCACAAAATGCTTCCACTGTTGGCAATCAGAAATTAGCTTCAGCTAGAACCTCCAAGCACTTCAGTTGATATCAAAGTATTTCACTCCAATATGTAGTTACTTAGTGTTGCATAAACATTTGAAATTTCAGAAAGTTAAATGTATATATTGGTTATATCTGTAACAAATTATTGATCACAAACAAGCAGAGTTGGTTATAATGAACAATGATGAATCAAAAGATACATGTCTTATTCATCTATACTTGACATCAAATGGCACTTCTGTGATGAAAAGTGGACATTAGCATTTTGAATGTTGAACGCCACCTAGCGCAAAAATCAAAAACCATTTATTCGTTGGTACGGTCAAGGTTAGAGGTCAATATGAGCGTTGAACTTGTATGTACGACTACATAATTTCTTAATGTATTTGATAATCTCCCTAACTTTGTCAATTAAAAGTTGAATAACCTTCAAACCATCTTGGACAATCAGATTTAGAATGTGCGCACAACAACAGTTGCGACAGAGCTTTCCATGAAATCAAAGTGCATGACAGTTTGTAAACTTGGCAAGCAACAATTTAGCAGCAACATCATTATTCAAGGCATTATCAAATATGATGCTGGCTATCTTATCCTCATTTTTCCATGCAGGTAAACAATCAAAATAGCATTACAGATAACTACACCAGTGTGAGAATATAAATAATGACAGTGAAGTTAATAATCGAAATAGCTCCAACTCTAAGAAGTTAATAACATGACGGTGCATTGACCTATCTGTAATGGGCAACTACCAACTAGGCTCATATAACAAATAGTTTGGTTAGAGGTCCAAAGATCAGATGCAACCCTTTTCTTTTCCTTTTCCTTTTTGGAGCTAATCTAAGGTAGTAAGATGCAAGTTTGTGTGCTTAAGTTTGTCTACTTAATTTGTTGAACAGAAAATGTGATGGTATGCTATAGTGCTATACTGGCAATCTGGCATAAGGCTCCCTTAGGACAGATACTGATTGTGCAGATTTTGGATTATACGAGAATCAGGCACTCAGTTTCTGATTCTATGTAGAAGGGCTGATTCTGATTGTGGAGAAGCTGTCCAGAACCCTCCCGTTTGACAGATAATCCGCTTTTCTTTTAAGCAGAAGCTATGTAAAAGCTGTCCGAAACGGAGCCGGCTATAGCTGAAGGCACAACAGCCGTGTAATCTGATGTAAGGCCCAAAACTAGGCCCAATAATACAGTCCATCAAGAGGAATTTTTTTATTTAATATTTCTTTTTAATGTTTTTTTTCAAAACTAGGCGTCCGGGGTGAAAAATTGCAGAAGTAGACGCCCATAACCCGTGTATGGGGCGATCGTCCCATACACGGGCGATAGGTGCCCTGCGTCACGGTGCTGTAACGGTGCTGTGACGGCAGATGGTGGTGGCCCCCCTGTCGCCCGAGACAGGGGCGATCGCCCAAGAAAGGGGCGACAGGGGCATACCGACCAGCCAACGAGACAGAAAAAAAGATAAAAGCAAGAAGAAAAAAAAGAGAAAGGAGAAAAAAATTTTCTTTAATATTTTTTTCAAAACTAGGCATTCGGTTTTGAAAATTGCAAAACTAGGCTCCGGTCTTAATTAATTTTCCAAGAATAATCAATTGGACAGAAAATTTTTAATTCGTAATTAATTTTCCGAGAATAATCAATATGACAGAAATAACGAAAATGCTCATAGTACTGATGTACTTTAATATTTTAAATCTTTAAAGAATTGATACCTATTAGTATTGATTATAAATAATTTGTAACGAAAATGGTCATAAGTTACAAACACTGATCTTTAAGTATGTGGTACCTCTTAGTATTGATATACTATATTATGTTTTATGTATTGGCCAAAATCGTCTATTCCGGACCAACAAGCGACTAGGGGCAGTCGCATTACTAGTAAGGTTCAAGTAGAACAAGGTAAATCAATTTTACGTAAACACTTTTTAGTGCATTATGGACAAATTATACAAACCATGCCTCGAAAAATCCTAAAATAAATATGTCTTGTTCATAGGGTGTTAGGTGTCCATTTTAGGGGAAAAATTACGAATAAACTCAGTTGAGTAAATCAAATGATTGTAAGTAGCCTCATTTGCATGACATATTTAAGCTTTTACGGCAACCCGTGAAATATCATTTGTAAATGTAATTTGTTGGGAGAATAGGCTGGAGTTGCTCTTTGATATATGCAGTACCCTATGGTGGGAAAATATTTTATTTACACCTTTCTTTGCATATTAATCCTGCCAGTGCAATAACCCAAAGTATTATGGTCGAGGCAACAATGGAACGCTGAAGCCTTTTCGGCAGTCCGCGAAATATCATGTTGAAATGTAATTTGTAGGAAGAACGGCCCAGGTTTGCTCTTCGATATATGCAGTACCATATGGCGGGAAAATATTTTATTTACACCTTGCTTTGCATATTAATCCTGCCAGTGCAATAACCCAAAGTATTATGGTCGAGGCAACAATGGAACGTCGAGACAACAATGAAATGCTTAAGCCTTTTCGACAGCATGTGAAATATCATAACGAAGGTCTAACCGTAGGTTACTGCGGAAAATAAGGTAAGCCACACTCTTTATTACGGCTTAAAACAGGAAGGAGTACCACGAGCAAAGAATTTGAAATGTTAACTCTAGACGTCTACTGAGTGCTTCGAGGCCACTTCCCATTCGCCCATGCCTCCGGTGGGGCATCTCTCGCACGCCGCGCCCTCTCTCGTTTCCTCTCTCTGTCGGCCTCCTTCTCCTCCGCTTCTTTCCTACGTGCCTCCTCGCGTGCGGCATCGCGCTGCTCTTGAAGCTGTCACGTGAACTCGTCCTGCCGGTTGGCTTGGTCAAGAAGCCGTTGGTCATCGGGGTTGATCTCCGTATCAAACCACTGCTCAAATTCACACAGTGGCGGAGGTGACTGCATAAAACGTATATTAGCAAAGTTTCATTCACAAATATTACGTAAGCCGTATGATTGTTACCATGCGGCGATCCTTCAGGCTCTTCTCTGGCGGATCGAAAGCGTAGTTGCAGCACTTCCAATACCTCATCTTCCAAGTTGGAATTTCCCAAGAGCGGACAAACCTGCAAGGATCTCCGCACATATACATGGGTGCTACAGCTTCACGAGGTAGGAAGAGATCTTGGTACGCTAAATTGCGCGGGCATGCACTTGCTTCTTCCTTTGCTTTCCCCTTTCCCTTTGCACTTGCACGCCTCGGTATTTTCGATTGATCCTGAATTTTTCCCTCCCTCCTCTATTCTTTCTTACTCTCTCGCTGCCGTCTTTGCGAGACCGCTCGTGAGAACGAATGTTATAAAGGGCCGATATCGCCACGGTATGGAGCGATCGCCCCAACTAGAGGCGATAGGTGCACCAAGACGTTGGTGTGTTGTCACGTCGTGTGGCATAGGCAGGCAATGCATACATGGATTTGCACAATTTAAAGTGATAAGGCTCTCATGTTACTAACTCGGACAGTTATACAATATGCTGCTGAACGTAAAGGCATTACAAAAATACGTCTGTACAACTAGTCAATCACGGCCACGCTTCCTGATCTGGCCCGTGGGGTAGGTGAGTGGCGACGGCGGACGGACGTCCCTCCTAGGCCGGCCCTGCGGCGTAGGTGTAGAGTAGTGTGGCGACGACGAGGGCGTGTCCTGTGGCGGCGCTCCCGAGAGCTGAGAGGGGGCGAGGTAGTCGATCGAAAGGTACTCCTCCAAGTCGAACTCGACGTCCGCAGGGTCATCGAAACCACCCTGGGGTCCTACTGGGGCGCGAGATGACAAGGGAGCCTTCGTAGCCCACTGTCCCCACTGCTGCTGCGTGGGAGCGTAACGAGGAACCAGCGGGGTAGGGCGAGACGAGGAAGGAGCCTCCTCAGCCCACTGTCCGCGTTGCAGCTGCGTGGGAGCGTAACGAGGCACCGGCGGGGTAGGGCGAGGTGCTGGGCCGCGAGGACGTGGTGTGCTGCATCCGCCGACGTCTCCGCGCCCCCGGCAGGTGGCCAAGCGACCCAACCGCCTCATCCTATTGAGGACCCGATCCCAAGCTGCCTCGGCGGTGGTCACCTGTATGCCCGCCCGAAGGCGCGTCAACATGGAGATAGCCTCCGCCTCAACCTCCCCAACGAGATGTGCCTGCATGTAATGTCAGATTGTTATTACGTAATTTACATGAAAAAGACGTAACCATGTAACTTCAATTGCGACACTTACCGAGGAGTTGTCCCTCTGGGACATCTGTGAAGGGTACGTGTCCGTCACCGATGCCTGCCGTGCGACATACGGTGCTAGTGTGTACCCCACCCTGAGGCGAGTGCCTGGGGCGAACCACTCCATGTACTCATCATACATGTCAGGGTCGTACGGCCGGGTCTCAGTGACCCTCTCGTCGAGTGCGGCTTCCCACTGCACCGCCCATGGCTACATACGGTGCGCGAACTGAGTGCCCACTGCAGCACCCATCTGAGTCATCCTTCAATGCAAAAACAGGAAGTACACACCATATTCATTTTGCAAAGATGCGGAGTAGTAGGATCAGGGCAAGTACCTGTGAGTGCCACGCGCGACAACGTGACGAGGCGGCAAGGGAAAGGACTGGAACAGGCCGAACTGCCGCAGCACTCGGTGCGGGGAGTACTCCTCGACACACAGGTCAAAGATGAGGACCTTACGGGTGAGCCAGAAGGCCTCATCTCGCGTGCAAAGCACGGAGACCCCATAAGTTGCTCGGGCGTGGACGTCGTACGCGGTGTATGGCGTCCACCGCACATCCTCGTCATGGTGGCGGTCGAACTCCCGAACGAACTCGAGGTAGGACCTCCTCACCTGTCGGTGCGCGTATGTCCGCTGCGAGGAAATAAGAAATGGCGAAGGTTATACAAGTGCGTTAGTGGGGAAAAAGATACGAGGGAGCATACTTGTCGTTGGACCCAGTAGTGGCCCATGGTGGGCCAGTCCACTGGGTCGTCTCCGTAAAGGTCCTGAGGGTACGGTGCGGTGTCGACAATAGGCCTGCCGACGGAGAAGCGCTGCCAGGACCACAACTGAAGGAGTAGGACGCAACCCGACATCGTCGCGTCCTGCTCCGCCCGAGAGACGGCGTCGCCACAGACCTCTGCGTCGCCGCAAGCACAGCTGAGGCCCACGACCACTGCATCATCTGTTTATAATGGGGAAGTTAGACGTGCTCCGCTGATACGAGATTTGAACCAGTGTGTTACCTCCTCCTCTGGGGTGTCGGCGATGTGCTGGGCGTACTCGATCAGGTGCCGGTCCACCGTGTTCCCGTGGGAGGACGGGAACATCACCCAACCGAACAACAACAGGAGGTATGCCTCAAGATGGCGGGCCACGTCCTCCTCCTCTGCCTGCGGGTGGAGAAGTTGTGCCTGCAGCGTTCGCAACAAACATTATCAGCAACTTAGCGCTTCTCTGTTAATTCGCAAAGAAAGAGGTACTCACTGCGTGAATCGGCGACCACACCTTCGTCGATGCATGCCGCTCACCCCGCTGAGAGCGGTGAGGGGTCGCCGGGTGCCGCCGCACCACGGCGAACCACGCTGACAACTCCGCGTGCCACGTGACGGGGGCGTCGTGCGGCACAACTGCCGGACCCGCACAGGGGAGGCCTAGGAGGTACGACACGTCCTGCAGCGTCGGAGCCATCTCTCCGCATGGAAGGTGGAACGTGTGCGTCTCCAGTCTCCACCGGTCCACGAGTGCGGCGGCAGGATCGGTTGTACCGAACCGCAGACCTCCTCGCCTCTAGCAGGCGCGCCACCGCTCCACCATCCTACTGAGAGGAAGTAAGCCAGCCGCTCGCAACCTGCATGTAGTGCATTGCGTCGTTAGAATTGCATTCACAGGTAAATACATGTACGTAAAAGAGTGCAAGCATTGGCAGCTTACCATGGAACCCAACGTGGGTCAATGCGAAGCAGCTTGTTGGGCACCCGAGGTCAGAGTGTCCCTAGCTCTCGGTTCTGCTCTGCAGAGTACCTAGATCGGTGGGTCGCATCGACGGTTGCGTCGAGCAGCTCAGGGCAAGGTCGCGCCATCGTCGCCTGTTACAAAGCAAATACAACAAATTTGTCAGTAATTAAATGTGCACACAAAATGAAATGCGAAATAACGAATTGTACCATACTCAACAAATAATACAAAAGATGAAGATATGTTGGATGAGGCACACAACGCCGAAAATTAAATTATCCTCGTAGCAATTAACTGGTACATCGAAAAATACATGATGCAAAAAACAACTAACTGGTACATCGAAAAATACATGATGCGAATAACAACTAACTGGTACATCGAAAAAAACATGATGCAAATAACAACTAATTGGTACATCGAAAAAAACATGATGTGAATAACAACTAACTGGTACATCGAAAAATACATGATGCGAATAAAAACTAATTGCTACATCGAAAAATACATGACGCGAGTAACAACTTACTGGAAGTGCGAAAATTACATTATTGGCACAACAGTTCACTGGTACATGATCGAATTTTACAAGATATGAAGAAGATCGAACATTACATTATCCGCGGTTGCGACGCGCCTCGGACTCGTCCATATCATTCCGAATCGCGCGTGTCCTTCGACGCCGACCTTCGGCTTCAACATTCGGATGTCCGGTACCCATCGATGGTCCGGAGGAGGGGCTGTTGTGAACGATCCATCCACTCGGTATCCGTACACCTCGTGATGCCACGTGTTGAGAACACTTTGCTTGTAGTAGTAGGGGGAGATGAGCGGACGACATGATTGATACGTCTCGTGGTACGTGGCAATGATGTGCGAGCACGGCAAGTTCGCAGCGTGGTTTACGGTAGGAGCACTCGCGATCACCGCTCGGAGTATGCATGATGGGAAGTCCTCTCGGTGGCACCCTGCGACCTCGGTCACCACAGTGCACGTGGTATCTCCGTTCCGCGCCACTCTCCGGTGTCACCCGATGTGTCTGCGCCTTTCTTGTTTTCTTGGACATGTACGTAGATACAACCGTTGAGTACGATAGTCGATTGTCCGACATACATGCTGCGGAGCTCTTGTATCGCTCAATGAAATATCTCTGTGTCCCTAATAAGACACCTTCAACTATACCCACCAGTGGAAGGCATCTGGTGCCTTTCATTACTCAGTTGTAAATCTTCGCTAGGTTCGTTTTCATGATTCCGTAACGCGAGCCGCCCTCGTCATGCAGAAGGGACCATTTGTCCAAAGGCTCGTACCGTATCCAGTCGGTGAAACTCTTTATGCTGGTCCCCGGCTTACGCCGAATGTTTGGGGCGTCTGTCGGGAGCGCACACAAAGCTGTGGGGTCCTCTCCTTGCTCACGGTACACCATCGGGTTCCTTGATGAACCAGCGGTATCTCTTGGATTCATTGACTGCTTCTTCGTTAGTTCATCCAACGTCCTCCAAAGCGCGTCGAACTTCCTCCGTTGGTTCTGTTTACACAGCCGCTTGAACATGTTCATAAGCTCCTTGTTCCTTAACTGACGGAAAAAATTGGCACCCATGTGCCTCATGCACCACCTGCTCTTCAGGTCCGGCCACTTTGCTGCTCCTACGACGGTGGACCCTTGTTGCATATCCACGATCGCCCTTAGCAGCCCTGCATGTCGGTCATGGATGACACAAATATCGAGCCCGTCGAACAAGCGCCACTTCACTCTTTCAAGGAACCAGTACCAGCTCTCCGTGTTTTCCCCCTCCACGAAGGCCAATGCAATCGGTAGAACCTAGTTGTTGGCGTCCACCGCGATCGCAGTTGAAATCTGGCCCTTATACTTCCCCATGAGGAATGTGCCGTCCATGCAAATGACCGGGCGACAGTGCCGGAACGCATTTATGCATGCGCCCAGGGCGAAGAATGCACGCTGCAAGGCCCACTTACCCGCGCACACACCACCCGCAGGAAACTCCGCAAGGTCAACGGATGTACCGGGGTTCGTACGTGCTATTGCCCTCAGCAGGTGAGGAATATTCTCGTAGGAAGTCTCGTACGTCCCGAACCGTATTTCCAGAGCTGTCCTTTTCGCTCTCCATACCTTTCTGTAGCTAATATTGTACTGAAACCTCTCCTCCACGGCCGTGATAATAGATCGAGGCTGCAGGTGCGGATTGTCCACGATCTGACCATAAAACACATTTGCCACCCAAGTGAACGACAGATTGCGGTGTCCCTGCTCCGCTTCTTCCAGCTCGCAATTATGTTCCATCACTATGGAGCATTTTCAGTAGTCCTTCCACTTCACCTTGTATGCATGCACCCGCCATGGGCACGAATCAACTACGCACTTCACGTCGTACTCCTTGCTGGACTTCACTACCCTAAATTACCGCCGGAGAGACATTGCCTAGTACTTCACCGTATCCATCACAACCTCCTTGTCTTTATATATGGCCCCCTCCGTCACCTCGTTCTCACGATACTCCCATGTATCAGTGTTCTCTTCATTCGTTGTTAGGTCTTCGAAACTGTAATTGGTCCACGCATCAGGGATAGGCACCTCAGAAGCGTTGTCCTCCTCGTCGGAGTGCTAACCATCAGGGACTTCCTCATCCGCACAGTCCTCCTCCTCCATCAGGTCAACTATGTTCTCCACCTCCTCCACCTCGTCGGCCACCCCTCGCGCCTCCACCGCTGTCTCCTCTGCCCCCCCGATCCCTTCGCCACCGCCAGTCTCATGCTCCTCGTCTCCGGGCTCCTCGCCGCCTTCCTCTTCGCATCCTTCTACATTTGACGTCCCCTCCCCCGTAATGTCCACCCCGACATCACGAACTTGCGACACCGATGGAGCTACCGGTAGCACTGTACAAACAACATGAGCGCCAACCCGCCTCTGCAGCAAAACCAACATAACTCCTCCATGTTGACGTCGAGTTAATAGGAATCAACTCTCCGTAAAAACAGTCTTGCGCACGGCTCACTACTGCTCTGACCCGCAACCGAACAGTCTGGGCATCCAAACTGAACATCCGAGACATCCACTCCAACAAACCCCTGTATGTCCTATCGCTCGGTCTGCATATGCCCCGTACGACTCTTGAAAATGATGATAAATCCACCCCATCCGCCCCCTGTGCTATCTCCCCATCTCCATAAAATATTTGGAAATACAATTTCTCCGACATGCTGCAACGTCCGACGGAAAAATATTACTCTAAAATACAATATACACAACGTACATTGATCGTACTACAAAATTCGACTATAAATAAGTCATTCGACTAGCCTACCATACGGCCTAATATTAAATTTCTACTACATTATTGACGAATACTCATACTAAGGGTACCCCAACGGCCCGGGGTAGCGAACGGGCCGGCCCAAGATCGACTCCGACCAAAATTCCCGTGGGGCCACGAGGCACGCTCGTCCCCGACCTGACGAGCTGCCTCGCGCTCGTCCCCGACCTAACAAGCTTCTCCAAGCTCGTCTCCTACTCGATGGGGCGGCCGACCCTCGCCACGGGTCGGGCTCCCCACAAGCTCCGACCAAGCTGAAGCGATCTCCACCGCGGGCCACGTGTCGGGCCTCTGCCAGCCATTAGCCACGTGCCCCTCGGACACAACGGCTCAAAGTGACTGTATGGGGGCAGGTGGCTCCTTCCCGAGGTAGCGAGGAGGTTGTCGTAGTCAAGCTTCAGTCTCAATCGTTCAGACACGCGCAGTGTAAGGGTGCGCTCCCTCCCGAGGCAACGTCAGCACCTGACGGACTTACAGAGGGCAGGTGCGCTGTTTCCCAATGGAATGCCAACTGCTCTGCTCAGCAAGTTCACCAACCCGGCATGGGGCAAGACAGACGCTGAATCGCAAAACAGAGGACCGGAGCTCCTAACACAGCATAGATCACCTCTTCTCCTCTCCCAACTTTCCATGTAACCTGCCCCCCTCCGGCTATATAAGAGGAGGCAGGACCCTCTGGGAGAGGGGGCGCCCTTCTCTGGACCTTTACGAATAGGCAGTTCTAACTCATACATTCTTGAACTTTCAAGCCCCCGCTTGTAAAAGCCGTGTAGCCATCTGCACCTAAAGCAATACATCATCACCACACGAACTGGAGTAGGGACATTCAGCCCGAACCAGTATATTTCTTGGACTCACGAGTCTAACCATTCAAGGAACGGGAACGCGCGGCCCCTTAGACTTACAAATTCACTCGTCGGTGCACGAAATGCCGACAATTATATTTATATATACTGCCTAATACATTATTTACATAATAAAATTAGTAATACACAACCCTACTAAATTAAATTTCTACTACATTACATTTGTATATATTGCCTAATACATTATTTACATAATAAACTTACTAATACACAACCCTACTAAATTAAATTTATAAATATTGCCTATAGTTTCTACTGAGCTAAATTTCTAGATACAAAATACTACATTAAATTTGCATATACTGAAATACTACATTAAGTTTCTAAATACTAGATACTACATACTATATTAAATTTCCGAATATTAACTGCTACATTAAATTTCTAAACACTATACAATCATAAAATTTCTAAATAATACACAATCCTAAAATTTCTAAATACTACAACAAATTCCTAAATATTAAATGCTACTTTAAATATCCAAATACTACACAACCTATAAAAAAATTCCTACAATTATCTCTAAAAAAATTCCTAAAGCTAAGTCTAAAAAAAAATCCGATATTTACCTTTTTCTTCTTCTTTTTTTCTCTTCTCCTTTTCTTCTCTTCTCTTCTCTCTTTCTTTCTTCCTTTCTTCTCTTCTTTCTTCTTTCTCTGCGCTCGGCCCTTCTCTTCTTTCTCTGCCGCTTAGCTCGGCCGAATGCAGCGCTTTTAAACCCACTGGTCGCCCCTATATGGGGCGATCGCCCATATAGGGGACGATAGGTGCCAATGCCCATTTTGCCCTCACCCGTTTTTGCAATTTCTCAGTCCGAATGCTTAGTTTTGAAAAAAATATATAAATAAATATTAAAGAAAAAAAATTCCCATCAAGAGCATGGAGAAATACTTCTTTTTAGCTTTGTGACGTGCGCTGCACGCCTGCACCTGCACACTGGACCAAGCAGTCGATCAAGCCCCAAGTCCAGCTCAAAGGACGAAGCATTGAACCAGAAGGCAACGTCCAACTCGGCGTGAACCGAACCGAACCGACTCGAAGTCTCGAACCCAACCGCCCGAGCCCACGTCCCACGATTCCCTCTTTCCATTTTGAAACGAAAAACGCGAGAGCCCTTGACGGCGAAGTCGCGATGCTTCAGATGCTTCGCCTCCACGGCGGCGGCGGGAACCCTAGTTCCGGCGATGCGGGCGCCGCCCCCTCTGCAACCCCCGTTAGTAACGGCGGTGGCGAGGGGCCCGCGCGGCCGCTGCGGCTGGTCTACTGCGACGAGAAGGGCAAGTTCGTGATGGACCCCGAGGCGGTGGCGGCGCTGCAGCTCGTGAAGGGCCCCATCGGCGTCGTCTCGGTCTGCGGCCGCGCGCGCCAGGGCAAGAGCTTCGTGCTCAACCAGGTACGCGCCCTTGCCCATGTAGGTTTGGGGTGGTTTGGTCTGGTATCGGCAATGTGTGGCTAGTGTTTTCGTGCTTCTTATGCTATTTGATCGGTTGGGGTATTTGACCCTAGTGTGAGAGTATATGGAAGATGAAGGGATAAATTTAGCAACTTGGGTTGTGGTTTAGGCGAACTTTTTTATTCTAGGGTTTATTTACTGGTGGAATTGGAGCTTTTGCTTGCGATTTGGTTGGTTTTGGTGTGTGCTCACTATGTTATGCTGCAGTGTTGGGAGTAGGAACTCGGAGTGCGAATTTAGCAATACGGGTTCATACAACGGGTAAGGATGAAAATCTATTGCGCGTGTATATTAGAGGGTGTGTAATTTTCGTGATGATTTGAGTAGTAAAATAGTGCTTCAAATGATGTTTATGTAGCTGTAATTTGGACCCTTGGTTTCTTCGTATATAAATTTTGTAACCTCCGTCTGGCATTAAAATAGTTTCTTAAATTTCTGGAAAATTAGTGTGCTGCATTGATTGGATCACGGGAGTAACGGGATATGTGGTGGTGTGGGAGACTGGGAGTTGAGTGTTAAATTAGGTTATGTGATTTCGGTTCAGGTATCATCATTTGAGGATTAGTTTGGATGTTAAGTTGTGATGTTCTGCTAAAAATCTGATTATGCTGTTAAGGAACCTTGTGTATCTCTTGGAATCATGGAAACATAAGATTGGTAAAACAACTAAACAAGGACATTAGGTGCTGACAGGATTATAATACTGCAAAAGTTAAATGAAAGACTGTTCGAAATTGAAATGCAGTGATCGTTGGCATCTTCACAAAGTCATTGGTAGTAGTTGTTAGACGCATTTGCCAATAACCACATTATGTAGGTTGGTAAAATACCAGGATGGATATAAATTTCTTATAGAGTACAGATATTGAAGCTGTTTATTTAGAACTTGAAAATGAGAGTAAAACAGATACAAACAGACACAATGAACCACACTGGTAAAAGTAATAAATTGCTGGGCCATTAGTAGGAAAAAACTGCTATTAAATGAATAGAGACTGGCATCCGATGGTGTGATGTGTACTGTGTACTGAAACAGAATTGCTGGCATAAAAATTAATCAGTTCCATCAGATGAACCTCATATTCGAATCCATATCCTATTGTAGTAAATGAATCTAGAGATACCCTCCTGGATTCTTATGACTAATCTTTTTGAACAGCTATCAGTGTATTAATTCTTTTTTTTTTGCCAAATTAGCTTAGTAACATTGCAAAGTGGAAAATTGGAAAACAAGATCCTATGCGAGGATGACAAGTGGGCCTGAAGCCATATGTCTTTCACACATTGATGTTATTCTCCAACTTGTGTGATATTTGTAATGTAACTAACTACTGAGCAAATTTGGCCCTTAAATTTTAGATCCAGAAAACAACTGTACGACTGTATCTACCTAGGAAACAATTTGGCCATTATCTTCTCTGTGGCTGGTCACTTTATTGTTTTTTTCAACTGCCATTTTATGTGAAGTGAATGTGCTGGTTGATCAACATTCTTTTGGTGAGCAATACATCTACGAAGTACGAATTGCCACATGGCTGTGTTTATTTCTTCTAGTGTCATTCACCCCTGCAATCTTTTGAGCATGCATTAAGTTAATATGTTTTTTCTTGGATACTTGGGTGTACTTTGGGCTTCAGTTGTAACTTCATTTTATTATCGTTGTACATTTGTGTATATTTTGCTAAATGATATTCCTTTGCCGCATGCCTTTTCTAGTTTTCTTCTCTATTTCAGCATCAGATAATAAAATATGGCCTCCGTATGTAGCTTCTAGGGAAAAGCAGTGGTTTCCAAGTTGCATCAACACATCGACCTTGCACAAAGGGACTTTGGATGTGGAGCATGCCTTTGAAGAGAACTGGTCTTGATGGAACTGTATACAGTCTTGTATTGTTGGATACTGAAGGAATTGATGCTTATGACCAAACGGTTTGTCTTGTAGCTTTACCTTTTAATTGAACCCATTTTCATTGATGATGATCTCATGATCTGTGCTAAATGATTATAGAAAATGTTATCGTTTAATTGGAGCTACATTACTTGAGTGAATAGTTGAGTTTTTATGACCAGTGATAAAAAACGATCGAAAGATTTTCTACTTTCAATAGTTTTCCTTTATTGACATGATCATGGCAAAGACTTGCAGTGTGGTGTGTAATAACATCTTGACTTTGTTTTGATTTTCTTGTGACTCTTTACTTTCTTTAGGAGTGCAGGGCATATGCGAAGTTCTTATGCCATTCTGTCTACTTTAATTTATGTCCATACAAACTTTTTTATTCTTTATGGAAATTTCATGTGGTGAGGGGTTAATAGCTATTGATTTTTTTATCAAGATATGTACTGAAACCTTGCAAAAACAGCAGTGTGGTACAGAAGCTAATTTCCCAAAATGCGATGTTTGTTGCTGTTGACAATCTCACGTGTATGTCTTGTGCACATTTTAGATTCATTATTGGACCTGATTCCCTAAAGAAATCTGCAAAACACTTAAGAGTTAATTCATAGTACTGGTTTGCTGGAAATTGACTATTTGTTCAATTCAAAGATTGATTACTATACCAGTAATAGGTTTGTTGCATGTTATTTGGACAGTTAAAGATTTTGAGGTACAAATATAGTTTTGAGGAATGTTTGTGATCATATATTTCTCTGATGAATTGTTTTTTTGGTTGCTTTTGTGCCCTAGAACATATTTATTTGTGCTTTACTGTCCTGTTGCTCATGTTCACTGTTTCTTCTTTGGCAGGGCACCTACAGTATCCAAATATTTTCATTGGCTGTTCTATTGTCAAGCATGTTCATATACAACCAGGTATATTTCTGAACGAATGGCTGAGCTTTTTTCTATCTTTGCTACCAGGAGGGCATGCTAGACTGATACTAAAGTGCTTTAACAGTCCTGGGTCAAACGGAGGCATGCTAATCAGTAAACTAGCTGGTTTTTACTTGCATATTCTGACCTGTTTTCTTTGAACTCTGTTGCTCCTTACAGATGGGAGGCATAGATGAAGCCGCACTTGATCGTCTTTCACTGGTCACAGAAATGACAAAGCATATACGGGTCAGGGCTTCAGGTGGAAGGTCCACTGCATCTGAACTTGGGCAGTTTTCACCTGTCTTTGTTTGGTTGCTGAGGGTAAGATATTGGATATTCTTTATCCTTAAATGATTCTTGTTTGCTATTATCTTTAATTGTTCTGTAATTGTACACATGTTCTATCAAACATCCCTGATGTTTAATCACAGCCTGCATTTCCATTGGACATCTTTGATATTCATTGACATGCTTGTTTGGTTCCTATAGGACTTCTACTTGGATTTGACAGAAGATAACAGAAAAATTACACCAAGGGATTACCTCGAACTAGCTCTGAGGCCTGTTGAAGGAGGACGAAGAGATGTATCTGCTAAGAATGCGGTATGGTAGCAAGGTTTTCTTCAAATGCAATTCTGCTGAAGTAAATTGGCATTCAGAGTATCCTGATGAACCTTTTTTTAACATATCTGAAAGATACTGATGCATCTTTTTTTTTAAAACACATCTGAAAGATACGGGAGTCCATTCGTGCTCTTTTTCCGGATAGGGAATGCTTTACACTTGTGCGACCTGTGAACAAAGAGAAAGATCTCCAGCGCCTTGATCAACTTCCTGTAAGTATTATTTCCTCTGAACTGCAGTGGTCAATTTTCTATGATGGCCTTGTCCTTAAGGTCATGATTGGTTGCCTGGGTGCCCTTGGGCCAGGTTGGATGGCCAAGCCAGGCCAGCCCAAGCACGGATAAGTGGATGCAGGGTGTGTTTGTTTGGTTGGCTAGTTTAGGGTGAGCCAGGCTGGCATGGCTTGTTTGGTTGGCGTCCTCAGGTGAGGTATGGCGAGTGAGACAAGAGTAACAAGACAACACATTAGGCTAGAGAAAAAGTTAATAACATAATTAACAACCGAGAGGGCAAGTCCATAACATAATTAATAGCCGAACAACAAAAGATGATCAGTAGCTAAAGCATGGAATTGCAAAGGATATTAACATTAACAATCATAATTGGAACATTTCTCTCACAGCCTGCAACACCACTTTGTTCATTGGTGTCAAGAGCAAGACTAGGAGGAGATTCATTGTAGTCATCTTCAATGTCTTCATCATCCATCACAAAATCTTCATCAGTTCCGTCTCCTTCCTCTTCAATCAACCTTGAGCTTGGACCTGCAACACCACAACATCGTCGATGATAAGCCAATACATTGCTCCCAGTCCCAGTAGCATTGGCATGGGCTTTCCTAGGTAGATTGCGACCACGGAGAGCACTTGATGCACCTATAGCCTCATCAATAAGAGCCTAGTCCAGATTTCCAGCTCCGTCTCATGGACATCTTCAGCACCTGCATCAATCCAATCAGTGTTCCACATATTCATCAAAGACCAATGGTGTGGCGACCCGTATATTTAACCCCCGGTAACGACTGTCACCTAGAGTTAACTATACGGACCTCAACACAATAACTAGCAAAACATCGGGCTTTCCGATGCTTTATTAGTTACTATACTGTATACAGAGTATTTCAGCAGAACAACAATTAGAGACAGATAATGGAATTCCTTATTACATTCCATTAGCCACGCAGGGCTATTGTCCATTACATTACCTTAATTTATATAGACTTAGATTATAGCAAAAGGTCTAGATATCTATTATAACCTCCTATTCCCCGAGGGCCTACTAGCGCTGGGATATGGTCTACTACTTCCCCTACTACTCCTGATAGTAGTAGTAGTCACCCTCCGATATGTCACGGTCTGCAGTCACACCCTCACCCCTCCCGGAAGGTCGTCCATATGACTCACCTTCTAAGCAAGGGGAGGATTAAACAAGGGTGAGTACAAAAAGTACTCAGCAAGCAATAATATATGAATGCAATAAATGATTTTTCCTTTCCCATATTAACCACACCTATTCTAACTTCACCCAAGGACCACTTCTCCCAAAATATCCTTTCTACAACAATTAAATTTTAGTTTAAAGGGTTGGTTGATTTTATATTTAGAAAATTCTACTAACACTGTATATGAATGCCGAAGCTGATCATAGTCTCCAATCCAAGAGACTGGCTTGAATTCAAGATTTACCCTGCGCAGGTTTGTATCACTTTACCCATAGTGACACCCAGAAGAGATGCCCCAGAACGTTTATCACTACTTTAGTATTAGTTCTCCACCCTGCACTTCAAGTTTGTGACACCTAACCCAGGCTGCCACATAACTCCAAGACACAGTTGTACTCCCTCTCAACCAGGGGTACACCGCTGGCTTCACATATACCGCCATCCAATTGGTCTCGCACCTCTGGGCTTACCGGTTTCCCAAAGTGCACCCTTTATACATACCCAATGTGGAGAGCTCTAATACCTTCGTAGGACAACCTTTTCTGGCCGATTTCACATCATGGTTGGTACTGATTTTATAGCTCAATGCCCAAGTGTTAGTTTGTTGAAACTTATATTATAGCCCACGTAGAGGACCCGTCTGGCCTACATCCTTCTCATCGGCATCCTGTACCGCCATATTAACACACGCCAACCCAACCATTAGTTAGACACATTAATCCCATACCCACTTCCATTTTTCCAACCATCACAACCATTCCAACTCTACAACCATCTTTCCAAACCATTTCCCAGAACACATCCATTTTAATCATTTCATTAAATTAAGCTTTCCCATGCAGTGAGAGTACAGATAAATACATAAAAGCAGTTAAATCATTTTAATAAAGCATGATCAAGGGAGGTTTTGCTTGCCTGGAATATACTCGGAAGGTTCTACCTCGCTCAAACACTGGGTTTGACTGTCGGGCAGGTTCCGTTCTGGTCCTGAAAATTATAATCTATTAATCTACAACATTTTATTTAGTATGAGTTAAGTGTCCAACTAGTCCAATACTCTATTTTTATTATATGCATCTGTTGAGATCCATTTTAAATGCTATGCATGCTTCATGTTTCTTTTTAGCCAAGTAATCAATTAATGCAACTAGTGCTGCTATTGTCTAGTTTTTTGCACATGCATGCATAACCAATTTTATAATTAACCAACTAATCACCTAATGCAATAGATGCAAATCTTAACAGATCTACATGCAGCTAATCTACTCATTTTCTAGAATTTCTCATCTTTTTCTCCTTTTCTTTTCTCTTCTTTCCTTTCCTTTTCTTTTCTCTTCTCTTCTTTTCTTCTCTGCTTTTTTCTTTCTTTCCTCTGGTTCTCACTCGACCGAAGCCTCTTCTTCCTCTGCCTTATTCGACCGAGCTCACTCCTGGCGACTCCTGCTCGTCTCTCTCTCCCTCGAGCTCTCCTTCTCCCGCGACTTCTTCTCGGGCGACTTCCTGGCCGCGACGCCCCTCCGAACCGCCTCCTCCTCCTCTCTCCCTACCGGCTACAAGCTCCTACCTCCTCCGCCGAACACAGCCTCCCATGGCCGACCGGAACATCTCCTCTCCCATGAGCTAAGTTTCCTCTACCCTCTCTATTTAATCTAGCTATTGGTCTCTAAGCATCTTGCTATTTCAATGGATCTAAACATTTACCACTAGTTCTAACTATCACTTACTTGCTTCCTGATGATTCTGTTCTGGAATGAACTTGCTGCTAGGGTTAGGATTGAGGTGATGTAGAGTTGAAGGAGCGTAGAGGTGGCCGAATCCTAGCTTCTCTTCTTGCTTTGCTTGATTTCCCTCCTGACTTCACCTCTTGGCCGGCTTCCTTTTGTTTCTGGGATGATCTGGATGGCCACCTCTTCTTGCTTGCTTATGGCTGCTTGGCTCTCTCTAGTGCTTTGGTTTGGCAAGATGGATGGTAGTTAAAGGAATGTTGGCTGCTAGCTATGCTCTCTGGTTCTTGGTTGCAATGCGAATGGAAAAGAAATGTCTGTGCTTGCTTTCGGTTGAATGAGAAGAAGCAATGCTCTGGATGTGCTTTGGTTCTGGAGAATAAGCTAAGGAAGGCCTCTCTCTCTCACTAGCTGGCATCCTTATCCAAACACCGAGCTCTGCAATTACCATTCCTTCTTTTGTTTTACCATATGTCGGGGATCGACCACCTCGACACGTGCTTCGCACGTGGCTTTGAGCAGCTCTCCTCAGGATCGGGGACTATTCCTACTCTAGGCGGAGACATCTCCGATCGCCAGCCGAGCACCAATCGGATCGTTTCGAGCAGTGCTCGACCGAAGGTCCGCGAAGGCCATAAAGGAGCTCTTTCCGACCAAGCCGACCGCCCGAGCTATTTCCGACTTAGCAGGCGCTCGACCTCCGTCACGGACCGACTCTCCCGACCGACCGGCCCGATCCGGTCTCCGCCAAGGGTCGAGCATCGGGTCCTTCATCGCCGTTAACCACGTGTCCAACAATCGCGATCTTTGAGCGACCGCGAAGCGGTGGCTCCTTCCCGAGGCAAGACGAAGGTCGCCAAAGTCAAAACCTCGATCCCATCATCTAGTCGCAGACAAGATGGGAGTCCTCACCCTGTGCGTGGCGGGGCCACGCCGCAACGTCATCATCCGACAAAACCGCAGAGAGCGGGCGCATTGTTTCTCGAGGAAGCGGCGACCGCTTTGCTCGGAGAGTCTACTAACCCGCAGTAGGCAACGCCAGACAAGACGGTCACCAAGACAAGTGGCTTTCGGCATGAGTCCCTTCATCCTCTCGGCCCCAATCCCAATGTAACCCGCCTCTCGGTAGTATAAGGAGGCGGGGCCCTCTGGAGGAGGGCTCTTCTTCCTTCGACGACACCCCACGAACTAGGCTCGTGGCCTCATATTGGAACCCTAGCTCTCATTTGTAAAGGCGGTGCAAACCATCAGCATCAAAGGCACATACAATACCAACATCCGAATCGAGTAGGGACGCTCGCCCAACCAAGATAGATCTTGTGTCCCTGCTTGATTGTGCTGCCTCTGCTCAAGACGCTCACGAGGGTACCTCCCGACGAACGAAACTCGGGCCTCGCCTCCGTACTACCTTCACCCTCTTTCTTTGCGGCCGACGGTCCCGATCGTCGATACCGGGCGCCACCGTGGGGCGAAGTTTCGTTCGTCAAAGTTCGCCGCCTCGGTAGCGTCCAAGCCTCCGGCCCACCACGGCATGTCACGAGCAGCGAGCACTGGCTCGACGCCATCCCCGAGTACTGTGGCTCCACATCCATGCTCGCCTTGCCGCCCCGCGAACGCCGGCCTTCGCGGCCGACGGACGAGGCGACTCCGGCGGCGAGATGACCTGAAACTCCTCGAGGCGCGTCGCCGCCCAGATTGCGATCGACCGAAGCTATCGCCGCTTATCCGGCGAGGAGCGTCGTACGACCAGCCTCGTCCCGGCTACCTCCTCGTCTCGGACGAACTCGCCTAAGAACGCTGCGGGCATCGCCGGTCATGGTCGACCCGCTCGGCCGGCTCGGCCCTCTTCGACGGTCCTCGCCAAGAACTCAACAAGGCCACTGACGGCGTCACGCCCGGTGGCGAGCGAGCTCACTGGCTCGAGTCTCGCCGACGGCGGCTAGCGGCTCCTCGTCGCGCGATCCGCCTCCTCACCGACAGGAAAGGTGGTACGCGGCTCGCCTGTCGCTGATGGGCGAATGACGATGCTCGCCGGCAAAGAAGACTTCCGAGCCTCTCCGATGTCCGGCCAGACGCCGTAAGATCCGCGACCACCGCGCCACGGCTTGAATTCTCCCTATCGGCTAGTGACGACTCGACACTCAAGAATGGCGCAGAGCCTCTTGGCCTCACGTGCCGGCGTACTCAAGCGACCTCCGTCAAGCGCTGTTGGTGGCCGTCTTGCAAGCGGGCGATGATGGAGCGATTCGACGGACCAAGAACCCCGCGAATTTCTCTCCATATACTCCACCGCCATCTTGGTGGCGGAGGACGAGGCCGCAATGGCTAACTATCTCTCCACCGTCCGGGACGGGCCGCTGCACTGGCTCTTCAACCAGCGCCCGGCACCTTCCGATCATGGCGCCGGCTATGAGGGCCCTCCACTCCAACTTCCGTAGTCGCTACGAGCGGCACTCGACGGGAGAGGACACGGACCGTGTTATCCAGTGAAAGGGGAGCATCTGCGAGAATTGCGTGCGCGGTTTATTTCGCGCGCGAACTCGATCCCCAACATCTCTCGATGAAACCGTCATCAAGGCTTTTAAGTTTGGCGTTCGAGACGACGCCACGGAGGACCTCGAGATCGCTACTAGGCTCACAAATAACAAACTATTTCGCATGGCGAGCGATATGCGGACGCGACGACGTCGTCCGGCTGGAAGCACGACACGACCGAGGCAAGCTCGACTCGCCGGCGAAGTTGGGCCGTCCGACGTTAAGAAGAGACCGGCCGCGCGATAAAAAAGCGAGGAAAAACCGCGGCGGCGTGGTGGCTGGGCGCGTGGTCGCCACTTGCCGACAACAAGCGCGGGGAGCTCGACCGGCGGGGCCCGACCTCTGCAGAACCGTCCGCCACAACAGCGCCGGCCGGCCAAGAGGCGTGGTCGGGGAACCCTCCACGCGAACGTCCGAGCTCGGGGCAACGAGCACGGAGAGATGCCCACGCCCCAAAGGGTGATGAACGGCCGGAGGGCCAACGCCGATCGCTCAAGCAGCCCGACACAGAGTTCCAGCGAGGCGACCGTCGTGTGGATGTGATCTTGGCGGTTCTTCAAGATACCGATCCGTGCCGCGTGAAAAGACGCCGCGCGTCGCCTATCAAGCCATCACGGAAGTCCGCCGACCAACCTGCGCAGTGGGATGGCGCCCCATCACCTTTTCTCGACGCCCGGGATGTCCCGAGACCTCAAATCGCTCTCGTCGTCGCCCGACCATAAGCAACACCGCTGCTTGTCGTCATGGTCGACGGGGCGCCTCAACTCAACTCCTCGGCAAGCGCCTTGGGTCGGATGCAAATACCCGGCCGAAGATCAAGAACATAGCGATCCTTTTTCGGCATCGTCGTCGGGAGTTCGACCACCCCGCTAGGCAAGTGGTCCTCCCGTCACCTTCGGGCGATCTGTAGAACTCGCACCGAGCCGATTACCTTTGAAGTCGTGGACGGCGACCTCCCCATAACGCCATCCTCGAGCGCCCTGCCGATTAAATTCATGGCGCGAATCACTACGGGCATCGGTGCATGAAGCTCCCGGGGCAAGCGCCATAACGGTCCGGCAACAAGGCAAGACATGGCTGCGAGGAAAGGCCTGGCGGCGGCCAAGATATTGCCCTACCAGTCCCGAGGTCACCCCGGCACCCACGGAAGATGGCCGCCCACCAACGCCCGACCAAGGCCGCGGCTCAAGAAGGAAACTTGGACAAACGCTGTCGCATTTCCGCCCACCGATCCCAATAGGAAGGCGAGCTCGTCACCTTCCTCCGAGATAACAAAGGCATTTTTGCATGGCAACCGGCGGACATGCGTGGGTCCCACGGAGGTGATCGAGCACAGATCGCAAACAAAGCCCTGAGCACCCAGCGCCGAAGTCGCGCGCTTCTCCCCGAAGGCGGCGATAGTTAGGGAGCACCTCGATAAGCTCCTTAAGGCCGGTTTCATTCGCGAGGTCAACTACTCCGAGTGGCTGGCCAACCCTGTAATTGTGCAGAAGAAGGGCGGGAAGTGGCGAATGTGCGTCGACCACACGGGCTTGAACGCCGCGTGCCCCAAAGACAACTTTCCACTTCCCCGCATAGACCAGATTGTGGACTCCACTGCCAACGCCGAGATGTTGAGTTTTCTCGACGCCTACTCCGGATACCACCAGGTCGAGCTCGCCACGGAAGACGAAGACAAGACCGCCTTCATCACGCCGTTCGGAACTTTCTGCTATACGACCATGTCGTTCGGCCTTCGCAACGCAGGCGCCACGTTCTAGCGGTTAATGGCTAAAGCCTTCGACCCACAGATTGGCCGGAACCTCGAGGTGTACGTCGACGACATCATCATCAAGAGCTCTTCAAGGCCCCCACGCCAACGACCGCCGAGACCTTCGCCAATCGAACAAGTTCGGCATCAAGCTCAACCCCGAAAAATTCGTTTTCGGTACAACCTCCGGAAAAGTGCTCGGCTACATGATCGGGGGGTCGGGCGTGGGCCCGAACCCAGAGAAGATCGAAGCAATCGAGCAAATGACCGCTCCGACCTCGGTAAAACAGGTACAAAGCCTCACAAGCCGCATCGTCGCCCTTAGCCGCTTCATCTCCGGCTCATGAGCGAGGATTGCCTTTCTTCAAGATCTACACAGACATGAGGGCTTCGTGCGACCCCGAAGCCCACCGATCCTTCGACGAGCTCAAAGCATACCTCTCGCGCCCTCCTCTGTTGACAACTCCGCAGGAGGCGAGGTCGTCATTGCTTTACTCGCGGCCACGACCCAGCCGCCGGCCATGTCCCCGTAGCTGCGGGCAGTGGCGGCAAGACCTAATCTACTACGTCGTGAAGTACTCCACGGCCAAAGGAGCGCTATCCCTTGGTCCAAAAGTTACTCTATGCACTCTTCATGGCTTCGGAAGCTTCGGCACTACTTCCAAGTGCACGCGGTGGTTGTCCCGAGCCCCCGCCGGAGATCCTCAAGAACCCCAAGCGTGAGGTCGCGTCGCTGTGGGCCATGGAACGGCCGAGTTCGATCTCGCTTCACGGCGCCGCCATCAAATCGCAGGGTACTGCCGACTTCGTCGCCGAACAAACAATGAACACGCTTCGAGCCCGAGGTCGAGACCAAGACCTTGGACCATGTTCTTCGACGGATCAAGGTCCTTTGAGCGCCGGGGGCGATTCTTCTCGCCACCCTCAGGCGACCACCGAGGTATGTGGTCCGCTTCGGCTTCCCCGCCACCAATAACGCGCGGAATACGAGGCCTCTTGGCCGCCTTCGAGCTTGTAAGTCCTTGGGCGCCCGCCGCCTAATTGTGAAAGGAGACTCGGCTCGTCGTCAACCAAGACAACAAAGTTTACGGTGTTTGAACCTCTAATGGCCAAGTACCTTGCCGAGGTGCGCAAGATGGAAAGATGGTTCCGAACCCGAGAATCCAAAGACGCACCGTGAAGGACAATTCCACCGCCGATCTTTTGTCCAGACTTCGGATCGTCCGCCGACGAGCTTCACGGACGTCATCTTTGAGACCTTGGCCACACCGTCCGTCAGTTAGCGACCGGGGAGGACTCGGTGGCCTTCCTCGAAGCGTGCCCGTCATGGATGGATCCATTCATCAGTTCCTCGACTGCGGAGCTACCACACCCCACCCGAAAGAAGCGAGCTCGACGACGTGCGGGCTCAGACAGCTCGTCGGCGGGCAAATCTATCGTTAGGGGCTTTGGACGCTCGTCAAAATGCATCACCCGGAAGAAGGTAAACACCGCCAACGACATACACTTCGCCTTTGCGGCGCTCGCTCCTCTTTCGGGACCATGGTGGGAAGGCCTTCAGATGGGCTTTTCGCCGACGGCGCTCAAGATGCTCGGGCATCGTTCGACTTGCCGAACTGTCGGTTTCACGCCGGAAGGTCGTGCAACCGCCTACGCTCTGCAGACCATTCCTCGCTCGCCATTCTCGACGTGGGGCCTCGACATCCTCGGTCCCTTCCCGAGGCCTGGCCGAGGAAGAAATTCTGTCGTAGCCATCGACACCTTTTCAAAGTGGATCAAGCAGAGCCGGTCTCATTATCACCGCCGTGGGCGCGGTAAGGTTCTTTCGCCTTTGTGGTCACGAGGTACGAGTCCTGCAGGATCATCACCGACAACGGACGCAGATTCACCGCTGGTCGCTCCAAGAGTTCTGCGCAGATATGGGAACCAAAGTCCGTTATGCCTCTGTAAGCCACCCCGAGAGCAACGGGCGGCCGAGCGCAACGAGCGGCTTCGCCCAAGGGCTCAAGAAGCGAGTTTTGACGAGCTCGGTCGCCATGACGGCATGGGTGGACGAGCTCCCGATCCTTTGGTGCATTCGCACCTCGACCACCGCAACATGAACAAGCCCTTTCCGGCTCGTCTCGGCCGAGGTCGCCCCGCCGCTCGAGGTCACGCTCCCGCTCCGTCGAGCGAGTTCGATCGACCGGTCGACCTCGGCGGAGCGATCCTCGACCTCGCCTTGGCGTAAGAAGTAAGGTGTCGCATGGCCGCTTCGGTAGCGTTACCTACAAGATCTCCGCAGCATGCCGCCCGAGCCGTCAGACCTGTGGACTTAGCGTTGGGGACTGGTCCTAAGGCGAATCCAAGATCGCTCCCACACCAACAATTTGTCCCTCACCGGGAGGCCCTTCGAGTCGTCTCAAGAAGCCGCGCAGAGCTTACCGTCTGGCGGTCCCCGATGGCGAGGAGCTCGCGAGCTCGTGGAACGAGGCCGCCTCCGGAGGTTCTACGCCTAGCTCTTCTTTCACCCGCCTCTAAGTTAAGGTGTCTCTCCTTGCTCCTGTGTTCGTTCTTGTGCTCGAGCAAACCCGATTCGGCGTGCTCGGGCCTTTTGTTTTGCCATGCCCCGGTCCGCCTGTGTTTGCGCTCGTAATAAAGATTTCCTTCGCTTTCGGTATTAACCTCTTTTGATTTGTGGAAAGGAGGCGCCCCGTCACAACCTCAAGTTGCGTTTCTTGGCCGAAGGTCGCGCCATCCTAAAAGACCTCGGGCCCGAGTCCCGTCCACCTCCTTTTAACCAAAGAAGTTTCTTTTAGGGACGCTCAAACGGCGCGACCGCGGCGTGACCATAAGTGGCAACCATGAGGTCACGCGCGGGCTTGACCTCTCAGCGCCCATGCGTGCTCCTTTTTTTTGCGGCGCCTAGGGTCACGTTCTCTAGGTTCGCCTCGGGGATGAACAACCCGAGCCCGGCATTCCGAGGATCGGGCCGCAGATAAGCGATCGTTATCGGGTGGCCGCCATCCCCGCCGCCAACCATTGAACGTTCTCGAGGGCGCCCGAGCCCGATGACATTTCCGGGCTCGGAGTTCGCGGTTGGGAATTCACCGTCGGGGATGACTCATTCGTTCTAAGCCGACCTTTCCTCCGGCCGAGTGGCGTGTTCAATTTCTAAACCGCCTCGAGGGGCCTTGCCGAGCTTGATGCATTCCCGAGCTCGCCGAGTCGCACCAAGGCCTAAAATCTAGTCCACCTGAGCTATCCCAGCCGACCGGTCGAAGTTGTGCCCAAACACGAGTAATCGCTAGCGAGGCCTCGGTTGGGCCGTTTTCTCTGGGTTCGCCTCGGGACGTCAAAGATCCCGAGCCCGATGCATTCCGGGCTCGGAGGCGCAGAAACGATTCTTATCGAGTAAGCCGGCTATTCCCTGCCATCGACCGCTGAACGTCCTCAGGCGCGCCGGTCCGATGACATTCCGGACCGAGGTCGCGATTTCTAAGATTACTACCGTGGATGATCTCGGCCGCAATAAGTCGCTCTGCCGCACAAGTCGACTAATTCCCCACACCAAGTTATCAAGACATGTCAACCCGAAGTCGTGCCCGAGCCCGAGTGATTTGAGGCAGGCGTCTTTAAATTGGCCTCGAGCATCAATTAGCTCGGTCCACCGTCAACCCGAAGTCGCGCCCGAGCCCGAATGATTTGAGCGAGGCCTCGATTAAATTGGCCTCGAGCATCAATTAGCTCGGTCCACCGTCAACCCGAGTCGTGCCCGAGCCCGAGTGATTTTGGCGAGGCCTCGGTTAAATTGGCCTCGAGCATCAATTAGCTCGGTCCACCATCAACCCGAGTCGTGCCCGAGCCCGAGTGATTTGGCGAGGCCTCGGTTGGATTAACATCGGGCATCGACGGCTCGGTCGACTGTCAACCCGAGTCGTGCGAGCCCGAGTGATTTCAGGCGAGGCCTCGGTTAAATTGGCCTCGAGCATCAATTATTTCGATCGGCCGTCAACCCGAAGTCGTGCCCGAGCCCGAGTGATTTGGGCGAGGCCTCGGCTGGATTAACATCGCATCGATACTCGGTCCACTTAAACGGGTAGTGCAAAAAGCGGTGGGTCTCATTACTGGTGCGCAGAACGTGCTCGCCACACGCCACGCACCAAGATTGTTCGACCTTCCATGAAGCGACCCACGCCAAGCATGCAATGGTGGCACGCACCAACAAACGAGCTAAGTCTTCCAAAGAAACGCAACCCTATAAGACTTAGCAAAAATTATTTTGTCTTTACAAGGGGATCTTTCGCCCCGACCCATCCACTAACTTCGGTTTACAGAGACATGTCTCGGCGAAGCTTCTCCGCTCGAGGTCGAAAACCCTCCGCCCAGATCACGATGACCTCGGCCGCCTTATCAACCTCGTCACGGCCGCTCTGGAGCCGGGCCAAGGCGTCTTTCCCAAGACGAGCCACTGCGCCACTTCTCCTCAAGATCGGCATTCTTGGCCTCGGCCACCGCCTTGGCTTCCATTTCCGGTGGCCTCGCCTCAATCCCGCAATCGTCCTCTCAAGCTCGGCCGCCTTGGCCTCGAGCTCGAGGAGAATGCCCTTGCTCGGGCGACCTCCATCTCCGATCGAAGGTTGGAGACTTGAGCTTGAGGCGCTGGATCTCGACCATCGCGCCTCCGCTCCTCCTCGATGGCCTTGAGAGCGCCGTGGCGTGGAGGTCCTCGCGGTGTTCAACTCTGCTCGACCTCCGGGCCCAAGGCTCGCTGACTTCGACGGCCAAGGCGAGCTAGAGGGCTGGCCTCCTTCAGCGCGAGACCTCCTCTTGGCCCGCAAAGACAATAAGCTGAGCCCAGCGGTGCCTCCCGATTGGTTTCAAGGACTCCACATAGGGACCGGAAGATGAGCACGTGTTCGCGCGATGTTGTACCCCGAGAGACCATCCGCAGACCTGCGAAGTCAAAGAAAACTCACCATGATCACAAAGAAAAGGGGAAAAGGAGGACACAACGACCGTGATTACCTCCACTAAGCGATCCTCCAATAAGACAGTCGACGGCGCCATCGGACCCAGGCGGCTCCCTGCGGCTACGCCCCCGGCTGACCGACGCACAGAATATCGGCACCAGAAGGACGGGGAGATCCGCCCGCCAGGCAATGGCGGCGACCTGGTCGGCGGGCGGCTCAGCGGCCTCGCCGTCTCGATCGCGGAAGGGCCTCGGTTCGCCAAGGGTGGTCGTCCGCCGCGCCCGACTTCGGTTGCGGCTCGGCGATCGATGTCATTGTTTGGGCGACTCGACTCACGGGGTGGATCCACTCGGTACGGCGCAACGCCGCTCGATCATGGGCGCAACAACCGAAAGCGCCCTTGTCGGAGGTACCGGGTCGGACGATGGGTCGCCGCCACGACCACCGGTGTATGTATGCGCGACAAATTATCAAAAGATGCTCGGTCGACCCTACCACCAAGAATTTAAGAAAGGGAGGAAACTTATCGGCGCGGCGGATGCGCGACAACCTCGCCTTCTTTCTTGGGACCCTGCGGGGCGATTCGACCTCCGCTTCCGAGGACTCCACCTCGGACACCCCACCGGGGCGATGGCGACGAACCGTCCTCAACCGCCGCCTTTTCGGCTATAACGCCTCGGGCGGCGCTTCGACACGGCGTCCTTGGTCGTGGCGCTCTCAACCGCCTCGCCGGCGGCCGTCCCCGCCTGAGGACGCGCAAGCAACATCCGCCGCGTCCTGGTCGCGGCGAAGACGATAATCGTCCTCGTGGTCCTCCTCCGGCCCGCCACGACCACGAGGAAGGTCGGTGCCCCCGGGACTTCGAACACCGCGATGGGCGGGATGACGAAAAACATACGGGCCGTACTGGCGTGATGGTCCTCGGCGGCGGCAGCAGAGGGCTCCTCCACGGGGCTCACTCGGAGCTCGTGGCCGGCTGCGATTCGAGGCCACTACGGCGGCCGCCTCCCATTCGCGGCAAAGAAGAAAGGATTAGCATAAGGACCCAAAAGGCGGCACGAAGGAAGCGAGCTCGGGGCATTCAGCTTACACACGACGGCCGCCCACTCGGCGTAGGGCTTCTTGGCGACTTGCCGGGGACGTCAAGAGCACATCTCTTACCTTCCTTTTGCCTTTGTTCGGACCAGGGAGCGGCAGCAGCTGCTTCGCCGTATCCCAGAGCTCCCTGGTCGCCTGCGCGAGCTCATCACGATGAGCATCTGAGTCCGAGCCCCCAAGGAAAAAATCAAAACGGAAGGACATTACCTCATTCCGCGCCTCAGGCGTTCTTGGGGACGGTGCCGAGGTCAAAGCGGTGGCGGCCTTCCAAGATCTCCCGCATTCTCGAGGCGATCCAAGCCGCCGGTCGGCCGCAAGGTCGAAGAGAGCATCAAGAAATGAGGAACTCCACCAAGACCGAAAGGAATTAAGGTCGGACGGTGCTTACCTCGTGGCTTTCGGGTGGCGCCACACCTCCCGGTGATCTCAAAAAGGTGCAACCTCTCCGGAGAGGAAGCACCCGATTCGCAAGTAGTCGTGAACGACCGCCTTTGAGGGCCCGTGATGGCGATATGGATAAAGGCAACCATTGCTCGGTCGGTCGCCGAGTCCTCGAGCTCGGGTCTCCCTTCCTCGACCATGATCTTGGTTGTAGGCAAGCCCGCTCCCCTCACCCTTCTTCAGATAGAACCATTTCTCCATCCACGGCCCGAGCGAGTCCCGGGTCGGGATTTGGAGGAAGGAACAAGGGAGCCCTGCCCGCAGCCGGAAGTAAAGGCACCGACGACGGGATCCTTCGCGGTGCGAGGCAGAGAGTAAAAGCGGAAGAAAAACGAGGGGGTGGGAAGGACACCCAAGAACCCCTCGCAAAGATGGAAAGGAGAAGGGAGTTCGGTACCAGGTTCACGAGCTCGATCTCGCACTGCGCAAGAACCGCAGCCAAGAAATCGCTCTCCGGGGTTCGCAGCCCGAAGAGCATGTACTGCTCCGTGCTCACGATCTCGTCGTCCCGAGGTCGCAAAGACGCCGGACGGGAGCCGCCAGTGAATGGGTCCAAGAGCCCCAAGATTCCATCTCTTCATCCGCTCCACAAATGTGGCGTGCTCTCCGAACCGCCATGAGGTCGAGGTCGAGGGCAAGATTGCAAGCGAAGGCTAGAAGGCGTGGTCACGGAAGGACAAAGAAGAAGAAGGCAAAACACGAGCAATGGGAAGCGAAACCACGAAGGAAGAAACCCTCCGGCTTTTAAAGACGCCTCGCCTCTGGTTGTCACCATCGCCTCAAAAGCGCGCCAGAGCCGTGGGCGGTGACGAGGCGCCAGCGTCCTTCAAAACCCCGACGGCGCGTCGATCCACGCATCCGCCATATCACATCCCTCCAACTTCCCTATCCACGAGGCTCCCGGGCCTTCTGAGCCCACCTGGGAAAACAAGATATCGGGACCCAAGTGTGCGCCCCGTGGAGGCCTTCTCTCGGCCTAAAAGTGAGCCCAGAAACCTCGAAGCCTGGTAGAAGGGGCGATCTCTTCCCAAGAAGATCTCGGACTCAAGAGCGCCTAGAAGTCTCGGACCGCTTCGCTTGAGCCTTGGGGCTGGTTGTCGGGACCGCCACTCGACACGTGGCCCCTGAGGGGCTTTGGCACCTCCTCAGGATCGGGGACTATTCCTACCTCGGGCGGAGACATCTCCGGACATCGCCGAGCACCAATCGGATCGTTACGAGCCAGCTCGACCGAAGGTCCCAAGGCCATAAAGGAGCTCTTTCCGACCAAGCCGACCGCCCGAGCTATTTCCGACTTAGCGAGCGCTCGACCTCCGTCACGGACCGGGCTCTCCCGACCTCCAAACCGGCCGATCCGGTCTCCGCTAAGGGTCGAGCATCGGTCCTCCATCTGGCCGTTAACCACGTGTCCAACAATCGCGACCGCTGAAGCGACCGCGCGAAGCGTGTGGCTCCTTCCCGAGGCACGAAGGTCGCCAAAGTCAAAGCCTCGGCCCCATCATCTAGTCGCGTCTGAGATGGAGTCCTCTCACCCAGGCGCTTGGGCCCACGATGGCAACGTCATCATCCGACAAAACCGCGAGAGAGTGGGTGCATTGTTTCCCGAGGAAGCGCGACCGCTTTGCTCGGAGAGTCTACTAACGGCGTAGGGCAGGGCGGACAAGACGGGTCACCAAGACAAGGGCTTTCGGCATGAGTCCCTTCATCCTCTCGGCTCCCAATCCCCAATGTAACCCGCCCCCTCGGTAGTATAAGGAGGCGGGGCCCTCTGGAGAGGGCTCTTCTTCCTTCAGACGACACCCCACGAACTAGGCTCCGTGCTCTCATATTGGAACCCCTAGCTCTCATTTGTAAAGGCGGTGCGACCATCGGCATCAAAGGCATCTGATACCAACATCCGAATCGAGTAGGGACGTTCGGTCCGAACCAATATAGACCTTGTGTCCCTGTTTGATTGTCTTGGCCCTCTGCTCGAGACGCCCCGAGGGTACCTCCGACGAACGAAACTCTGGGCCTCGCCCTCCGTACTACCCTTCACCCTCTTTCTTTGCGGTCGACGGTCCCGATCGTCGACACCATCTTATTACTTCACTCTTTTACCCCTTTACCACCAGCACATAAGCATGCATGAAAGAATGCTGATTCTTTTATTCATATGATTATGCACGGTCATGAAGATGCACTGACATTCCCTTAGCTTAATTACTACTATGCTCAATTAGTAATTCTTGATGCATGCTTAATACTAATGATGATGCTTATGATACATTTATGCTTAATGATGGGATGATTAGGGGGAGGGTCCTCACAAATGGGTTAAAGTTGCTTCCCTCTACACATATCTTTTGAAATCTTTCAACAAATTTTTTTTTATTTGATATAAAACAAATCATTCAACCTCTTGTGGTCTAGCCGGTTCCTTCTCTTTGTATGCATCTAAAAGTCAAGATTCAATTGGACATTAAACAAGCCGGTTGAAGTGAAAATGAACGATTATACATTACTTAGTAGTTAGTACTTTCAAATTCAAAGGTGCTCCAATTGCGCTCACACCCGGAGGCCCAAGCACAACGACCAAGAAGATGCTTTGCAAACTGTTGGAGCTGTGATGTGTCGCCACCATATGCATCCAACCAATCAATTACAATAATGCAAAAAGGATGAAGCAATGAAATTGAATATGCAAAAGCAAAACTGAAATGAAATTGAATATGCAAAAGACACAAAACAATTAAATGAAATTGAGTACTTACGTGGGCTCACTTTTCCTTGATTTGATATGACCAATGCCTTTCCAAAGCAATCTCGCCTTTTCTCATAATGATCAGTTTGGGTAGCTATATTTGTGGCAAGTGTGATCAGCTTGGGTAGCTATATTTGTGGCAAGTGCCTCGTCTTGTTCAACCATCTTGGAAAGAACATCATTGAAATTCTCTTAGCTTCTGAGCACGTGCACCATCTTTCTCTTTGAATGCATAGAATTTATTTGGATTCAAGTACAGGGCAGCCCCATATAAGCTTCACTTCCATTTGGTCTCTCCACCGCCTCCTAATAATTTCAATCATGCGATCAAGTATATCCTTGCCTTGCAAGGTTTCCTTGATTTTTTGCTTGGCAACATCCATAGCTAGCAAAACCTCTGGCATCGCTGGCATCTCATCACCATCAACGATCCTCAACATGGTAACTATTGGTTGCGTTGCTCTTTTGGAGTCGTGCACCGAATTCCAAAAAATAGTAGAGAACACAATTTCAGCTACATCATTCCCCATTTGCCTTGGCCAATTTGCACCTAGTCCAATCCTAATCCAGAAATAGATTTCTCAAAGCCCTGATGCTTGAACGAACTTTGCAAGGTTAGGAATGATGTGGCAAATCGAGTAGCTGCTGGCCTCACAAGATCATATTCTCCTGTCTAATCCCTCATTGCATCAAGAAGCTTCCCATGCCTATAAATAAATGTGGTGACACGCTTGGCTTTGGTAATGCAACTACTAAACTGAGGTGTCTTCCCAATTTCCTCCAACATGAGGTCTATGCAATGGGCAGCACATGGAGTCCAAAATAGAGTAGTAAATCTGGATATTAAAAGTTTGCCAGCCGCCTTCAAGTTAGCACCGTTATCAGTGATTAATTGAACATTCTTCTCGCCAACTTCGTCAATTCTCTTATGTAGTAAATCAGCTAGCATTGTTGCATCAGCCACCTGACTTGATGCATCAACGGACCCTAGGAGGAATGTACCCTCAGGATTGTTGGCAAGGAAATTAATCAAATGGCGTCCTCTTTTATCAGTCCACCCATCTAACATGATAGTGCAGCCATACTCCTTCCAAGCTAGCTCATATGTCTTCCTGATCACATCTATCTTCTTCTTTGTCTTTTGCATCCTTGGCTTTCTCAACTCATGATAATTTGGACCTATATGGCCGGGTCCAAGTTGCCCAATGACCTCAATCATAACCTCAAAAGGACCTTGACTTGACCACATTGAAGGGTATGCCATTTGAGTAGAAAAAAATCTGATATGTATTCATTGCATCTAGGGTTGCAAACAGAGCGGATACGGACGGATTTCGCTCATCCCGTATCCTGTTCCAAATTTTTTCTCGGATGCAGAATCGGATATTTGAAAGGATTTGATTCGAATACGAATACGGATTACCGGCCACGAATACAGAGCGAATACGATCATTAGGATACGGTTAGTCTCGGTCACGAATAGTTAGTCGGATAATGCGTGAAAGTAGAAACCATATATGTCGCGCATATTAGGATCAATCAACCATACACAAAGCTTTACTAGAACCTTCAAGACATATAAGTGTTTCAAATTCAATAATAGTTGCCTTCCCTACATAAGAATAATATGCAACCAAGTACAATTCCAATCAACATATGCACTTATATGATATAGCACATCCAACCGCAATAAGCCGTTTTTGTTTTTTTGCTTTCTAAAAACCATATGTCCAAACATTTCACATTTCATTTGCACTACGAGGTAGTAACTGGACTGCACATCCAAACGTAATCAAGCTACAGTGCCACAGTGGTAGCTGGTTTCACATAGTGCATTGTATATGCAATACAGAGTGATTAGTTCTTACACAAGCTGTGACTGTGAATCATAGGAAGCATCAGCAGGTATAAGAAAAGTGTATCTAGGGCAAAAAGGTGGCCTAAAAAACGATAAGGGTCTGCACACCAAGAGACATGCAAAAGTTCCAATGGCCTCTTCGCAGATCTGAAAAAGAAGCTTCAACAATGAAGCACTGAGTATAAAGTGGAAAACTATGTAAGAAAGTCTAAGTGTTGGCAACAAAAAAGCATACCATTGGCTTAATATTCACGGGCCAATCACCAACATATCATCATGTCATCCTAAAAAAATATTTCGATTGACACAAAAAATGGTGTAAAGGAGCTCAAAATGAATACAAAGACTAAGTTCAACTACAAATTAACAATTAGCAAACATCCTCGTTCATGTATGTTGGAGGACATTCTTTATCCTCTAGGTGCAAATCCAACTCATCAGCAAGTGATGCTATCTTTTCCTTAGAACCTGTAATTTAAAAATGTCATGAAGATAGTAAACAAAAGTTGAAAGTGGTGTAAACTATGAACTTAATGACTTATCATTACCTTTCCTAGATGAAGATGCCCAGTCCTTGGTACAAATTAGAGCCTCAACCACCTCAAGCTCTAGTCGACTACGAAATGGATCAATAACACGTCCCCCAGCACTAAAAGCTGACACTGAAGCAACAGTTGATACTTGAATAGCTAACATGTCACGGGCTAGTCGTGAGAGAACTGGAAATGTTCCTTGATGTGTGTTCCACCATGACAATATATCAAACCGTGCATCCTTACCACTAGGATCAACCCACCGAAATGGTTTTTCTTTCATGTATACCTCCAATTCATTTATACCAACATGTGTTATCAAAGCTGCATCCTCATACAAGAATTGTTCAATGTCAAAGTCAGCATCACGAAGTGGCTGAGAAGGTCCTTCTTCAGGATTAGACTTTGATGTTTTACGTGTGTTGGATTGGTAAGCTTCGAACAATTTTTTGACAATATCAATGAAATGATTAACTTCATGAGCTGCCCTCTCATGATAAATCCTCCCCATAAAATATTCAATTAGCCTTTTCTTGTATCTAGGATCAAGAAAGCATGCAACAGCAAGAGCTGTGTTGGACTTGTCCCAATACTTGTCATATTTGGCTTTCATAGCCTCTGCCATAGAAGATACATTATCATCAACACTATCACACCATTCTGCAAGTGCAATCTTAATCTCACAAAATTTCCACCAAAATAGGTTTGATGCTGGATATTGATTTCCAGAAAATATAAGAGTAACATCATTGAATTTTTGCAAACACTTGCATAGTAATTCTGCCATATCCCATTCTTCATATGTTAGAGCACACTTCTCATATTTACCCTTGTTCAAGTACAATAGCCTATCAAAAGCCCTCCTATAGTAAATAGCTTGACTTAACATTTCATATGTGGAGTTCCATCTTGTAGGCACATCCAAAGGAAGACCAGATTTGTTGTCTAAATCACATTCTGATGCACACTTATGAAATTCCTCCCATTGCAATGGAGAATTCTTCACAATTGCAATAGTAGCTCTAATATTTTGTACTGAAGATGCAATTAATTTCAAACCATCTTGGGCAACAAGGTTTAGTATGTGGCAGAAACATCTCACATGAAAAAAGGCCCCATCACAAACCAAGGGAGAATGCTTATTAAGCTCGGTCACAACTTCTCTAACACATTTATCATTGGAGGATGCATTGTCTAGAGTAAGAGCAAATAACTTCTTCTCAATGTTCATAGACATGACACCCTTGACAAATTCATTTGCTAGATTAGTTCCTGTATGGCTCCCTTTGACATGATTGAATTTGATTATTCTTTTTTGCATACGCCAATTATCATCAATCCAATGCATAGTGATGCACATATAGCCTTTATTTTGATTAGATGTCCACATGTCGATAGTGGCAGAAAATCGGCATGAAAGAGTTTTAAATTGTTCATACAACTTCTTTTCATCCCCAAACATTTCCAATATATCTTTTCTAGTGGTTGTGCGAGACTTGAATGAAAAACCAGGACGTAGAGACTTGATGAAATCAATAAAGTACTCATACTCAACCATAGCAAAGGGATATTCATGCATAACTATTGCCAAATAGAACTTCCTTAGGCTAGCTTCAACATCATACCTGTAAGTCTGAACAATTGCACTATTTTCTTCACCTTCACCCTTCTCAAGTTGGAGTTGTTGCTGATCTTGCTTTACGGCATGCTTGAATTCCAAATGATTCCGCAAGGCTTTCGTGCCCCTTGAGGTTTCACCTCTAGCTTTGTGCGGACATTTTTTGCATTTCACCCAAACTTGTTTCTCCTCCCCACCATCTTTTGTCTTAACTATCACCTCATACTTAGTGTAGTGTTCCCAAACTTTGGAGGTACACTTCTTCTGCTTCTTTAGAGCAGGCTCAACTTCTCCCGTTGAAGTCTCAGCAGAAACACCTCCCACAGCTACGGCTGTCTCTGAGTCATATGCGATAAGTAAGTGTCATTCGGTGGCGGTAGTGCTCCTGTGCTTCCACAAATGCTCGCACTTCCACTTGCAGCATCCATCTCAAGTTCTCAATGACTTACATGTTACAAATATCATCAAAACAATTTGTCATACAAAAAATGAAAATGTTAGTTCAGAATAGGCCACAATATGTTGGATTCAAATTAGGATAAGAAAAATGCCTGTGTTAGATATGTGCAAATAGAATGAACAGTCTTGCTAATTATTCTAAAGCATATAAATTCACTCTTGTTAGCTTTTTGCAAGACCAGTATAACTGTTTGCAAGCCACCTGACCTTTTCCTCTTGCTTGAAGAATGGTATTTCTCTGCTTTACAAGTTAGAACTATGAAATGCGTAGAATGACCGATTACTAGAAACACTGAATGCAGACATGCAGCATCAAACTTATGAATGCACTGAATTACAGAAATACTGAGCATGTAAGCCTGCAATTGGTGATTTACCATTTGGAGTTTATTAAAGCAAAAATAAAGAGTGCTAGTTTATTAAAGCAATTGATGATCTTCCAACAACCATTGTATAACTTCAACTATCTGAAATAATCGAGCATGAATAGGAGAAAAGTGAAAGGAAAAATGCACGCAGTAAAGCTAGTTTTGAGTTAAAGTAACAATAACATCGGCTAAAACCTTACCATGCAAACTAGTTCTTGAAAACCACCAAGAACCAATAAACCCTCATTCACTTTGCAAGTGTGCTAACTTGAATCGATGAACCCTTCTACTAAACTGCCGGGATGTTTCGAACCAACAAATTAACTCATATATTACTTGCATAGTCGGTCTTACATCAACAAACAGAATGTTGAACTTGGGAGGAAAAAGTATTAATGAGAAAATATGAATATTTGATCAAAGCTTGCAAGAAAGGAATTAAAAACCTACGCTGGAGCAACATGCCCTGAAAAATCGAGAACCTCTGACAAATTGTGAGACAATGATGACCATAGGCCTACTATGGAATTTGACATGAAATAGACATCATGCTTCGAAGTTGCCAATAATAAATTCCTAAGCTACAGGAGAAACAGGTAGTCAGTATGGAGTAGCCTTGGGAATCATACGACGAGATAAACTCAACTGGCCTTTACAGTGATTAGTGGAGAATGAAGCTGATAGTAATGCAGAGCAGACAAATATATTAGGGATATTAAGTTTACATCATTGGTTAATTATATCTAGTGCTCCACTGTAACGTTTATTTTTCATTTTCAGGATTACACCTGTCATCATTGCACTTCGAACAATTTCATTTGAAAATTCTATATAACCATTACAACATTTCATTTGCATTATTTCAATACCATTCTAAAATAAAAACATCTTAGTGACATCCTTGAGCGTAACACGCTGATAATTATATAAGCCTACTGAGCATAAGCTATATGACAATTATGTATTCATAAGCAATTCAGTGCTAAATATTGCTCTGTTAGTGCTCAACGAAGACATGGTATTGCTCTGCATGTGTTAAGACATGGTCAAATTTGAGACAAGAATATTGCTCTGTTAGTGCTCAACGAAGACATGGTATTGACAATATTGGATTAGTTTCATAAGAACATGATAACTCTCGTAATGCTTATTTGGGTGGTGTTCTTGTCAGACACACTTGTGACATCACATACATATCAGATGCGGCTGCAAGAACTGCTCAACCGGAGGGAGGCCAGATTGGGGATCTTGGCTCTTACCTCTTCGCCGAACGGGTTGGGGACGGTGGGGACGCGACTGAGCTAGCAGGAGGCTAACCGGACCAAGGAAACGTCGGAGGAGGTGGACCACATGAGGACACGGCACGCCTGGAGGCGATGCGCGAGGACACGCGAGTATCGAGCTTGGAAGAGCTCGACGGAGAGGAAAAGTCGAGCCTCGGGGAGGTAGGCGGTGAGGGGACACGGCCGGGCTGGAGGCGATCGCGGGACCGAGCTTGGAGGAGGTTGACCTAAAGCGTCTGGCCGGTGGTGGTCGCGCGACTCAGTCCGAGACTCCGAGCGACGGAGGCGAGGCGGTCGGCAATGGCCGCCGTGATGAGATCCGGACCCGACGGCGATGATTGGGGACTGGGGATGGGGAGGCGGCGCGGTGGTGAGTGGGGACTGGGGATGGGGAGTCGGGCAGGGAAATTGGAATTTGGATAGCCACTCGCCACGCCAGGATAGGGATGGATGGGGACCAGAGTCGTAGGGTTTTCGGATAGTTTATCGGATATTATCCGGATATATCCGAATAAAATTACGGTTATATCCGAATTCGACGGATAGTTTTGTTCCGTATCCGTTCCGTATCCGAAAAAAACTATCCGAATCCGCATCCGATATCCGAAAAAAAAACGGACATCCGAAATTACGCTCCGAATAGTATCTGAATTTATACGGACGGACGGTCGGGAATTATCCGCTCCGTTTGCACCCCTAATTGCATCTATCTCTATCTTCCTTGTTCACCTTAGAGTTGAATTGCTCCATGTATGCTTGCTTCTTCCCCCTTCCATGTCTTTCCTCGACGACCTCATGGGGAAGCTTCCGAAGCATACTAATAACAGATTTAGTTTGACAAGGCTTCTTGACATTGTTGGATTTAAAGAGCAGCTTCTAGCTTCCTCTTCGTAGCTATCCCAGAACTGAGTTGACCTTGGTGCTGTGGTGGATGCTCGAAGAGAGGGCCAGGAGGCTTTCGATGATTGTGTTGCTTCTCCTTGTTCTTGTTCAACTTCTTGTGCTTTCTCTCATGCCTCTTCTACATCATCAGCGTCATCATAATTGACTGGCTAGTTTCTCGCCCCCATCTTATGGTAGTCTTGCATATATCTCATGATGGTTGTGGTTGTCTTGGAGCACTTCTCTACATCTCCAAAGCCATCGGCAAGATGTTGCTTAAGGGTGTGTTTGGTTGGTGGGATGAGGTTGAATGGGATGGGATGGTCCTGTACCATTTGGTTCCATTATTTTGGGTGAATAGAATTGTTCAACATTTACAGGGAATATTCCTCAAATTTGTATCCCACCATCTAGGACGGGATGATTCCATTTAAGTAACCAAACACATGGATGATTTTTTTCTTGAACCATCTCATACATGTACCACTTGGTACAAGCAACCAAACACACCCTAAGTCTCTTGATTCTTGAAGAAAATATCACTCCACAGAGCTTGCATTGGACCTTATCTTTGTTGCCCAAATCTGGCCAAAAACCATACTGCCACCCAGGATCTTTGGACTTTGCCCTTTTAGGATCTTTAGCTAGATCATATTGCTCACTCTGCTCGGCTGCACCGGCATCGGCGGCATTGCCTTCTTGCTCTGTCTGGTTTGCCATCACTCTACACAAGGCACAAACATTCAAAAGCAGAGGGGCATATGAGAGGGCAGAGCAAAGGGGCAAACATGCCCAGCGATGGAGAGCTTTGAAGAGGCCTTCAGGGAGGGAGCCTGGAAGTGGTGGAAGAGGCCTTCAGTAGGGAGAATGGAGAGCAGAGGGGCAAGCAAACCAACCAACGGCTTGCCCTAGCAGAGGAAGAAAGGAGACCAAAGATTTAGCAGAGGAAGAAGTAAATGTAGAGGAACAAAGCAGGAAGGGAGGAGAGGGGGGAGGTCACCAGACTACCGAAGGGAGTGGATGAGGGATGGGACCTCGTCGGAGGTGGTAGGGGAGCTTGGCGGTGGCCGGCACAACCGTGCAATGAGGGGTGGCGGGCGGCACAATGAGGGGCGGCGGCTAGGGTTGAAGGGGCAGCCGAGCGCCCTTGGTCCGACCCCTCTGCCGATTTATTTGACCTAGGCGCAATCCCAAAATCGTGATGTGGACGCCCGCCCAAAATCGTGCCGTGGACGCCACAAAGTCCTAGGTGCCCGCCTAGATGTCCAAGGTGAGGCGAGCATCCATGGCGACCAACCATGGTTTGGTTGCTTGGAATGAGATATGGATGGCATGAATTGATGCAAGGTATGCTGTTTGGTTGCTTGTAGGCCATAGGAGTGGTCTCACCATGCACTAAGGGTGGTGAAATTACCTCCTCGGTTGGGTGGTTGGTGATTTATTTGACAAAGTCCTGTTGAATGCAAGTGTGACTGTATATTTGGCTAAGTCCTGTACCAGCCGTTCAATTTGCTTAATATATGGCAATAATTTTGTCTTATCAATCAAGTACTAATCTCAATAATTAATTCAAGTATAGCTCTAATAGCTATGCCGTGCCATAAGTTTAGAGTCATCCAACCAGGACCATGTGAACAAAGTTTGCATGGAGAACTACACAACTTGACATTACTCAGATTCATCCATCAAATTGCATCTGACATTAATCAGATTCATCCAGAAAAGTGTCATCCCAATAGGTTTTAATCAGCATACATGACACAGCTGCTACGGGTAGAGTACTTTGTACAATAGGAAAATAATAACCACAAATTGAGCAATGATCAGTGCATCTTTCCATTCAGAAAACCAATGACGTGAGGGCATGCAGTACTTTGCATCATTGCCCTTCAAGTACTGAACAGATGGTCCATATGAAGCATAATATGCATTGTACTTAGCAGTGGCCATCTCTTGTGTTGCATACCCCTTATAAAGGTTAGCTAGAGTGACTTTGGTTATGCCCCACAACGTGGATAAACATTGCCGTTTGTTCCTGGATAGAACTATGCATGCTATCCCGCAATAACTCTTTTATCTCTAAACAATTGGCACAAGTGGAAAAAGGGGGACCTTCTCATCCTTAGCAGTTCCACACACTGGACATCATCATATTCATAGATAAAACGCAGGTTAACCTACCTGTCTATGTCTCTGTCCAGCATGTGGTCATAGATCACACCATGGGTAGCATGTAGACGACGTCTAAACCACACAGACATGTAGGCAGCAATAGTAGCTATGAGGGCAACAGCTCTCACAGTTAGGCGGCAGCGAATAGTTGCAAGATCCATCTCTATATGCAGTGCAACACGCACAGATTAGTTTCACAACACAAATATGATGAATGATTGTGGTTGTACTGCATAATTGCAACATCTCATACACAGCTACCAAAAATGATACCATGGCTGCCACATCCTAAGGATGTGCCTCCCAGTAGCATTGCTGGAATCATGACAATGGAAATATGCTCAGAATTTTGATGCCACATCAATTAATAGGTAAATGACAGATTGGTGGCAAAAAATCAACGAGTAAGTTCAGAGGGACCAACATCCAGTCATGCATAAGTTCAGAGTGACAAAGCATGCAGTCATAAGCAAGAACGAAACTAACAAGAAGCAAGAATTACTACATCCATGGACCCAAGCATTGCAAGATTATTGCTAGAACAAACAAAGCCAACAGATCTAAGCATGAGTACCACAAGTAATGAGGCTAGCACAAGCAAAACTAATAGACCTAAGCATGGTTGTCACGGCGTCGCCTAGTCATCACCTAATCGGAAAGGCGCTCCTGGGTGGACACCATGGAGGTTCGCCTTGACTTGGCCTGTTAGACGAGCGCCTAGGAATTTTGGGCATCCATGGCGTCGCTTGATTGTCCATGGCGAGTTTTTGGGCGACCGCCTTGCCAGGTGAGAGACACATAAGTGTTTATCTATGAGAGACACATGGGACAGAGAACTGAGAGAGAGCAATAGAGGCGACTCGAGATGGAACCCTAGCTGGCGCCGCCGTCATCCAAGAACCCTCCAGTGAGCTTCCTCACTCTCTCCACTTCTTCCTTATCTCTTTTGATGGCTGGTCTCCAGATTTGCAGCTGCAAGTACCTCTTCCTTCGCCTCCTTCGTTGTTTCTTTGTTCTTCTTCATTTGCTCCCCAATCTGCTCCACCTTGTTGCTCTATTGCTCATGTACTCTACTCTCTAGAGCAACCTTTACTCTGTGCTATGCTGTTCTCTTCTCTAGTGTGTAGAAGTACAACCAACTATGTTCTGGACTTCTCTAGTTTGATGTTAGTCAACCCCTTTAGTTCGCCGTATCTCGCCTTGAGGACGCCATGGCTTCCCGGAGCCTCTCAGACGCCGTGGTCGCCAAGTACACCGTGACAACCATGGACCTAAGCAAAAGTATCAATGATATCACAATTGTGAGAACTGGATCCAAGCATGAAGAAGTTCAAGTAACGCTACCACAAGCAAACTGATGAATAACCACAACCAAATAAACACGAGATTAAAATGAGGCATACAGGGAAAGACTACGACAGTGAAAGAGGGCAAAAGGATGAAAAGGGGGAACAAATATCCTAGATCTACCGGTTGCAGATGAGGGTGGAGGAGGTCGTACCGAGGAGAGCTTGTCGGACCACTCTCTAACAAGCCAGAGTCGGAAACGGGGAGGAGATGATCTTGGAGGTGAGATGGATGAGGGGCAGTGGTGGTGATGTTGCGCAGGAGCGAGGAAGAGGTTGCACCGAGGAGAGCTTGTCAGACCACTGTCTAACAAGCCAAAGTTGAAAACGTGGAGATTAGCTCGGAGGTGAGAAGGATGAGGGGCAGTGGTGGTGATGTTGCGCAGGAGTGAGGAGGTGAATGATTGGAGGCGCAAGTGGGAAGTCGTGATAACCCTAACACCATCGCCTGCATCCCACCATGCACCCACGTGGGCACTCGACATCCACCAGCCTATGTCCCATAGTGAAGCTTAATTCCTGCGTTCCTCGTTGGCCAGGTTCAAGGGGGAATGTTGCATCTGCAGGGACTGGCTCGGGAGAGAGCCCAGGCATCCAAACACCCGTGTTTTGCACCTGGTGGGCCTGGCCGGGGCTTGAGGCAGCCAACCAATCACACCCGAAGAAGCTCAACCTGTATCATATTTTTCCGGATAGCACCACATTTTTGTCAATCTTTCTATTTGCATAACAGCATAAGTACCGATGTAGTTTATTGTATGTATATGAGTGCTTATTGGATTAGAGCATGAAAAAAAAAAGATTTTTATAGTTACTCTTGTAGATAATTGCATTGCCATGGTACCAGTCAGAAATATCCAACTTTTGACTGGTTTTGGCATGGATGGCAGTAGTTAGGTGAGTAAATTGATGAATTTATGTCCCATGTTTGATATGCAAATGATGGTATATCTAGCTACATGTAAGTGAATACTGACATTTGGTTATCTTCGGCCCAACATGAATTGGAATAAGACCTTGTTAGAGAACAGAAGTTGATGCAGGAATTGTCTCTGGAGATTTGTTGACTTGGTTCAGCAAGAGACGAGAATAAATTAAATTAATGTTTATGTGTTCTCTCTTCTGGAGGTAGAATAGTATTGCATGTTTTACTATGATCGTATTTGTCTAAGTGGATGGTGTTGATATATGTTTTCTCATTTCTATACTATTTTTTCCCTCTACATGCTGAGTTTGTTCCCCTGTTTGCAGTTGAATAGCTTTCGTCCAGAGTTCAGATCTGGTCTGGATGCTTTGACCAAATTTGTGTTTGATCGAACAAGGCCTAAACAACTTGGAGCTAGTACCATGACAGGCCCCATCCTTGCTGGATTGACACAATCATTTCTTGATGCCATTAATACTGGTGCTGTCCCAACAATATCTTCATCATGGCAGGTACATCAGAATTGATGATTGCATTACGACTTATGTTGATCTTTTTCCGTATGTTGTGCAACCAATCTTTGGTGTTACTTGCAGCTTAATTACTACAATGCTATTGGGGAACTGACCTAATCTGCAGTGTATCTGTTTATGAGTTGGCTCTATCAACTTTTTTTTGGCCATTTTGCGGTTATTATGTTGTGCTGCGCTGCGTTTATTTAAAACCTGCTGTGAATAAGAAACTGTAAAAAAACCGGTGCGCTGTTTGGCAAATTAGATTGTAGTTTAATTAATTATGTTATCCAATAATTAAGCCTTCTATATTTCCTCTCGCATGAATTTTTTTCTAAGCTAACTACAATATCTTCTGTTATTTAGAGCACAATAATATCTCCTTTTGCAATGTGGTTTACAAAAAGCTACTGGCCAAACACCTAAATATGTAAAAGTGGTTCCACCTCAATGCCAAATGGAATCTGAACCCTCTAAAGCATTTAAACTGTTGTAGAGTTTATTGGTGTTTGCTTTATAAATCTTATGCAATTGGTTTTTTTTTGTACTGATACCATTTTTTTTTTCTATTGGTGACTATGAAGTTATAGTTGGCATTTTATGAGTTAATCACCCTAAAGTAACTGCTTACTGGAGTAAGGAATTTTGAGATAAAATGCGAAAGAACAGCTCTATTTTAAAAGTACAGACTAGACTATTGACGTGAATTTGCGATGGATGAAAAGTCTCTTTGACCTATTTAGACAAATGCAGAACATAGATAGAGATACGAAGTGACAATAGTGGTTTGCAATTATAGGTTAGTGGAGTAATGATGAACTGTTCTATCATTGTTGTCTCTTTCTACAATTCAGTTATCATCCTTATCTGATTTCTGATAAGGAGGAAGTTATCTGATATTTTTTTAGTTGTGCAGAGTGTGGAGGAAACAGAATGTCGAAGGGCATATGATTCTGCGGTTGATGCTTACAATTCTTCTTTTGACCGCAAGAAAACAGAAGAAGAGGTGGATATTGCTAATATACGAGTTGTAACAGTTTTCTTGGAAGGTGCTGATTAGTGGGTGGTTTCAGGATGCTTTGAGAGAAGCACATGAAGATGCAATGAGGAAGGCTGTTAGTGTTTTTAATTCTTCTGCTGTTGGTGCTGGGTCAGCTTGTTTGAAATTTGAAAAGCTTCTTCAAAGTTCTCTTATAAAGGCCTTTGAGGTGACTTCACACTCCTGATCTGCCTCTTGACTTGAACATGCCTGCTACTGTTTGTCTCTCTTACTCATGAACATTCCATTGATCAATGTCTGCTAATTGTTAAAGTGAGTGAGTTCTTAAGTGTGAGCCAGCAGGCTAAACGATAATGACATGAACGTAGGATTACAAAAGGAATACTTTTCTGGAGGCTGATGTGCAATGTTCAAATAGAATACAGAGCATGGAGTCAAAGGTATGGGCAGCATGTAACCGTCCTGATGCAAAGTTGGATGAGATAGTCGGGGTAAGACATTTATGAAATTCTCTGCAGACTCAAAACAAATGGCATACCCTATTCTTCATTTTTGTTTAAAATTCAATGATATGCACATGTAATTATCTTCTGTTTGATACAATGCAGCTCCTTGATGACCTCCTTGCGGAGTATGAGTCAACATCTTATGGTCCTGGAAAATGGAAAAAGCTAGCTGCGTTTCTACAGCAGTGGTATGTAACTTTTCCCATAATGCATAGTGTGAACTTGATTCATTTGGAAAGCTGAGACCCATGAATTTATGCTGTTTAAGTTGGCAGCATGATATGACATGATTACATCTCACCATTGACACTTTTAGGAGCTAAATTGATCCTTTGTTATCATACTTACGCTATGTATGCCATTGAACATCTTAAGCAGGCATCCCTCCATTTTCCTTTGCTCGTGGCTTGACTTAAGTTTCATTTTTGTGGAATGGTTACTGCAGTTTGTCAGGTCCAGTGCTAGATCTTTTCAGAAGACAGTTGGAGCATATAGATGCTGAGAGGAATGCCCTGAGATTGAAATGCAATTCAAGTGATGATAAGTTGGCATTGCTCAGGAAGCAACTCGAGGCTAGTGAGGGGCACAGAGCTGAGTATTTAAGGCGCTACGAGGAATCTATCAATGATAAGCAGAAAATTTCAAAGGATTACTCTGTTCGTATCGCTGAACTTCAGAACAAGAGTAGCAAGTTGGAAGAACGGTGTATGAGCTTGTCTTCCGTTCTTGAACACGCAAAACGCGAATCTGATGATTGGAAGAGCAAATATGATCACAATCTTTTACAGCAGAAGGCAGATGAAAGCAAGTTAAAATCCCAAATTGCTTCTCTGGAGTCTAGGACGAATATCAGCGAGGGCAGATTATCTGCTGTACGAGAGCAGGCTGAGTCTGCTCAAGAGGAGGCGTCAGAGTGGAAACGTAAATATGAAGTTGCTGTCGGTGAGGCCAATACAGCTCTGCAGAGAGCGGCTGTAGCACAGGAACGCACAAATAAGAAAGTGCAAGAAAGGGAAGATGCTTTGAGGGCTGAACTTGCTCACCAACTGTCCGAGAAGGTAATCCTTTCTCTTGATCTTTGATAGTTTTTTACTTTTAATTCTTACAAGTGCTTGGTTGCGTACTTATGCTTGTTCAATGTTATCAACAGGAAGAAGAAATAGCAAGATTAAACGCAAAAATTAACCAAATTGAAATTCACGCTACAAGTTTGATCTCGAGGCTTGAGGTCTCTCTCTTTCTCTATCTCTCTATCTCGCTCGCTCTCTCACACACACAAAATAATAATCTCTCATTTCTGTCATTATCAAATTCAGGCTACTAAAGCAAAGTTGAAGAACCATGAGTCAGACTCGTTGGCTTTGAAAGAAGAGATCAGATTGTTGACTGATAACTTGGAGTCTATTAAAACTGAAGCTCAGTCACGTGAGAAGGAAGTAAGGATCCTGGAACAGGAAAAAAACCATCTTCAGGAAAAGTATCTATCCGAGTGCAAAAAGTTCGATGAGGCAGATAGGAGGTGCAAGGAAGCTGAAAGGGAGGCTAAACGAGCAACAGAATTGGCTGACTTAGCTCGTGTAGAAGCTGCTGCTGCTCAGAAGGATAAGGGTGAATCTCAGCGTCTTGCCATGGAGAGACTTGCATTAATAGAAAGAATGGAGAGGCAGGTTGAAAGTCTACAGAGAGAGAAGAATAAGATAGTGGAAGAAATTGAGCAACTTCGTCAATCTGAGATGGATGCCGTATCCAAGGTCGCATTGCTTGAAAAAAGTGTTGATGAGCGGGAAAAGGACATTGATGAGATGATGCAACAGAATAATCAGCAAAGATCCAGCACGGTGCAAGTGCTTGAAAGTTTACTGGCAACAGAACGGGAAGCTTGCGCTGAAGCTAATAGGAGGGCTGAGGCCTTGTCATTGCAGTTGCAAGCAACTCAAGGTAAACTGGATATGCTCCAGCAAGAGCTGACATCTGTTCGGCTCAACGAAACCGCACTTGACAGCAAGCTTAAGGCTTCGCATGCAAGGCGCTTGCGGGGTGAAGGTACCGAGTCTGTCCATGATATGGACATCGACGATGACAACAATGGAAGGCAAAGAAAAAGATCAAAAAGCACAACAAGCCCGTTTAAAAACAATCACACCGATGATGGTGGATCTGTATTTATAGGAGAAGATACTAACAACGGGAGCCACCAAGCGCAGGAGACAGAGACTGAAGACCACACCAAGTTCACTGTACTGAAATTGAAGCAGGAGCTCACTAAGCATGGGTTTGGTGCTCAACTGCTGCAGCTGAAGAATCCCAACAAGAAGGACATCGTCGCCTTATATGAGAAGCATGTCATTGGCAAGTAATTGGTTGCTCAACAGTATTACGTAATGATCCTCTCAATGCGTGCTAGATTTTCATATCGCGTTGAATGTTTGATGACACGATTTAGGTGAAAGTGTGAAACAGCTAATGTAACTTTGCCCGAAACTCTGGTTTGTGCGCTTGTTAACTGGTGCAGTTTATTTCGCCTGCATCATTGGCAAGTTGTACCTGTTTGCAGTCAGAAATGTAGTTTGAAAAAAAGAAAAATGCATGGCAGGTCCTTAAGTCGAGTGTTGTGTCATTTAGATCCTTGTACTCTCAAAATGCCTATCTAGGTCCTTAAAAGTGCGTTTAGTCTACCACCCGGCATCCAAAACAGACCAGGATGGACATCGCTGCTTCTGTGGCCGTCCACTTGTTGCCACATCTGACGTAAGGTGCACGTGAGAATCACGCGAGGACTAGCTGAAGGGTTACGAGTGGTTTGTTGGTTTGCATAAAACACGCGTGTTCATTCATAATTTCACACTTCTCTGTCCATCTTGTTCACGTCTGTGGCAATGGCAACTTGGGCTTAGGGGGTGGCAACCGAAGGGGGCGACCGTCGTGCGGCAGGAGGGACTGTGTCGGAATTCGAATATGTAAATCTGGATTCTCTGTATATATTACACTAGCCTAAGATCATACTAGTGCACACAGGCTCAACATAGATGTTATCACAATCATACACAGCAAAATATAGAATAAACTCCATTAAATAATAACTGTTGCCTTACATGATTATTGTCTCGCAAGACTTAACTAGGAAATAGCAAATATGCGGCAGCGGAAATAAAGTAAACGTAGTAGCTCCCCAGTTCACCACAGGCAACTGACGAGGCTCGGACCCTAAACAATCGCATCATCACGATACTCCTCCTCCATGACTGCGTAGTCTCTTCCTCTTCTGAAGTTGTTGTGGGGTGAATACATAAATCACTCAACAAGTTGTGCACATAAATGCAAGTCTAATATTCTATATGTATGGCTTATTTCAAGGAATGGCTAACATGGCTATTTGCATTAAAGCAGCATTTATAGAAGAATACAGTAATTAGATTGAAAAGACAGTAAAATAAATAACAATAATAACTATATTCAACTTTTCAAGTAAACAAGGTATTCCATCCTAAGTCAAGTTTCCAATTTTTCATGGCAACATGCCATCCCAACAAGTTTTCATTTAATAAAAGTCTAACCCTTAGCTGTAATTCCTGAGCATTGCTCAATACCGTGAGCACAGCTATTCGAACAGATTTTACACTCTGCAGAGGTTATGCACTTTACCCACACGATACAACCAAATACTACAAAGACGAGTGGCCGTAACAAAGTTTTTACAATGCTCTGCCTAGACCCAGTACTGTTCGCTAAGGTTTCAATACTGAAGGGTTACACCACAACAGGGCCCCCTCTTGCGCCATGTGAATCTATCCAATCCTGGAACTCACTACACACCACATCTAGACATTACAAATTAGTCGGCTAGGCTATCCCATTTCAGACGTGTGGTTGCATGAAAGACTCAAGTCAAAGACTTGTAAGGTTAAGTCCCTAGAGTGATCGAAGCAAGACTTCTACATGCCGTCTGCCCATCGGGCCCACCTTGGCATGCTCGCCCCTTGCCACTTGCTCCAATCTAAATGATTACCACCCCAGTTGATTACCAAGCACCATGTGCCATCAACAATTCAACATCGTTGCGTGACATCCCTCGTCATTACAACTCAATCTCATTGTGTGACAACTCATGACACACCAAGTTCCATAACATTATTCCATATTCCATTAGTCAAAATTAACTTTCAATATTCCAAGTATGTGATATGTACGTGGTATGGCTAAGCAACTAATATGATCTAACCATCCCATGTTAATTATTAATGTTAACCAACTATAGTGAACCAATCTAGGGTGACAATAGATCATGGCATACAAATGATAAGTTAGGGTATAGATCAATTGGTATATTAACTAAGTACCAATTTAATTAAAAACAATTGTATATGTGAAATAGCATGCAATAAAGTAAAACAATATAGCGATTTTATAAACATGGGTTCAACATGATCAAAGCACAACTTGCTTTGAAATAGATTCTGATCTTGCTCTGAACTTGGGTCTTGAAGCAAAGAATCCTCCTCCGGAACATCGAGCAACTCAACGTCTACGCGAATCGAGACAAGAATAGCAAATAAACACCAAAACAGAGAGAAAACAGACTCTAAGAATCAAATAAAATTCACCATTAAATAGATCTTGATTTTATAAATTTTTATAAATTTGAATCACCCAAATCCGAGTTCAATTACAAAAGTTATAGCTATTCAAAGTTTGAATAAATTCTGAAAATAGAAATTCCGAATTTCCCAAATTATTTTTATAAAGAAAAATCTCATTATTGTGCCAGCGACACGTGGACCAATCACGGGTCGCCATGTCGCCTCGGTACACAGACCCGATCCACGGAACCTCCTCTGGTACACCGTGAACCCGGCGCACGGCGCTTCGGTTCCCGCACTACCACGCGTCACACATCTGCGCGACGATCAAATGGTCACCAATCTACGCCTACGCGGCACTATCTCGACCGCTCGGTTTAGATCTAACGGCTCACAAAAGAAGATGAGTTTTACTGATTGATGAGGCGACGCAGCACGATCTCGATGGTTCGATGAAGATCCGACGGTTGCGCGAAGCTTCGATTTCCGGTGATGTTGCGGCGGCACTTTGCTCCCGGAGGCGAAGACGATGACCCACCCGACGGCGAACCAGGATTTTCTAGCAACGAATAATTGGCGGCTCCGATGCGTCTTGACGCGCCAAGTCCAGAACTAGAACCCACACTGCGGCTCCCAACTTGACGGCGGCGGAAAACGAAGAAAATCGCGGCGGCGCTTCAGGAACTTCGGCGAGCTCTAGCGCACGAACGATGGCGGCACGGGCAACGGCGGCTAGGGCTACGGGTGCGCGCTGGAACGGCGAACCTCGAGGGTCTCCCACGCCTTTTATAGCCTTGGCGAGCGCACGAAAAAGGCAACCCTAAGTCTACGCGGCGGCGGCGGCGAATCGGCGACGAATCTGGAATCTTGATCGGAGATGAGGACTGAGGACCGTCTGATCTGCGATAAATGGCCGCGATTACTTCCGAGACGATACGATCCGATTCGCTCTTTCCAAAACCGACGGATACGATCTATCCTTTCCAAACCAACGCGACTCCACCTTCATTGTCCGATCTTGATCTAGCGGCTCACAAGCGCCAGGGTTTTCGACTCCCTCTGCAAATCACGAGCGTTCCTTCGCGATCCAACAGCCGATCACCACTGATGACGCGGCTTGATGAGGACCGTGCGATGGAGATCCAACGGCTGATCGCGTCGACGGGGGCCGAACGGCCCGCACAACGATGGTTGTCAAGGCGCGATCTTGAGCTCTGACCCAAGATCTTATTCACAACGATTTTTCTCGGGTTTCTCTTTTAAATTAATTAAAGAAATTATTTTAATTTGTTTTAGGCTATAAAAATATCAGAAAAAATCTTAGAAAACTCTCATAAATAATTTGAGACAGTTTGAACTTAAATAAAATATTTTTGGCAAAAACTCTATATAAATTTTATATACATATAATTAGTTTCCACCAAAGGGCAATATACTTAATTTAAAATAAATTTGAATAAATTCGAGAAAAATCCAATAAATTCAGAAAAAATCACAGAATGCTCAATTAACAATAAAATAATATTATAGGCAAATTTTTGGGATATTACAGACAGCCGTGGGAGGACATGTAACGTCTCAATTTTTGAGCCTATTAAAGTCTTTCATCAAAATAGAAATTTCTAAAAAAATTTGGATTTTCTTGATTCAATTAAAGCTTAAAATAGAATTTCTAAAAATAAAACGATCTGATGTGCACATTTGATTCTTGTTCATCTTATGCCTTGGTTGAACTCAACCATTTCGCCTGGCTTCTTTGACCGTTCTAAATCTTAGCTCTCTTAATCAAGTCTCGGTCCTATATCTATTGACGATAGTCGACTCCAAACAACATACACAACAATAAACCAAACAACCATTTTCCGGGCACTAGTTCCTCTCAACTTGACCCTATCCATATGCTCTAAGAACACATCACAACTCAACACCACTCAACATACCACATCACACACCTGACGGTTAGACTGCCTGCTGGTCTAACTGCCAAGGATGATTTGACCGCTAGCACCATGCTGGTTAGATCGCCAAACATGGCCGATCTGACCGTTGGTGCAACACCGATCAGACCGCTACCTTTCAGCCAATCTGACCGCCACACTATGGCCGGTTAGACCGCCGCATCCATTTTGGTCTGATCGCTAGAGGCTGAAACTCATCTCACATTTGTCAATTACTCATCACAGCACAAAGATGACCACCAGATCGCCTCACATAAGGAATCGTGCCTTCCTCGGATCGCCGCCCGGTCAAAACCCTTTGGGATTTGGGCGAAGTCAGGAAAGGGGGGTTAATTGCATTTTTTTTTCATCCGGCTCATTAAGGTGACGTGGCAACAGGTGGATGGCCACATAAGCAGCGTTGTCCATGCTAGATTGTTTTGGATGTGAAGTGGTACACTAAACGCACTTTAAGAACTTAGATATGCATTTTGAGAGTACAGGGACCTAGATGACATAGACGCGCCAGTTCAAGGACCTACCATACATTTTACCCAAAAACACCAATCATCTTGCACTAGCGTTTTTTCTGCTAACAAAATAATCAGCAGATCTACAAATACCTCGTAAAAAAGCAAATCTAGGAATGCGACTTGTACTAATATATAGTTGAACAGAGAGATAGTAGGACTGATTTCTACTGGTAGAACATAAACCATCCGAACTACCCAAAGGGATGACCGGTGTATCTCTACTCTATAGAGCATGGATACCTTTTTCATATCCAAAGAACGGAGAAATTATTACATTTCACAGTATCAAGTTAGAAATGGAGTACTACCCAGCACAGCGTGGTGTTCAGACATATTCAACAGAACAATAACAGCTTAAAAGAAAAGGTAAATAATTGATAAATGAAAGTAAGTTGAGTGTAATGAACATGATGATGCTCCTAGGACACTCGCAACATCTTGATGACTTGTGCTCTAGCAATTCAGGCCACGCACAATCCACTGAATTGTTCCTAATTTGGCACCGATATGAATGGATTCATTTGTATAATTGCATTTCTTCAAGGACCAAAGCTATTCCTTCCTGCGTGCACTGCAAAGTTTGGCATGAAGTGAGCAGCAGCCGCCGCAGAAGGTGCCCTGTTATTTGGGGGCCCCTGGTTGTACCCCATTATTGACGGGTTGTAGAATTCTACAACGTTTGCTTCCTCGAGAACGCCATTGCCAACATCTTGATGACCGGCAGCAAGCGCACCGTGAACGGAGTTGTTGTTCCCGGCGGTGGCGGCCTCCTTGGAGCCGCACTGCCTGGGCTGCGTCTGGAAGAAGACCTTGGAGACGACGAGCTCGCCGTCCCTCTCCTCCTCGTCGGAGCCGAGGTGGTACTGGTGCATGACCCAATTCGTCTTCTCGGGCTTGCGTTGCTTGCCGTAGTTGGTGTAGAGGACCAGGATCTTCTTGTAGCCCCTGGGCCTGCCGTTGGCGAGGACCGGCCTCGTCTTGCCGGTCTTGTGCCACCGCGTCTCGCCGCCGTCCTCGTCGCTGTGCACCTTCCGCCGCTTCCTCGTCCCCGTCGTGTACGCCTTCGACGGCCGGTGGAAGAAGTGCCGGACCAGGCCGTCCTTGCTCACACCTGAAAATCCACAGAATTATAACATCGCATACGCGCGCGAGCACACATATATCTATGGCTGTGCATACATACGTACGTACGTACCGGGAAGCCTCTCGGGATGGGTGTAGCAGATGCCGTTCTCGCCCTCGATGGTGGGGATGAACTCGTCGACGAGGGGGTGCACATTCCGGGAGTCCGGCCTCACCTTGCCCTCCAAGTGCTCCAGCAGCTCCTGGTCCGTCGGATCGAACTTCACGCCGGCCGGCAGCCCCGGCAAGTCTTGGATCGTCGTAATCTCCTGAAATTTAATTCGTTTGATGCACGCAAGCACGTTAACACTGCTGATTTAGACTAGTGCAACAATCATCTCTGACAAAACAAACCTAACATGAAGCATGATCTTACATGAATTAATGCAAACTAGTACCAGAAAGTCCAGCAAGACAAACTAACGCACATTGATCTAGACATAACTCACGGTGGAAGCCCACCTGTGGCCCAACTGCATGCATGCATCCCATTAGCCGCTGTGACTTGACTTGGCAACAAGTGCTCGGAATTCGGAAACCATTTATGCATGTTATATATAATTAACGCGTGCACGTACACTTGCAAGCTGCCACACCCACATATACCGATATACGCAGGAAGAAGATCAGAACACGAACATACATGCATGCATGCACCCCATGCCTTTGGTCTAACGCTCGCTAAGTTAAAATCCGCTCAAGATCACGAGCATACGGCCGGGAATTAGCTTAGACGGCCAGCGCGCCGCGCGTGGATGCTTACCTGTTCGTACAGTGCACGGTGCCCGCACGACGGGCACATGTTGACCAGGTCGGCAAGCGACGCCGCTGACTTCTTGCCCGCCGCGGCGGCCACGGCGGCGGCGGGGGACAAACTGTTGTCCACGGCGGCGCGGACGTCGTCGAAGCTGTTGCACCACGTCATCATCCTCGATCGATCTTCTCACGGTAGGCCTAGCTACCTAGTTCAATTTCCTAGATCTCTCTACACTTTTGCAGAACACTGGTTAGTGTACGAGCCCCCATAACAGGCAAAACTAAGGTTGGGCAGGGCTGGAGAGGACACTAACCGGATTAGAAGAAGGCTAGAGGCGTCTAGAGAGAGAAAGAGGGAAGAAACATAGGGGTCCTAGAAAGAGAAGAGAGGGGGAAAAGAAGGAAGCTTATAGGTTATACTTAGTTTGTCCCTGTTAAAAGCTACTTGTAATCAAACACCCCGTACTACCCCCCCTCTGTGATTTCTCTATCTTCAGTTGGTACAAGCAGGGAATACAACATGCATGCAATGCAACTTTTCCCTGTGGTTTGGTTCCCCAAGAAGATTGAGAGGGGCACTGCAAAGGGAAAGGAATCAAGGATACATGAGCCCAACAAGAGAGGGAGAGGGAGAGGTAGAGCTTTTCTTCCCTTTTTTTATGCGCCACAAAAAAACACAAGCACACACTAGGTAGATAGATGATGGCATGTTGCTAGCTTGGTCCTTCACGTATAGGCATGCAAATTTTTTCGTATACGTGAGAAGGAAACCAGGGCGGCGCGCGCCCGGATTCTCTGCGTGCGGCGGGCCGTCCTTTGGCAGTGTTAAAAGCAGCCGCGACACGCACACGACCGACATTCTCTTCTCTTGACTCGATCTATATATACGTGGTTGGTGAGGCCGTGCATGCAATGAAGATCACTGTAGGTTAAAAATATCAAAAACTGAAACCTGGTTGGTTGATCTGTTCCCCCCTTCATAAATGAAAACCACATTTGCAGAGAGATCATTACATAACAAACACGTGTGGAACATTGGAATGGGAGAGCACATTGGTTAGGTGCATGAAGGTATATATATCTATGCGCATCTTTGGATAGAGCACACGTGTGAAACTCATTTTTTGATCAGGGACAAAGATTCGATGCAGCTCTCTGCTCAGGACTCAGGAGAGGGTACGACTCTTTCTGAGGAGTAGGCTTACATTGATTTAATAAGATGCTCGGCCAGTATCAGATGAGTATATAACTCCTAGCTAAGACCTTCAATTCCTACACTCGCACCGGGTAAGCTTGCGATGGAATACGCGGGAGTCCATAACTAAAGGAAAACTTAGAAGGTTGTCATGCATGCGATCGAGTATGTGGAGTGGAGATGGGGCAACCCGGCCGATTCGTAGGACGTTCCACCGCACACAAGAGGATGAAGGGAGGAGGCGGCTTTAGACATGAGGTCGCCGTGGAGTGTCTTGCAAGACAAATAGTACCCCACAGCAGAAAAGGCGAGCTAGCTACGTGCATGTACATCCTCAAGCTTATTCATTCGTTCGTCATTCTTGCATATATATAATGGAGTCAGTATATATCATGCATGCATACTGCCTATATATTCCATGTATGTAGTGTATGTACGTGTAACAGAGTGCACACTGATTCTCAGGAAGTTAAGAGCTAACTTGGATGAGACAAGCTTAATTACGATGCATACTACACGTGTGCATGCATCATGTCCGGTTGTATCATGCAAGCTTAGCGATAAGCATGTTGGAAATTAATTTGCTGGTAGGTATTGCTGGCGTGGCAGGAACTGGTTGGCGGATTGACCCAACTTCGATCGATCTTTGGTTTGTAGCCACGAGCTGCTTATTGCTTTTAGGTGAGGCGAACTGCTACAAGGCGCCACGCTCCACGCCGTTTAGATATATACTAATCGTGTCCAATACTTAATCAAATTAATTATTGGAAAATATGCCAATGGAAAAACAATCCATCACGATTTTCTCTCGAACGCTAGAAATTCCCACTCTTATCGAAGGAAAAAGTGAAAAATTCACACCTTTCATTATGATGAATCTAGGTTATAACAGTGCAGATTATATTAGAGCTACTACAATTGTACAAGAAGTATAATGTAAACATTAAAGTTGCACGATTATAGATCAACTATAAATATATATACAGTAGTATCTAACCACAATTACATGGGAAATATATATATGACTAGTCAATATATAGTTAAGATAGGACACACTAGTGTGAGTGCTCTTGGCGATCGATCGAGAGATAGTATGCCTCTATCAGAAAATGATTGGGTACCCCACAGTCCCACACTGCCACACACATATGGCGCCACCGAAGGAGCCAAAGACATATTTCTTTGCGACGTACTAGATATCAGTACTACAAGCTCTTGATAAATGATGACATGTCAAATCAGCAAAAAATTTAATTATCTACAAGATGAACTTGCAAAGCACTTGGTGATATATACGCAATATTATAATATTGTAGTTGGGATGTAGCATTTGATACAGATATGCAAAACGCACGCATTACAATGTAGACAGTAAATATGTAATTTCTTCTCGCCTGCCTCACAGGTGCATCTATACGTACACACTGCAGTTGCACCCATTTGTACCTCTGATTTATAGATTCGCTCCTCTTAGTTTACGTGGCATGGAAATTTCTCTGCTTTGGTAGACTACATATGCCAAGCTGCTACCGAATTGTGTATATACGAGCTGATTTGTTGCTAATGGAGGTGTGTAATTAATCTATATATCAAGTGTTTAACTAGCTTGTGGGAGAAGCTTTAGCTTCCTCCATCATGTTGAAAATGGTGACAAGTACTTTCTAATTGGAATTGATTGGACATTTTGTGGTGCCGTGTCAACTGTCAACGCATGATTAATTATTCAGTAGTGGGAAGACTTCACGGATGCAATCACCTATTCACCTATACATACTCCTTCCGTTTAATTATGACGTCAGTGCATGACTGTAAATGTACGTATGATATACGTTTTATTGTTTTAGAATTGGCAACATATATATACTATGCAATCGCCTTTTGTGGTGCACTCACACAATCACTTTTCATTTGGGCACCATATAAACATGGGAAAAAAACCCCAAAAAATAGACGATGTAATCTATAAAGTGTTCTAGAACCCTTTAAAATTTCAACTTCAAATTCAAAATGTGTTAGAAGAAGCAAAAAAAAAAGTTTGTTATGAACGGTAGCATTTGTCTTTTTCTTTTTCCCTTTTCTGTTTGATTTATCATGCCATGTTTTTCTCATTTTTATTACTATTAATGTAGAATGAATTTGAACCTGAACTTTTATACATATGTACAAAATTGAATAGTACATACAGAATCTTTTAGGAGTTTTTCATATTTATTTGGCGTTTAAATAGAAAGCGATTACATCAGTAGAACATACAAAGACTGATTGCACAACATATGCTGCCTTTAGAATTTGCATCGTCGATCCACAAGTTAATTCTGCACTAAAAAAACAAGTTGGGCATTAATTTATGTGAGTGATTACGAAGGAATGGTCAGTGAGTGGTGGTACACTGCACCCACCTTAAAGCAAAAATGGGTGCTTCGATCGTATGTACGTATGAGCTAGCTATTGGTATTGCTCTGATTTCTCGAACAAAATAATGCAGACGTCAACCTGATCATCCAGATATTACATGACATGGTCTACCGAGTTAAACCCAGGGAAAATAATAAAAGTTGACAGTACACACACATAAAGGAGATCGATCGATCGATGCTGCGCCTAGCTATACGAGGAAAACATTCTTAGGATCCTTTGATAGAGACAGGTCAAGAAGCCTAAAGCTTACACAGATGCGCGGATCGATCATGTTATGATTGATGCACGAAGAAAAGGAATCACATGATTAAAGCCTTATGCTGTCGTCTCTTGCAACTTTGCAATGCTCTCCAAGACGCCTGGTCCATGCTCTATGATGCAATGCAATGTGCTAGAATCTTTCCTAGCATGCCACAGAAAATCAATTGGGCTGGCAGGTAAAGGAACATTAGGCCCACTGCAGGAGGTTTGTCTTGGCAAAAAGCATTATACTTGTCGTGGCCTAAAGCACTTTGTTCCAATTACTATCCTTCCACCACTACAGAAAAGGACATCACTGTCGGATGAACATCAGCATCACTGCCGGATTTTGACCCGGCACTCCCTAACTGGCAGTGATAGTCGGGACTATCACTGCCGGTTCTTCGCCCGACAGTGATAATAATATCACTGCCGGTTTATATTATAAAACCGGCAGTGATAAGGATTATCACTGCCGGATTTTTATCCATAACGGGCAGTGATAATAACTTATCACTGTCGGTTGGTGGTATCACTGCCAGTTATTTCTCTAAAACCGACAGTGATAAGTACAGTGCCATATTCTCCTCCAAAACCGGTTACATAAATTTTTTTTTGTATTATATGTATGATGTGTATTTGTACTATATATATATTACACAGTACATTTATTACGGGCGGTATATTTTATGCATAATATTAACGAAGTATTGGTAAAGAATAATTCAAATATATTAAATCATCATAATATTTAACATTGAATACCGAATACTCATTTAATCATGACAATATTAATGAAGTATCGTAAAGCATAATTGAAATCTGATAAATCATTGTAATATTTAATTATTACATTGTTCATTGACAATCGTTCATATTTGATTAATTGTAGCGTGTGGCTCGTAAAACTCGCCCTTCGGGTTGATCACTTCTCGAGCGATGAACCCGACCATCCGCTCTCGAAGGGCTTCAACTTCACATCAAGTAAATTTGTTGGTCCGAGCTTCATGTATTGTCATTAAAGAAAATGATGCATTAATTAGTGTCGTAGTTTTTATAAAGAAAAGTATGCGTCAACATGTAATTATATACCATCTCGCCGTTGTAGTCGATCTTGTCGATCTAACGTGTGTATGTGTGTCATTAAGTAGTATGCACATAAATTGTTCCCTGCTGTTTGTCTTAGGCACGGAAAATCGGTTCTTATTCGAACTTCTTCGTGAATGGGCGGTACCGCGTGCTCTTCTTGCGGTATTTTGTATGCATACTGTGTATGGTTGTGAATACTCGTTAAACTTAATTAGGTGTAATTAAGTGCAATGGAATGAAAGATTACGGAGCAATAGCATAGCGACCGAGTTTACCTGTCTAGCAATTCTATTACTTCTTTGAAATCGTTTGTCGGTTTCCTCATTGAGTCCAACACAGTGATCGTGCTATCGTCTAACGTAATGACGAGAAGGATCCAGTGAAAGCTGCAGAAGCCCATTAGTCATGACATGGTGTTGCACATGAGATAAAACTGACTAGTAGGCAGGGAAACACGTACTGAAAGTTGTAGGGTAAAAGTACGTAGGTCTTGTCTTGTAACTTTAGCAGCGCCTTTAGTACGTACTCCTCGATCTCTCTCTCCGTCGATGGATCTTTAATAAGTTTGCAGTTGACAAGGCCGGGATCGAGGAATCCTACCCTTTCATTTAAGTCTGCTCTGAGTGTCATTGTCTCCATTCTACATAAGAAAGAAGTTAGACACTAAGTTTAAAGTGCGTGAATGTACAATACGAATTATACAAGAGACTTACAGAGTCCACATTCTTAATACAGACACGTCAAGAGCATCTCGTTGGTACAACTGGTATAACTCGGAGGTTTCTACCCAGAAAACTCCGTCCATATTGTGAAAATCCGTTTCTTTGTATTTGACGGGGAACGCGTCGTTTTTTGTCTCTTGGACAAACTGTCGATACCATTGATGTAGACGCCGTAATTGGGTCGTCAGTCTCTGCTCCTCGTTTGGATCCACCAATGCTTCCCCGTTAACGAACTTCTACCTTAGAGGAGGCCCCTGTCCTTTAGCACCCTTCTGGTCTGCAGCAGCAGCTCTTTTACCAACCTGTCCTTTAGATTTCTGCGTAGAGATGCGCTCGTAGTCTGATCGTTGGCTAGGTTGAGGAGATTGATTGCCGTCGATCATTTTAACGTCGCTATGTCTAGGAAGAAATCTCTTTTGGCGCTTCGATTTCAACTTTATCAGTCTTTGGCGTCTTTTGAAGTGAGTATCACGGCTGGCGTCTACTTCCTTTCTAGTTTCTTCTTCGGTCATGTCATATGCTCGTTTCTTACGGTTGTCTTTGGCTTCACGGATGTGGCACTTTTCCCGCCGACCGTGATGAATTTTGAGATCGTGTTGCTCTATCATTATTTTTCGGTGGTATTTGGAGCACGAGGTAGACTTTTTTCGGTGTGGAGGAGGACTTTTACTACCGGATAGGCCACGTCGTCATCATTATTATCATCATCGCCATTGTAGTCATCGGATAAAAACATTATGTAGCGCTTTCGCCACGCGATGAATGTGCCGAGCTTTGTCCAAGAGTATTTACGCCTTCCTCATTGGGGATCGTACCTCAACTTCACGGTAATTGTCAACCACACCGTCTCATCGATACTCGGCGTAGCCCTCGGGAATTTGGCGGTTATGCAACATCCGCCTCGCGCGCACGGCCAAGCCATCCCTTCACCACCTTAATGGTTATGTTCGCTGAAGCGGTGCGATCGCAGCGTGTCGGCTCTACGATTTTGTCCACGGAAAACTACAGGCGAATCCTCTTGGGAGCGCCACGGCGCAGGCGCTTTTATGAGCAATGGCGGGACTCGGAGGTCATGTGCGTGGCGTTCGCGAGGGCGCCGCTAGCATTTCTTGCATCTTTTGTATCATTCTTGAAATTGAATTTCCTTTACCGCATCCTTTCTTCTATTACTCGTACGTGCATCCAATCGTTCTTGTCTAGTTAGCTTCAGACGCTTATAGATAGAAGCGTCCTCTGGGAACGCCGCTTTCGGGCACCAAGCCAAACCTCTAGTACGACCAGGTGCTCTTTGTTACCAGTATGCGTGTTAGCTCGTCGTTCTCTCTTCTTGGTTGGAAGCGATACAGGTAGCTTGGGCATGGGCATCTGCGATCTTCTTGAAATTTCCTCTTCTTTCTCGCTCAAGCTTAAGCCGCCATCATCCGACATACTAGCTCCCCTCGCAAGCATCCAGTACTTTGATCTCGGGGCCATCTCGGACGTCGCAGGAACAACTCCACTAAGAATTAGCTCTTCTTCCCTTGCATCCCACTTGGGTACTTTCTTCACATAGCCACCGGTGCCTAGCGTATGGGGTAAGCGTTCTTGTCCGAATTTGCTTTGTTCTTTTCAACGATAGCTTTGGGCTTCATCGGACTTCTTATATTGCGAATTCATCCCAAAATTGCCTCAACCTCTGTGCGTATCAAAGTTCGGCGTTTGATCCTTCTTCACATACTCCTTATTGACTTTGTCTTCCAATTCTTCCGGAGATTCCCATGATGGCTAGTGCGTTTCTTCGCATGCTCCAACCGATCTTGGGAATTGGAACTTGGATGTCAAATCATCACAATGCTTCCTTGATTTCATCGGGAACATACGACGGGCAAATGCCACGACGTGTCCATGATTTGTAGGTGATGGGCACGTTATCTCTAGCTAGGACCCGCATGTCTTTGTTCGGTATGGCCCAAGCGGTGATCTTTGGTATAACGGGTTCGCCGATCGCATTAAGGTCCACGATCACCTTCGTTCACCCGTCCGCAACTTGTTAGGACCTCGTTGGCGATCTTTGTCTCGCCCACGTGATGTCCGGCCCGCATTTCGATTATTTCATTACTCGTCTAATCGGTATCGTGAGACCTAGGTGCGGAATAATTACCTCGTGCACGTTTGTTGCCTCGGTTTGTTGCAGTTGAGGAAGCTTGTCGGGCTTTGTTAGGGCTTTGGTTCAAATGCTCAGCGCCATCGTACGCTTGTTCTGATTAGCGCCATGTGCAGCTAATTTATCTAAAATTTAAAATTAACAAAGGCATGAGATGAATGTGATGGTATACGTATAAATTGGTCACGCACGAAGTTGTGGACCGAAATAGACTAATTATACGTACAATATAGAGAACAAAACTGACACATACAATATATAAGGTATTTATTACATGAATATAATAAATACAATGTATTGTTAAAACAACAAAAATCTCATTACATGAATATAACAAATACAATATAAAGTATTTATTACATGAATATAACAAATACAATATAAGGTATTTATTACATGAATATAATAAATACAACATAATAAAATCTCATGATGCTCCTAGAATCCAATATGCTTTGCCAACTTTAGCATCTCTGTTCAAGAAAAATCTCCTGCAAATCTTAGATTTCAAATGTTAAATCTAATTTGCATATAGTGTGAAGACTTCTACAAGATTCTTCATAACAAAACTTCACTAAGCTGGAAATAGCAACAAATTACATTTAATCAGGAGAGCAACCAATTGATCCTGAAAAATGTCAATGTATTGCTAATTGTGCGATTAAAAACTAAATAATTCAACAAGTTGAGTAAGTAATTGTTTATCTAAGTGTTATAGTTTAGTAAAGCAAAGAACAAATTAAGTAGCATAAAGAAATGTGTTCAGGAGATAAATTAAGTAGCATAAAGAAATGCGTCATGAAAATCATGATTCGGGAGAACTTGAGTATGCACACAATCTTTAGATTACAACCTTACAAGATATTCATATTACATCAACCTCAAATGATTGTTGGTATGCACACAATCTTTAGATTACAACCTTACAAGATATTCATATTACATCAACCTCAAATCCCAAAGATTCCAAAGGTAATTAGCAATCTTGTTTGATTTCCATATCAACTAAGAAGACCGCAACCCTCATCTTTGTTATGCTAAGCAAGCACGCACAATAGAAACACATCAAGAGCACAAAGATCATATTTTTCCGATAACAACAATTATGTAATCATATATCCCAAAGGTTCTTGCAGTTTAATTTATCGATGATTTTTTATCAAGACAAGGCAACTTGAGTTTAATTTATCGAGAGATTTCTTTATTGAAACATTTGTCATGCAAGCCTCAAGACAAGACAAATATATGATGCGGAGAAGCACCGCGCGGTGGAGGCCGGACGTCGAGGAGGTCGGCGCGGTGGAGGTGCGGAGGGCGGCGCCGGGGAGGAGGCGTGGCGCGGAGGACTAGTCGCGGAGGAGGCGGACGTCGAGGAGGTCGGCGCGGTGGAGGCGCAGCATGAGGAGGGCGCGCGGGGAGGAGGGCCGGCGTGGAGGACTAGTCGCGGAGGAGGGCCGGACGTCGAGGAGGGCCGGCGCGGTTGAGGCGCGGTGCGGAGGAGGGCCGGCGCGGGGAGGAGGACTAGGGCACAGAGTGTGGGAAAAACGGCGAAGTGTGGGAAGAAGACCGCGCGCTTCGTTTATATAGATATGACAATCACTGCCGGTTCACCAAAGAAATCCGGCAGTGATACCTAAACATCACTGCCGGATTTTTCTCTAGAACCGGCAGTGATATTGAGGTATTACTGCCGGTTCTAATTTCAACCGGCAGTGATACCTAAACCTCACTGCCGGATTTTTCTCTAGAACCGGCAGTGATGCGGGTGGGCCCTAAAAGTGAGTGGCTAAAGCCAAGCTCAAATTCAAACTAGCATAACTTTTGATATATAGCTCCAAAAAGATGAAGTAAATTTATAAATTTGTATAAAATCATGAAGTTTTAGAATATAGGAAACATTTATTTTTTTAATCAAAGAAAAATTAAGTGAATTACAAATTTGCTAAGAACCCTACATGGACTTTACATAAATACTATAACACCATGAGCATTAATTTGAATCTTTTTGATAAAGATTAACTTCAATGTGCTAGATATTAAAGTGTATCCAGTATATTACAACTGGAAGCATGTTCTCCATACAAAATAAAGTGTATCATATATTACAACTGGAAGCATGTTCTCTATACAAAATAAAGTATATCTGGTATATTATTACAACTAAGTAACGATTCGACCTTCGTTATGATCACGGCGTATGTATGTAGCTTCCTCATTTGTCTTCCATGAGACCTAGGTCGACGTTCTCATCAAAAGGAGGAAGCTCATCGAATTGGTTGTAGTCTTCCTAAATCGACTACATTGTCAACTCCGATAATTCTTCTTTTCCTTGAAGAACCACGTGGTGTTCTTTGTCGGTAGGTCCCGAACAAAAAGATTTGTGTGACGACATTAGCAAGGACGAATAGTTCTTCTCTGATCCGATGTGCTTGAAGTCCACGGTAGTGATACCGTACTTGTCGATGTTCACGCCCGTGAGGCGACCCATTGGCACCGAAAGAGAGGAACCTTCAAAGGCCCATAATCAAGCTCCCAAATCTCTTCTATGAATCCGTAGTAGGTGCATATTACCATTGCTATCGTAGGCATCTATACGGACTCATTGCTACGTTGGTGCTCTTGTTATCTTGTGCTCTCATATAAAATGTATATCCATTTATGTCGTATCCTTCAAATGTCGATTGTACATGACGGTCCACGAGACAGCAGCTCTCAAGCGAGCACACTCTGTCTATGTATGCATCATGTGTCTAAGCAACCAATCTCCAAAGTTATCTCTGTGGTATCGCGATCCAAACCTCGATTTAAATGGGTTTTTCCTTCTTAGCATATTCTTGTGCATATCAACATACTGTGCCGCTTCAACCGATTGGTCCAGGCGTAAAATGTGCTTGAATGAATGAAGCACGATCATTAGTCTGTTGCGATTTACGACCTAATGTCCCTTTGCCTGTAGCCTCCCCTCATGGCGAGATATTCTTGTGGCGGGCGCGGCGCGCTTGTTGAAGGTGAGAGATATGCTTGAGGCGCGTGGCTCGTCGCCGGGCCGTTAGGGTACCTGTTATTAGTATTCGTCGAGAAAGCGCCGGCGTTTTTGGCGGCAAGTAAATTTGTAAGTCTAAAGGTCGCGCGTTCCACTCCACGAATGGTTAGACTCGAGAGTCCAAGATGTATCTTGGTTGGTGAAAGTCCCTACTCCGATTCGGATGGCGTATTGTATTGCTTTGCACAACGTTTCTGATGATGGGCGCTAAATTACCTAATCTCCTCCTGTTCTCATGTGTTCGTCCCCTCTAGAATCGTTAGTCTGCCTCCTTTTATACTGAAGGAAGGCGGGTTACATCGAGAGTCGAGGATGGGCGGCGACCTATGCTAGGAGCTCGGTTCTTAAATCCCGTGGATGGTCGCCACACGTCTTGCCCATCTTTGGGTCGGTAGCTTTGGTGGTCGGGAGGTTAGGTATTCCCGGAAATAGCGATTTGCCCCTCTGTGATCCTTACGAATGTTGGCGTGCGGTGTGTGGCGTTGGCGCGCCTCGGGGGAGCGTGCGTTAAATCTTGTCGCAAGCCCGGTTGATGAAAGTGGAAGCTCGACTTGGCGATCACCAAACCTTCTAGGAAGGAGCCACCGCCCTTGTATAGTCACTCCGATTGACCTTGTTCGCGAGTGCGTGGCGGTAGGTCGATGAGGGCCCGACACGCGGCCCTCGCGTCTGTCACCTTGGTTCGGTCGGTCGGAGATCCCGCCCGCCAATGGGGTCGGGGCCTTTGTCCGATCGGAGGGAGATCCCGCCCGCCAAGGGGGTCGGGGCGCTGTTCGATCGGATTCGCTTCCTGGCCGGTCGGGAGCGGATGTCTTGTGTGGTCTCGCAGCGATTCGATTCGGTGGCGGGCGGGCGCGACTGTTGGGTGGAGATATGCTTGAGGCGGCTCGTCGCCGGGCCGTTAGGGTACCCTGTTATTAGTATTCAAGAAAGCGCCGGCGTTTTGGCCGGCAAGTAAATTTGTAAGTCTAAGGGTCGCGCGTTCCACTCCTGAATGGTTAGACTCGTGAGTCCAAGATGTATCTTGGTTGGTGAAAGTCCCTACTCCAGTTCGGATGGCCGTATTGTATTGCTTTGCACAACGTTTTAGAGATGAGGGCGCTAAATTACCTAATCTCCTCCTGTTCTCATGTGTTCGTCCCCTCTAGAATCGTTAGTCCTGCCTCCTTTTATCTGAAGGAAGGCGGGTTACATCGAGTCGGGGAAGGCGAGGCGACCTATGCTAGGAGCTCGGTCCTTCGTCACGTGGATTTGGTCGCCACACGTCTTGCCCATCTTTGGGTCGGTAGCTTTGGTGGTCGGGAGGTTAGGTATTCCCGGAAATAGCGTGCTTGCCCTCTCGTGATCCTTACGAATGTTGACGTGCGGTGTGTGGCGTTGGCGCTACCTCGGGAGGGCGTGCATTAAATCTTGACGCGATCGGTTGATGGGGTGGAAGCTCGACTTCAAAGCAATCACCAAACCTTCTAGGAAGGAGCCACCGCCTTGTATAGTCACTCCGATTGACCTTGTTCGCGAGTGCGTGGCGGTAGGTCGATGAGGGCCCGACACGCGGCCCTCGGCGTCTGTCACCTTGGTTCGGTCGGTCGGAGATCCGCCCGCCAAGAGGGTCGGGGCGTTGTCCGGTCGAGTCGGAGATCTCGCCCGCCAAGGGGTCGGGGCGTTGTCCGGTCGGATTCGCTTCCCTGGCCGGTCGGGGCGGATGTCTTGTGTGGTCTCGCAGCGATTCGGTCGGTGGCGGGCGGCGCGCGCTGTTGGGTGGAGATATGCTTGAGGCCGCTAGCTCGTCGCCGGGCGTTGGGGTACCCTGTTATTAGTATTCACATCGATGTCGACGCAGAATTCAATGACCTCCTCGGTTCCCCAACCTTGGTAATGCACCCTTCCGGCGATGTCGATTAAAAACATATTTCTTCACAACCCCCATGAACCCCTCGAAAGGGTACATCTGATGTAGAAACACAAGGCCAAGAAACCGTATCTCTTTCACAATATGAACAATGAGATGGACCATAATATCAAAAAGGATGGAGGAAGCACATCTCAAGACGACATAGAGTGTGGATCACATCTTCTCTGCGGTTTACCAGTTTCGTTGGATCAATGACCTTTTGTGAAATCGCATTGAAGAATGAACACAACTTTTAATTGGGTCTCGCACTTTCTTTGGCAGAACACCCCTAATTGCAACAGGAAGCATCTGTGTCATCATCACGTGGCAATCGTGAGACTTCATGCCAATTAATTTCAAGTCTTTCATTGAGACTAGCCTCTTCATGTTGGCAGAATAACCGGACGGTACCTTGACTCCGTGCAAGCATTCACACACGCTAATTTTCTCTTTCTTTCTAAGAGTGTAGCAAGCTGCCGAAAGGTACTTTTTTCCTTTACCCAAATCTTCATGATGTAGCTCCTTCCTGAGGTTCATATCTTCCAGGTCCATCCGTGCTTTGAGTGTATCTTTTGTTTTGCCAGGTATGTCTAGTAAAATACCGAGCAAGCTGTCACACACATTCTTCTCTATGTGCATAACGTCGATTGCATGTCGAACATCCAAGTGCGACCAATAAGGTAGGTCCATAAATCGATCTCTTTTTCCACAAAGGAGGCGTATCACGGGAACACGGACCGATGTAACTTTGGCTCCCTTTCCATGGATAATTTTAATATCCTTACTACGCAAATATCTCTTTGCCGCTGCGATGTTTTGGAGTCAAGTCGTCTCCTTTGTACCATCGAAACCTCTCTTTTTGTTGCGATACGGATGGTCCTTACGAAGGAATCTACGATGTCGCATGTAACACATTTTTCTGCAGTATTTCAGCCACCGGCTACCTGTATCACCCAAGCAATGGACGCATCCGTTGAATCCTTTGATAGTCTGGCCTGAAAGATTACCGAGAACAGGATAATCATTGATGGTTACGAACAACAATGCGTGTAGCATGAAGTACTCTCTTTTATACTCATCCCATAGACACACACCGTCGTTCCACAATAACAGAAGATCTTCAACCAGTGGTTTCAGGTACACATCGATATCGTTGCCAGGTTGCCTTGGCCCTTGGATCAGCAGCGGCATCATAATGTACTTTCGCTTCATACAAAGCCAAGGAGGAAGGTTGTAGATACATAAAGTCACCGGCCAAGTGCTATGACGACTGCTCATGTTGCCGAAAGGATTCATCCCATCCGTACTGAGCCCGAACATTATATTCCTCACATCACATGCAAAGTGTTTCTTGTATTTTGTATCAATGTTCCTCCACTGCTCAGAGTCAGCAGGGTGTCTGAGCATTCCATCCTTCTTACGCTCCTCAGCGTGCCATCGTAGCAATTGAGCATGCCTTTTGTTCGCAAACAGACGCTTCAGACGTGGGATTATAGGGAAATACCACAACACCTTGGTTGGGGGTCTTTTTTTCTTACGATGCACTTCAATGTCGGCATCACCGCGCTTATAGCGAGATGCCTTGCAAACGGGACACGCATCCAATTTTACAAACTCATTGCGATACAATACGCAATCGTTCGGACATGCGTGTATTTTCTATACTTCCAGTCCCAATGGGCAAACAATCTGCTTGGCCTGGTACGTGGTTGCTGGCAACACGTTTCCCTTTGGGAGAACGTCTCGCAGGAAAACTAACAACTCTGTGAAGCTCTTATCGGACCAACCATTGCTTGCCTTCAATTGCAGCAGCGTTAGCACAACATGCAGCTTTCTGAGGTCCTCCTTGCAGCCTAGGTACAAAGGTGTTGTAGAGTCCTTTACCATACGCTGGAACTTCTGAAAATCCCTTTCACTCGTGTGGTCCTCCTCCCCATCATGCAACATCTCTTCTAGATCATCTTCATGGTTATCGACGAGCGTATCATCTTGGGTGTCCACGAGCGTATCCTCGGCCATTGTGGAGTCGTTGTCTTCGTCATCATCATCAATCGGATGATCTTCACGTAAAATCTCATTTTCACCGTGCTCGATCCAACGGTATAGGCGGGCTTGAAACCCCTTCAAAGCAAGTGTGCGGATCGCCTCAAGATTAGAAAAGCGCTTCTCATTCTTGCAATCGACGACGGGCAACAAATGTAGTCCGTCGACTTAGTTGACTTGTACGCAGAGCGTACGCGCGTAAAACTATTCACACCGTTAAAGTACTCTCTATCGCGACGGTCGACTTCATACATCCATCTTGGTCCATCTCGCAAATATTTATAACAAATAAAATCTCAATAAATCAATAAGTGGTCACATATTATTTTATTCATTTCATTTGTTACGTCATCGCTAATTAAACAATAAATCTATTTCCAAATCTCACTATTAAAATCAATTAAATAATTGCTATTACTTATAATGGTCTGTCCGGCAAATTTGCATTACTTACAAAAAGTATTAAATTAATATACACCAAGTAAAGAAACAATACGTGTGGGCTGGGCCAAAACTACAATTTTGGCCCAAAAATATTTCTTAATTTTAGAATTGTTTTTTAATTTAATTAATCCATGAAGCAAGTTCCAATTATTAAAATTAGCAGACCAACTTAAAAAATTATGAAATTTTTTTGAGAAATTTTTTTCAGAAAGTTCCACAAATAATATAACATTTAAAAATCTATTTTCAAGGTTTTATCACATTTTAAATTTTCTCAAAAATTCAAAACTTCCTCTTAATACGAAAATATTTTAAACAATTAGCTAAAAAACATAAATACTCATAAATACATAATTTATTACTTGAAACATAATTCAACAAAGAATATAAATACTTTTTCTACACACATGACATCTAAATAGTTACATACAACGACAATTAATAATGTAGTGCTGTCGTACTTAATTAACAAATTAAACGCAATCACTAATTTGGTCCTCGTAAAAACATAAATTCAAGCTACATCTTAATCTCACTAATCACTGCACACATAAAAAGGTGGTGAACTCAAATCTAGTCTCTAAATTAGAGCTCTAATTGTGCTCATTATGCAATCGATAATTCTCACAGCCAACAACCATATAGAACGTAATATCCAACAAAAACCAACTACAAATAAAATGTACATCAAGATACGAACCGTAGATCACGAATTAGAAGTGAATTCTACCAAATTTGAGAGCAAAAATTCGCCCCCTCTCTTCCCCAACCGAGCAAGAACAGAGCTCAGGTGGGGCAAGTACGAAGGCTACTTATAGTGTCGAATTATCACTGACGGTTCTTTTTCAAGAACCGCGATGAAATATCGATGCGGTTGAATAATATTATTGGCGGTGATACTCTTTGCCGTTCAGCGTGAAAATTTAGGGTAAGCCTTATCGCTTCGGTTATTATTTATAAACCGTGATAATATAACACCGCCGGTTTTATAATATGAACCGGCGGTGATAATGCTCTCTCGGTCGCGGGAGAATTTAGGGCAAACTTATCACCGCCGGCTTTTATTTACAAACCGGCGGTGATATATTACCGACTTTGGATAAAATGAACCGGCGGTGATATTGCTTCACAGCGCTGAAATAAATATTGTGCCGGTTTTACTTGGAACCGACAGTGATAATACAATCACTGCCGGGTGGGACTCACCCGGCACTGATGAGGCGTCGCGGATATACCCATCTGTAGTAGTGTTCCCTTCGAGTATTGATCGCATAAACCGAGCAATGCCCGTATGTGCTGTTTCAGAACGACTGAGAACATGACGGAGCCTGGTCTATAGTCCATTGGGCTTTTCATGCAAGATGTTTACAGATTGTTGGGCCTGTATTTTCAGGGGTCATTTCTATTGGACCTCTTGTTCGTCCCAACTTCCAAGTGAAGAGTCGGAAAGTCTCGCTCCATCCTCCTCTCTCCGGCCAGAAGCACTACATGACGACCAACCCCCTCTCGGAGCCAGCCAAAGGGCCAAACGACAATCAGGCGGTCAGCAGAAACAACAATTAACGCGAGGGAGTCAGTACATGCGTAGCAGAAACAACAACTAACGCGAGGGAGTCCCAGTGCCCATCTGAATCCCGTCATGCCATGTCCAAACTCCCGGAAAAGATTCCCCATACCACGCTTGTTCCCTCGAACACGCACACACCTGCATATGACACCTACATACATATGTATCAAATCTTGCGATATCATACATGAATTTGCATAATCTGCATCGTGCCAAAGCTTCTCATGCATGACAAAAACGCACTAGCCGGATGGCCTGGAAGGCAGGCAGAGACTAGCATGTTGCCCCTTCCGTTACTCAACCGTGTGCGGTGTGGTGCGCGCGCGCTTGTTTGTGTCTAAGCGTGGCTGGAATGCAACCGAAAGTAACTGAAGGCGGAAGCGGCAAAAACTCCTCTCCCCTTATCGATCGATCTCTCTTGCAAGCAACTGAAAACTCCCGGATTTGTTTCGGTTAAGGTTCCTGTTTCTTGCAAGCCAAGTGCCAACCAACCCAAGACGCCCAGCACGCTCGATCCAATTCGCCGCCATGCATTGCACGCATTTCTCCCCTTAACCTTTAAATCCCCTTCCCCAGCTTCCCTTCCGTTCGCATGCAGCAGCATAGAGCCATAGATAAGTCACATTTTCTCCCGATTAACAGATAAGGAGAGTGCAAAGTAGTGCGAGGAAATCGGTGGCAATGGCAGCAACGGCGGCGGCAACGCAGCACGACGACGTGGAGTCGCAGCATGAATGTGATCGTGAGGTCCATGACGATGACTCGAAGCGGCCTCTCTTGGCGAAGCGATCCGTCCTCGACGACGATGGCGGTGGCATGAGCCCGGTGCAGAGGGCGATCAGCCAGACGTACCAGAGCACGGCGCACCTCGCCAAGTTGCTCCCGACGGGCACCGTGCTGGCGTTCCAGCTCTTGTCCCCCATCGTCTCGGACCAGGGTCATTGCATCCAGGCCAACCGGGCCATGACTGGCGCGCTCACGGTGCTCTGCGCGCTCTCTTGCTTCGTGCTCAGCTTCACGGACAGCTTCAGGGACGGCAAGGGCGCCGTGCGGTACGGATTCGCCACGTTCCGGGGGCTATGGGTCATCGACGGCGGCACCCCACTGGACCCGCAGGCCGCCGCCGGCTACAAGATACGGTTCTTGGACTTCGTGCACGCGGTGGTGTCCGTGATGATCTTCGCGGCGGTGGCGCTGTTCGATCAGAACGTGGTGTCGTGCTTCTACCCGGTGCCGTCCGAGGACACGAGGCAAGTGCTCACGGCGTTGCCCATCGCCATTGGAGTCATCGGGAGCATGCTGTTTGTGAGCTTCCCGACCACCCGCCATGGGATTGGGTTTCCTCTCTCACCGCACTAATTACGATGGGGGTGCTGTTTGTGTTCATTCTTCTTTCTAGTTCTTGTAAATAAATTACACGAACAGATTGTAAACACCGTCAAGCGGTGAAGAGAAGAAAGGAGACATTTTACCGGTTACCAAAATTTATATTGAGTTAATACTAAAAAGTAAAAAATAAAATAACAGATGAAGGTATCTCTTGATACTAACTCAATGTAAATATTGACACTTGTTCTACTTTCATATGCATCTATGAATTATACCTTTCCTAAAGCTTGCAGACTTCCCGACCAGGCAGCGATGCCACGTCACGTATTTTTCGAAAAGACCCTCGTGTTTTCCGGATTTGCGCGTCTCTCCCGCGAGCTACTGGCCGTTGATCCTTCGCGTGCATCTGGATCAGGCCGTTCGTACGAGGAGCGCCTCGGTTCTTCGTCGTCTCCCGTGTGCCTTTCCGTCACACCAGTACTTTTCTCGCCGTCTCCGCCTCCACTCATCGGCTCCCTCACCCGAAGCTTCTCCTCGCTATGTCGCCCTTTGCTGCATCGCTGTGGAGAGGCTTCGGCTCGTCACCCTTTGCTGCGCCTCATTGTGTTCGTCGGCTCCGTTGTCCTGAATCTCCCGTTTGCGTCTCGCTTTCTGCTGCCTTCTCGTCCGCTGCCTTCGGCTCGTCTTCCCGACTGCGCATACGTGCCCTGCCGGTGTGGCTTGGCTCTATGCGGCGAGCCATCGGCTTCTTCGGTGTGCGCGGATCACTGCTGCTTTCGGCTCCACAAATTCGACGGGTGCGTTGTTGGCCTTCGATCGCGCCACCCCCTCCTCCATCACGCTTGGGTTGCTGCCTGGCCAGATCGATTGCTTGTCTTCCGTTTGTGCTTTTAGGAATGGTGTTTGCTTCTTCCCTAATTTTATCTGCGAATTGCGGCTCCGTTTGCGTTTTTAGAGACGCTGTTTGCTTTTTCCCCCAATTTGTTCTATGGATTTTGACTCTTCTTTGCAGGCTCGTCGTCGATCGATTTTATCTAGGAAGCAACCGGTTGCTTCACGTCTCCTCCTTTGTGTTCGTTCCCTGATGATATTATCGCCTACTTTTATGTCCGTTCTTCCATTGCGTTCGTTGTTCCCTTTTCGTTTCCTCTGATTGTCATGTGTTCCATGCTTGCTTTCTATATTGCTTTCGCCGTCTCGTGTGCTGCTTGCACCATGTGCTGTGTCGTCTTCTTCAAAGCAGCCGCCATGTGCTGTGTCGTCTTCTTCAGAGCAACGGTTGCTGCTTCCGTGCAGACGCCATCATGGTTGCTTCTATTTTTTATTACCTTCTTTTCTGCGTGCTTTTCATTGCGTCCCTTTTCTGCCTTTGTTTTACTTTGCTTCTTTTGTGCGCAGGAGATAACCTCAATTTATCAGTTAGTTCTGTCAATGCGGCTGAAAATAGAAACAGGAGAAGGTTGTCTGATTTGCACCGTCGCTATGCTAGAACAGGTTTGCTCTTCGTATTGTTCTCCTTCCTGTAGATTCATTACTGCAGTCTGCAATAAAGTAATTGTTGATCATTCCCTGTTCCCTGTAGATTAATGCTTGTGAAATCTAATTGTTGATCATTTCCTGTAGATTGATGGTTGCGGAATTATGGACTCTGGGATTGCTTGTATATCTAGCTATGCTATTAGGGTTTCACCTTAATTTCGAAGCTCATGAGTAGTTTATTTGTGTCTTCCATTCAAATGGCAATCAAAGGAGCTGGTATGACAGAGAATGCCTACGAACCATTTGGTGCCAAAGTTCAGCCTTTCGTTCTTCTTTTTTGCGACTAACCAATAGGTAACTATGCTAAAGCTCTACTCTTTTACTCTAATGGGATTGCTAATTGAACTTCCAGTTGTTGACACGGTTTTGAAAATTTCCAGTCATTGATAATTGTTGTGGTTCCGGACATCATCAGTTGGCTTGCCATCTCCTTTGCAAAAGTATGGCATACGCCGCATGTTTCATAGGCTTAATTTTTATCTTATGCTCCTCCTTACAATACGGGTTTCATGCATGTTGATGTTTGTTTTACAGGACTCGTCATTTCTGTTTGTGGGATGTTTGCTTCAAGGATTTGGTATTGTTGTTATATCCTATATGGTTCGTACGTGAAAACTTCTAAGTTATGCCTTTAATTTGTTCACTATTTCAGATTCCGTGCCATTCATAATGGAATTGATCAAGATATTTGGGATCCATATAACGTCACCTTTATCCCAGAACACTGATCATCATTGAGTATATTCAACCATATTCATTGCCTATGCGTGTAATATCTGCTTGGACTTTGTAGCTTGTGTTAAGAATGCAGTTCTAACTACATTTTCTTTGATTTGCTCGCATGCTTTGTAATTTGTCCACTATGCAAAGTGAAACGATTCAATTACTGACTAATTTGGATTTGTTGATGTGTGTGGCGCTAACATACTTACGCTAAAGTTGGTGTAGATCACTTGTTCAACTCTCTGTTTGATGCTTGTGTGCATATTTGCCTTCTCAACCTTTCGTTACATTCTATTTCAGTCCATTATACTTTTGAGGATCTTTGTTGAGGGCAAGAGTCTTTGCAAAAAGGCATTGCAATGAAGCTTGGATGATGACAATCTGATGCCCCTATTGTCGGAATCGTCAGTCATCTCATGGTCCAGAAGGGTATTCGCCTTATCTAACATGTAGTTTATCGAACTCTTGAATGCAAAGGCCAGGTCTGGTCTCTTACTCATAGATGACACCTATGTTTGCTTGCAAGCTTCCTATACCTATGTTTCTTCGCATTTATCCTTCCTTCACTTTTTTTAAAAAAAATAGCATGTTGCCTTTCTTTAATAGGTGGTTTTGCTAGGCTCAGCTCCAGATCGTTGCATACAAAGTGACTTTTATACCATACAGTTAAGTCGTGCTCGTACTATCTGCCAATGATAGCCCTGCTCAAAATGCATATTAAACTCTACATAAATGAAGCATGCAGGTCTTAAAGGAATACATGAAACATCTAAGACAAGTCTTACTACACATTTTCCTCTGCACATTTAGTTCATAATATGGTCTCTTTTGGTTATTCATTTTATATTTCCAGCTGCTTTAACGGTGCCAGCAGTTGCTTCCGTGCATGCTGACATCCACAGCTTACCAGCAATGTCATAGACTCCCAGTTATTCTAAGAATGGATATCGCGCACCAATATCATTATTTTGATTTTGGTAAATTCACTTGGTCATCCAATGTTTATTTCATCAGTATTTTATGTTATTTTCTTTTTACAAGAAAATCCGTAGCATGCTTCTGTATTGCATGCCTGTTAGTGAGAATGGGAATTTACATAGACCACTTGTACTACCTTAAAAATTACAGTACCTGAAACTCGCATTACCTTGTTGACAAACTGACATTGATTTATATATCTGAGATATTCTCTGAATAAGATCAATTAATTTCAGTGTCCCTTTATGTCTCAGGAAAGGAGATTAAACTTTAAAGGTTGGAAATATCTCAGTTGCGGTTTAGCTATTACAAAAATGTAAACTTTAGAGAGGATGGTGATCGTCATTTATTTTCTCAGATACGCTCTCTTCAATTCAAGAAAAGAGAATTTCATTTCCTTCATTACCTCTGATTTTTTTACGCCTAGAAACAAATGCGTAAACTTATTACCCTTTTGCTGATATTAGCGTATACAATATCATTTTTACCATTTGGCTGATAGCCTGACACTGAACTAAAACATGTATTCTTGTATGATATGTGGGCTTCCTGCCCTTTTTTACTAATAGACAGTACAGAATTTACAATTTAATTGAGATTTATTTTTGCCTTACCTTTTCTTTTGAGCAGAAAAGAGTGCCTTGTTGAACCAACTCTTTGGTACTAATTTTAGGGAGATGGATGCATTCAGGGGAAGGTATTACCATTTTCTTCCCTCCGCATGATTATAAATTTTTGCATCATGATGTTTACTTTATTTACTTATGATTAAATAGTTGAGCGGCTATCTCTTTCTTTGCTTACCGCTTTGCATGTCCGCTTAGCCACTTCCCCCTTCTCTTATCATGAAATTGCACCTCCCAAATGTAGTACACATAATTAATTTCTAATTTATGTTTAGGGAAAATAATGTTGATATTCTATTTCTATTATTAGGAACTAAGCTATTAAAGGCATCTGGAAGTCACACTGCGTTGGTGTTGATCTTGTACTGTTGTATTGGATTTGGAGAAGACTGATGGAAGAGAAAGAGGAGAGGTATGCTTAGCTTTTAGCAAAACTTTTGCAGCAGCAATATGCAATGGTACAGAATTGTTAAAATACACTTTGTAGATTTGGTATCTATAATTGTTCTGATTATTTGATATGGTTTCACATAACAAACGCCAAACGCTGCCAGTTAGACCTAGCTCAGGTAAGAAATATATGACACTACATAACCTTTTTTTCCCTTCGAGTTTTTACTGTTAGCACAGAAAATTTAGAACTTGGATCATAGAACAAAATAGGTTTAAGAAGTGATTTCTTTTAACGTCTGTGCTACGAATTTAGAACTTGAATCGTGGAACAAAACAGGTTTAATAAGTGATTTCTTTACCTTCTGTGCTACGATACCTAGAATTCATATAACCAGCCTCATTTAGAATTACTTACTACTTCCTTTCCTCCTACAGTGAAGGCACTACCTCTAAACAGCTCATTCTTGCAAATTTTGGTTTACAGATGTTGCTTAAACGTTGCATTGCCATTTCTTTTGACTTTCCTGTCTTCATGTAAAAGATGTAAACGTTGTTAAATCATTATGAGCTCACCTGCTCTTCATTTTCACTACCTGATTTAAGATCCTCTACGATTGCATGCCATAATCTTCGCAACCCACAACTGACAAGAGGCAATTTGCTAAGGGCATGGTGCGATTAGCATTCTCTTTTGCCGTTGCGGACAGGACCCAATGTTAGGATTTTTTTTGTTTCATCGAGGCTAAAGAATTTAGGAGTGCGTTCAAGGAAACATATTGAATACACAGGTAGATACTAATAGCAAATATAGCTGCCTTTTTTTTATCTTGTTCATCCTTATTTCTTAAAGAGAAACAAATTTATTGTCAGAGGAAGCGAAAGCTTCTTTTAATTTCTTCACCATTTGGTTGCGTACTTGCAGGTGGGAGTGATTTCTAGGGTAATAGGATATCCTCTGATGGACCAGCTAGCTGACGAATATGACCAGAAACCTCTCCTCCTCACTACTTTCAGCTCCATCCTCCCTTTTGGTAAATTTCCCCTCTCCCATCTTCTTTTCTTAAGGTAACATGTATATGCTTGTTTCTACCGGTTAAGCACTAACATGCCATTGGGAAATTTCTGCATTACACTTCCTGCGCTGATATCGGTTTTCTGCGTTTGGTTTAGTGTCCTCGCAACTGTGCTTCCTGCATGTAAACAAATTCAGATGTTACTTAGAAAAAAACACCCATTGAAAATCACTGTATGAATGCTTTAGTCTACAGTTTGCCTTTTTTCCCCAATTTTCAGAAATAAATGTGTATGTTGTACTTTATTCACGATGTTATATTTTGCACATTAGCAACCATTCTCCATCTTGGCAATATTGAGTTTTCTCCCAAAAAAGAACCCGATTCTTTGGAAAATTAAGAATTTGACATCAAATTTTCACCTCCAAACGACATTGTGACCATTTTATTGTTTTTTTATTATCCTCATTTGTCTACAATTACGATTCCAGTATTTACATTGAGCTTTAGGTTTTTCAAATGCTTAGTTTTAAATGCTCTGGGACATTCACATTAGGAAGGCAGATGACTTGATAGACGAACAAATGATAACTTGCCACAGCCTAAACATTACAGGTTTAAATCTGTGCTAACCAAATATTTTTTAGCGCACATGAAAAAACAGCAAACGCGGCGTGGCACGTCGCGATCACATTTCTAGTTTATGATATACTTAAAAACACTGAAGTAAAGAGCGGGATACACGGCAGATGTCCCACGTTCATAATCCGGTGAGAGACGCAACCTTGCTTGTCACCTGAGGTTTTTGTGTAGTTCCGTGCACATACACCAGACTCCAATCCTCAGTGACATGGCAGGGGCACTAGAAAATGAATTGGTTGGAAAATTCCGCTATGTGTTTGTTTGGCACAGTGGCAGAAGGCAGACAAGGGCAGTCAAATGCCAACCGGCAACCCCATCACAGCCGCCCTATGCCGTGAATGATCATCAGTCACCCCATGACCCCATCGTTTGTCCTCGATCGCGTGCAGGTTCCAACTTCCAACTTCCAAGTCGCGCGCGCGGTCAAGTGACTTCCTTCCTTTCCTTGCCATGCCGTCGTGCCAGTGTCAACGTACAAGTAGAACAACGAGGAGAGGAGGCAGGCCGCGCGGACGCGGGGCTAGACGAGGCGGGGAGTGGGGTGGGAGGGGAGGCGGCGGTGGAAGGCGGGATGGCAGTGGTGGGCGCGGATGAGGTGGCTGTGACGCCGCGTCCGCGCGCGCGTGGAAGGAGCGGCAGTGGTGGGCGCGGATGAGGTGGCGTGGGTTCACCCAATCACCCGGGCGGTGGGGATGAGATTTTGGGCCTGATCAGCCGAAGGAGCGGGCTGTGGCTCGGCCACGGCACCGCATTTCAGCCCATGTGGAGGGTTCGGTCGGATACAGCGTTGAGCTGTTGAGAGCCCCGCACCTTTTTATGGCCCATATGCTTTTTTCAGACCGCGTCATATGATGATCTGCGTCACGTTTTGCTTTTTTTTTTTCTTCAGTTTTTCTACAGAATCCTCCAAAATTTCAAATTTACAATAGTAGTTCTTCATGTTACCAAATAATTTTGATGTATCTATCTTAGTCTTCCGTCAACTGCTCCCTCCGTTTTGAGATGGCCATTTGGGTCGTGCCTAACAAGCCGCCCCGAGGCACGCCACTGTTGGCCCGGCCCACCGCTAATCGTGTCGTACCGGCACGGCACGGCACACGGGCGGCATGGTCCGTTCGGCTCGTTTAGTTTGAAAAATAGATGTTTTTTAACTGTTGAATGCTTAATTTTTTTGGAATCTTGCATTCTTTCTTATTCATTCTCTTGTGAAAATTTTTTTGCTCTTAGTGGTAATTTGGTAAAATTCAAATTAGTTTTGCCAAAAATCCGAAATTCGGCTTCCGGCTTCTGTCAAGAAATCAAGGTAATAATTGTGATTTAATTTTTCATTTTGTTAGTATTTTAAATCATATTTTAGTACTGATAGTGTAATTATTTATTGCAGTTTTCTTTATGGAGCACGGGGACTTTCCGTCATTCCCAGCTTTTGATTTCGGGAATTCACCCGAGGAGCTTCTTGCATCCTATGAAGCTCAAGAAGTTGCAGCAGCTATACCATCCTCAGGCTCTACAAGTGCTACTGCATCGACAAGCACCGGGGCGAAAAGATCAAGACACAGTACATCGGAAGTCTGAAAAGATTTCGATCAGATTTTCGAGACATCAGACGATGTTCAGAGCAGGTATGCTATTTGTAAATATTGTAAGCACAAATTAACTACGAATTCTACAGGTGGAACGCGGCACTTGAAGATGCATGCTGGGAGCTGTAAAAGAAAAGTGGGGGTGGCTTTGAGACATACACAACTACAATACAACCCCGACGGTACGATACATAGCTGGGACTACAATCCTGAGTTAGCTCATGAATCTCTTTGTCGTTTCTCAAGATCTTCCTTTGAACTTTGGTGAGTCACCTGCATTTGAAAACTGTATTAAGACCGCTTATAATCCTATGTTTTCTTTAGTCTCTAGACAGACAATAACTAGAGATTTGATTAAATATTATAATAATTATCGTAATAAGATAAAAGAGCAAAGATCAATTTATTATATGTATTTTTTTTGTGTCTTTAATATCTGATATATGAAGTGGTAGAGCTAAAGAGGATTACCTCGGTGTAGTTGCTCATTATGTAAACAATGAATGGCAACTAGAGAAGAGAATTATAGGATTCAAATTAATTGATGTAGCACACACTGGTGAAAATATTGTTGATTGTATTGTAAAAGTTGTTTAAGATTTTGGCCTTAGTGATAAGATTTTTGCACTAACATTAGATAATGCTTCAATAAATACTTCTGCCATGAACATTCTTACTCCCCTTTTCAATTTGTATGCTGAATCTTTCTTATTACATCAGCGTTGTGATTGACATATTATTAATCTTATAGTTAATTCTGGTTTGAAAAGGTTAAATCAGTATCTTGAACATTTTCGCACTGCAATATCTTTCTTAAATAATTCTAATCAACGAGTAGCAGCATATAAGACTTATTGTATTGCAATGGATGTGCGTCCGCCTAAGTTTAGTTTGGATATGCCTGTTAGATGGAACTCCACTTACTTGATGCTTAAGTCTCTTATAACCTATGAGAGCGTATTTTCTGTTTTTATTAACACGCACTATCGTGGACAGGATGGCCAACTGCTACTCACAGAGCAACATTGGTATGTTGCTAAATACTTGCTGTTATTTTTAGAACTTTTTTGATTCCACTGTTGCTTTATCTGGAGTTTATTACTCAACCTCTCCTTTAATTGTGCATCATATTTTAGAAATTGCCACCCACTTAAAGAGCCGCGAAAATGATAATATCTTGTGTGAATCTGTTTATACTATGAAAACTAAAATTTTGAAATATTGGCAATAAATTCCTATGTTATATGCATTTGCATTTATTTTAGATCCTAGAGCTAAAATTCGAGGATTTTCTAATGTTCTCTCACTTCTAAGTGATGCGGTAGGTACTGATTATTCTAGTTATTTTTCAAATGTCCGTGCTAACTTATCTCAAGTTTATGCTAAGTATGATCAGAAGTTTGCTGGAGTTCGCATGCAGCGACCTCCACTAGCACCTACAACAGATAAGAAGAAAACTACGTGAGGAAAGATATAGGGTGCAAGTGGCTCTTCCTCAAGGAGTTCCACTACAACAACGTCAAGTGCAGACACAACAAGTGGTGGAGAGTTAGATGCCTATCTCAACAACGACACTGTCAACTACCAAGAGTAGTAAGATGAGGACTTCAACATTTTGCAATGGTGGCACGAGCACAAGGTAGCATATCCGGTGCTTTCTATATTAGCACGGGATGTGTTAACAGTTACTGTCTCCACGGTTTATTCGAAATCTACTTTTAGTCTATTCGAAAGAATAATCGAGGAGAGAAGAATAAATCTGATAAGTGAGATGGTGGAAATACTTCTCATTGTGAAAGATTGGGAACAAGCTGATCAACGAACTCAACATACTACAGAAAATGTTGAGCTGATGGAGACATTTGAAAATCTTTATTTAGATAATCAGGAAGATTAATTGTAATCTTCACTTTTTTTTGTATCACGAAGTTATAGGGTGCACTCTTTTTTCTTTGCCAAGGTTTTCTTGCCTTGAGTTTTTACTTGGTAAAGTTTTTAACGAGGCAGTCAAATATCAATAAATTACATTATTTAATACCAATTATTTGTCTCATTTTTTAAAAAAAATCTGATTTTTTTTCATACTTTTCTATTTTCTAATTTTTTTCTAACATTTTTTTCCTTTTTTTAAATTTCTTGGTGCTAACAGTCCAGCCCCGCCCGTTTAGGCCCGTGAGGCCAACGAGTCGTGCTTAGGCTGGGTCCCCGGCACGTGGGTCAGCACGGCATGGCCCGTTAATTAATCGGGCCGAAACGGGCCGTGCCGTGCCGCCTGTTTGGCCTACTTTACCTCCGTTAGAGTTTGTATAGCGTATTTTTTTTAATGATCTTGTTATAAATATATGACATATTTTATCTTCTAATGCAAAAATTAGTGTGGTGTTCCTTTTATACCTTTAATAAATATCTATATTTATTCCACATGCATGCATTGAATATAGTGCTTAGAGGTAATAATTAGGGGTAGTCTAGTTATTTTTAATATTTCTTTTGGTCTATGTGCTAAAAGAAAATATGCCCTATAAATTAAACGTGGAGGATATATGTGGGGATCCTCCCTTCTAGCTTAGAATATCAAGAAGATCCTATGTGCATACTGTACTAGTCCTATGATTAGTGGCTACTACACACATTTATAATACTGATTTCACATCCATACACAAGTTCTCAAATTTATTATCATAACATTATTCATACATAAGGCCATGAAGGCTTAATCAAACGCAGCGAAAGTTACAGATACTCGGCAGTATGGCTTGCCCAATTATTTCACAGGCAACTAACAAGGTGTAAACACTAGAAAAACTCATCGTTATATTCCCCGTTCCCTGCGGTAAAGTACTCATCATCGGGGAGTGTGGCCTCTTCGGTAACTAAATGTCAACAATAGTAAGGTTGAGTATTTTTGTACTCAGGAAGACTTGTAATGTATTGCAAATATAATTGAATGCATGTTAAGTCAAATGAGAAGGTTTCTAAGTTTATTTTGCATAAAGCGAAATTGAATTGTAAACACTGAATAGTAGATTACAAGCGAAATTTTATAAGAGCAATTTGACCGGTATATAATTAACAAGTATGAATAGCATAATGTAACAACTCATAGTCCTCCTTGAATATGAGTTTCGAACCATTTCTTGCCAACTCATGGCATAAAACTTGAAACAGACTTTTCAACAATATTCCAAAATTCACCCATTTTATGAAAATATCAAATCTCTTACTAGTGTCAGTGCACTAAGACTCCCATGATTGTGGCGTACATCTTTTCGAAAAGTTTTATACTCTGCAGAGACGTACATATTTACCCACAAAGACATGACCAATATCTTTTTGCCGCCATTTCATGCTTCCTTTGGCGTGTGGCCAAGAGGTCATGATATAACCGTTACATCACCTAGAGCTAACTTTGCACCAGTCCGGTGACAATAAACCCTTACTATAGAGGTAGAAGATATTTGTATAATCATTGTACGACTAATGGTTACACACTCCATTGTTCCACTTCTCTCATATGCAAATAGAGGCTAAATTTAATTATATTGGTATAAACAGAGAGTGCATGATTTTAGGAACTTGTTTTATAATTTTTGGAATTTATTAGCAATAGATACATGCATTTGAATTCTGAATACATTGGAATTTTACATTGGAATTTAACATATTTATGAATTCAATTCAAACTAAGCCCAAATCTAAATATTTTTGTAGAATTGGAATGCTTATGATATCATAAGCATATAGAATTTTTTTTCATCAAATTTGAATACTATTTGCACAAATTCTTAATTAGAGCATATTCTAGGTTTTCATGTAGATTTTTCACAGAGATAAAATTTAAAATATTTTTGCAGAATCAGAAACTATATGATTTTATAAAAATTGAGGAACTTGTTTGGATGGATGTGGATCAAATTTGCAAAAGTTATGGCCAAATAAATCTTGTAGGTTCTGTAAATTCAAATAAATTAGAGAATATGCTTTCAAACAGTGAAAGCGCCTTTTGCTATTTTTCGTGATTTTTGAATAAAACGCGTCGACTGACAAAGGGGGGCCATGGTCAGTGGTGTGGATCGGCTGACGTTGACTACTGGGGCCAACGCGTCAGAGTGATAGAGCAGGGGAGGCGGAGGCCGAGCTCGCCGGCGGCGAGGGAGGGTCGAAGGCGCTCAAGCAAGGACACTGTGAGCAAGAAGGGAACCTAGGGAGGCCAGGGGACCGGTCGACCATGGGGGAGTATGGCTGGAGAGGGCGCGACGGCAACAATGGCGGAACGCGAGGGAGGGTTAGAGGTTTAGTTAAGCTCGAGGGAGAGGGGAATGAGCACCAAGGAGCTAAGGGGTTCCCGATTTGCTACCTTGGACTCTCGAAGGATGGCCGAGGCAGCTCATCACCGTGCGCTAAAGTTAGGGAAGACAGAGTTGCGCTTAGATCTAGGAAAGTTGCAATTGAGGTGGGGGTCGACTTTAGGGAGAGCTAAAGATGCTTTAACCGGCGTGAATTTGGAAGATAACTCACCGGGCTGCTTGATTGCTTTTTCCCTACTTCTCGGACGACTACTGGCAATGGCGGTTTTCGGCAGGGTTTGAGCTTTGGTCGAGAGCCAGAGGGGGTGAGAGGTTTTGCGAGGAACTCAGGGAGATGGGCTAGAGCTGGTGCGTGTAGGCAATGGCAGCCGAAGATCGATTAAATAGTTGGAGGGGGGAGGAACCAGAGTTTTTGCGTGCTCATGAGGCAAAAGGGGAAATCGGCTTCTTGGCGAGAATGGCCAGTCACGATGTCTGCTAGAGGGAGTCCACGACTTGGCAAGCAAAGTCAGTTATGGCAGCGGCGATGTGGCTATCAAGCTCTACGCGAGAGTGAGTTGGCGCAATGCTAGAGCGCGCATGGCATGCAGCATGGGTGGAGGCTGTCAGGTGGGGCTTGGCGTGAAGAGACCCACCGGCAGCGAGAGGGAGAGGAGAAAGGCGGTGCTAGCGCGGCGTGGAGGAGTAGCTACCGAAGTGCTACCATGGAGAGGATATGCGCAGGGTTCAGCTTCCACGATAGGAGTTCAACAGGGCAAGCAATTCGGTGCAGGAGAAAGTGAAAGGGGAAAGAATAGAGGTTTCAGGTTTTCTGGTAGCAAGACTTTCCAAAATGTTTGAGCTATCAAACTTAGTCAAAAAGTTTTTGAATTTTTTTTATAAAGATCCTAGTGAGCCACTGATGCTATCATAAAAAATTCAGATGATGATAAAACTTGTACAATTTCATAAAATTCTGACAATTCCATTGTCTTATTTAAGTGTTCTCTATTATTGGTTTTTCAGATGTATTAAATTAGGCCCAAATATTTTGAAAATTTTACTGGATATTAATTATATTCCTAGGATTATTTTGTAAAATTTTTAGATCATGATCATGCTCAGGTATTTTTATAAAAATCTGACAAGGTCTCTGTTTACTTTTCCAAATTGTTGTTTTTGATTTTTCTTAAACATTAAATGGTTTCAAAATTTTCTAAAAATTTTGGTGATGATATGAGGGTTAATCAGGATTTAAATGAATTTTCTCTATATTTTATGTTTGTTTTATTTGGAAACTTAAAATTAATGATTCACTTCTTTAACCATTAAAAGCTTTTCTTTAAATGGCAAAATTCCAATTTTTTTTAATAAATAGTGAAAATTCAACTCAAGGCTAAAATTCAAATTTAAATATTAAATTTCACTTTATTTTTATTTTGAGGTTGTTACAGTATACGGTAGTTGAGTTACTTTCATCGGTAAGAGGAACTTGTTACATGCTTATGAGTCCCGGAGAAGGATTTATTTGCACATTAGTTGAATGAATATACTTTATTATGGATAAAAAGAACACTATATTATCTTTACCATGCCGAGTTGATATCGTGATGATCAGCCTGTTCGGTATATGCCGTGAGCTTCGCCTCCATACTCGAATACTTGTCTGTGTCACGCTCTCAACTCCTTCACACACCCATTAGAGCTATGTTTTTCTTTTTCTTTTTAGGGGGTGAAATTTGTTTGTTGTTAGTTTGTTTTTTCATTAAATATTTTTTAGGATGGTGAAAAGGGGAGGTGGGAAAGAGAACTTACCAAGTATCACCATTCACCAACTCCTTGTAAGTAATAGATAGATAGATGATATGTCACCTTAAACATTTGTCTAAGTATAGCCACCAATAGTTTTTTTTAAAAAAATTATAATACTTTTATCAGGTATAGATGTAGTCTCATAAATTACATTAGGTCGGTACCGAATTGGACTTCAAGCAAGATTGACAAGGGCCGAAATTTCGGTCATTTTGATTGAAATTTGGTTTTGCCTCGGTAAAAAAATCCGGATTTAAAATGTAGTTTTAAAATTTTGACTAGATTTCATATGAAATCTCAAAATCTTAGCCGCCTAAGAGACGTGGTCCAATAACGAAATTTGTAATACGCCGAGATATTCCAACGCCACCACAGAAGATCAGGGCCCAGTTCTACGCCAACGCCACGTACAACCCGAGCCAGGAACATCCTATGAACACGCGCAACTCAAGCACATGCACATGCACATCCCCATCGCAAAACGCACGCGCAAAAGCCACACCCCAAGATCAAAATCCCCGGCGAATCCAAGCGCCCACCCGTTATTATTCCCCACCCTTTCCTCTCCCTTCTCCCATCGAAAGAAAGACGGGGACTGATAGAGAACAACAGCAGCAGCAACAGCAGAAGCAACTCAAGTAATAAAGTCGGAGAGGAGACTATCCAAAGGGGGTTTTATTACTAGCATGGAACGAGCGATCCAAATCCTGACCAATTCGGATGGAGCAGCGGCAGAAGCTGTAGCCTCCCGTGTTGCTCCTCCTCATCCTCCCTTTCTGCTCTCCCAATCGCGCCCCGCGCCGCGTCTCCTTCGCCTCCTTCCGCTTTTGCACTTTGCTGCCTCCCCACCTCCTCGTTTTGTTCTTGGCGCAGATCGAGCCCCACTTCGTCGGGTGGGTTCGGCTTTTCCCTGGCTGGTCTATATATCGCGCGGATTGACGCCGCGTGCGAGGAGGCGTAGGAGGGGGAAGGATTAGGTTTGGGTTGTTTTGTTTTTGTGTTCTGTCGTGTTTGGTTTGCGGCGGGTTGGTGGCGAATCTAGGGTTTAGATCGATAGCCGGGGATGGATTCCTCCGGCGATGGAGGGGATGAGGACGCCGGGGGGATGAAGCCGGAGAGCCCTGCCCCGGCCTCGGCTCCCGCCGCTGGTGGTGGAGCCGGCGGGAAGCCGGCGGTGAAGCGCGTGATGAAGACGCCCTACCAATTGGAGGTTCTCGAGAAGACCTATTTAGGTTCGCGGATGATTTCCGAGGATTCCGAATTTTTTAGGTTTCCGTTTCGTTTTCGCGAATAATTGGTCGGGATATGCGTGTGATTTTTCTGAGGATTTGGTTTGGTTCGCGCGATGGTGCAGATGATCCGTATCCGAACGAGACGTTGCGGGCGGAGCTGTCGGTGAAGTTGGGGCTGACGGACAGGCAGCTGCAGATGTGGTTCTGCCACCGGCGGCTCAAGGACCGGAAGTTGCCGGCGAATCGGCAGCAGCGGGAGGAGGAGGTTGCCGTTGCAGTCATAGCGCCCCCGCCTGTGCTGCCCCCATCACTACCACACAGCGAGCTAACGGGGGTCTCTTCCGGGACGTATGCTGAACAGCTGCTGCCCCTCTCCCGCAGAGAATCTGGTCGGTCATCCGCTGTGCCAAGGATTTCTGTTCCGGAGATTGGGAGGAGGTACTATCAACCACCACAAGTTATGCTGCCTCCGCTGGCACCGATGCAGATCACACGGGCTGAGCGCTGGGTGATTGATTCTGTGCAAGAATTGATTGGGGAGCCGCTGAGGGAGGATGGGCCAATGCTTGGTGTTGAGTTTGATCCGCTTCCTCCTGGTGCATTTGGGGCGCCTATTGGTATGTTTTTTTGTCTTCCATTTTGTATGTTATTAGTGCTCTAATATGTGTGTTTTATTAATGCCGAGCTTTTTTTTTCCTTTGGCTTAGTTATGATACGTGATTCTGAAAATGAATGTCCAGTAGATCTTTTTAGCTTACTTCCTGTAAGCACCATGCTTAATGACATGCCTGACCACGTCGAGAACTTCTCCTTTCTAATTTTGGGAACTTCTCCATTGAGGGCCTTCCCTTTAGCTATGGGCCTATGGCCCTGTTTGGGATGGCTTTAGCTTCGGCTTTTCCCCTCTGGAAGCTGGAAGCCATTCCAAATGTCTGGCTTCTCCGCAGTTGGAAGCCAAAAGACAACAGTCCATTTGTACTAGGAGAAGCTGAGAGCCGAAAGCTAGTTTGTGGTAGCTTCTCACGGCTTCGGTGGGTTAGATTTGTGACTTTGCCATTAGAGTTGAAGAAAATTACCCCCCCTACTAAGTATAAAATCCCAAACCCCACTTCTCTCGCCCTCATTCCCGACCCACACCCCTCACACCTAAAAGCTTGAATGCCAAACACCAAACATTTTCAACCCAGCCGTTTAGCCGTGCAGTCCTTCAGCCATACAGCCCAGCTGAAAACTACTTTCAGAAAAGCTATAGCCATGCCAAACAGGCCATAAGCTTGCATTCATATGTTTTTATGTAGATAGCATGGAAGCACCTCTCTTTTATGTTTAGGAAAGTGAAAGTTTTTACGGGCATTGAATTTGCAGTGTCCGTGTTGATGCCAATATGTTCATGTGATACTTACAATCTGCTGACTTGTTTCGTGCTGTTTGTTTTTCATGTTTTGGAGCAGTTCCAGAGCAACGAAAGCAGCCTTTCCGATCTTATAAGACTTCTAGGCACGATCTCAAGCTCATGAAGGTATGCTTCATTACACTTGCAGACAAATATTTGGTTTTCCTAATGACAAAGCTTCTTGCACCCCTGTCCTTGAATATATGGCTTCAGTACAAGGTCTATCCATTTATTCCGGTTTCCTTTCATTAATCTGCCTTAGCAAGCACTGATAATTTGCAGGCCACTGTAATGATTGCAAAGAACAAAAACTATTTTATGGAGAGCCACATCATACTGCTGGCATTTGATGCATCATAGTTAGTTCTGCAGGTATTGGAACACAAGCAGGCTTCGTAGAGTGTGGCTTAATCATCATGGCTAATTTTCAAAAGCTGATTACATGAATTGGCTCTAAAGAGAGAGCGGGAAGGGAGGGGGGGGGGGGGGGGGAGCCTACTTGAAGTCTCAAACTGCTGATGTTATATTGTATTTCCTGTATGAAAGTAGAGAGCACAGCTAAAAGAGGGATAGAACTAGATCCGGGCAAATTTGTCCCAGTGATGTTTAGGGCCAAGCTGGGCTTGTCAGGCTAGGCCCAAAAATCTAATCCCTCCCAGCCTAGTCCTACCATATTGTAGCATTGCCGTTATGATGTATGTGGGTAGTGGTGGCCTGGTCTGGTCGGCTCAACTAGCTGTTCAGGGCCAGGCTGCGGCCTAGTCCAACAGGCCCAAAACTAACCAGGCTAATGAGCAGCCCAAACAAAGAGAGCTGCTAAAACTTGCATAGAGCCCTTATGTTGTCTTTGTAAAATAAATTATAAGGAATTTAGAGTTTATGTAAAACTAGTAAGTTGTTGCATTGGAAATTTACCCATGGGCGTATAGAATAAGTGTAGGCTCTAATCATATCAGATGTTTGTTGTGATGTCAAGTATGCTCATGTTTTAACTGTTGCTTCTGATATTGCATGTGACCCCACTCGAGTACCATTGTTTGATAGTTATAATATGGTAGTCGTGTACATGTGATTGTTAGTGATGTATATTATTGATTCGACTTAGTACATGACATGAATTTTGCAGTGACTGTACTATGCTACCTTGCTACCCTTAGCTCAATAAATGGAAGAATTGGATGGATGATGCATGACTATTCTTTTTAGAACTTGATCTGAGCCTATAAATAGTGTAAGACTGCAGTGAATTTTACTTTTGGTGTTTTCATGTGTTGGGGCTGTTTAATTGTGTTTTGTACCAATTTACAATTTTTGTGGTACTTTTATCATGTAATTCTACTTGGCATGTTTATTCCTAATATGTATATTGTTGCATTAAAGGGAAAGCATGAAGAGACATGATGTGCATTTGCTCTGTTTTATAGAACAATACATGGATGGTTGGTGTTACTTGATAGCTTGATTACTATACATGTGTTCTTATTTGATGATTTTGTCTTCCTGTCGCTTTTGGTTTAAAGGCTTTTTTGTTTTCTTAATTACCTTCATTATGGGTCAGTTCATGCTCCGTTTTCACCTTGCAGGCATCAGCATTCCTGCCTAGCATAGATCCTTTTGTTCCAAATACAGTTACTGGGAAGCGGAAGTCCATTGCTGGAAATTCTTCTCATCTTGGTTCACAGGCAATTCATGAGTACCAGTTTCTTCCTGAGCAGCCGAGTGCTATCTGTGAGAGGGCAGGCCAGTCACACTTTTATGATGCTCCAACAGAAGCTTCAAATCCAAGGATATCTTCTCTGTCTACAGGATCACGCTTTCTCCATGGTTCTGGGCAAGCACCTAGCTATGCGTTTCGTGGTCAAATATCTGGTTCTAGCCATTTAACTCAACATGGCAGACCGCCGATTTTTCCATCAGGATCCATGGATTATGAGATGGCTCCATCTAATATTAATGTTAGTCCTGCTCCAATCGAAGGCCAGTTTGGCATTCCTCAAGTTGCTGGATTTGAAAACCCCCTTGCATCCTCTGACAGAATGGATTATGATGATGAATATGTTTATCGATTGGATAGAAAGCGCAAAGTAAGATTTTCACTGACATCTTGGATTCATGGTTGTATCTTTGTTGTTCTTCCGTATGCATGAGTTGTTGATATGTGATCTCTGTCTTAAACTTAATTCAGTGTAATGAGGAAGCGATGATTGCAAAGGAAGTTGTGGCTCATGAAAAAAGGATAAGGAAGGAGCTCGAGAAGCAAGATGTGTTGAACAGAAAGGTCTTCCTTATTTATATTACAGAAGATCATTTATATCTTTCATGGTATGACACTTAAATTTTCGTATATTTGCAGAGAGAAGAACAAATGCGAAGGGAAATGGATAGAAATGATCGTGAAAGAAGAAAAGAAGAGGAGAGGTTGATGCGTGAAAAGCAGAGGGAAGAAGAGAGATTCCAAAGGGAACAAAGGCGTGAACACAAGCGTATGGAGAAGTTTTTGAAGAATCAGTCGATGAGAGTCAGTTCACTAGCTCCTCTGCTATAAATGCAATAAGTCTATAGTTTAGACCGCTGCTACTGTTTAGTTTACAATCTGTTTTACGCACAGGCTGAAAAACTAAGACAAAAAGAAGAGTTTCGAAAGGAGAAAGAAGCTGCAAGACAGAAGGCTGCTAATGAAAGAGCTACAGCACGTAGAATTGCACGGGAGTATATGGAACTCATGGAAGATGAGCGCTTAGAACTAATGGAACTAGTTTCACGAAGCAAAGGGTTGCCCTCAATGCTTTCTCTCGATAGTGACACATTGCAGCAACTTGATTCATTTAGAGGTGCACTCAGTATACCTAGATCTAAGTGTCTGGACTGTTTACACTGCAGACTTTCTCAGCTTCCTTTGTTTTCGCACCAGAAATGAAAAAAAATGCATTTGTCGATTTAATTCTGAACTTTGTCTTTCTCAGTTGTGTACCTGTAATTATATCTGTTTCTAGTTAGGTACTTCCATAATCAGGATGACAAAAGACCAAGTTTATGTCAACAAATAGGAACCATCAATTTAAATTGGTGATATAGTTGGTTCCTAGTACATTTAAGCTTGAAGTTCTGCTGTTGTTAGGATTATCCTTTTATCTAATATAATAATGGGAAACTGTTATAAATAGCTTTATTTTTATTTTTTTAGTTTAATATATCTATACTAGGGTCTCACCTGCTGTTTTCCCTTAGAAAATGGGAAAGTGTGAAATAAAATTCCCCCTCTAAAAAAAGTAAATTTAACTAATGCTTAATATTTAAGGTAATAAATCAATACAACCTCTCCAAATGAATTTTTCACTAACTAGCTAGGTACTTCCATAATCAAGATGGCAAAAGATAGAGCAAGTTATGTTATGACTATTTACTGTCTAGTTGGTTCTAGATCATCAAAGTACTTCCTTTGGTTTGAGGTAAAAATCACAAGAACGGCTAGCTTATTGTTATGACAGTTTGGCTCTCATATGTTTGAAGTGTATCTGCATAATGTAACACAAGAAATTTTGGTTTGTCCTTTTGCAGGAATGCTGAGACAATTTCCTACTGAAATTGTGAGATTGAAGGTGCCGTTTTCAATAAAACCATGGACAAGTTCTGAGGATAATATTGGAAACCTTTTGATGGTACTTCCTGATCTAATTCTTCAACGTTTTGTCCTTTCCCCCCTAAATCCTTCCCCCCACAAAGAATGGTTGGCAAAAGCTTTCAAATTAGTATGTTTGTTAAAAAAAAATACTGCCCCACATAGACCATCCAGAAGAAGTTTAGAAAATAAAGAAGGCCAACTACTGTCGTTATTTTTTTCCTCTAGAATGTTTGTTGATTCTGTTACTACTACATATGTTACCTTTGGTGATCATGTATGAACAAATGATCTTCTGTGTTCGTTTGCTAAATTTATCTACAGATTTTGTTTTCTTGCCAAGTGATGAATTATCACATTTTGAACTTGTTTCTCTTCAAAGTGTATTATATGCTAGAGTTGTTCATTTTTTTTAACGGAAGCTGCTGCTAATGAAATTCAGGTATGGAAGTTCTTTATTACCTTTGCTGATGTTCTTGGGCTTCCATCATTCACACTCGATGAGTTTGTGCAGTCTCTTCATGATTATGTAAGTTATTGGCCCAGTCTATTTTGTTAGGGAATCTTGGATCGTTGGCCCAGTTTATTTTCTGTGTCATTTATAAAGTTTACCAGCTGTATACTATATCTGAATCTAAGCGTCCACTGATATTCATTTTTTAGGATTCAAGGTTGTTAGGGGAATTGCATGTCGCTCTGCTAAAATCCATCATAAAAGATATTGAGGATGTTGCTCGGACTCCTTCAGTTGCTTCAGGGGTTAATCAGAGCAGTTCTGCTAATCCTGGAGGTGGACATCAACAAATTGTTGAAGGGGTGCGTGTGCAGATCTCCTGGTTTTCTGAAACATAGATTTTGTTCTGTTCAAAACCAGTAATTTATATGTTATTATATTTTCTAACATTTCTGATTTTTTTTTGTTAGGCATATGCTTGGGGCTTCAACATACTTACCTGGCAGTGCCACTTGAATTTTCTTACATGGCCTGAAATATTGCGCCAATTTGGTTTATCTGCCGGTTTTGGGCCTCAGTTAAAGAAAAGGAATGCTGAAGATGTCTATTACCATGATGATAATGAGGTATTGACTATTGACGGTTTCCAATAAGAATATCTACAAAATGAAAGCTTCGCAGTTATATTATTATCATGTGCAGTATCTATATTACATGGAGTAAATTTTTTAGGAGACATGATTATCTTGCATGATCATAATGACATTTGTTGTTGTTTCTTGGTCTGTCAAACTTCTGAGCTCTTACCTTTTTTTCCGTAATGTGGTGACCCGCATAATTAGCCTCGGGTAACGATAGTCACACTGCCATTACTCCGAGTTAGTCACGCGAATCTCGTCATACTAGTTAATCAAAATATCGAGCACACTCGATATTTTATCAGTTAGTATGTCGTGTTCAGAGTGTTGCAAAAGAACAATAATTAGAGACTGAATGTAAATATTTTACAAACCAAGCCACGCAGTGCTATATGTCCATTACATAGATATACTGATCCTTGTACAACAAAAGGATGTAACATTGATACTATTACACCAAAAGACTGGCGAAGCCGATGCACGTCAACTCATCCCCTTTACTCCTCCTGGTAGAATTTTGCTGCCTCGTCAACCCATCCAGAAGCTTGAGCATCGGGGCTATACTCTAGAAAAGGGGGATTTAACAAGAGTGACTACAAAAGTACTCAACAAGCATTATTAGCATATGCAGAAAATGATTTTTCTCTCAAACCAACCAAATTCCAACTAATACTCACCTTCTCTCAACATCCACTTTTACAAAAAAAATAGATTTTTGGTTTTCTTTAAGGGTTGTTTATTTTAAACTTCAAAACCAACTACTAGCACTCATATATGAGGCAGACTTAGCTTCCGTAGCCTATAATCCAAGATACAGGCTTGAATTCAAGATTTTAACCATGCGCAGGTTCGTATCATTTTAGCCATAGCGACCCCATCCTTTGAGGCCCCAGAATGTTTATCACCAATCCAGCATTAGATCTCAAACCCTGGTAGCCGACGAGTAGTGGTGTCCTCGACTGTTCCCCACATACCCTCAACGTACCAGACTACCAGGTGTACCAGGCTACCTCAGTAGCGCTAATACTTCCCTAGGCTTTACATATAGCGCCTGATCAACCGCGGTTGATATTGTGTCCGTCACTGGGATTCCCGGCATACCTAGCTTCACACTCCTAGTTATCTACATAACCACCAAGGAGATCATAATGCCTTCTTCGCGACAACCTTTTCTGATCGATTTCACTCACTATGGTTGATACTGAAATACGGCTCATTGCCCGAGTGTAATTGATTGACCTTATATTATAGACTATGTAGAGGACCCCGTCGGCTATTCCCTTCTCATCGGTGCCCTCTACCAACTATACATAAAGATATGAACACATTCACGGCTCCATTCGTTGGATGAGCCAAACATCAATTCCGAAATTCCTTTTACCATCTCCTCAACTCATTCACAAACCATATTTCCATCCGAGTCCAATTTAAGGTTTTCAATTGCAAAATAAGCTTTTCAATGAAGTGATGATATAGATAATTGCATAAAAGCAGTTGAAAGCATTTAACAAGACATGATTGAAGGGAAGCTTGCCTGAATTAGGATCGATATAATCGGCCTCACCAGTATTCTGGATCTGGTTGGCTGGAATGCTCAGGTCGGATCCTGAAAGCATAAAACATCAACTAGGGCAATTAAGGTGAACAATTTATTCTGGCGTCCAACCAATTTTCTGAACTGCTGTACAATTTTATCTTGACACAATTTAATTAATACACCTTTTTGATTTTTTTCACGATCCGTAGGTTGATTAACAAAAACCAACGCGGTTCGCGGCACGAATTATTTTTCTACTCTTTTCCCCTCACTTTTTCTCTCTTTTCTCTCTTCCCATTTCCCTTCTTTTTCTTCTCCTTTTTCCTTCCTGCGCGGCTACTCCCTCCGCGCACGGTCGGCTCCAACCCGACGGCTTCCTCTCCTCTGCGGCCTCTACTCCCGCGTGAGCTTGCTCCCTGGCAGAGGGTGGGCTCGGCTGCACGGCTACCGACACTGGCCAGCTCTCCCCCTTGGCGCCAGCTTCAGCCCGACCGCGGCATGGCCCCGGCCAGCCTCTTCCAGGCTGATCTCCTCTCTTCATGGCTTCATTGGCTCCGGCCGCAGCTCACCTCTACTGCTTCTAGGGTTCTACCCACTTCATTTTCATTTTTGTTGTTTGCTTGTTTACTGATGCTGCTAGCAAGATGTTGGGATCTATGATGGACGTTGGGAAAGGTTTGACCTACTCATGAGAAAGAACAGATACTACTCTAGTGGCTTCCCTACTACTGAGACCACGCGAAAGACCCGTTCTACTACTACCTCTACTGCTAATGTGCACTTGAGGGTTCGATTGGAGGGCTAGGTGCTGATGGTGATGAGGAGAAGCTGGTGTTGATGAGGCTGAGTCTGGTCTCCTTGCTCCTCCTCTGGATGCCTCCTCTTGCCTTCCTTCTGGATTCTCCTTCTGGCTTCTCTGGCCTTCCTCCTTCTGGATGCTTGTGCTCTTGGTTGTTCTTGTGTTGGAACAATGGGAGCACTGGCTTGCTTCGGTTTGTGGTGTGGGGGACAGAGGCAATTGAGCTGGCTTGGCATTCGGCTGTGAATGAGCTGGACATTTATTCCCCTCTCGTGGGCATAAAGACCGCATGGCCCTTGGGCTTTTACTGGTGACTATAGTCTCTAAGGTCATTACGGTCATAACTCGCTCAGAACACTAACGATACCCGCAACTGTACCAGGTAAGCTACTAAACGCCGAATGATGAACCCGATACTAGCGAGAGGTGCCTGCCTAGGTCCCGGACAGGTCAGGTACCTCGATGAGAGATACCTTCACTGCGGGACTGACGGCACTTCTCAAATCCCTTACATTTTAATTATCGTGCCTAATCATATTTTTATTGCTTAATTACTGTTTTACTGCTTTTAAGTAATTGATAACCCCCCGGGTTATCACACGTAATTTGTGATATCTTCTTGGTTTATAATGTCACTGCTGGATAAATTTCACTGTTCACTGTAGCCAATATTTTCTCCGACTTGAGCAGCCTCGGCACTTCTTTACCCGTAGACTGACATGATTATGATTGGGTATCTGGTTTTGTTAATATCCATGTGTCAATAATGAGAACTATGGCGTGTTGAAAAGTGTTAGTGAATTTACACTTGCGATTAGTTAGGCTTGAGGTGTGGGCATCGATCAGGAATGCTGGTATTCTAAAAAAAAGGTTCAGGAATGCTGGTATTCTAAAAAAAAGGATCAGGAAAGCTGGTGGCAACTCCTAGAATCATGCCGAGGGACAAATACAGTTAAGTCATCGAAATATTGTACCATGAAATTGTGTTGAAGGGAAAATCAAAATTAAATCCACTGAAAATATTGCCGAGTTCATGGGATTTAAATGATTATAAATTTTGATTTGTTTTCGTATTGTTATTTTGTATATATGCTTCGAGGCTTAATCAGCACGTCTACATGGACTGACAACTTGACACAAGTTCTTGTTTGGTCCAAAAATGATAAGTCAAGAATTAGATAGCCCATTTTAAAACTCGAGGGACCAAAATTAGCCTATATGGAAAGTTGAGATAATCCTAAAGGGTGATTTGACAATTCCACTGGCATTGCTGGAAACCTGCCAGTTTCTAAACGACTTCGGGTTTACAGTAAACACCTAACTGTTCAGGGCCCATTGAGAGCTGACTATAATCTGGTATTAGCGAATATGGGTTTAAAATGGGCTTGTTAGTGCTTAGCACTTATTGGACATGCATATTTGAATTGTCAGTAGTAGCAGGGCATATGTCTTCTAAACATTTGAGTTGATGTACTAGAAACTTCTCCAATACGAATTTCCCATCTTGAAGTACAGTGGTATTCATGCTTTTCATGAAAATTGAAAAAAGAATATCACCCTTTGTAAACTGCATGTTTGCAGTAGATTAGCTTTTGTAAACTTACACCTGTGCTGTTTTGTTGTTCATGACGTGAAGGAAAAAAAATTCCATAGCTCTGAGCAATTTGATGCAAAATTTGTTGCAGGGTCGTGATGGTGAGGATGTTATTTCCACTCTGCGAAATGGCTCAGCAGCTGTGATTGCTGCTGCTAAAATGAAAGAACGAGGATACACTAATCGTCGGAGGTCTCGACACCGTCTGACACCTGGCACGGTAAAATTTGCTGCTTTCCATGTATTGTCACTTGAAGGAAGCAAAGGTCTCTCGATACTGGAAGTTGCAGAAAAAATTCAGGTATATTCACTCTTTTTTTTTTGCTAAATTAATCCTGACCTTCTGTTATTTTCTTATGCAACCTTGTTGATTTGATTATTGATCTCTCTAGAAATCTGGGCTGAGAGACCTTACAACGAGCAAGACACCCGAGGCATCTATATCTGCTGCATTGTCAAGGGATATAAAGCTTTTTGAACGAACTGCACCTTCGACATATTGTGTTAAAACTCCTTACAGAAAAGACCCAACTGATTCTGAGGTTGTGTTATCTGCAGCACGAGAAAAAATAAGGGTATTTCAGAATACTCTTTCTGAGTGTGAAGAAGTGGAAAAGGATGTGGATTATGCTGAAAGGGATGAGGATTCTGAATGTGATGATGCCGATGATGATCCTGATGGTGATGAAGTGGATATCAAGGAAAAAGATGTCAAGGCTCCCCTAGTTAAAGCTCAAGATGGTGGTGTGCCAACTGTAGTTGGTAACATAAATGAGGAACCAAATAGTGCAGTTAACACATTAACGCCACCAAATACTCACTGTAAATCTCGTGAAAGTGACATGTTGCGTGCGATATCCAATTCCAGTGCAGTGAGTACTTCAAGTGACGATGCACATGACACAGAGATTGATGAAAGTAATCAAGGGCAATCCTGGGTTCAGGGGCTAGCTGAAGGTGACTACTGCGATCTTAGTGTTGAGGAACGCCTCAATGCATTGGTTGCACTGATTGGTGTTGCCACTGAAGGAAATTCTATACATGCAATTCTGGAGGTAATGATCTTGAATAATCTCTCTTATTTTGTTAATTTCCCATTGAATATCATCTGAACAGGAGACTTAGCAGGAACGTCTGGAGGCAGCAAATGCTTTAAAAAAGCAAATGTGGGCAGAGGCACAACTTGATAAAAGGCGTTTAAAGGAAGAGTTAGCCAGTAAAATGCAATATGATTCTTGCGTGGGTTTGAAGTCTGATGCTGATCAAGAAAATAATGTTGCTGAAAGTACTCCAGTGCATAACCTCGACAATGATGGAAATGTCAGCACAGTAAACAACGATTTACTTGTCGTTCAGCAAAGTCAGCTTAATGAGAGGAATGGTGTAAGCCAGGAACTGAATGTTAATCCAGAAAGCTTGTCTGTTCAGCAATATGCTTCATCCGAGAAAACACGATCTCACTTGAAATCATACATAGGTCGCAAGGCAGAACAGCTTTATGTTTACAGATCACTACCCCTCGGACAAGATCGAAGACGGAACCGGTATTGGCAGTTTTCTACTTCTGCATCACCCAATGACCCTGGTTCTAGAAGAATCTTTTTTGAATCTAGAGATGGATATTGGAGGCTCATTGACTCTGCTGAGGTAGTTTTCTTCTTCATAACTCTTGGATGAAATTTAATTAGCTGATATTCTCAATGGAACTTCTACAAATAGTGTGACTTAGCTGGTGAATTATGTCTTTTCAGTGTGTTAATTAATCAATTTATTTCTTTTGTAATTTATGGGAGCATGTTGGATGGGAACTAGCCTTAAAATAGGAGAAAGAGAGTTATTATCTCAGCCTCTATTTGACTTTAAATGTAGATTAAGTTGGATTGTCCATATCACTAGATGTTGGTCAGGTGGGAGGGTATAAGAGTAGAATGGATAGTCAGGGGGTCTTTCTGAAAAGTGTAAGGTGGTTTTTTGTGGATGACGTGAGCCATCTATATTGAATCCAACTGCTTAGATAGTAGTTCTCATTCTCCTATTTTATGTTAGTTCTTAGTTGATATCTTAAAATGCTTCTCTTCTGAAGATTGATGTGCATATTTCATCGTCATGTTGAGCAAAACCTCTGGGTTACTGGCCTGTTAACACTGGAAGGGTACATCTGTTCAGTCAGGTTCAGTGTTTTGCCTGGCATTTCATTTGTACTGAGTTTTTCTGGGAACCAGCTAGAAATTTGCCTTTCTAACTTTGTCTTTTATGTGCTCATTCCTTCCCGAGCTACTGTTTTAAGGCAACTGACCATAGCTCTGAACTGGTAACATCATTTGAACAGTATCTGGTACTATGTCTTGAAAAGTTAGATAGTAAATGGAGTGATGGACATTATATATTTCATTTAATAGCAAACGGAAATTAGTTTGTTATAAGCTGATTAAGTACAGCATTGCTCTACATAGAGATTGTTGTCTTATTTGTTAAATTTTTTTACAGAACCAGCTGTACTATCTGGTTTGCAAGGCATCTGCAGAATTAGCCTCTCATTATTTTAACATGATTGCCTTTTGAAAATGCAGGCATTTGATGCTTTGGTGGCTTCCCTTGATACCCGTGGCACCCGGGAGTCACATCTGCATTCAATGTTGCAAACCATTGAGTCAACCTTTAAGGAATCTATTGGGAGGAAAAGGTGTGCTAGTATAGAACACACAGCTGGAAGGATTTTGAAAAATGGAAGTAGTGAGATCAGAAGTCCAAACCGTAGTAATGAATTTGGAAGTCCATGCAGTACCCTTTCTGGTGTTGCATCTGATAATGTTATGCATTCGGATTCTTTCAAGATAGAGCTTGGGCGTAATGATGTGGAGAAGGTTGCTATTTCCAAAAGGGCGTGCATGTTTCTAAAGTGGATGTGGAGGGAGTGCAACAATCACCAATCCACATGTGCCATGAAATACGGAAAGAAACGGTGCTCTGAGTTGATGCAATCTTGCGATTATTGCTATCATATTTACTTAACTGAAGAAAGGCATTGTTCTTGTTGCCACAAGACATTTAAATCCATTCACAATCTCTCAGAGCACATGTCGCAGTGTGAAGAAAAAAAGAGAACAGATCCTAATTGGAAGATGCAAATTTCAGACAATTCTATTCCCATAGGATTGAGATTACTGAAACTGCTGTTAGCAACCATTGAGGTAAAGGAACATGTTTCAGATCAGTGGCATTTTGTTCATATGTTGTTTTATTGAAAGTAGTTATGTCTGTGTGACTTAATAGCACTGTGTTTTACAGGCTTCAGTTCCAGCAGAAGCTCTCCAACCATTTTGGACAGATGGTTATCGAAAATCATGGAGTGTAAAGTTGTATTCGGCAGCATCTACCGAAGAAGTATTCCAGGTTGCACATTATTTCCCTTTTTAACTATTCAATGCACCCATTAGTTTTTTTTTGGTTTGATAAGACATTTATTACGTTGAGCTTTTCTGTATTAGCAATAGCAGCAATCTAGGGCCTGTTTGGGGGAGCTGTAGCTTTTCAGAAAAAGCTGCTTTTTGGCTTTCTGAGCTGAAATGCGGCTGTAGCTTTTTATAAGAGACCGTTTAATAAATAGCTAATTTCCCTCAGCAACAAGCTGCAAAAGTAGGCCTTCTGCTTTTGTTAGTTATATATGGTTTTTTAGAAAAACTGAGCTGTTTGGAGTGACTTACTGGCTTTTCAGAAGTTGAAGATGGTTTTAAGCCACCCCAAACAGGGCCTAAGGCTAGACAAAAGTTGCGATGGGGCTTTGGGGTTGGAACATGATAACTTTATACTTCATGGACAGGAAATTTTCACTCATGATGTGGAATTTAGTTTGGACAGGTGGCAGTAGCCATCGTCCCTGTAATACCGAGTCAGATTAATACTGTTTGAACCAGTTAGGAATTGATTGCCACCAGGTAGCCATCGTCCCTGTAATACCGAGTCAGATTAATACTGTTTGAACCAGTTAGGAATTGATTGCCACCAGGTTGCCTACCACTTGACCAGCCTGAGTCTTCTAGCAGTTCCCTTTGGGAGATGTGGAGTTTAATCCTAACTTGAACAACGATGCTGTAAGATTATTATTTTTTTGAAAAAGAAACTTGGTAATTTGATAGCAACTTTTAGATGTGTGTTAGTGTCTGTATGTGTGCCTATCTGAATTATGCTGGGTCATTTTTTTGCAGACGTTAACTGTGCTGGAAGGTGCAACAAAACGGCATTACTTGTCGTCTAACTTTGAAACAACATGTGAATTGTTTAATTCAAACGCACTAGATTTTGCTACTAAGAATCCTATTGCACGTTCTGCATCTGCTACTGTACTTCCATGGGTGCCTGACACTACTGCTGCTGTCGCGTTAAGATTGTTAGACCTAGATTCTGCCATCTCATACACGTTTCATCAAAAGGCTGGATCAAATAAGGAGCGAGAAGCTGGAGATTTCATGGTGAGTCTTGCAGCTTATGATTATTGCATTACCTTTAAAGGTGTTTACATGTGTTTGGTGGTAATTGGTATCTTTTGCTCTGCTATGCATGGAGAAATTACGTAAAATACCATCATTTGTTCATGGTGATTTATTAGGATATTCTACAGCTTTTGAATCACACCTCTAGTTTTCCGCGCAGAAGCGTCCATCAAGGTATACTGCTGTTAAGAACAAACAAGAAATTGAACCAATGGGAGCTACTCGTTTTGATCAACATGATGGAAATTGGCTGACTCCCAGCAATGGCCGTGGACGAAGAGGTCGAGGGGGTAGCAGAGGAGGTAGATCCCGAAGTCGTGGTGGCAAGGTCCCAAAAAGTATTGGCAGCTTTCCCAAGATTGAGCCATATGGGAAAGTCCCATGTAAGCAAGCACGTCGAGGGCATAATCGTGGCCGCGGGCGCGGGCTTCGAACTGTTAGGCCCAGGCAGCCATATGAGCTCGGAGCCAGATCAATTCCAAAGGCAAATTTATTGGGCAGTTTTAGCATGCTAAGTAAAGCAAAGTCTACTACTACCTTGCATTTTCCGCAGAGCTCCAGTGCAGAAGAGTGGGGCTTGGAGAGAAGGGCATATGCAGACGATGATGATAACAATTCAGCATCTCATTCGGGTGAAAATAGCCAGCCCATGGATGAGGACTACGATGAGCAGCTTCCAGATTATTCGAGGGATAATTCTGGGTCCAGCCCCCCTCAGATGATGGATGACGGGACAGAAGATAACGATGAAGAGGGTGAGGAGGATGGAGAGGATTATGATGCCGAACATCCTATTGATGAAGACAACGATGGTGCTGAGATGGGTGATGACGACGAGCTCCCTGCTGATGATGATGACGACAGTGGGGGTGGAGTGGAGAACGCATATGAGGATGAAGGTGGTACATCGGATTCTTCAGAGTACAGAGAGTAAGTAGATCTGGAGGAAAAGGTCCAGGTCGTGAATGTATTGAAGCTACCCATTCGCCTCGCTCAAGTCAACGAGCGAAGAAACAGATGAGGATGTCAGGTGATTGTTTGGGCGAAAATTAGCTAGCTTCCTCGCAGCATTAGAAGATCGGTTTTGTACATGCGTATGCTAGTAGCTTGCAACTTAGTCAACTTAGTTTCCTGTGTATACATGATGGTAAGGTATTATATTATTCCAGTAGCTGTGGTCCTCTAGTTTTTTTTTAATTATTTTTTAAAATTATTATTTTTGTAAGGATCGTTGCTGCGTACCTGTTCTGTGTACAAGGGTCAGCTATTAGAAAGGTAGACGTCCGTGGAAGGCCCAATAAGGTCAACGAAACCTAGGCATGTTGACGGCGCAACACGATAACAGATTAGGCTGAATGAAAAACAATTAGGACATGCAAAATGGTATAGGTTAGCTGTCGGTAAGACTACGTAGGATTTTAGGTGACGTGGATTAGAGAGAAAGCTGCTGTCTAATATTTAGAAAATGGTTTCATAGACAATTTTTTATTTTGTATATTATTGTATAAACATTCTGTTAATCGGATGAGAGTCCATTATAGACAACTGTATAACGATCCATTGTATAAGATATTTTTATTACAATAACTATATAAACAATCTATTGTATAAGTTATTTTTAGTGTTATCAATAGATGATGTGAAGATATATTACAGACAACTGCTGTTTATACTGTTGTATATGCTCTTAGGAGGAGGTAAGGATACCTTCCAGATCTTACGAAACCGAGGCATGTTAACGGCTCAACACCATGGAAATACGCGGCCCGTAAAGGACCCACACAGAATGTTCATTAGCGGCCCATTAAGCGCTCAACAAGAAAAATGGACGCCCTAACAGTGGGAGTAAGAGGCCCATTATTGTTCAATAACCATATGGTCCATAAAAGGTAAAAGAACAGCACATATGGCTCAACAGTAGGATAGTAGGGTACACTAGAAGGACAGCCCAACAGTCGAATAGTATGGTCCAGTAGAAGCACAGAGAGGCCATTAACGGCCTGACAAAATAAGAACGAGGCCCATCGCTAAGAAATCTGAGCCCCACAAGGCCACAACGGCAATTTAGCGCCCAACCGAAGAAATTCAGGTCATACGAGCGTGCGGCCGAATATTGTCGGTCCGTTAGCAGCCTAATAGAAAATATAAGGCACATTATCGACTCGTTACAGACCCAACAAACAGAAAGATGGCTCATTCATGTTTATAGTACGGTAGGACCCATTAACAGCCAATACGAGTTCGACAACTGTCTATCTGCGACGACCCATTAAAGATCAGTACTTGAAAAATGAAGCCGTAACGCGTAAGCATCCGAGTTTCAACGCGCAAATGTCCATTAACGGCCCAACGTATGCACGTTTGTCGCGTGATAATGGCATAAAGCACCACTCAAAAAATAAGAAAAAAAAGGGAAAGAACCAAAAAGGCCTAACACCATACGCGAACAAGAGCTTACCGATCCCAGCGCCTCTCATCAGCGGCCTACCGGATCCTTCCTATATTATGCTCATAGAGTTCCTGGGAGGAGAGGGCCCCACGTGTCATTACGAGCCGAAAAAATATTTATATTTTTTTTCAGGAAAAAAATTATGTTCAGGTCCTTTTTCAGGAAAAAAAAAATACGGTTAAATCTTTTTTTTCAAAAAGGAATAAATATTACGCTTAGGTCCTTTATGCGTTTTAAGGTTTACGCTCGGGTCCTTTTTCATAAAATCAAAATTACGTTTAGGTCCTTTTTCAGAAGAAAATACGTTCCAGTCCTTTTTTTCCCGAAAAAAACATACATTTTATTTAGATCCTTTTTTCATTTTTTTAGTATTACGTTTAAGCCCTTTTTCGAAAAAACAAGAAAATTTAGGTTCTTCTCGAAAAAAAAGTTTATGTCTTTTTTCTGTTTTCCTTTTTCCCAACACAGAACTTCTGTACCAGCGAAATCGCAGATTATATACTTTCAACCGTTTCGCGTGTTTTCTCGATTTGCTCACGTAGGGAGCGACAATCGTACGTTTTCTCAAATTTGCTTGCGTGGGGAGCGCCGGTAGCGGCGTGTCACGTCGCGCTTGATTTTCTAGTTACAATTACAGTCCATTAACAATACAATGAGAGCCCTAAACAAAATATCTCAGCCAGCTCATCCTATGCATGCCACAATTGCCCCATCAGCGAGAAGAATACTTAAAATGATTACAGGTTAACCTATTTTACCCAGCTGTCCAAGAACCAATATAATTCAAAACAGCTTCCCTCCATGAATTATACCTTCATTTCACGAAGAAAAAAAGGTGATTAGTACAATTTGTCGTATTAATCAATGTGATAAAACTTAAGGGTAAGGTTCAATCAAATACCAAGATACCAAAGTGAAGACTATAGTTGCTATTGAAATTTTCGAGTCTAGTTATAAAAAAGATTGGTAACAGAAATTGTGGACATGGGCTTAAACCATCTTTGCCAATATAAAATTTTGCAGGTAAGCAAACTGGTTGTTGTGCACTCTGTTAAAAAAGATAAGATCAGGGAGAGCAACAGCATTCAGTTCTCCTATGACATGCATATGATATATCTTATCTGTTTGCACAAAATTTAACAGTGCCCAATGAGTTATGGATGAAGCATTGCAAAGCTGCGATTGAAAAGGATGTGTCCTAAATCATATTGCAACCATGAAGGTTATTAAATTATTACAACGGATCATGTAGATAACATTCATTCCATAAACAAAATAAATCACAAGCAACTGGTACATGTCACTGTAAAAGTAAAAATGGCTGGGGCATGGTCTAATAATGAGGCTAAAGTAATTTGGCAGTATGATATGTGAAGAGAGCATATATCATTCAACTGTGAACTTTTTAATAAGATGCAGCAAGCAAATGGAATCCAAAGAGTTGTATCATTGAACACACTTCTGTGCCAATCATGGGGCACCTGCATGAAGGTCAATGGCCAAACAAGTCGATCAGTACATCTTAAAATGAAACAACAGGCCATTTTAATTGCAAGCAAGGGCAAAAAAACTATTTCATAAGAGCGTTGAGCCAACTGACAAATTTTTTATTGCGTTTCAAACACAAGCACAGGAAACCAAGCAAGTGCACGCACGCGTGAGGGAGGGAGAGAATATTACCGTTTATAAAGCTCCAAGATTTTCGGGCTCCTCCGCGCGCCACGCAGTCTTCGAGGTGACGTGGACGTGCGTAGGCGTCCACGCGGTCTGTCGTTCGTATGGCGAGCATCACGTTGAGACACGTCGTCCGCGTGGCTCAGCCGCGTTAATCGACAACGACGCCCGCGCGGCGTGACGGTAATGCCCCTCACTCTCGCTTCGTCGGTCGCGAGTTTGAACCACGCTCGCGTCGTCCAGCGCGATTTTTGCCCGCGCGACGCATGGCGAATGTGGCGCTCGTTTTTTTTGCAAAAAAGCGTCCGACAAAACCCAAAAATACAAAATAGTCCTTTCTTTACAGGAGGCCCTGGACCTCTTGGACTTTTCTCGAAAAGGCCCTCAGAATTCCTGGAATTACATATTTGACGTTTTGTTTTGTGGAAAGGGCCCCAAAACTTTCGTTTTTTCTAAAATAAATCCCTAAAATTACGGAATAATCTTTTTTTTTTGCTAGAATACCTTCGAGACTTCTTTCGTTTGTTTTTTGGCGCCCCGCTTTTTACGGAGAGGCGATCAATTTCTTCGCATGGCGCACTGTTTTGTACGGAGAGGCGCTCAGATTTTTCCGCATTCTTTTGTTTGTTTTTTGGTGTCCCGTTTTGTACAGAGAGGCACTCGAATTTTTTCATAGACCTTTCGAAGTTTACAAAATTTATTTTCAATACGTTATTTTGTACAGAGAGCCGTTCAAAATTTTGCATAGACCCTCTGGAGCTTCCGCAAATTTTTTTCTTGTTTCGTTTGTTTTTTGGCGTCCTGTTTTGTACGAAGAGGCGCTCAAATTTTTTCGCAAGCTCTTTGGAGCTTCCAAAATTTATTTTTAATATGTCATTTTGTACAGAGAGGCTCTCAAATTTTTGTTTCGGCTCTCCGGAGCTTCCGCAATTTATTTTTAGCACGTCGTTTTTACGAAAATTTGCCTCAAACTTTCAAAAGATACATATTTATCCATTTTTTCGCTATTAGACCCCCAAAACTCACGCGTTTTTCGCTGGTTGTCTTGTATCGACTGGCGCGGTGTGCGCCGCGTCCGCGCATCTAGTAATCCAAACATCAGGTTTGTATCCTTCTACACAAGTAGATACACCAAAATATTGGTCTGCTATCTACCGATTTCGGGAGATGAACTCGCTAAGAAACGCTTATACAAGATGATCAACAAATAGTAGTACTGAGTAGTGACTTAATGCAGAAAATTTTATGAGTGAAACTAAATGGCGTTATCATCAAATTTATTCATGATGGTATAAATTACCATTTTTTCACCGTATATTATAATAACAACTATTCACGTATTGCAGGGAGAGAGCATCGGATGACATTTATGCAAAATAACTATTCTGTAAAAGATGAAATAAAATGCATCTAAGGAATAATTACCCCTCGACCTCCTAAATAGTAATTACTCTTCGGCCAACTAATGAACTAGCTTCACAGAGAGATACACAATATCAATCTTCAGTCCTATGGCTTTCCAAGAATATTTTACAACACAGCTTTCTGATGTTTAAATCCTGATATTTGAAGTTTTGAACTTATGATACTCCAATGGATATATTATATATCAAAAGCCCGTTTGTACTGAAACTTGTGAACGTAAATGTAGGTACCCAGGTGATATTTAGGTGAGCATAATACCTGTAATTCAACCACAGCTAATGCAGGCTTCAGCAAGTTCACAACGCCAATACTACTTACTCCTTACCTTCGGCTTCAACTGTTCAAAGAATATGAACCTCAATGACGAAGAGCATCATATTAATTGAGTTAAATTTCCTTCAGGGATGCAGAATGAGAATAGCAGGTCTATAAATGGTATGTAAGAGTGCACTAGTTAAATTAACTGCTTTCTGAAGTACGTATTTGACTAGCGACCCCAAGCTCCAATGCATGGGGTAAATATCGATACAAGTTGAACTTTACAAAATAGATGTCTGTGTATCCATTATTTTCCCGTCAAGCTTACCACAAGGGAAACTGAGACGTGTGCGTTTGAGGCTCAAGGTTCAGCAATTGCAATTTTTCGGAACTTACTTCACACATAGTAATAAAATTATTCATATGCACATTTACTTTCAATTTTCACTGCTGTTATGTCATTTTAAATTAAGAAGAAAAACAAAAAAGGAGAGCTTGATTTGTACTCAATGATTTCAAACAAGACCAAGAATAATATTGACATATTGTACAGCAGCAACCAGCAATGAAAAGTGTATCGTTCAAATAACCTATGATAGATCCAATTGTAATCTAGCGAAGACTCACTGCAACAACGATGGAAGATAAGTAACAGAAATTGGGTCTCCAATCAACAAGAACAAATGAAATATTTTGACATATTCCTATCAGCTAGCATACATCACACTTGAAAAGTTACATGAATTCACTTTCGTTCAGCTTTGTATCGGACCGTGCGTACCGTTCCTAGGGCTGACAAAAAAAAACAAAAAAAAAGAAGCCCGGGCCTGATGCCTAACTCTACTGCCGATACTCTATCCAGTCGAGTCGAGTCCAATCTGCCATGACAGCCCAACGAACCTGGCTGTCCACTTTAGAATTTTTTTTTCTTTAATATTTTTTTTTATTCTTTTTTTCAAAACTATACGTCCGAAAAAAAAATGACAAAAATGCCTCCCGTCGCCCGTGTATGGGGCGATCGCCTTTGCCGTCAGCACCGAACGGCGCCACAGGGGCCCCTCGCCGCGCCGAGACAGGCGACCGGCGCAGCCTTTTTTTAGTTTTGTTTTGTAATTACTATATATTTTTTAATATAAACCCCGTAACTTTTGCTAGGAGTGTCCAAATTAAATGAAACTTGTTTCTAAATTTAAATTTTGGAATGAAGAATTAGAGTGTAAAATAAAAATCCATGTGTTGTTTGCAGAAATTTTTTTTTATTTGAGTTCGAATGCTATGCTCTAACTGTGGATTGTGAAGGAATTATAATGTGTGTTGATCCATAATTCATGAAATAAATAGAATAAGTTACTACAACCTTATGCACTTCATTTTTGCAAAAATATCTAAATATGATTGCATTTTGAATAAAAGATGGCTAGTTTAAACCCTTTATAACATTCATTGTTCGAAAGAGTTAGAGTAATGTCGAACGACCTCAAAACTTGATGAGAACCGGTTTTGTTGCATTCTTGGGCTTGCATAGGTTACAATTATGTAAAAATATTTAGATGTCACTTTAGGGTGCACTATTTTATTGTTGTCCGAACATGCAATCGGTAGAAACATGAAAATTGCCGTATCTTTCGCAAACGATGGTAAAACTCGATGAAATCAAATCGATTTAACCGAAAATGCTATAACCTATCTCGATGGAGAAAATAACATCATTTGGGACAACTGGAGCGATGGGACATATACGAGCCCTCCGGACAGTGAGCATACTCTTGAAGGTTGGGCCGCACTGTTTATTACGACTTAAAACTAAAAGGAGTACCACGAACAAAGAAAACCAAAGTTATCACCAGACGTCTATTGAGTGCTTCGAGGCCACTTCCCATTCGCCCATGCCTCCGGCGGGGCTTCTCTGGCACGTCGCGCCCTCTCTCGTTTCCTCTCTCTCTCGGCCTCCTTCTCCTCCGCTTCCTTCCTACATGCCTCCTCGCGTGCGGCATCGCGTTGTTCTTGAAACCGCCGCGTGAACTCATCCTGCCGGTTGGCTTGGTCAAGAAGCCGCTGGTCCCGGGGTTGATCTCTCGTATCAAACCACCGCTCAAATTCACACATGGATGAGGTGATTGCATGAAACGTAAGTTAGCAAAGTTTCATTCACAAATGTTATGTAACCCGTACGATTGTTACCATACGGCGATCCTTCAGGCTCTTCTCCGGCGGATCGAAGGCGTAGTTGCGGCACTTCCAATACCTCCTCTTCCAAGTTGAAATTTCCCAAGAGCGGACAAGCCTGCAAAGATCTCCGCACATACACATGGGTGCTGACACCCACGAGGTAGGAAGAGATCTTGGCACGCTAAATTCCGCGGGCATGCACTTGCTTCTTCCTTTGCCTTCCCCTTACACTTTGCACTTGCACGCCTCGGCATTTTCGATTGATGCTCACCCTTCTATTCTTTCTCCCGCTATTCTTTGCGAGACCGCTTGTGAGAACGAATGTTATAAAGGGCAGATATCGCCCGGGTATGGAGCGATCGCCTCATATTTGGGCGATCGCCCCTACTATAGGCGATAGGTGTACCGAAACGTTGGTGTGTTGTCACGTCGTGTGGCATAGGCAAGCAATGCATAAATGATTTGAACAATTTATAGTGATAACGCTGTCATGTTACTAACTCGGGAGTTATACAATGTGTCGAACGTAAAGCCATTAAAAATACATCCGTATAACAAGTCAATCACGCCACGCTTCCTAATCGCCCGTGGGGTAGGTGAGTGGCGACGGCGACGAACGCCCTCCTAGGCCGCCGCGCGGCGCAGCGAGAGTAGCGCGCGCGCGGCGAGGCCAAGTCCCGTGGCGCGTGCGAGAGCCGAGAGGGTCGAGGTAGTCGGTCGAAAGGTACTCCTCCGTGTCGAACTCGCCGTCGAAAAGCTCGTCGAAACCACCCGGGTCTCGCTGGGCGCGGACGACGAGGGAGCCTCAGCCCATCGCCCCACCTGCTGCGTGGGAGCGTAGCGAGGAACCGGCAGTGGTAGGGCGAGACGCAGAAGGAGCCTCCCACCACTATCCCCACCGCTGTTGCGTGGGAGCGAGCGAGGAACCGACGGGTAGGGCGAGACGCGAAGGAGCCTCATCGCCCACCGTCCCCCGCGGTGCGTGGGGCATGACGGGCACCGGGGTAGGGCGAGGTGTTGGGGCGGAGTGACGTGGTGTCTTTGCGTCCGCCGATGTCTCCGCGCCTCGGCAGTGGCCAAGTGAGCCAACCGCCACCGTAGCGAGGACCCGACCCAAGTCGTCTCGGACTCGGCGGTGGTCACTTGTATGCCCCTCTAGGCGCGTCAACATGGACACGACCTCCACCTCAATCTCCGCCAAGAGCCGAGTCCGCATGTAACGCCGATTGGTATTACGTAAGTTAGATGAAAAAGACGTGCCCATGTAGGTTCGATTGCGACACTTACCGAGGCGTTGTCCCTCCGGGACATCTCGTGAAGGGTACGTGTCCGCTACCGATGCATGCCGCGGCGACGACGGTCTTGGTGTGTACCCCACCGAGGCGAGCGCGTGGCGAACCACTCCATGTCTCGATCGTACATGTCATGGTCGTGACGGCGGGTCTTGGTGACCTCTCGCCGAGTCGCGGCGTCCCATCGCAGGCCCATGGTCGCATACGGCGCGAATCGAGAGCCCACCGCGCAGCACCCATCCGGTCATCCCGCAATGCAAAAACAGAAGTACACACCACATTAATTTCGCAAAGATGCGGAGTAGTAGGATCGTGGCAGTACACGTGAGCGCCACGCGCGACAACGTGACGAGGCGGCAAAGGAAAGGATCGAACAGCCGAGCCGCCGCAAAGACTTCGGCGCGGGAGTACTCCTCGACAAAGGTCAAAGACGAGCACCTTACGGGTGAGCCAAAGGCCTCATCTCGCGTGCAAAGCACGGAGACCCGTGAGGTGCTCGGGCGTGACGTCAGACGCGGTGTATGGCGCCCACCGCGACGCCTCGTCGTGGAGGCGGTCGAACTCCGAACGAACTCCCGATAGGACCTCTCACTGCCGGCGCGCGAACCTCCGCCGCGAGGAAATAAGAAATAGCGAAGGTCATTCAAGTGCGTTAGTGGGGAAAAGATACGAGGAGCATACTGCGTCGGACCAGAGTGGCCCATGGTGGGCCACCCACCGGTCGCTTCCGTAAAGCTCCTGGTACGGTGTCGTGTCAACAACAGCCGCCGACGGAGAAGCGCCCCAAGACCACAATCGAGGAGTAGGACGAACCCGACATCGCCGCGTCGTGCTCGCCGAGAGACGGCGCCGCACGCACCTCAGACGTCGCCGCAAGCACACCGAGGCCCACGACCACCGCATCACCGCTTACAAGGGGAGTTAGACGTGTTCACCGAGACGAGATTGAACCGAGTGTGTTACCTCATCCACCGGGTGTCGGCGATATGTCGGGCGACTCGATCGGTGACGGTCCACCGTGTTCCGTGGGAGGACGGAACATCACCCAACCGAACAACAACAGGAGGTATGCCTCCAAGTGGCGCCACGCCCGCCTCCTCCGCGTCGCGGTGGAGAAGCCGAGCTGCAGCGTTCGCAACAAACATTATCAAGAACTTGGCGCTTCTATTTTAATTCTCAAAGAAAGAGGTACTCACCGTGAATCGGCGACCACGCCCGTCGGTCCGTGGCGCCGGCCTCCCTAAGGGCCGGTAGGGTCGCCCGGGTGCCCGCGCACCTCGGCGAAACGCGCGGACAACTCGGCGTGCCACGTGATTCGAGGCGTCGTGCGGCACGATCGCTGGACCCGCATTGGGGAGGCCTAAGAGGTACGACACGCCCCGCAGCGTCGAGCCATCTCTCCGCACGGAAGGTGGAACGTGTGCGCCTCCGGCCTCCACCGGTCCACGAGCGCGCCGCCAGGACCGGTCGCACCGAACCACGGACCTCCTTGCCCGCTAACGGGCGAAGCCACCGCTCCACCATCCTACAAAGAGGAAGTAAGCCACCGCCGCAACCCGCATGTAGTGCAATGCGTCGTTAGAATTGCATTCACGGTAAGTACATGTACGTAAAGAGTGCAAGCGCTGGCGACTTACCGTGGAACCCGCGTGGGTCGATGCGGCGGCTTCGTTGGGCACCCGAGGTCGGAGTGTCCCTAGCTCTCGTTCTCCTTTATGAGTACCTAGACCGGCTGGTCGATCGACGGCCACGCCCAGCACTCGTGGCAAGGTCGCGCCATCGTGGCTCGTTAGAAAGCAAATACAACAAATTTGTCAAGAATTACATGTGCACACAAAATGAAATGCGAAATAACTAATTGTACCATACTCATCAAACAATACAACCAAGTGCAGAGAGCCAAAACAAACTCATATTACAAACATACGAAGACAACGACATGTTCGACGAGGCACACAACGTCGAGAATTACATTATCCTCATAGCTACTAATCGAACATCGGAGAATTACATGATGCGAACAACAACTTACTAGTACATTGAAAATTACATCGAACATTACAACGTACATTACAACTTACCGGTCCATTGAAAAATACAAGATGGGAACAACATGGAAAGTTACATTATCGCGGTTGCGACGCGCCTCGACTCGCCCATATCGTTCGAACGCGCCTTGTCCTTCGACGCCGACCTTCATCTTCAACATTCGGATGTCCTGCACCCATCGATGGTCCGAGAGGGGGTGTTGTGAATGATCCATCCACTTGCACCGTACACCTCATGATGCCACGTGTTGAGAACGCCCGCTTGTAGTAGTACGGGAGATGAACGGACGGCAGGATTGATGCGTCTCGGCGGTGCGGCAATGACGTGCGAGCACGGCAAGTGTAGCAGCGTGGTTTCGGCAGAGCACTCGCAATCACCGCCGAGTATGCACGGATGGGAAGTCCTCTCCGGCTGGCACCTGCGACCTCGGCCACCGCATGCACGTGGTATCTCCGCTCCACGCCACTCTCGGTGTAACCCGATGTGTCTGCGCGCTTTCTTGTTTTCTTGGACATGTAGGTAGACACAACAGCTTGAGTACGACGATCGATTGTCCGACATACATGCCGTGGAGGTCTTGTATCGCTCAATGAAATATCTCGTGTCCCTAATAAGACACCTCAACTATACCCACGATGGAAGGCATCCGTGCCTTTCATTACCTGGGTTGTAAATCTCCGCCAGTTCGTTGTCATGATCCCATAACGCGAGCCGCCTCGTCGTGCGTAAGGACCATTTATCCAAAGGCTCATGTCGATCCAATCGGTGAAACTCTTTATGTTGGTACCGGCCTCGCCGGATGTTTGGGGTCCGCTTGTCGGCGGCGCATATAAGGTCGTGGGGTCCTCTCCTTGCTCATGGTACACCATCGGGTTCCTTGATGAACTAGCGGTACCTCCGGGATCCATTGATTGCTTCTTCGTTAGTTCGCCCAACGCCTTCCAAAGCGCGTCGAACTTCCTCCGTTGGTTCTGTTTGCACAGCGCTTGAACATGTTCATAAGCTCCTTGTTCCGAATCGACGGAAAAATTGGCACCCATGTGCCTCATGCACCACCGCTCCTCGATCCGCCACTTTGTCGCTCCCACGACGGCGGACCCTTGTTGCATATCCACGATCGCCCTTAGCAGCCTCGCATGTCGGCCATGGATGACACAAACATCAGCCTGTCGAGAACAATCGCCCGACTTCACTCTTTCAAGGAACCATCAGCTCTCCGTGTTTTCCTCCACGAATGCCAACGCAACCGTAGAACACGGTTGTTGGCATCCACCGCGATCGCAGATTAGAATCGCCCTTGTACTTCCGCGAGGAATGTGCCATCCATGCAAAGGACCGGCGACGCGTTTTAACGCATTTATGCATGCGCCAAGGCGAAGAATGCACGCCGCAATACCACTTCTGCACGCACCACCCGCAGGAACTCCGCAAGGTCGATGGATGTACCTGGGGTTCCTTTGTGCGATTGCCCCGAGCAAGTGGGAATATTCTCGCACAAAGCCTCGACGCCCCGAACCGTATTTCCAGAGCTGTCCTTTTGCTCTCCATGCCTTTGCGTAGCTAATCTTGTATCAAACCTCTCCTCCACTACCGTGATAATAGATCGAGGTCGCAGATGGGGATTGTCCACGATCCGACCATAAAGCACATTTGCCACCCAAGTGGACGACAGATTGCGGTGTCCTCGCTCCGCTTCTTCCATTTCGCAGCTATGCTCCATCACTATGGAGCATTTCCGAGAGTCCGCCCACTTCCCGGTATGCATGCACCGCCATGGGCACGAATCAACTACGCACTTCACGTCGTAGTCCTTCTTGGCTTGGACTTCACAACCCCGAATTGCCGCCGAGAGACATTGCCGATTTCACCGCATCCATCACACCTCCTTGTCTTTATATATGGCCCCTGCGTCACCTCGTTCTCACGATACTCCCATGCATCAATGTTCCTTCATTCATCGTTAGGTCTTCAAATTGTAATTGGTCCACACACGTGGATAGGCACCTCGTGGACGTTGTCCTCCTCGTCGGAGTGCTCACCATCGAGGACTTCCTCATCCGCACGGTCCTCCTCTTCCATCAGTCAACAATGTCCTCCACCTCCTCCCCTCGTCGGCCACCCTCGCGCCTCCACCGCTCTCCTCTCGCCCCCGGTCCCTTCGCCACCGCTCTCCTGCTCCTCGTCTCGGGTTCTCGCCGCCTTCCTCTTCGCATCCTTCTACATTTGATGTCCCTCCGCCATAATGTCCACCCCGACATCACGAACTTGCGACACCGATGGAGCTACCGGAAGCATCAGACCAACAACATGAGCGCCAACCCCGCTCTACTAGCAAAACCAACATAACTCCTCCATGTTGACGCCGAGTTAATAGGAATCAACTCTCCGTAAAAACGGTCTTGCGCTTCGGCTCACCATCGCTCGACCAAGAACCCAATGCCTGGGCATCCAAACCGAACATCCGAGACATCCACTCCAACAAACCCTCAGATGTCCTATCGCTTCGATCGCATATGCCTCAGACGACTCTTGAAAATGATGATAGATCCACCCCATCCGCCTCGTGCTATCTCCCCATCTCCATAAAATATTTGGAAATACAATTTCTCCGACATCCGCAACGTCCGACTAAAAATATTACTCTAAAATACAATCTACAAAACGTACATTGATCGTACTGCAAAATACGACTATGAATAAGTGATTCGACTAGCCTACTATACGGCCTAATATTAAATTTCTACTACATTACATTTGTATATATTGCCTAATACATTACTTACATAATAAAATTAGTAATACACAACCCCACTAAATTAAATTCATACCACATTACATTTGTATATATATTGCCTAATACATTATTTGCATAACAAAATTACTAATACACAACCCTACTAAATTAAATTCAAATATTGTCTAATATTTCTATCAGATAAATTTCTACATCTTGAATACTACATTAAATTTGCACATACCGACAATACTAAATTAAATTTGTAAATACTACATACTACATTAAATTTTCAATATTAATGCTATATTAAATTTCTAAACAATACATAATCCTAAAATTTCTAAATACTACAACAAATTCCTAAATATTAAATGATACATTAAATTTTAAATCTTGCATAACCTAACAAAAATTCCTACATTTACCTCTACAAAAATTGCTAAACTAACTCTACAATAAAATTCAAAATTTACCTAAATTTCTGGCTCCTTCTCTTCTCCTCTCTTCTTCTTCTTCTCTTCCTCTTCTCCTCTCTTCTCCTCTCTCTTTCTCTCCTTGCGCTCGGCTCCCCTTCTTTTCTCTCATACTGACCGAGCGGTGCGGTATATATGGTTCGTCGCTCAGTAGGGGCGATCGCCTACAGGGCGATCGCCTACAGTGGCGATGGCTACACGCTACTGCCAATTATGACTACTAACGGAGGCGAGCTATCGCTCGTAGATGGGCGATCGCCCTATACACGGGCGACGGGGGTATTTCTGTAATTTTTTGTTCGGACGCATAGTTTTGAAAAAAAAATAAAAATAAATATTAAACAAAAAAAAAATTCGTCCACTTTACGCGTCCATCGCACGTGAGAGCCCCGTGCGACCGAGATAGCCCGCGCACCTTCTGGAAGTTTCCAGACCCGTCTCCACACTCCTCTTTGTCTTTTCTTCCCACACCCCTCCGTCTCCAGACGCTTCTCTCTTCCCTCTTTTCTCTCCCCCCTCTCCTCCCCGCCCCGTACCAAACCACCGAACAACAACGCAAGCACGAGCGCGAGCGCAAGCAAATCTCCGCGACGATAACCAAGAACACAACCACACCAAAGCGGCAAAGCTCGAGGTAACCATGGGGCTGGATTACTACAAGATCCTGGGCGTGGACAAGGCCGCCACCGACGACGACCTGAAGAAGGCCTACCGCAAGCTCGCCATGAAATGGCACCCCGACAAGAACCCCAACAACAAGAAGGAGGCGGAGAACAAGTTCAAGCAGATCTCCGAGGCCTACGAGGTAATTAAGCAGCCGAAAGATCCATACGGGGCGGGGTAGTTTCGTCTCGCGACCTGTCTGTCCGGTCGAATTCTGCAATGTCGTGACGCGTTCTTGGTGTTTGTGTTTGTGTTTGAACAGGTGCTGAGCGACACAGAGAAGCGAGCGGTGTACGACCAGTACGGCGAGGAGGGGCTCAAGGGGCAGGTGCCGCCGCCGGGCGCCGGCGGTGCGGGCCCGGGAGGCGCGACGTTCTTCTCGACCGGCGGCGACGGGCCGACGGTCTTCCGGTTCAACCCGCGCAACGCCGAGGACATCTTCGCGGAGTTCTTCGGCTCGTCAAGCCCATTAGGCGGCATGGGGGGAGGACCCAGCATGCGGACCGGCGGCACGAGGTTCTCGTCGTCGATATTCGGGGACGATATATTCAGCTCGGCGTTCGGCGGTGGCGCCGATGGGCACCACGGGATGCACGCCGGCGGGAGGCCGGTGAAGGCGCCGGCGATCGAGAGGAAGCTGCCGTGCAGCCTGGAGGAGCTGTACAAGGGGACCACCAAGAAAATGAAGATTTCCAGGGAAATTGCCGATGCCAGCGGGTGAGTGTTTCCTTCCCTTTGCTTCACAACTCTTTAGCGACTTCTTATTGTTTCAGATTTTAGGAGTCAGTAGTTTCTCTCGGCAGATTGGGAATACTGTTTATTTCTGGCCCTGTACATTTTGTTTCAAATTTAGCCTCTCTCGATCTATATATTTTTTCAATTATAGAACCTCCACTATAGAAGAGGTGTACCAAAGAGACGGTACACGTGCCTCCTGTTGCACCCTGGTAACACGAAATTTTGCACCCTGGTAACACGGAATTTGTCTGGCTCTACGGCAGCACATATGAACACGAGAGTATACACTATCACCCTGGGAGCGTGAAAGACTTCCTCCCGCCGTTACCCATCACGGTAGCACAAGGCTTCCCGTGTAGGGCTGTAAACGAGTCGAGCTTAAGTGAGCCTAGCCCTTCAGGCTCGAGCTCGGTAAGGCTCGGCTCGCTCGAGATCGGGTTCAAACCTCGACCTAGGCTCGAGCTCGGCTCGATCCAAGCTCGAGTAGACTCGATCTTGGCTCGAGTAAGTTTGGTAAGCTTGATAAGCTCGATTAAGTTCGACTCGAGGAAGCTCGGTAATTCTAATAAACTCGGTAGGCTCGGTAACAAGCTCGATTAATCTCGACTCGAGGAAGCTCGGTAACAAGCTCGAGAAATCTCGATTTAAGAAAGCTCGGTTCAGGCTCGAGTAGACTCGCGAACTATTCGAGCTCGGCTCGGTTAAGCTCACGAGCTCGAGCTCGGCTCGTTTGGAGCTCGAACCAAGTTCAAACCGAGTATCTTACGAGCCTCGAGTTTTTTTTACCGTCCTACTCCCGTGCTACCGGCAGCATAGTGTACAGCGCAATAACAGTAAACAGTAGCAGTGATCATTGAGCAATACAGTGAAAATTGGACAGTATGCATAGAACCAATCATCTCGTCACATGCGCTGCCGCTCGTCCGTGGGTTGCTGTGCCACGGAGCCAGCTGGGGACGGTCCCAGCCTGCCCTTCCGTTCCGCCGTGAGGAGAGGACGGAGGCTATTTTTTAAAAACATATGTTGGAGGTGTAAATTTGTAAAAAAAAAACCCGATGTTCATAGATTGGAACATGTCCTAGTTGGCCCAAATTAAACTTAGAATGTGTTATTGGCGACTTAGATTTATTTTTTTGGATACATGCATCGATTTTTTTTTTTAAGAATCATGGCTGAAGTTTTGTTTGGTTTGTTGTCATTGTTGACGGCCTAGTAAAGCTGCATGTACGTATATAAATGGAATGCCATTTTTTGCTTCATCTAACCATTTAGTCCTGTGTTCTCGATTTAACTTATCAGTTCCTAGGAATTGTCCAGCTTTAGTCTACAGCTTGCTCAATCATTCTGACAATTTATCACCCTTCATCGTTAGTTTGTTCAGTCTTATGTGCTCAAAAAAAAAAAGAGTTGCCCCCCTGTTTGCAGTCCATGTATTGAACTCTATTAATTGTGACCGCAGGAAAACAATTCCAGTTGAGGAGATCCTAACGATAGACGTGAAGCCTGGGTGGAAGAAGGGCACCAAGATCACCTTCACGGAGAAAGGAAACGAGCAGCCCAATTTGATTCCCGCCGACCTCGTCTTCATCATCGACGAGAAGCCGCACCCGGTGTTCACCCGGGACGGCAACGACCTCGTCGTGACGCAGAAGATACCGCTCGCCGAGGCCCTGACCGGCTACAACCTCCACCTGACGACGCTCGACGGCCGCAGCCTCACGATCCCGATCAACTCCGTCATCAACCCTGGCTACGAGGAGGTTGTCCGAGGGGAGGGCATGCCGATCCCCAAGGACCCCTCTAAGAAGGGCAACCTGAGGATCAAGTTCGACATTAAGTTCCCGACGAGGCTCACGGCGGACCAGAAGTCCGGCGTGAAGAGGCTTCTGGGTCAGTAGAGCAGGTGCACAGACGGACGGAGCAGATATATCGGCTTTTTTTCGTGTGTTGAACTGGAGATTCTGCCTTCTGCAGAATCTGTGACGACTTCGTCTTGGGATTTGATGGGGGCCATGGGGCTAGATGATGGGACTGCTGAGGCAATGTGGCCTTCATGTGTCGGGACAAGCAAGTGCTGATACGGTTTGAGGTGCATAGAGGACTCTATTTGCCTTGTAAAATTTCCCAGATTGGAGTTCGTTTACTGATGATTCATAATTAGGCGTAGATTTTGTAACTAGTGCACGAACTACATTGAAATATGCGAGATTTCTTAGTAATAATACAAAGATCGAATGGGCTTGCGAGTAAATTTTCACAGGAGATGCGTTATTCCAATGGACGAATTTTGGTGGCCCTCTGGATCAAGGATTTAGAAGGAATCATCTTATTTAGAAATATAAGACTTGCACTTAGATTTAATGAAGCTTTTTCTACTATATTTATATTTATTCTTTCTCAACTACATTATTTATTCGTTACCACTACATACAAACCATTATCTCTTATCTTCTAAGACAATTAAGTGAGGTATTTAAGTCATTTTTACTTATATATTTTTTAATTTCACTTTTAACTTTATCCTTATATAAAGTCAAAATACGTCTTATATTTCTCGATGGATGGAGTAACGAAATGATTTCTATTGCCACTTCTGGAAAAAGACTATCGGAAGTTGAGGTAGCCACGATGGGGTGACATCAGCTCTCTCTAATTTTTGTGTTAAGATTTCTAATGACTTGAAGAGGGAATAAGGTGAGAAAAAAGGTTGATAATGTGAAGAGAACAAGGAGAGAGAGAATTAGATAGTAGTCAATCTATAAGCCTTTATAGTAGAGGTGCCCAAACGGGCCGACACGCGGCACGCAACTGTGGGTCCGGCACGGTCCAGAGCTAAACGGGTCGTGCCGGCAGGGCTCAACCCAGCGTGTCGTGTTTGGGCCGGAGGAGCGGTACGGCACGCCCATTTTTCTGAATTTTTTCATATTTTTTTGAATTTTTTTACCATACTTTATCTATTTTTCATATTTTTTGATTTTTTTTTTCAAATTTTCTGACGCTAAACGAGCTACCGGGCCGACCCGGCTCGTTTGACCCGCGAAGGACCGGACCGGCACGGCACGGCCCGAGAGGCCAACGGACCGTGCCTGGACCGCCACCTCGCCCATTTACTAGCCGTGCCTATTTTTAAACGGGCTGTGCCGTGTCGGGTGACCCGTTTGGCCACCTCTACTTTATAGACAGTTTTTGTTGTTTTATCGATGCTCTCAACTTAGAGACAATTCATTACTTCAATATTTGTCTGTCCGGACATGAAGAGTACTGTCTACACTATTGTATATGTCTTTGTCCCCTCTGCCTGATGCTACTTGAACCGCCCGAGAGACGGAGAGACTCAACAAGCCTCCGTGCTAGGAAGAAACGGGAACGACCCCAGGGAACCTGCGAGGCTGCGACCGTTACTCCATCGCGTCCTTCCAAGCAATTTACCACGGCAGCGCGGGAGCGGTGAAAAATCATGACCAAGCAAGGCCGCCTCAGGCATATGTGGGCCCATCTCGCCGTTCGCACGGTTTCTGTTCCTGTGTCCAGTGACAGTGTCGTTTGTTGGTCTATACTCCAATCCAGGTTCACATTTTAATTTTGCATTCAAAAATCGGTATCTAATCGGCATCAGTTTTTCGTGAAATTCGACTGAAATTCGATAAAAGCCGATCGGTTTGCGAAAGTCAAATCAGCTAGTCAAACTGACGAATACTAATAAAAAGGATACCCTAACACCAAGCAACGAGCCGCGATTTCAAGCATATCTCACACCAACAGCCGCACGCCCGCCACGACCGATTCACTGCGAGATCGCGAAAGGCATCCGCTCGACCGCGGGAAGCGAATCCGACCAGACAATGATCCCGACCCCTCTTGGCGGGCGGATCTCCGACCGACCAAACCAAGGTGGTGAACGCCGAGTGCCGCGTGTCAAGTCCTCACGCCTACCGCCACGCACTCTGATAAAGTCAATCGAGCGACTATACGAGGCGGTGGCTCCTTCCCAAGAAGATCCGTGATCAGAGAAGACAAAGCTTCGGCCCATCAACCGGCCACGATAAAGACGAGCAAGCCGCGCTCCTCCCGAGGCAAAGACCGTCACACGCACTCGACGCCAAGATTCGCAAGGATCACAGAGGGCAAGTACGCTACTTCCCGAAATACCTAACCTCCCCGACCACCAAGGCTACCAACCCAAAGATGGGCAAGACGGGTGGCGACAGACCCACAAGACGAAGGACCGGAGCTCCTAGCGAGGGTCGCCTCGCTTTTCCTCCTAACTCGATGTAACCCGCCTTCCTTTTGTATAAAAGGAGGCAGGGCTAAACGAGCAAGAACAAGACAGGAGAGAGCGCTATCAAACTCCTCTCGCTAAGCCATTGGCATTCTCGCTTGTAAAACTTTGTGCATCATCCGTACTCAAGAGTAATACAACACCACCACACACGAATCGAGTAGGGACCTTCACCAACCAAGATACATCTTGGACTCACGAGTCTAACCATTCAGTGAGTGGAACGCGCGACTTCTAGACTTACAAATTTTACTTGCCGCTCCCAAAACGCCGGCGGTTGGCGCGCGGTAGGGGACTTCGCGCGTCTTCATCACCATCTCCGATTCCGTTTATCTCCCGATGGCATCCACCCATCGCGACGGCATGGATGATCGCGGGAACCGGATCCGCCGGCTCCCTCGACCGCCACACCCGACGGGAGGGCTCACGCTTCGTCCGCTGTCTCGAAGACAGCGCCCACCGAGAGCTTGGGCGTCCTCTCCGGCGGCCGCTAAGCTCGGCTAGCGCCGCGGCCCCGGCCGAACCCGAGGAGTGCTCGCCGCGGTCGGCGAAACTCCCATAGGCGGCGGGTGACCATGTCACCTCGTAGGCTCGCGATCGGTGGCGATGGTCGGCTACATGCCAACCTCCGTCCACGAAGTTCTTGGAAGACTCTTCCACCACGGCCCAGCCCGACGCGGAGTATCCCGCCACAGACGGCACTCGCGAGTGCAACGTGGCGGCATTGCCGATTTGGTCGTAGCCACCGCGGCTACGACGGTCCCCGTCCGGCCGCGACCGAGGCACGTGAGGGGGAATACCAGCCAAGCGGCCGAACGCTTCCAGCTCGCCGCACCGAGCTCCAACGGCAACGCGAGAGTCGAGGAGCGAAGGGTCGAGCTCGACCGGCCGAGCCAACCTAGAGCAGACGAGCCCGAGCCTGCAAGTGCCGGGCGGCAGCGACGGCGCGCGCGCCAAGAGCACCACAAGGTGGGGCGTAATCCGCGCCCCGCTTTTTCCTCACGCGAGCCAAAACGTGGTCGCGGCCGCAATCGCCGCTCCGAGGCCTTCCGAGCCCGCAAACCCGGAGGCGAGCTACCTACTGTAACCTTCGGTGGTGGAGCGGGCCGTTGCGGTAAATCATGCAGCCTCCGGCCCTACCACACCGGCGCTACTTCCGCCACCCGCCCAGACCGCTGCATGGAGTCGGCCGGTGGGCGCGCCAAGACCGCACCACCTCAGCCTCACGCACTCGGTGCGCGGCGCCTCGGTAATGTTTACGACATCCGCGCCACCCGAGGCGCCAAGAAAGATGGCGGAGGACGCCGCCACTCACGTGTTGCGGATGGTGAGCGCCACTATCGCGGCCCGAGCCTCGACGGTCCTGGACCACGGGCTTTTTGCCAAGGGATCCGCCAGCGGATTTCCCGCCGATTCCGGCGCCTACCAACATTGCTAAGTACACAGGGGCCACCAACCTGTGTGTCGCTCAAGATTACCGGCCGCATGTCGGGGTGGGGAGCGACAGATGATCTCTTCATCATCCAAGACCTTCCCATCTACTCATGGACTCGGCCGAGCTCGGCTCGAGTACTGCCGCCAAAAACCGTCGAGAACTGGCCGACTTGAAGAATCTTTGTCGGTAACTTCGTGGCACTTACAAGCGCTCGAAACTCTCGACTGAAGGGTCGCAAGCAAGCAGCTGTGGAAACCTCGGGACTACATCCGCGGTTTTCCCGCCCGGTGCAACGAAGCTCCCGACATCTCCGACGCCGATGTCGTGGAGCCTTCATCTACGGCACTCTCGCAAGGCCTTGGTGCACAAGCCGGGCCGCCTCAAGCCCAGACCACCAAGGAACTCCTCGACATCGCCACCAACCACGCCTCCGGCGAGGAGGCCGTAGGGCTATTTTCGAAGGAGGAAAGGCCCAGCAGAGCCCGGCGTCAAGCGGGTCTCTCCCGACCGCCGACAAGCTAAGCGGCGACGGAAGCGATCCGTGAGACCCAGTGGTCGCCACGGCCGACCGCCTCGCCAGCAAGAGCGCGGCCGACCGTCGCCCCGACCACTTCGAGAAATTGATGGACGCCCATGCCCAAACCATGGGTTCTCCGTCAAGCACAAGCACGGATCTGCAAGTCCCGAGGCGCTATCTCTAGCGCCCCCACCACGCCGCGTGAGCAAAGGAAAGAAGCTCGCGGCCCCGCGAACGGCGGAGAAGAAGGCGACGACGAGTTCCCGAGCCCGACGACGCACGCCTCATGATCTTCGGAGGACCGGCTTGCTACGCCGACAAGCGCCGACTCAAGCTCGCTCATCGCGAGGTCCACACCGCCACGGGCGCCCCCAATATCTTCGGTGGTCTGAGTTCCCGATCACCTTGATCGGACCGATCACCCGATCGCGCCCCACACCGGAAGGTACCTACCGGTGGTCACCCGTCGTCGAACGGCGCCCACGAAGGTGCGCGATGGATCGGGCGCGGCCTCAACATCCTCTACGTTGAGACGCTCGACGCTATGGGGTCGCGCTCAAGCCTCCGCCAAGCAAGGCACCTTTCCATGGCGTCATCCCGCCGCAAGCCCATCCGCCGGGCAGTCGACCGCCCGTCACCTTCGGGAGCCGGAAACTTCCGCACCGAGACCCTCACCTTCGAGGTCGTGGATTTCCCGGCGCCTACCACGCCATCTCGGGAGGCCATGCTACGCCAAGTTCATGGCGATCCCCGCCACGCTACCTCAGTCGAAGATGCCCGACCGCATGGAGTCATCACCGCGGCATCGCCCTTCCGGCTTGCCTTCAATCGCGAGCGGCGGCGTGCGAGCTCGCCTCGGCGATGCGTTGCCTCGCGGAACTCAACAAGCTCGGAAGGAAGCGCGAGTCCGCCCCGAATCCAAAGAAATCGGGCGGATCCTTCAAACCGCCGAGGACACGAAGGAGGTCACGGTCGATCCCTGTGATCCGACCAAGACCGTGCGGGTCGGAGCCACGCTCCCCGCCAAATAGGAAAGCGCGCTCGTCGACTTCCTCCGCACTAACAAAGATGTCTTCGCATGGAGGTCCTCCGACATGCCGGGCATTCCAAAGGAGGTCGCCGAGCACTCCTTGAGCGTCCGACCGTGCTCAAAGCCGGCCGCCAACGCCGCGCCGCTCGACGAGGAAAGGCGCAGGTTATAGGAGGAGATCGCCAAACTCTTGGCGGCAGGGTTCGTAAAGGAGGTGCGCCACCCTGAGTGGCTAGCCAACCCTGTACTTGTAAAAAAGAAGAACGGGCAATGGAGAATGTGTGTTGACTATACGAGTCTCAACAAAGCATGCCCCAAGGACCCATTCCTTACCTCAGATCGACCAAGTCATCGACTCCACCTGGTGCGAGTCTCTTTCCTTCGGATGCCTACTCGGGCTACCACCGATTGCGCTAAAGGAGTCCGACCACCGCGACTTCCTTCATCACTCCGCTCGCTCGTTCGCTATGTCACAATGCCCTTCGCCAAGAACGCGGGCGCTACATACCGGCGATGTATGCAAACGTGCTTCAATGACCGATCGGCCGCAACGTTGAGGCATATGTCGACGATATTGTCGTAAAGACCAGAAAGGCTGACGACCTTATCACCGACCTAGAAGAGACTTTCGCGAACCTTCGACGGTTTCGCATAAAGCTCAACCCAGAAGTGCGTCTTGGGGTCCCCAAAGGAAAGCTCTTAGGCTTCATCGTCTCGAGCGAGGCATCGAGGCCAATCAGAGAAGATCTCGCGATCGCGAGGATGGGCCCGGCCAAGAACCTCAAAGGGGTCCAGAGGTCGACCGGATGCTGGCGGCTTTGAGCCGTTCGTGTCTCGCCTCGCGAACGCGAATGCCGCTCTACTGTCGCTCAAGAAATCCGACCGCTTGCTTGACACCGAGGCTCAGAGGCCCTCACCCGCTTGAAGGCCTTCTGTCCTCGCCGCCATCTGGTCGCCCCGGCACAGTGAACTGCCGCCTCTACATCGCCGCCACTACCCAAGTCGCCGCCGCGCCCTCGTGGTGGAGCGAGCGTAAGAAGGCCGTGAGCTCAAGGTACAACGGCCGGTCTACTTCATCGCTGAGGTACTTTCGAGTCCAAGACTCGGTGCACCACAAAGCGAAGTTACTCTCACGCGGTGCTCATCGCAAAGAGGAAACTCGCTCACTACTTCGATCAACACGCCATCACCGTGGTGACCACGCCCCACTAGGCGAGATCATCCACAATCGCGATGCCTCGTGAAGGATAGCCAAATGGGCGCCGAGCTTAGCGCCATGGCATAATATACGCCCCTGACGGCGATCAAGTCGCAGCTCGCCGACCGTCGCCGAGTGGACCAAGCCCGTGCACCACGGTGGTCGAAGACCCGAGTCATCGGATAATGTACTTCACGGTCTTACACCAAGAATGGCGCGGCGCGGAGTCGCCATCATCTCCCACTCGAACAAAGCTTCAATACGCCATTAGGTTGCTCTTCGACGCGACCAACAACATTGCCGAGTCACGAGGCTCGCCAACGGTCTCCGGATCGCGCCGACCTCGGTGCTCACGGCCACGCCCACGGGGACTCCAAGCTTGTCGTCGACCAAGTCATGAAGGTCGCGAGCCCCGAGACGCCCGCATGGCCGCAGATCGTCGAGAAGTACGCCGGCCGAGGAGCGCTTCAAGGGTTTCGAGCTTCACCATAGCTACCGACGTTACAATGGCGAGGCCGATCACCGCCAATCTTGCCTCAAGAGAGCCCGTCCCGCCCGGATCTTCGCTCTAACCTCTGCGCCATGTCGGTGGACTCGGTGGTGGCGGCCACCCGACCAATCCAGCACGGTCGCCCCGACCGACGCGCGGTCGGGCGAAGACTTGGCCGGATCTGCCCGCGGTGTGCTAGCACTCGAGTCCGACTGGAGGAGGCCCTACATCGACCGTTTGACGGACGGGTCACTTCCCCCCGACCCGACCGAGGGCGGCGCCGCCCGGCGGCAAAATCCTTCGCCCCGACGGCCTGGACCTCTACAAAGGAGTCCCTCCGGGGTCCTCCAAAAATGTATCTTGACCGACCAAGGAAAACAGCTGCTGGACGACATACACAGCGGAGTCTGCGGTCACCACGCAGCACCCCGATCTCTTGTGGGAAAGGCCTTTCGACAAGGTTTCATCGCCAACGCGTGGTCGACGCCGAGCATATCGTGACGCACCGTGAAGGATGCCGTTCTTTGCTCGCAGACGATCCGCCGCCCAAGCTTTACAGACGATCCCCATCACGTGGCCTTTGCCGTTTGGGGACTCGACGGTCGCCTTTCAGAAAGCGCCGGGGCTTCACCCACCTACTCGTCGCGGTAGACAAGTTCACCAAGTGGATAGAGGCTGCGGTCGTGAGCGCCACGCCGGTACAAGCGCCATCTTCTTCCGCGACATCGCTTTTAGGTTTGGAGTCCCAAACTCCATCATCACCGGCAACGAACACAGTTCACGGGAAGGAATTTCTCGAGTTCTGTGACGACTTCAACATCCGTGTCGATTGGGCAGCAGTAGCCCATCCGCGGACTAACGGCCAGGTCGAGCGCACTAACGGCATGATCCTTCAAGGACTCAAGCCGCGGATCTTCAGTCGGCTCGAGCATTTCGCAGGGCGCTGGGTAGCCGAGCTGCCCTCCGTGCTCTGGAGTCTGCGGACCACGCCGAGCCGGGCGACCGGGTTCACACCCTTCTTTATGGTGTTGGAGTCGGGCCGTTTGCCCATCGACCGAATACGGCTCCCCGAGATTGCAAGCCTTCGATGAGGCTCGGGGGCTCGCCTCGCAACAAGACGCCATCGACCAGCTCGACGAGGCGCGCGACGTGGCCGTCCTGCGGTCGGCCAGATATCAACAAGCCCTGCGCCGCTACCACAGCCGCCAAGTTCGAGGACGATCCTTCGCCACCGGGCGACTTGGTTTCGCGTCGGTCCGCACAACCAAAGATAAGCACACGGCGACCCGGAGGGTCCTTTCACCGTCGTGGAAGTTCTCCGACCGCACCTTCCGACTAAGGACGCCGATGGTCGATCCTCCCTAATGCCCGAACATTGAAAAGTTAAGGCGATTCTATCCCTAAACTCTTTTCCTCTTCCTAGCATGCTCTTTACCTTCTTCCTTCCGGCACACGGTCGCCGCGGCGACGACTGGGCCGCCTTCGCACTTCGCTCAGCCGCTTCCCGGCCGGGCACTTGCGCTGGTTGATGACCCAACCGACCACAAGGTCCTTCCCGAGCGGTAACTCCTTTGACCCAAGTGCATGACCCTACGCCCGTGGCTATGGTTGCTAACACTTCGCGAAGAAGGAAGTACCCGAGTGGAGTGACCTTTGGGTCGGCATGGAACACTCCTCCCCGCACGAACTCGGCTATCCCACGCGCTTATGAGGGCACGTGACCCGACCGGTCATGAGGTCCATCCCAGCGGTAACCCTCTCAACCCAAGTGTTACGCCACGCCCACGGCACGGTTGCTAAGTAGCACTTTGCGAAGAAGGAAGTGCCCGAGTGGAAAGATCCCGGCCGGTCTAGAACACTCCTATCCTCACAAGTGCGCCTAACCGTGATAGCCAAGTCTCCAATCCACCTCGCTCCTCCCAAAACAACCCGACCTACGCACAAGTGGCCCTGCGGTCCTTAGGGCTATGGTCGCCAAACGCTCATCCTAAATACGAAAAAGGACGAGGGACGATTCGGGACTTGATAATTTCAAGATTGTTTAAATAACGGTCTTTACAATCTAAGAAGGATAAAGCTAACTTTCTACTCTTCTTGACGCGGCGGCCGTGGCGAGGCGGAGAGTTGGTCGCCTCGCTTCTCGAAGGCGGCTGCGGCGGATGCGGGTGGCGATCTCCGGCGCGCGGCTCACCAAGAGCTCGAACCGATCGATCTCCTCGTCGATCCGGCTCCCACCACGCCGCTCCCCACCACCGCGAGGTCGATGCCGTCAGAGTACGAGATGGTGTTGACGGTACCGATGAAGCTCAAGCGCAGCCACGGTGACCACCGCCTCTCTTCTACTAAGTCCGCACTCGGGCGGTAGCGGGGCAAGGGCACTCGGGCCCGCCCGGCCCAAGGATGCGGTCGCAGACTCCCGACCGGCCTTGCGGAGGGCCTCCACTCGGCGCTCATCTCGCCCGACCGTCCTCAAGAATCTCAACGCCGCCGGGCCTCGCCCCGCCACGATCGCCACGCCACGGCGGCGGCCGTTCTCTGCGCTTCCACGGCGACGCCGATTCTTCGCGCTCTGCAGATTATGGAGATTTTGATAAGTTCGCCTGTGGGTCGCACCCCAAACTTAATTGAAGAATTGAGACACTTACGGCCGCGGAGTTGGTCGATTGCCGCTTCCGACTTCGCCAGATGAAGTCTTCACGGCCGGCTCCTTTCGATCGCCGCTCGGAGCGAACTCGGCGGCGTCCCTCGAGCCTTGTTCCGCTCGGTCCGCAGACGTGTTACCGCGTCTGCGCGATCCCCTCGCGGCAATGCGGCATCCTTGGCCTCGGTGACCTCCGTCGGAGGACTCGATTCGCCATTTTCGCCTCAAAGCCTTGGCTCCTAGGCGCCATCATGAAGGGCCTTTGTGGCTCTTCAAATCCTTGGCGGATCACCACCGCCTCCGACCGCCTAATGCGCAGGCCTCTGGGGCCAGCGCGGCTCAAGGCGCACTGCAGACTCCTCCGTGCGCTCGCCACGATCGCTTGAGCGCCGCAAGAGCTCGACCGACGACGGCGATCCGCAAGTGTTGCAAAAATGTGGACACTCCGTTAGTCGCGCGGAAGAACTATCAAAATGTGCAACGAATCGAACTTTTTGGCCGACCTACCAGGCGATCGGGTGGACTCCCGACCATCATATCCAAATACCGTGGAAGACTTTAGAGCAAGGGCTAGACCTTCACGGATCGCCCTATCTCGCTTCGCCAGTGCGCGCTTGCCGGGGGTGACCCACTCGCTCTCCTCCGCCGCCGCCCATGACGCCCGACCGAATTACACCGCGGCGCGCCTCGCTCGCTTCGTCGGGCGGGACGCCACCCGCCCAAAGCACCATGGGCAAGGGTGACGAGGTCAACCCTGAAATCCTCGGCGACTTGCGCCGAGGGCATCGGTCGGCACCTCCCCGGGACGGGGTCGGACACCTCCGTCGCCGGCCCGCCACGATCGGGCGCGATCACCGCAACGCCGTTGTCTCATCCTCCAAACGACGATCACGTCGTCCGGAGGTCCCGCCGAGGCGGCGGAAGTTCTTCGGCACGACCTCGGGTGGGGCTCGTCCCTCGAAGGCGATCGCGCCGGACGCCGACGCCGCGACCTTCGCCGACCCAACCGGTCATCAAATCACCGCGCCGTTACATTTGCGGGGCGATGTGGCACGCCCACGATCACCCCAAGATAGGCGCCAGACGTTGCAAAGATGCAAGAGTCGCCGGCGGCTTTGCCAAAAAGAAAATGCTCCAAAATAAAATAATAATACACTTACAAGGCCGAAGGCGTGCGTGGCACGCGCGCCTCTTTGCCGCCCCGCCAGGCAGTCGGCCGGTCGCCTCAAGCCACCTCCACCGAGACGCCGCGACGACCGCAAGCGCAAGATCACCCCACCGGAGGATCCGTGGCCACGGGCCCGCGGACGCCGCCCTCGGCCGAGTCCACGCCGCCGCCGCCATCGGCAGTCGAAAAACCCACCATAGGGGTGGCCGGAGGCACTCCGCCATTGCCGCTGGAAGTCGCCCCACGGCAGTGGTCTCGACACATCTCGCCGCGCGCTGCGCCGCTGCTCGCTTGCTTTTCTTCCTCCTCCTTTCCTCCTTCCGCTTCGCGGGAGAGTCACCGCCGAGTCCTCGCCCGGGCGGCGCGCTTCCTTATCCCCGAGCGGCTACTCGAAGACATCCCCATGAGCCCTCGAGAGGATGCAGGAATGTCGGTCAAGGCGAAGGACAGAGAAAAGAGAGCGAAAGGAATTTCACCGGCTACAGATTCGCGGAAAAGCCGCCGAGAATGGCTCCGGTGGCCATCCGCGCCACAGCATGCCGCCGCCAGAACGGCCGCCACCCGAGCCTCCACCTCGAGCGCGGCCGGCTCGGGTTCGCCATCCTCGCCGGCCGGACGGCCCCAAGATACCGAGCGAGGGGTGCGGCTCAGGCACAAGTGGTTGCACGCGATCCTCATGAAGGCGCGCACAACCACGCCCCCGTGAGCCCGCCTCCTTTGAGCCCGACCGCTTCCACGATCGGGGCGGCTTGTTCTTCTCCTCTTTTGGCGCCCAGTTCCACCGCCTCCGCCACGGAAGCTCTCGGTGAAACGAGGCGCTGCCGCCGACGTTTGAACGTAGAGCCATTGAACGCCACCCTTGTTAGACGAGGGCGCTTCACCTGTGTACTCCGTGTTCGACCGGGCGGCCGAGGGCCAGCCACCCAGAGGCGCCGCGGCGGCCCGACGGCTCGCCCTTCCGCAGCCTTGCTCGAAGAAGTGCCTCCACAACGCCAGTCGGCTCGATCCCCAAGAAGGCCGCGCAGCGTGATGAAGATGGCGATGTGGAGGACCCCATTAGGTTGAGATGGTGCACCTCCACCTTGTAATGAAACAACGACCCCGAACGAGCGGGTGCAATGGAGCCAAAGCGCGCGCCAAGAACGAGGGGCACCACGATCTCGTCGCCGCCAGGGTGGGGTGATAGCCCCGGTCGGCACCTCCACCGGAAGGTCTGCGGCATGAGGAAGCCCTTCTTCACCAAGCCGATCGCCGACTACCGTCTTGGCGCGAGCACTCGCCACGACATCTTCACAGGGAGACGATGGAAGGTGAGAAAGAAAGGTCGGGTTTTCTTTCCTTAGCTCTCTCGTGCTCTTCTTGTTTCGCAGGCGAGAGACGAAAGGGCAAGAAAACGTGACCACTCGAAAGCACCCAACGGCGATGATAGAGGACGAACGAACGCCGGCCAAGCAGCGCCCGTCAAGCGAGCGTCGCGACCACCCTCGTCTGTCGCGCCACCGTAACTCGGTTTCCAATACCACTCCGCTTTTAATCCTCGCCTTGTCAGCGAAGGGCCATAAAGACGCCGCCCGAACAACGTGTCCCAGAACCTCTCGGTCTCGCTTTTAGGCCGGAACAGTTGCTCCGGCGCGCGAGAAGCTCCATCGGGCGGCCGCGCCCCAAGCGACAAAAGCTTTGTGGCTTGCGCCAGGGCCCAGCGAGGAGTGGGTTCAAAAGGCCTACCCCACCAGACGGGTATAAAGCCGCCAAAGAAAAACTTGAGCAAGGGCGGTATGAGGTGAGCCCCACGGTGGGCCCTGCTAGGCCTACCGACGGCCTAATCACCTCTACTCGCGTCCGAGACCATACTTCACACTCTCCCGGAGCTCATCAATGAGCGACACCGGTGTGCTCGGGTCGCGGACGACCTAGAGTCCATACGGATTGAGTAAAGAAAGGTTTTTATGGGTCGCCCCACGCCAGGCCAGACACCCTACTGGGACCGTCCGCTCGGAAGGGTCCCCTTGGGCGGACCTCCCAGACCCACTCGGACTACCCGCTATTAGCTCCACGAGCACGGCGCTCAAACCAACGCAGTAAACGCGCGCCGCTCATCCCTCCGTGTCCCACACCGCGGATGGGGTATACATGTGGGATAGACGGCGGCCATTCCTCTCGCGGCTACCTCGCCCGACGAGGACTCGAGAAGGATGCCCCACGTCCGGCTACGACGGTAAGCGAGCACTCACGCCCGCCTACGACGGTGAACGAGCACTCACGTCCGGCTACGACGGTAGAACGAGCACTCACGCCCGGCTACGACGTAAACGAGCACTCGGACACGAACCTCACAGAGGCATCCGGCCGTCCCGCCGACCAAGGCACTCGGACACCGAACCTCACGGAGGCATCCGGCCGCCCTCGCCGACCAAGGCACCGTCTAGCTACGACGTTAAACGAGCACTCGGACACCGAACCTCACGGAGGCATCCGGCCGTCCCTACCGACCAAGGCATCGTCTAGCTACGACGTTAAACGAGCACTCGGACACCGAACCTCACAGAGGCGCCCGGCCGTCCCGCCGACCAAGGCACTCGGACACCGTAACCTCACGAGGCGCCCGGTCGTCCCGCCGACCAAGGCACTCGGACACCGAACCTCACAGAGGCATCCGGCCGTCCCGCCGACCAAGGCACTCGGACACCGAACCTCACAGAGGCATCCGGCCGCCCCGCCGACCAAGGCACTTGACACCGAACCTCACAGAGGCATCCGGCCGTCCCGCCGACCAAGGCACTCGGACACCGAACCTCACAGAGGCATCCGGCCGTCCCGCCGACCGAGGCACTCGGACGCCGAACCTCACAGAGGCATCCGGTCGCCCCGCCACCAAGGCGATCGGACACTAGAACCTCTCGAGGCATCCGGCCGTCCCTCGCGACCAAGGCACCGTCTAGCTACGACGTTAAACGAGCACTCGGACACCCGAACCTCACAGAGGCATCCGGTCGTCCCGCCGACCAAGGCACTCGGACACCGAACCTCACAGAGGCATCCGGCCGTCCCCGCCGACCAAGGCGATCGGACACCGAACCTCACGGAGGCATCCGATCGCCCCCGCCGACCAAGGCTTTGTCTAGCTACGACGTTAAACGAGCACTCGGACACCCGAACCTCACAGAGGCATCCGGTCGTCCCTGCCGACCAAGGCACTTGGACACCCGAACCTCACAGAGGCATCCGGTCGTCCCGCCGACCAAGGCACTCGGACACCGAACCTCACAGAGGCATCCGGTCGTCCCTGCCGACCAAGGCACCTGTCTAGCTACGACGTTAAACGAGCACTCGGACACCCGAACCTCACAGAGGCATCCGGCCGTCCCGCCGACCAAGGCACTCGGACACCGAACCTCACAGAGGCATCCGGCCGTCCCTCGCCACCAAGGCACTTGGACACCAGAACCTCACGGAGGCATCCGGTCGTCCCTGCCGACCAAGGCACTGTCTAGCTACGACGTTAAACGAGCACTCGGACACCCGAACCTCACAGAGGCATCCGGTCGTCCTGACGACCGAGGCACCATCCACAACGATTAAAACTAAAGCAAACTCATCGCAGAGACATTTTCATAAAGAAAAAGAAAATTTCATTATAGGCCAACAGGCTCAAACTTTACACAACTTTACACACAGTACCCGACAGATACAAGAGTGGCCACGCACCACTGCAGCAGACTCTACCCACGCCTAGAACCTATCAAACATCCGTGCGGCATCGGTGGCACCGACGGCATGTCGGTAGGCCCTTGCCGTGTCGACGGATACCGCCGCGGCCGCGAAGCAACACGCCGATGCCTCTCTGCGCCGCTCGGCGACATCGACGCGGCCGCACTAACTACGGTCGGCGCCTTGCGCCATCGCCTCCGAAGGGCCCCTTACCACCTCGAGCCTCTGAACGGCCTCGAGTAGCGTCAACGAAGCGGTCGCTGGCCGCAGCTTCTTCCTCCTCGAGCTCGACCATCGCTGGTCGAACTCACCCAAAGCTCGCCAGAGGATCTTCTTCTTCACAGTGACGCCATCGCCAAGGCTAAAGACTAGAGGATGTCTCAAGCCATTTGAAAGAACAAAAGAAAAAGCTCGCCCCTTCAAGCAAGCTACACACAGATATATATATCCGGGCTAAGGAGGCTAAGCCTCTCTGTAGTAAATGCGGTGCCAAAACGAAGCATCCTTCACCGTAAACCCGAGGCGATCAAGAAGACGAGCAGGCGCGCGCGCCAAACTACGCGCGCATGCGCAACGAGGCAAGTAAAGCCCCGCGGTTCAAATGCCCCGCCAAACTCCGGGATACCGTCAAGTCCAACGGCACACCGACGGAATCGCTAACCGGATCGGTGGATCGACCTACGAGCCGGCCACCACTTTCGTCAAGTTCAACCCCAACCGAATCGCCAAATCGCTGGGAGTTCGGGCTACCGACGAATACTAATAAAAGGATACCCCAACACCAAGCAACGAGCCAAGAAACCTCAAGCATATCTCCACCCAACAGGCGCACCGCCCGCCACGACCGATTCACTGCGAGATCGCGAAGGCATCCGCTCCGACCGGCCAGGGAAGCGAATCCGACCAGACGGCGATCCCGACTTCTCTTGGCGGGCGGGATCTCCGACCGACCAAACCAAGGTGGTGAACGCCGAGTGCCGCGTGTCAAGTCCTCACGCCTACCGCCACGCACTTCGGATAAAGTCAATCGAGCGACTATACGAGGCGGTGGCTCCTTCCCAAGAAGATCCGTGATCAGAAGACAAAGCTTCCAAATTTCATCAACCGGTCACGTCATAAAGACGAGCGCACGCTCCTCCCGAGGCAAAGACGGCGTCCACGCACTCGACGCCAAGATTCGCAAGGATCACAGAGGCAAGCACGCTACTTCCGGAAATACCTAACCTCCCCGACCACCAAGGCTACCAACCCAAAGATGGGCAAGACGGGTGGCGACTACCCACAAGACGAAGGACCGAGCTCCTAGCGAGGTCGCCGCTTCCTCCTAACTCGATGTAACACCGCCTTCCTTTTGTATAAAAGGAGGCAGGCTAAACGAGCAAGAACAAGACAGGAGAGCGCTATCAAACTCCTCTCGCTAAGCCATTGGCATTCTCGCTTGTAAAACTTTGTGCACTCATCCGTACTCAAGAGTAATACAACACCACCACACACGAATCGAGTAGAGACCTTCACCAACCAAGATACATCTTGGACTCACGAGTCTAACCATTCAGGGAGTGGAACGCGCGACCCCCTAGACTTACAAATTTTACTTGCCGGCGCTCCCGAAAACGCCGACACAAACCGATTCAAAAAACCAAAAATCGGTCGAAAAAGTCAAAAACCGATCGGTTTTCGTCGAAAATCGCCAATAGAAGGGAAAATGGTAAAAATGCAAAGAAAAATTGAAAAAAATCTCAATTAATCTATCAAACACCTCAGAGAAATTTAAATAATTTTTAAAATCATTTATTTCTTCCAAAAAATACAAAACAACAATTAATGAAAAGGAACAAAAACACTATCAGATTTTTATAAATATTTAAAATATTTACTATATTATAAATTTTTAATGTAACCATAACTAGTGCCAAAGGATTATGTACTAAAATTTTAATAAATATTAGACTTCATTTAATACCCATATAAAATCAAAAAACAGAAGAGCATATATAATGATAATAGCACTTTCATAATTTTTTTAAAATACGCATATCTGATCATCATCTGAAAATTTTACAACATCATTGTAATTACGTTATAACATTACACAAAAAGTTTAAGAAATATTAGACTTCATTTTGTGCCTCTAGAAAATAAAAAACTGAAGAGCATATATTCTAACGGTATCACAGTCAAAATTTTTTAAAAATACACAGGTCTGATAATAATCTGAAAACATTATAGCATCATTAGCACTGCCTCAGGACCTCTCACAAAAACTTCCAAAAAAAATTAACATATTTTGATAAACTTTTTCAAAATTTTTAAATTTATATTTAAATTCCATAGTTTACCACTCGGTTTGAAATACCGAACAGGCTCGACATTATCGGTTTACGTCGGCAAAGCGATCCCTGCTCCTATCCCAAGGCAGAAGTGCAGAACAGCGGGCTCGCCCCCAGCCAATACCGGTCACGAGTGCCGATGTGCCGTGGCACCAAAACCCACCACGCACCACCGGACGCCGCCACGCCGAGCCTCCCCGCTGATGCCGACACACATCTCTAACCCGGCAGGTCGTAGGCTAGCCAACCCCGTCCTGTTACCGCGCGTCCCCCACGGTAAACACGGCCCGCACACGCGCGAACTCGCGTCATATTACGCCGCGCCGGCCACGAGGGGGAAATGATGTAACACCGCTCGCCGCTAGCCCGCTAGGCAGTGGGCACCGGTGTCACGGATGCGGCGTGCGCACGGCCACAGAGGATTTACCCCAAACCCACACCACTCCGTACGGTACATCTACGCGTTTTCGGCCCTTGGCGCGACCGCCTTGGCGATGGCTTCGCCTACTAGTGCTACCACGAGTGACGAACGAGTCCACAACCAGACAGGTCCACCCCACCGCACGTTGGTGGGGGCAGTTTGCTTGACCCACTCGTCATTGGCGGCATAATTTTACAGCCGGTGAGAGGTAAACAACGACACGAGCCACCGGCTGGTCGACGACGCGGCGGGGACGGCGAATAATAAAAAGAGAAAAACCACGGCACCTCCATTCCTCGCTCCCCCTCCCCCCTCACATCTCACCTCCCGATAAGAGAGAAAGAGGGAAGCTTCAGCCTCCTCCTCCTTCACTGCAGCTCCTCTCCTCGACAAGGAAGAAATCCGCCGAGCTCCAATTCGAATCGCCCCGTCGTAGAAGCCACGAGCTGATCGTGTGGAGTCAGAGAGGAGAGGCAACCACCACCACGGGAGTAGAAGCGGGGGGGAGCGGAAGCGACAAGTCTTATCTAGCCGCGCCGATCCATGGACTCGGAGCACTGGATCTCGCGCCTGGCCGCTGCGAAGCGGTTCTATGCGGCGCAGCTCGGCCACGGCGGTGCGTCGACCACGCTCCTGGGATTATTTGTCTTTTTTTTTTCTGTGGATTTGTTTCCTGGGGAGGTTTCTGATTTCTTGATTTGGGCTTTGTTTTGTGGATGCAGATCGGGCGGGGATGGAGGAGCTGGACATGGACGAGGAGGCGAGGCCGGAGTTCGCGTGCCCCTACTGCTACGAGGATCACGACGTCGCCTCCCTCTGCGCGCACCTGGAGGAGGAGCACCCCTTGGAGCCCCACGCGGCGGTGAGTGCCTTAATCTGCTGCTTGGATTATTAGAGAAGATGAAGTTTGTACTAGTGGTTGACCTGGAGAATGAACTCATATTGAGGGTGTCGATCCGACCTGAAGAACGTGTCCCCCCACCACATATATATCATAGTTTGCATAAAGCTCCGGTCTGGCTAATTGAAACTACAGATTTGGGGTATGCAAAAAAGGTAGGATTTTTGGCCTTGGTTAGTGTTCTTGGAGCAGAAAACTCGACCATAAAATTTGGAGATGGAAAAAAGGTGGAAACTTTCGCATTTTTTGGTTGTGTAAGCTTGTGGCTTGACTGCTTGGGTTGGCAAACTGTAACTAGAAGAAGGTTGGAAATAGGCATTCGGAGGAGAAAGATTTTTGTTTGATCCAAAGAATAGTCTCTAGTTGCAAGCCTCTCTACCTCTGGACGCAAGTACCAGTAATCAACTTCGCAAAAGAAAGTTAAATTTTTTTAACAGCTCTTTTAGTTAAAACTTGAGAGGCTATTATGGAATATGGAGTGAAGGGCAATCTAGCTCTTCATGTGCAATCACTTTTCATGTCTGCCACTCCTTGCGATGCAGAGTGTAGAGACCATTCTATCCATTAGGGGCGATGAAGTGGGACATTCTTATTTATTGGTAACACAAAATGAAGAGAAATCAAATTGTTGTCTCATTTATCAGAGTCAAGTAAACAAGGATGTGATTCCAACGAGCTGTAAATGTGCTGGAGTGCTGCATGTAGACTGAGGATTCTTTTTCTTTACCTTATTTAAATTGGCCTGGTGTTTATCTGTTTACTGCCAGCTTTGTATATAGCTGAACGTATAGCTGAAATCAAATTTTGCTTATGTTGTAGTATAATAATCTATATCACGGGTTGCTTTCATGTGCTGATGATTTCCTCCCTCATTTCAGCCTTGTCCTATCTGCTCTGATAAGATCACAAAAGATATGCTTAATCATATCACTGTGCAACATGGGTACTTGTTCAAGGTACACTCTCTCTTTCTTCCCCATATGGGTACATTTATTTCATGCCTTTCATGGACAACTGATGCATAAAAATACATCTTGTTCATTTTAGAAAGGTTTTTGTGTAAGCTTGTTTAACTGTGGACCACCTACAGAATCGTCGCAGGTTGCGCAGATTCATTATTCCTGGGAGCCAGGCCCTTTCTTTGCTGAGCCGAGATCTACGCGAAGCCCATTTGCAGGTGCTTCTAGGGAGTGGTGGACATAGGTCAAGCAACAGTAACACGACAAATATATCAGCTGATCCTCTTCTGTCATCATTTGGCCTTAGCTTCCCAACATCAGATGCCGAGGAAACATCAAAGCCACCTATTTCCATTCCAGACGATGGATCCGTGGTAAAAGAGACGCCTGCTCAGCTGTGGGAGTCAAGGTATATATTATCATTCTAGATAGAAACACTGTTGTGGATATAGTCAAGGTTGTAGTGATCATCTTCTTCCCCTGTGCTCTTTTGCAATATGCCAGAACCTTCTTTGAATTTATTTATCTAGTCATGTCATTGTGGCTACTGTTATTCTTATGCCTTGTGGCAATGTTTAGTTTCAGTGCATTCAGAGCACAGGGAAATCTGGTTTGGCCATGGGAATTTGAACTCAATAGTTCTGTATACTATAGGCCAATATTTTTCCATTGATGACACTATGACGGCCTTGCACTCATTAAGTACGTCCAGAATAAGCAAGTTGGTTTGACTGATAAGCAGCATGTAGCAACAAACTTTTGCTTCACTTCTTTCATCTGTAGGACCATTCAGTGAAGTGTATCACTGAAGCAATGGTTTTTTAGGGCGACCACTTTTGAGTTGTTTAGTGGAACTTTACAATTCAGTCATCTGCTTCTTTTTTCCTTGGCAGTATTGACTCGTCCCTCACAAGCGAAGAAAGGGAACAAAAACGGAAACAAGCCAGCGTCAGAGCAACATTTGTGCAAGACCTGCTGCTTTCTACTCTATTTGGGGACTAATGAATCAAGATGAGCCTAAGTTATCGGTAGATGGGTGCTTCCTGGTGCAGTTTTTGCAAAGATTAGTGCCCCACACAAGTTACTGAATGTAATATCCATGATAGATAGATAGCATGGTTCTGGAGTACTAGCCTTGGTTTCCTCCAGTAAGGTGCAGAGTTGATGTGGGCATGAGGTATCTCAAGTTATTGTAACCAGTCTGTATCTTCAGTTCCATCAATATCCACGATCAGCATATGATATCTTTGTAGATCGTGGTTGTGTTTGTACCGCTTCTATGTTTAGAAGCATTTGTTTGTTGTACCAACATAATAATTATGTTATGCAACATCAGAAGGCTATGCAGTTTATCACTTGTGCGGGGAGCAATAAACAAAGTGCAGAACTGTTTGGATTTGGAGGTGTAGTCTTCTGCGCACCAGCACAGCCACGAGGAATCTGCGTGCTTGGACCAAGGCTCCTGCCTATCATGAACAAATTGAAGGTTCCATCACTTACTCTGATATCATATATATATATATATATACACACACACACCCCGTAATTGATAACTATATCATAATGTTATTAACAGCAAATAATTAATCACTAAGAAATATGAATGCTAGATTATTGAAAAAAAGATGAAATATGTATTTTACTAGGTTTTCTCATAGTTTATGTTTATAAGAGGTACATTCGAGTCTTCTAACAATATTGGATTTCAAAATAGGTCTATGTTTTGGTCTGTGTGTATCTATGTAGGATAGCGGAGCTATCGCTAACTATAAGCTGTGTTATATAGCGGAGCTATTGCTAACTATAACATTTGTAGTTAATATATCGGACCATTGGACCATAGATTCGCTTTTGAGGTAAACAAAAGTTATAGCTACTTATTTAGAACATTGATTTGCACGGCATTGCTGCCGAAGAGAACTGGCATGCGCTAAGCGCTTGCTGAGCAAGCCGTGCTGCGGAGGGATGTTGCCGCCGAACCGAATGATGCGGCATCTGGGAGGTGGAAGCTGGTGCGGTCGAAGAGGTCGCGCGGTGCATTGGCAGCTACGGCATGACGCTGAGCGTCTCGCTGGCCGCGCGGGAAGTCGTCGTAAATGTTGGCGTTATAGCTGCCGAGTGCGTATTGCTTGGGCCGGTTGGTTCGTCATCGAGCCATATGTGGAGAACTGAACGAAAGATCTCGGTGCGGATGCGCCCAAGTGCCTGTTAAGTACTCAAGTTTGTTGCCTCCGTCTACATATGGCACGGCGGTTCATCAGTTCCCATCTGAAAACGCTGCGCGAACCATACCGGCATTAGCAGCCTCCAATCTGTCGCATTGTCGGAATCATGTCAGTGTCTGATACTCTCATGCTTCCAATCCTTGCTCGGCTAATGGCTACTAGATGCGTACCTGTGGCGCCACGCTGCGCAAGCGCGTGATGCTGTATGAAGATGATTTTTTGAAACTCTGAGAAGGGCATGATCCGAGTTTAGACGCAATTCTCTTAAACCGCGAGGGTTTTTTGACTCAAATTTGCGAAATCATGAGTTTTTTTTTTGGCAAAACAGGCGGTGGGAGGATCTAAACACATCTTCAGAATTTTCGAAAAGATTTTTTGCGAAAGAGCTGGTGAGGGATTTGAATGCAACTTTGAAATTTCCGGAAGAATCTAAACGTAATTTTGAATTTTCCAAAAGACATTTTTGCAAAAGAGCCGGTAAAAAGACGTGAATGTAATTGTGTAATTTCCGATAGCCTCTCCGCGAAAGTGATGAGGTGGCAACTTGCTCGGGCTAGAATCCTCCATCTTTAATATAGGTAGTATGCAATTGCCAGACACGAGGTGAAGATGTTTCCAGATTTGTAAACTCGTTTGTTAAGATCACGGTTGATGAATATCTTGTTTGACAATTCGTTCAAAAGTATCTTGTTGAACAAAAACTCCAGCCTCTGACAAACCCTCTTAAATTTCTCACAGGCACTATGGGCAGTATCTCGCAAACAAACGGTCAACACAAGGCACTGAGGAAGTACTGTTGATGAATACAGCAATACCACTGTTAAGAGCACAATTAAGTGAAAAACAACAAATCTCTCATATCTTTACTGCCAACATGCATGCACATGCAAGTCCACAACAGGCTACAGCATAGATGTCCATTAAAAGGTTGGACACATGGCAACAATTATCATTCAACTAACCTATCAGTCTTATTTCATCGCGATCATCCAGCAGAAAAAAATAAGCTGGAGGATATGTACCAATCTGCTGGCTGATAAAAAGATGCCAGAGGAAATACCATAGCGAAGCTGAAAAGCTTCGGATGATAATAAGATATAATATATCACAGGAACAAGTCACCAGAGTGCATGGATTCCACATTGACTTGCTCATTGTCGACTACCCAGACCATGCCTGTGGAGTCACCGCATTGCCACCAGAGCTCAGCCTGTCATGCAAGGTGTTGAACTCTACAGGCTGGCCTGTAGTCACCATCCGGAACGCCATGCTCTCGGCTTGATCCTTTGAGTAACCCATTTGAGCAACCTTTTCAACCATGTCTACCGGATGATTCTGCAGAGCCTGTGACCCTAAATGATGAAGCACCATTGAAGCACTGACCTGTGCTTGTTGAGGAAGAACAGCAACAACAGTAGCAGCATTGTTGGAAGGGTTTCCATAAGCATTGCTGTAGGTCTGGGCACTCCCTTGTACTGTATATGATGCAACATCACGTAGAGCAACCTTGCTTGGCTGAGGTGCAAATGAGCCACTGCCAAGTGACTGAAGTTGCTGCGGCTGCTGATGCTGGAGGTTATGCTCTGCCAGTGGAACGGAAAGTGCGCCGCTTTGCACATAAATAGGAGCAACTTCATGATGCTTCCGCTGGGATGAAGAAATAGTCGAGTAAGAAGGCTGCACAACCATGCTTCTAGGGTGTGGCTCAGTGTTAGCACAGGCAGATTGTTGAGATCCGTATGGAGGATACAACAGTGTGACCGGAGGTGCACTTTGAGCCTGTGGAGAAGACGTTTGCAGTTTAACCATCTGTGCTGGAACTTGTTGAATACTGTTGTACTGCTGCTGTTGAACCACCTGTTGCTGTGGTTGCCTTGCCTGTGAGTGAACCTGCTGACCACTATGATGTGGCCATTGCTGCTGAGGTTGAAGGTAGAACTCTGGTGCCTGACTAGTTATCTGAGGTACCTCAACTACAGACTGTGGCTGAGGGTTCTGGGTATGTGGATGCACAGATTGAGGTGCAAGTTGAAATGGTTGGGCCTGCCTGTGCTCAACATGACTTTGGCTTTGCATACAGTACACGGAGGCTTGGTTCAAGTGCTGCTGCTCTTGTTGGGTGCTCAAAGAGACTGGCACCAGTTGCTGTAGGAAAAGCCCATTGCAACTTTGGAATTGCATAGGAGACTGAACAGCATTTACTTGATGCAGCGGCACAAGAGCAAGGTCGTGTTTTACAACTGGCAAGCTGCCATCATTTTCCTTCATCATAAGAATTGATGAAGCAGTATCTTCGCTCTTTGGTGCAGAGTCCTCGTTTGCTATTTGAAGTTTGGCTAGTTCCTTCTGGGTTTCACCAAGCTCTTGCTTATCCTGCAGAACCAGTACAGATTTCTGAACCTGGCCATAAAAGTAGGCACAGTTATGAGTGATGCTAAGTAGTTTGGTTAGTTTTTTAAGAATATGATGACAAGATATAATGAGGGTAGTAGTTAGACATATTTTTGGTGGTGGTGGTGGTGTGTGTGTGTGTGTGTGGGGGTAAAAAGAAATGCACAATAAATATCAGCTTTGAGGTTTATCTTGACTGCCCGGCCATCAATACTTACATAAACGGAAACAAGCTTTGCTTGAAAATTCCCTGCCATAACCATCACAAAAGCAAGATAACGAACTCCACAGCCCATACACCAATAAAGTCAAGCGATCAAGTCAAGCCAAGTATATGGCTGCATTGTCTGAGCCATTGTGAACCTTATCACACCCTAAATTCTTGTGTTACTATTAGATGTTTGTGTTTGTTTGATCTAGGACAACTTGATTTACTTAGCACCTGAGGTCAATATCTCACGTGCCTTATATTCATATATACTTGCAATCTATAGAATAATTATTAGCAAGACACTCTTAGTTGCCCAAATACAATAGATAAGTGCAACATCTTAATTTAGCTAATCAATGTGTGACTAGGCCGATGATGTCCTTCTATTTAGAGCACAAAAATTCAGCCTACAGTGATTTGGATGCACCACTGTGCAGGAGCGGCCCCTACAACTAGAGGGGAGTAGCCTTATTAACATAAGTTCTTTAAAAATCCCAGGTATTATATGCCTGAGAAAGCCTTACTTATAAATGAAGCTTATGTTTACAGAGATTGCTCTGATTTGCAAATATCAAATGCTTAAACTAAAAAACATCCCATCATATTTCGATATACATTATTAAATTAAGAAATCACCTCATTCGTTCATTAGATGCACTTTACCTTGTTCAACCCCAAACCAACATCATTTGTCTTTTACCATATGGAAAACTATTGTGCAAACAAAGTTCTGAAACAAGAAATTAAATGTTCACAGCTCATGGTGATAAAAATTTACCCAGTTAATGCATCATATAATTTTAGATAGGGGTGAAAATGGTTCGGATTTTTCCCACACAATCCGGAGTCGGATTCGGGAAAGATTCTGGCTATCCAGACGGATCCGGGACGGGATTCATATACTTGAATTCGGATTCCAGATCGGATTCGGAGCAGACAGTATCCGAAAAAACTGGGATGGAATTCAAATATCGTGTAAATGTACCATCCGGATATCCAGAAGCCTTCAGCGGTTCGGCCCTCACAATAGAGCACGACGAAACAACCAGTACCCAACCTCCCCACGAAATTTCGTCTCCGTCTCTCCATCCCCATCTCGTCGGTATCTCCCCGACCACCGCCATCCGCTCCTCCTCCGTCTTTGCGGTGCGCCGCCTCCTCCGCCTCTCCCCAGCCACCCTCTCAACGCTCTCCGCCATCTCAGGTCCGCCTCGCATCCAAGACGAGATGCTTCCCAGCCCCCCCAAAAAAAAACTGCGTCTCCACCTAGATCCAGCACCTGCCTCCCGAGCCCCCTCCGACAACCAGGACGAGATACCTCCCACCCCGCCGGAGCCACTACAGAGGGTAATGCCTTCCCTGACCCCGTCCACCTGCTGTGATTACTCAATGCATTTCCATTTGCACCGCTGTGCTAGTCTCTTTTAAGTTTACTACATTTCATTGTTATTTGGTGGATACATTGATTGGCCAAAGTTCCAGTGTTTTGCATATAGTTGTTGCTAGCTGTTGGCTTTAGATGCTATCCTTCTATGAATAATATTCCATTCCCATGTGTCTCATGTCAACAGGTGATTGGAGAGATTCACAGCTGCCGTGATTAACTGGTTATTTTGTGAGTGTGTGATGTATAGGAGGATTGCTCATTTCCTGTGCTTAGCTGTCATTATTATTACAAACACTCGTAATGCCGTGATTAACTGGTTGTTTTGTGAGAGTGTGATGTATGGGAGGATTGCTCACTTCCTGTGCTTAGCTGTCATTATTATTACAGACGCTCGTAAGTAAAAAATGTGTCATTTTAGAGTGCATATTTTCAATTTTGAGTTCTACTGTCTGCCTAAGAATACATATATCTTTGGTATGCAGGTTTTCATGCTAGCTAACGAAATTGCTAGGATAATTTTAGATTACCATTGTATCTTTTTGGTAGGTCGAGGTTTTGTAGTTTTCATGTGAGCAGTTCGTTTAGTTACAAATGTGTGATCCTGATGCAAAAGCAAAAACACACTTTTTTTAGATGTTTGGACTTGTACACTATGTCCAGACCATACTAGCCTGTGAAAATTTGCTCCATTAATCATGTATCTTTCGCAACTTTTCTTTATCTGCTCTGATATTTCTATGAACTTGGATTCTCAATTCAGATTTTGTCGGCATAGTTACAATGCTTCAGATTTTGTCGGCATAGTTACAAGGCTTTTGATCAACAGAAAAGGCTAGCGGTTGCTTGGAACCATATCAAAGTTGGCAATATTAGCATAATGCCCAATTAGCTTTGTTGCTATGGGCTATGGCATCTATTTATGCGTGCATTATCCGTATATCTTTATCCGTTCCTGACCCAAATCTGTCACATATCCGTCCCGTGTCCATATCCTGAATAACCCGGATTCGTATCCGTATCTGTATCCGGCTAGCCCGCATCTGGTTCCGAATCAAGGAAAAGCAATATAGGTCAGGATATGAGAAGAGCAATATCCGCCCGTATCCGACCCGTTTTCACCCCTAATTTTAGACAACAGACCTAGAAGAAAAACAGACAAGGATTTGATACTCATTACTACTCAATGTTCAATGACTGCTTAACCATATGTCTAAGTAAAACAAGACATACCTCTTGCACGTGCTTTTCAAGGCAACGAAAGTTAAGATTTGCTTCATCGTGGTAATCCATCACATCACTTCGTAATTCTCCAATCGACCTTTCAAGTTTATAACAATATAACTCCAATTGTGACAGCCTTCCACTGATGACCTCCAGTGAATGCACCAAGTTATCTGCTTGTTTCTTCATGCAGTTCTCTACAACCTCTGTTATGATTTCTCCGGAAAATATTTCTTGTTCATGGATATTAACAAATGACCTGAGCAGTCGGTTGTCCTGAAAATCCTGCTTCATTGAAGCATGGAAAAAAAAATAGTAAGGATTAAGGACCAGAGCCCACAAGCATATAGCCATATAGGTAAAGGTAAGGTGAAAACAGCAAAGATTTGACAAATCTACACTCCATGTAAGCATCATTCAAGCTATATTTGCGTAGTTGCACAACTGAGAAATTCACACTTTCTGAATTTAGACCGACTATACGTCATGATAAGGTGATAACAACAGGGGGTAACATACATGACTAGAGTATCAGCTTAAGAGGATGTGTACAAGAAATTTCATGTTGATAGCGAGCAACCCTGACAAGCAACTTACTTTGAATCTAGATAGCAAGACAAGTAAATTCTGAAATGTAGCAGTAACACGACACAAACAAGATGTGTTATAATATCATTTTATTTAATAGTTTGATTACAAATATGGAGAGAAGAGAACCTAACCAAAACTAGCATCATCGCATCCAGCACTAGGACAGATCTCCCAACTTTTGCTGCTAGCAGTTTGCATCCGGAACCATGAAACCCTAACCATATTGAAATATCCGGAAATCCCACTAGTCACCCAAAACTACCTGAAATCTCCTCATAAAACTGAAAGCAGGTTGTTTCGTCCATTTCCTTCGCTCAAATCGGACAGAGTAAACTTGCACATCCGAAAACCTACACCTAGGAATGGTAAACGAACTCTCAAATCCACCATTACACACGAAAAACAAATCGTTCCCCGCCGTTCGCACAGATCACCGCGAGGCAGCAGGTGCGCACCTGACGACCCACTGTTCCAACCAACCCCTCCACGCCCACACGAAACCCACTCAGTTCCGGCACCCAGCCCCGAGCAAACAACAGCAGGCACAGATATCTCGAGCAGATCGAGGCGGGTACCTACCTCTCGGCGGAGCGTCTGGTCGAAGGAGCACCGGGCGGGGTCGGGGGAGAGGCCGAAAGCGCCGGAGACGGAGGCTGCGGCGGGCCGTGCCGGTGACGCCATGCGGGGGAGGGGGGGGGGGGCGATCGGCGTCTGCGCTAGGGTTTCCTCCGGGTGGGCTGCGCTACGAGGCTCGGAAGGGAAGGGAAGGGACGGGACGGGACGGGACGAGGAAAGAGGGAGGAGAGGAGGATGCGTGGGTGGGGAGGAGTGGAAGCGAAGAAAAGAGAAGTAAAAGCAAAGAAGCATTTAAAAAGCGTAGTAAAGCGAGGGAGGCGGCGAGGGAAGGAGAGGAGAGTTCGACTTCGTTCCAAGATGGAGAGCGGAATAAATATGGAGTGGGGAAAGAGAAGCGAAAAAAAGACTCCGCGCGGTCGCGGAGGCGAGCCGAAGCGGAGGCTGCGTGCGAGCCCCGGTGGCCGTGCCGCCGTGCGTCGGGTCAGATTCCGCTTGGTTTTGGCTGGTTTGGTGCGAGCCGCCGCGTGGGTTTCACCGTTTCACAGCTCGTGATCCGCGCGGGGTCAAATGTGGCGGGCCGCCTGATTTTATTGCACCGCGAGAGAGGTGTGGCCGAGGGACGCGGGCGGACGCGGCTCGCCCGTCTGCACTAACCGCCGGCGTTTCCATGGTGGGGGAACGGCAGGTTGGCATGCATATGGCACACGGATACGGGTGACATCACGAAAGTTTTCGCGGATCGGCTAGTAGTATGAAAAGTTGACGTGGGTATGAATGCTTGCGATGAGTTGTGAGTTCCAAACTTGTGCATCCATACATTTGGACCGGCTGATTGGCAGATCCATAATCTTCTTCTATAGTAGGTGTCTCGGTTATGTATGTATTGTTTGGTGAAGTTTGGCTATTTCATCTCATAGCTATCGAGTGGATCCACCTCTACACGATCTTTTTTTTCCGAGGAGACCAACTTGTATACTATAAACAGTAAGATATAAGTATAGTACACGAATTCAAAATGAACATACTTAACAAGCCCCCAATTGACAAATCGGACTCAAGAAAAAACAAATGAAAGTCAAACCCATCTTGTTGCATATTCAAATTCAAGTAGTGTTCAATGATGGATTGAGATACTGTACCTTCATCTGCGATTTTTTTTGCTTGTGTTAATAAAAAACGGTGATCCCTAGCTGGAAAGCTGATTCCACAGCACCATCACAAAAATATTGAAGTTGCATTCTAGATTTCTGGTGGACACCAAGACAGGCACGTGAGGCATGATTCGAATGGGACGCCACGGTGGCCCTGTGGATAGACATTGAGGAAAGGAGTTATCTAGGAACGAAATGTCACGCTGACTTGGATTCTGAGCATTGGAAAAACGGGGTTGGTGAATGGTGACGGGTCACCATTCATCTCCGCCACATGAAATCTGCTGGAATTTTCTTTGCTGGAAAATTTTGGTGGCCTTCGTTGAGGGGACACGAAAACGAAATTAAGTGGCTGGCAATGCCCCGTTGAGCCCTTTCGTCCACAGTATCGCATCCTGTCGCCGTCCGTCGGGAAACATGTGCGTAACAGAGATCTGACAGGATTGGAATACAACTTTGTGTTCAGGAATAAATAATGCACAGCCAAGTCATGTATGTGTTCTGCACTGGCTTGGCAAGTTTGAGGATAAAAGTTGGACGATGTTGGTGCCTTTCGCTTGGCGAGTGAAGTGAACAATACAGTGATACACGGAGGCCTCGTGGCAGTACGTGGGGATTAATTTTCGTCCATAATCTCTTCGAATAGAAGATTCAGAGAAGAAAACGGGTCTTTTTAATGGACACGTGAGTCATATTTATTTGGCTACCCAACATATGTGAGGTTGGCGTGGACCATACGGCGATACTACTATTAAATAGAACTGCATCGTTATGCTTCGCGCGTACGGCCCATAACCGTGTGCAATGGATCAACTCCGTGTGTAAACCCACGATGTCCATGCATAATCAAGCTTTACTCCTTTGTTGACAAGAGTTCTTGACATTGTCATTGAGACTCGGTCGGTTGAATTGCACTATCAACTTTCTTATGCATTCTCCACACGTTAATGTATGATTAATAATGTTCAGCGTCTCAATATCGCAATTTAGGTTCTTCTCTTCTACTTTGTCATCACGTCAAGATGAACAAACGCGTAACACGTCAAGATGAACAAAAATCCTGGTTGCATCTGAGCCATTTGGGCCTGCCCCAACAGGCTAGCCGGGCCGGGCTGTTCTAGCCAGTCTGGTTCCACGACACTTACCAACGCACCGGGCACTGGTGTGGTCGTACGCTCGTCCAGTGGCTGGCGCACCGCGGGGATCCACGCCACCGTTGCGCCGACGCGATGCCGATCTGCCCGCCGTCGTCGGACTCCTCGTCCTCGGGCTGGGGGAGCCGCGCGTGGATCTTCCACGGGCCGGTCCTCGGCGCGGCGGCGGCGGGGGTGGCCGGGCGGTGGGCTTCATACCCGCGCGCTTCGCGTCCTCCCGCTTCGAGGGCAAGCCTCTCGCATCCCTCGGCAAACCCATGATCCAGGTCCGTCGTGCCTACACCCTGCACGCTTATCTCGTGCAGTTGCTTCGCGTACTGACACCGGATCCGAGAGAGCGAGTGGAAGCTTACTTCTGAAGCTTCAAATGTGAAATAGTAATGGCATATTGCGTTGGAATTGTGAGACGACACCAAATTATGCTTGCTCATATTTCTGGACGTGGGTTGTGGTGTCTCGTTGGTGTTGATTCCTGTTTAGAATGTTATTCGGTACTAGTGGTTGTCATCACAAAAAAGAAAAAAATAGGTTGCAACTGAGATGGTTATACGAGTTTTCGATAATTTACTGCACATCTTTTTTAGTCATGTGAGATATGGTCGTTGCGTGGCTATTAAGTTAACTAAAACCATGAGTCTGTGTTGTTTATTCTGCTGGTCAGAGCTGTGAGTTCTCCAAAGAATCCATTCTTGATTGTTAAGAGAATTTTCTTAAGTGGGTAGCCTTTTATGTGGATGTACTTGACTCTATATGGTCGTGACTCTAGTGACCATCAATATCTGTTTGAGCATTGAGTTTATTTGTGGCAGATCAATGCAGCTTGAATTGAGAGAGAGTGGCACTACAAGTTAGCTTCTATAGTATCTATGGGTTTATAATGAAATGGTGGATAGAGCTGGCTATTAATTAATGATAAAATTTGACACTTGGTTGGTTGAGCAATCAGTGTAGTTCCTAAACCAACTTACACTTCTTTACACCATACTTAACTAGATCATACACAAACTCAGCATTAGCATCTTGGATCTTTAGAAAACTTTATTTTCATATTCTTTCTGTCTTTTCTTTTTTCGTGATATAGTCAACAATTTTATTTTTACAGAGAACATGGGAAAGAGTTATGCTAAGCTTCTTCTTTGGACCATTTTGGTAAGTGCGAGCCTACTAGTTTACTATTTTATTTTTTTCTAATATTTCCGTGCAAAACCTCCCCATACTAGTAGGATGTTCTTGTTTTGTCGTCCTAAGTTATGTCTTTACTTGATTGTCTTCAACACTTGCCATGTTATTATACTCTTTTATGTCAGTATTTCTCTCTCTCTCTCTCTCTCTCTCTCTCTTTTTCCTTAGTTGTGGCAACAGATGATGAAAGAATTGCCGAGTGTTGTAGAGGATTTGGAGCTGATGTTATAATGACATCAGTATCATGCCAAAATGGTAATGCTTTCATTGTTTTGTAATTGTGTTGTACTTTCATGATTACTTGGTAAACCTCTGTATGTACTTATTGGCATGTGATGTGCTTTAAAATTTAGGATCTGAGCGTTGTTGTGAGGCACTTCAAAAGCTTGAGAAGCATTATGACATTGTTGTCAATATTCAAGGAGATGAGCCTCTTATTGAACCAGAGATAATAGATGGTGTGGTTATGGGCTTATGGTACTGCAGGTGGTTACTTATGCAACTGTTATCTTGCTACTTCTTGGTTTTCTACAAAACAAAATGGTTTTAGCTGAAGTAATTGAGATGAAATCTTCTGGGTGGATTTTGATAATCTGAAAATTCTACCTTTGGCGTACTTTGGACTAATAAACCTCTTTTCTTTGCATTTATGATGCGCTTCAATTTGGCTTCCAGTGAGCTCCTGAAGTAGTCTTCAGCACAGCTGTCACTGCACTAAAACCTGAAGATGCATTCGACACAAATCGAGTTAAGTGTATTGTAGACAACCAGGGTTATGCAATATACTTCTCAAGAGGGCTGATCCCATTTAACAAGTGAGATACTAGCATTTCCTTTAGCTCTTCATTGACTGCATTTCCATGTACAATTTTGAAATTATGAACATTTCAGATCAGGAAAAGTCAATCCTCAATATCCATATCTTCTTCATCTGGGAATTGCGGTATATCATCGAACCCTTACTTTTGATAATTGCTGAAGTTTGCTTCTTTTTGTAAATACACCTTTGGGGCTGAAGTGCCCCACACTTAATACTGGTTCCTTTTTTCATATAGGGATTTGAATCAAAGTTTCTGAAGATCTATCGTCAGCTTCCCCCAACTCCGTTACAACTAGAAGAGGACCTGGAGCAACTTAAGTTCTTGAAAATGGCTACAGGATGAAGGTAATTTGGCAGTAACTTTATGATCTATACAGAAAAGAAAGTAGCTATCCATTATTGCTCCTCTGCACATTTTGCTATAGCTCCTGGAAACTCTAGGTTGTCGGTTTGTACACTGTTGCAAATGCTTGCTTTAAAACCATGATCTATCATTTAAAAAGCATGGCACGACTGCCCATGTTCAGTATAATGGTGCACATGATGAACTTGTATGGCTTAATGGCAGTTCAAGTAGTTGTATGCCGATATTTATTCAGTATGTGCAATATCATATTACCTTTATATGGTGTATATACTGTTACATTCTTAAGCTTATGCCTAATAGCTGAATTGACTTTTCATTTTCATTCCTTGATTGCAGGTAATCAAAGTAGATCATGATGCCCACGGTGTGGATGCACCTGAAGATGTTGAGAAAATAGAAGCATTGATGCAGCCATGCGGGCGAGGAACATTCAGTAGTAAATGTGATGAGAAGGCTCAGTTTTGCACGTTATGTTGGTACTAGTTCAGTTGGGTTATGGTATTGTCAAGATTTCCTGAGGATAATTCGAGTTTGTAAAACTGCATATCTTTTTTTTTTCTTGTGCGATCGGTGAATGAACAGGGACAGCGTCTTGGTGAAATGGGCAAGGCACCCACGTGTAGTTGTTGTAACTATGAGATATCAGTCAGTTCAAGCTTGTGCTTACTCAGCACCCAGGACTCAAGTTTTACTATTTTTCAGATATATCATGCCCCATGGAGTTTTATATGTACAAATTTTATAGGGAATAGTTGCACCATGTATATGCATAATACAATTTATTACTGCTAACAATTATTGTTTTCTGCATACACCTCAAACATCGCTCTCGCTCTAGTCATCTAATGGTCCAATAATTCAGATCCCTAATACTTACAGGAAACCAAATGAACTCACAATATATGGCAAAACTACACCCGGAATTATAACAGGATCATCAAAACAATGGCAATTATTCATGCATTCTGATTATAGTCGATGGGCGTCCATCGTAAGTATCGTCTGCTTGCATTCTTGCGAGACCCTCTCAGTAGTGGTGATGCGGGTCAGGGCCGCCCGGCACCTCCCTCTTGCCGTTGTCCTCCGCCGTCGCCCTTCCCTTGTTCCACCAGTTCACCCGACCGACGGGCGGCGCCGGCGCTTGAAGCAGCCCGTGCGGCTGGTGGCCGCCGTCGCGGACCGCGCGCGCCAATGGCGTCGCCACGAACAACCCTGAGCCAACGATCATCACGAACACAAGCAGGCATGATAGCCGATTGCTAGGCCTCATGATCTGCTCGTTTCCCTATTTTAGGATGCGCTGACTACTAGCTTAGACTACTTGTTGAGTGTGCTACCTATACGTTGTGATGATGAGATCGGATCGTTCTTGGTGATCACGTACTCCCCGATCGGCTTATATATATAGAGAGGGAATGAATTGATCACACATCAGAATTCACAATGCAAAAATGTGACGAAGGATTGATCAGCTCAAACATACGAGAACACCGGATTCAATTTGGTTCGTGGCGTGCCAGCCGATTTAATCCTACAATCGGCAAGATAAATGGAAAATACATTTAAAGCCAATTTAATGTGATAATCGGCAAAGATCTAAACAGGTACCAGAAGTCAATTAAATCAAAGGTGACGATAAGTCTAAACAGTTAAATTTTCCCTAAAAAGGCGATGCGCAACAAGATCAAAGAAACAAAATCAAACTTGATTGGCGTAATTGAGGATGATCAACAATTGGCGATGCGTAACTTTATTGATCAAAATCGGATTACATGGGAAATTCTAAATTACAAAGCACTCCTAGTTGACAGGAAAGTAAATAAAAAGTAGATGCGAATTATTTGATTGTTTCTTTTGCTCTTCCTTGATCCCTTTTTACAGTGCATCGGCTGATCGTATCCTTCTCCAATACGTTGCCAACCATAACCCGTATCGGCCTTTGTACAGATAAAATTTCATCTTTGAATCAATATCGGTCAGAATTCTATCTTTAACTTAACTTTTCCTTTTTTAACCATATCGGCTAAAAATATCATTTTTATCTTAAGCCTAACAAATTGGTCATATCTTGCTAAATTCGGGTGCTAACATATGCCCCGTATTTTTAGAGATAATATGTTATCTTTCAAAAATCTTCTTCGTTGGCTTCTATCATCATCGGCTTAGCGCAATATCGTTGTTGGTAACTGCTCTATTTATGGCGCCGTAAAATCTTGAGACGTGTATCTTCACCATTTACCACACACGAACCGCTGAAAATACCTCCCGCATTTTCATCATTTTTACCCCCTATAAATATGAGGTCCATTCACCCGTCATTTTCACGCGCTCAAGCTCTCGAATCCTTACCTATCGTCTTCATGTTCATCTTCCATACTTCAAGTTCCTACTCAGCAACCTCCGTCAGCTTGCACAACTCATCAGATTGGCTCAATGGATCCCAGTTAGGTACTCATCTCCATACCTGACAGTAATAACCAATTTTACCTAGGACCGGTAGGAATTCTCGATTCATTGGTCGTAATAGAACAAGAAATATCTCTTCTTCTCCTGTCGGCCCCCGAGTACAACATAGAAGGATGGAGTAAGAGTTTTAGGGCCTGGTCGACAGTGCTAACGGGTTGGAGGGATTGGTAAAATCGGTTAGCGGCACAAAAAATGGTTGAATGGGAGCAGATGGGAATAGCAGAGAGTCTCACCTTATCCCTAGCCGATCCAGAGGCCATCGAGCCTTTAGTGGCCATGGCCTGCTATTTTTGGTCAAACACTTTTAATGTTTTCATGTTTAAAACTAGTCTAATCGGTCCAACACTTCTAGACATGGTAAATCTTTGTTATCTGAGGCCTGATAGAGAACAAGTGTCGGCTTTTAGCGCCAAACCACAGTACAAGCTAATCCATGCTAAGGGAGAAGGCTGGAGTAAGTACATCAATAATAACAAAGGAATCGGCCTAGTGTCCGATAAAGAACATGCAACATTTTTGAACATGTGGTTTCATCGATTCCTATTTTGTGATGCCTCCCTTGGACCCACTCAAGTCTATCAAGTTCTTACCGAGCAACTGGTAGAAGGCCATCGGCTAACTTTAGGAAAAATGTTCCTTGGCGTTGTATATCAGATGATGCATATTATACGCAGTTGACTATTCACCGGAGTAGGATCATATACGGTTGGTAATGTAGGAGGTCCTTTATGGTTTATTCAGACCTGACTGTACTGCATATTCAGCTGACCCTTCCAGCTCAGTCCAACCGACAAGACACCATTTCCTTGTGAAGAAACCTCAAAAGGTGAAGTTAAGTATGGAAATAGCCAATCCTTTGGAGAAAGGTTTGTTCTCGTTCTGGCAATGAGGCAAAGATTACCCTAATCGGCTCAAGAAAATATTTGGCTTTCTTCCTTGAACTCAACAATGAAGACTTTAGCCAGCACGACTTCTTCAGCTATAAAGACGATAATGATTACCCGTGTCCTTCATTTCTTCATTTATCAACCGACAGTCATTGCATGCTCGAGGAAACACTTAAGTTATATAAGATATTCCTCTCTCCAAGCGTATTCTTTGTCGGCTTGCATTACATGAATAGGACTTATCAACCATCCTATGAGTTTTATCACCCATCGGTATACTCAAGACAACTAGGGTTTGGACATGTTCCCCCAAGCTTTCAATTATTCGATCGGTTTCAACCAAGGGAGCATATCTGCAATGCATCTGGGGCCAGTACTGCTCTTCATATGGCTGATGACCTTCAACTAAAAAATCTGCCACACTTCTTTTTACACACTCGAAGGGTAGGAAGTTTCACAAGCTGGTGGTCAGCTATCCGTGAAGCCTTATACCCATCAACACGAAGTGTATCGACTATTATTGCTGATTTTTTTTCTAAATCTTCCTCCACCATCGTCAATAGCTAACACCACTAGTAGCAGTTCGAGTTCTAGCGATGAAGTTAGCTCATCGAGTTATACTAACACGAGCTTTGTTAACATCACTGGCGAGGTATTGGCTAAAGTAGATTTCTGTTACTTAACACCCAAACATCTCTGATTTTTTTATCGACTTCTCCTCTTATTTTGCAGACCAAAACAACGGGCAAGAAGGCCACCTCCGACCCATCGAACACCAGCCAAGCCACTAAACAGTCGCGTCGGATTGCTTTGTCAAGGTATACCTCGGGTACCCTAGGTATTCAATCCCCATCATTTTCTGATGTGGACAAACAACAACCAAGTAAGTATTTATCGGCTTCATTTCACACCTCTATCAAACAACAACCAAGTAAGTATTTATCGGCTTCATTTCACACCTCTATCATTCTTCCATTTACTAATTTTTTTAGCCGATTGTTCAATAGAGAATAAACACAGCCGACCCAACAAGAAGGTGTTGGCCAGTAGAGGTAGTAAGCCCCAGGAGCAATTGGGCGGAAGCTCCCCACATGCCTTAGCCACCAGCCAGGTAAGATCTTTTCTATACTGATTTGCAATGCAATTTCCATTGAATCGGCTAACAAGACTTATGATATTTCTTGCAGTCTACTCTCTCTCCACCGACATTCACAGTCGATGTCATGGTCGATCTACTGAAGGATCAAGGATAACCGACTAGAGGGGGGGTGAATAGGAAGTTTCTAAATTTTTTGAATCTATTTTGCAATTAAGAAAGACACTAATATATAGAAGCAATAATTGCAAATTCACACTTATAATCTCTAGCAATCACTTAAGATACTTCGTCAATTCAAGTATAGCAAAAACACTTCTAAGCACAAAGACTACTCAATTTTTGCTATCAATGAAATATATCACAAGAATGAAAAATACAAATCACAAGAAAATAGGAGACAAGAATTTTAACCCGTGGTCTCGGAGACTTGCCGGTCTCCCCTACTCCACGTTGAGGTGACTTGAACCACGTCAAGCCGGCTCCACTCGCTTGAGCCTTCCTCGATCACTAAGGTAGTTCTTCCCCGCTCCGGGTAGGCGAACTCCGGCCTTCACAACTTGCCGGGGCTTCTCACAATCTTCGTTGAGAAGCTCACCGTGTACAATCGCCTCCAAGCCTTCTAGGTGGCGACAACCTCCAAGAGTAATAAACCTTGACGCTTGCTTGAGGTCAAATATTAGTGTCTAAAGGCTCAAACACTAAATGCAATACTCAACCTTGCTCCTCACACTCACAAAAGAAATTGAATGCACAAAAGAGTGGAGAGCACTTGCTAGAGCTCAAATATCATCAATGAGGACTAAGAGTAACTCTAGAATGCAGGTGGGGATGTATTTATAGCCCCCACCAAATTTTCTAGCTGTTGGAGCTCGAAATGGGCAGAAATCTGTTTTTTCGGTGCTACCGCCCATGTAGGACCGGTAGCACCGGGCTCCATTTCAACAGTTAGAACAGTGCATTAAATGCACTTGCCAGAGACCGTTACATAGGGTCCGGTGCTACCGACCAACTAGGGCCGGTAGCACCGGGCCCTTTTTATTTTTGCTTTGTCATATTTTGACTTCTCTGGAATTTAAGCACCGCGCTGAGGGCCGTGCTACTGCTCGCCCGGTAACACCGCGTTACCAAAATGGCCCAAAAACACACCTTTCTGTTATTTTCACACCGGGTTATATGTCCGGTGCTACCGCAGTTCCGGTAATACCGAGATACCATGAGCGGTAGCATCGGGCTACCAAAATGCCCAAAAACACACCCTTCTGTGATTTTCACACCGGGTTATATGACCGGTGCTACCGCAGGTCCGGTAACACTGGGCTACCATGGGTGGTAGCACCGGGCTACTAAAATGCTCAAACACACATCTCTGAAATTTTCACACCGCCCTATTGGGCCGGTGCTACCGCGCACCCGGTAGCACCGTGCTGTCATGAGCGGTAGCACCGGGTTTCCAGAGACTTTGATATATTTTAAAATAGTTTTCAATTTTGGAACATGTATATCATAATACATGTGCTTGAATGTATACTTTGAGCCTTTAAACCCTAAATGACATCAAGACAAAAGTCAAGATCCCTCTTTATAGTATGGCCCTAATTCTAGCAACCCGATCTTTTCTCCAGACTCCAAGATCGACAATCAGCTATAAAAAAAGGTCCTTATATTTATACCTTTTCACGTTCTTGACGTATTGATCTTCCCTTTGCACCTTTCTTGGTATTTTCATGGTCACCAAGCCTGGGATTAACCTACTTTCAATGTTCTCAAGGGAAGTATTAGTCCTTTGACCAAAGTTGTCATTAATTATCAAAACTAAAATAACATGGGTGCCTAGATGGTTTCATCTACCAGCTGAAGCAGACTTCCCTCCTCCATCATAGCCAACGCCAACAGCTACAATTCCTAAAGCCACACCAATCACCAGTGCTGCTCTTGCTATTGCTAAGGTAAGTGCTAAGTCGATCGAGTCTGTGAGCAACGTGCTCGGATTTGATTGGTCCAATATTGAGGACGAAGTTGACTTGGGCATGGATAGCTTTCCAGAGGAGATCCAAAAGATTCTGGCTGTTTAAAGGATGCATTGGCTAAAGTTACTTTGGCCTCGGGTATGGCAGAAAAATTGAACAACTTTTTCAAGCTGCTCTTTACCCCATTGGCCAATCTACTTGAGAATGCCCAACCTCTACGGGATGCCATGACGGTGGTGTAAGCCGATCTGCCAGAGGAGGCGATGGTCGCTTTGCTAGAGGTATGCAACCTCGATGCGAAGAAAGATGCGGTGGAGGCGACGAAGGCAAGAATAGCTCATCGGGCAGCGCAACACAAAGATCAGAAGCTGTTTGATAAGCTTGTAGCCGACACCAAGGCTCTTAAGGCCAAATACGATGAAGAATCCAAAGATCTGAAGGTCGCCAAGGAGATAGTACTCAAGCTGGAATAGGCCAAAAAATCCTTGCTGGAAGAGCTGGCTAAAGTCAATGCCTCTCTGGCCGAAGCACAAGAGCATATGACAACCACAACATCGGATTTGAAGAACCAAAAAGTTGGTTTGGGCATGACAATAGCGTAGTTCAAAAAACAATTGGCCAAGATTGCTCCCATCTCAAGCTCAGAAGAAGAAAACAACAAGATCCTCGAGGACGTGGGACAAATCATTACCAAGGCTGCTGCTACACTGTCGGCTCTTGGAGCTAAACTGAACAATTTAGGGATATAATCTGCTTATTCAGAAATTGTACTTGAATACTTTTAATGGGGAAGATTTGTCTTGAAACAATTGTTTTGAATGTAATATATTTATAATCGGTTGTTTAACCGATTGCTATTTATGCTTTCATCTTATTGCCTGTGATGTTTGTAATCGGCTATAATTTACTTTACTGTTACAGTCTATAGCAAGAATTAACTGCAACGATACAATACTTATCTTGAGTTCGGCTGGCAAAGTGAACACCATGCTGATATCCATTGGAGGTGGAGAATGATCTCAAATCACAGGCGAATCGAGAACATCGGCTGAATCAAATTCTTCTTCAACCGTTTCTTTTCTCCTCTACTCTTTTTTAGCAATTTTGATCGGCCGGAGTTTATTGAATTCTTCGTCTCTTTGTTTTTCTGCTCAGCCTCTCTCATCTCCTTAGTCCTTAGCCCTAGAGGACACCATCTAGGTTTAGGCTCAATCGACTCATGTAGTTTTCCTGCCAAATTAACCTAGGCCGTAGAACTTGACCCTTCCTCCACTCGTGTTGGCGGCTGGATCGGCCTGGAAATTCTTTCATGGACCGATCCTCTATGGATTTCATGATAGACCTGCACCGACTCAGATGTTCTATCTTTAGCAGACCATCACTGATGATCACCTTGACGCGAATAATGTTTCATCGGACTTGTATATGGTGAAGGCAAAGCTGACCCCCTTTCCCAATAGAACTGCCAAAAGGGGCATTGTTCGCGAGTCTTTTCCAAATTGTCAGGCCAATACATATTATCTGGCCGACGTGCAAGATAACGTGGCCTATTGCTTCTTCTTTCATACTTTTCTAATAGTTGAAAAAAGTTGGCTTTGGCTTATGAATCAGCTTGCATGGTGGTGATATTCTCTCAGCTTTGTACCACTTGCCAATCTGCAAGTCCCCCTTCGGCTTGATAGTCCTTGAACTCTTCCCTTCACGGTCGGTTTCTATTTGCAGTGAGCCGACCATAATCTTTAGATTCTCCTTGCCGCTAGAGCTCGACTGAACGTCAACATGACAAGCAACTTCTGACCCCATATCTTGTATCAGCTCTTTTCCTTTTCCAGAACATTGAACCATATTAATCGAAAAAGGATTAGCGTCCAATTGCATCATTGGCTCCTCTGCAAATTTGAGTCGGCCATCTTCTATAGCTAATTGTATCCGATGTCAAAAAATACTGCAATCTTTAGTATTATGAGAAAAAGAATGATACTATTTGCAATACCTTCGCTTTTTGATTTCGTCAGCCGACGGTATAATATGCCCTTCAAGCAACCGTATAATATTTTCTTGCAGTAATAGATCAAAAATACGATCACATTTAGAAACATCAAAAGTATATTTTATTTTTGACTTATTTTTAGTCGGCTTGAGCCAGGAACAGACTAAGGACTTCTGAGACCCCTTAACCCATTCGGCTATATTTATTTCAGCCTCATTGTATTTAGATGAATCACTTGAGCCGTACTCGACGAGGGTAACTTTGGCTTTATTCTTATCTTTATTATTATTATTAGCCTTGAACTTGTTCCTAAAGCCTCTGTTATCGGTAAAACTACTTTCTTGAGCCGATACCCTATGTAACAGATGACTTAAATCGGTAAATTCCTACCCGTCGATTTTTTCCTTCAGCTGGGGAATTAGCCCTTGGAAGGAAAAATCGGCTAACTAGTTATCAGGCAAGACAACACTAAAACACCGATTTCTTATTTCTCTAGATCTCTTAATATAATCTGTTACCGATTCCCCAAATTTCTGACGAACATAACTTTAATAAGAAATTCTAAGTTCGAGACTTCCAGAGAAAAAGTACTGATGAAATCGGCTCTCCAAATCGATCCAAAAATTGACTGACTTCGGGGGTAAGCTCGTGAACCATGTAAAAGTAGCTTCTGACAAAGATAGTGGGTACAACCTAATTTTTAATCCATCGAACTGAGCAGCTTCACCGCATTGTACGATAAAACATCCGATGTGCTCTAAAGTGGTGACGGAGTCATCCCCTAAGAATTTCGCAAAATCAGGAATTTTGAAGTTATTAGGGTAAGACTTCCGATCAATGTAATCAGGGTACGACTTCCGATAGACGATAACCTTCCCTTTAGGCTGTATGCCGAATTGGTCTCGTAATATGGCAGATATCTGATCGGACCAATTTACTGTATTGGTCGATGCAGCGTTAGAAGTTTGCCAGTTACGTTCGTAATTAGCATTCTGCCCCTGAGCGTAAGCTTGGGTTGATAGGTTGCTTGAGCCGATAGGAACCAACCAGATTGCTCATAATCTACGTTGTTTTTCCTAGCAATCGGCTCTGGTACTGGAATAAAAGGTTTCGAGTATGTTACAACCTTGTTTGGAGCCATATTCTCTGCGGGATCAGCTCGGCGTACTGTAGGTGCTTAGGAGGTTCAATCGGCTGTGGGGTCGATTAGGGAAAGCGTAACACGGAGCTGATGGTAGTAAGTTGCCTGATGTATCCAACTTAGCGGCATCAGTATATGCTTGATAATACGCAACTCCACTTGTAAGAGGATCGCGCGGCAGTATTACAGTAGGCTGGGTCGGCATCATGGTGAGAGATGAAGTCGTAACCGATGGCTTAGGATCGGCTGTTAACACAGGGCTTTGTGTGTTTGGTTCTACCCAATAAACCGGGTAATTTGGTAGGGCTTGCATCGGATCGAGCAGGCTTCTAGCCGATGCCAACTCATGAGCTATAGTCTTAACGTTGTTGGCTACTATCGGCTTAAGAGTTGTGACTAAAGCCGATGATTGGTTAATCAAAGCATGGTGCACAGATTGATTAATTATGACAGATAATTCAGCTTGTGCAGGCATGTATTGAATTACCGATGTGTTGGTAATCCCTACATCGCCGAGGGAATTGACCGTCAGCAAAGCGGTTTTTTGAGTGACACCATGTCGAGTTTTTTGATAACAGCTTAGCATCATCACTTGAGCGCGGCTTTCCGATCCTCAATTTCTTTACGCTATTCTGGTGTTAAATCATCCAGCATCGGGACAATTATAGCTTTAGTATTGAGATCGAACGGGGAATTGATTTTCTGACAAAAGACATCGTGTCCCACTAGGCGTGCCAAAAGTGTGTTGGTGCCAAAAAAATATGACGAAGGATTGATCGGCTCAAACACACGAGAACGCCAGGTTCAATTTGGTTCATGGTGTGCCAACCAATTTGATCCTGCAATCAGCATGATAGATGAAAAATACGCTCAAAGCTGATTTAATGCGACAATCGGTAAAGATCTAAATAGCTACCAGAAGCCTATTAAATCAAAGATGACGATAAATCTAAACAGCTTGTTACAGCTGATTAGATGATTAATAAAGGTAGATTTTCTCGAAAAAGGCGATGTGCAACAAGATCGAAGAAAAAATCAAATATGATTGGTGTAATTGAGAATGATCAACAATCGGCGATGCGTAACTTTATTGATCAAAATCATATTACAAGGGAGGTTCTAAAGTACAGAGCTACTCCTAGTTGATAGGAAAGTAAATAAAAAGCAGATACGAGTTGTTTGATTTGTTTCTTTTGCTCGCCCTTGATCCCTTTTTATAGTGCATCGGCTGATCGTATCTTTCTCCAATGCGTTGCCAACTATAAGCGTATTGGACTTTGTACAGATACAATTCCATTTTTAAACCAATATCGGTTATAATTCTATCATTAACTTAACTTTTAATTTTTTAACCGATATTAGCCAAAAATATCTTTTTTATCTTGAACCTGACAAATTGATCGTATGCTACAAAATTCTGGTGCTAACAGCGTGAAAAAAAAATCCTAGCCGTGTGCCCGGCCCCGGCCTTCATCTCTATCTTGGGCGGCAGCCACTGCCCACTAGCTTGAATGCTTATGGATGGCTCGGCGGATTTTGCTGCTTTGCCACGCGTCTCGTCGACTCATGATCCAGTGAGACGATGCCATGCGGCGGTGTGATTTTACACAGACGTCGAGAGTTTTGCTACGTCCTGACAGATGACAAATTGGCAATGGCACGCCATTCTGTCTGCGCGAACGACAAACCACAAAGCCAGCCGTTAGGACATGGGCGCATCACCAGACAAGTTTTTCTACGTGACCTGGACGGCTCGACTAGCTGATATCGCGATAGCATGCAGTCGTTTGGGTTGGCCTCGGGAATATATGTGAATGGATGAGCACTTGCTAATTCTACCTGTGAATGCTGAGCAAAAAGGCTTTTTCATGTGGATTATGGGCAGAACTTCCAATACTGCTTTACTAATGCTACAGGCAATGGAAAAGAACAGCAACTTTTATCACCTTACTAATGCGATGGATATGAAGAAAAGGTGGTAGTAACTGAACAACTTTCTCAGCTTTGACTAGTGGGAAATTAGCCTTTAATTTTTCTCCAATACCCTCAATAGAAATACTATATCCAATAGGATAATCTTCAGATCGACATAATTAACCCAAACTTACTTTCTATAGGCATTCATCAACTTTTTCTTTTTGCCGACAAAGCAAACAGTGCTGCCTTTTAGACCAATGAACTAACTGGCCATGGCTTCTTCTTATTTTTGTCAAAACAGTAACATGATCGGTGCGAATGCACTGGATCGTGCCACTTTAAATCGAGTTCGAGCTTAATCTACCAGCAGCCCGGCCAGCATGATGTGTGATGCACTTGGGCGCTTTTGCTCAGCAGTTGGACAGTTGATAAACTAAGCCCAACTAAACTGGCCACTTGGCTAATGGCCATCGCGATCTGATGCCCTTATCAGACATGAATGCTTTATCGGCATACGGTTTCTAGTCGTGGCGGCGCACATTAGCAGGTGGAAATGGCTGATGGCAGACAATTTTCTGTGTGCGCTACTTACATTTCTGTACATTTTGGTCGTCGCACGTCTCACACTCGATCGCCTGCGGTCAAATTTTTGTTTGTTTGAAGGCAACGTCGTTTTCTTCTTTTAACAGCAGTTCGTGGCCTGTGTAATGCATAGCCTTCCCTGCTTCGTCGGCTCAAGGAAAAGTACGGCTGGTTGTATATATCAATGGAGAATTGGAATTGGGAATGAAGAATTGGATTCCCAAGACATTAATAATCCCACCCACTAAATACTATCTTTATATTCCCAAGACATTAATATTACACCCTGCTTAGCGGCCATCAATTGAATTGGGGATGAAGAATTGGATTCGAATACCATTTCGAGTTGGAATTACCAATTGGATTCCAACTTCAATTTTTGTGTTTGGGTGTCACTTGGAATTCGAAAAGGAAATCAAATCCAATTGTTGTTTGGGTGCTGTCCATTGTAAACAAGGAATCCAATTTTGACTGACTGGGTGGGATGTTGCTGCATGGGTGGGGTGGTGTGGGGTGGATTGGGTGGGTCACTGACGTTGCACATGGATACATTAGTTGTATAACATAGCAAATTTTACACAGTAAAGCACATTGTTATGCTACACAAAATAATCTTGTTTCTTCCACGAAAAACTAGACAGATAAAGTTAGGAGTTATTACAGTCCTCCAATAATGAATAAAGATAGAAATAAAGTACCATTGTTTTTTCAGTTTGCAAACAAACAAGATTTTCTTGCAAAGGGCATGAACCTGTAAACATACAAGCTCACAAGGTCCCTCTGTCTCTCTAACAAACACATAGTGCGACACCATAAAAATTAGACCAAGTTCCCTTCCAAGAAATCAGATTCAAATACAGAAAACACATTCAACGTCTTCATTCTTTTGGATGGTGTCCTCAGGTAATCTGCACCTGTCAAGAATCCCAAAACAATTAACATCTAGTAGTATATGCATAAAATAATTTGTAATGTCAAACCAATTAACATCTAGTATTATATGACCAGATCAGCACAACAATTTACGGAGCAACAATTGGAAAAAAAAAGGTATATACACTTAGTTTTTCAGCCTAACACTGCGCCCAGCCACCCAATGGCAAGTACTACACACCACAAGATTTTTATTTTGTTAAATTCTCTGTTCTACCAAGAAGTGTATGAACAATGATATAATTTCTCAACCCAGTCATGTACCAGATTCCATCAACCATTCATATCCCTACAACAATCTATAGAGGAGTGAGAATTGATCAAACCGAACCAAATTAAATAAGAACACGAGGAAAAGCTATATATGCAAATTCAGTTTTTCAGTACTACAGTCCAGTAGCTAGCAAGTAGGAGTACTACACACGACTAGATTAGTGTATGACAACAAATTCCCTGATTTTTCTGAACCTAAGGTCATATGCACCCATCATATGAAGGGAGAGAACGAACCTTCATGGCTTAATCTGCTTGAGTGTATCAATGCAGGCAACATATTTGGGGAAGTTAAAAAATCAGGTAGCAGTGTGGTAGCAAAGCGAAATAAATCAATATGGTGTTGTTTGGACCATTGCATCCCCCTGGCTACATGTTACTGTTGACAAATTAAAGGCGGTATGGGGGTATATTACAAGTATGATGAAACTTGGATCAGTGGTGCTTCTGCTGGGTATTATTATCCTTCAGATAACTCATACAACAACTTCTCAACCACTCATCATTTTGCATCCTTATTTCTTTGGCCTTATTTTTTATATGTTAGTGAAAACACGGTCCAAGTTTTTATGGAGCTAGCAGTGCCCAATTCAATTAAGCAATGCTACATACATACCGGATGCCATCATGCTAGTTATTTCCAGTCAACTGACAAAAAAACTTTTCTTGAAAAAACTTGACACAGATATATAGTACAACCAAGGATTAATTGAAGTACATGCTACATACATACTGGATGCCATCATGCTATTGTCAATAGAAATTACATGAAGAGAAACTTTTCTTTAAGAAACTTCACAGAGATAGTACAACAGAGGATTAATTGAAGTGCGGTGCATGCATGCTAGCTATTGTCCATACAAATTTGAAGTCCATTAATTTTTCAACTTGGATCTTTGTATTTTGCATAGAACTGTGTTCCAAACATTGCCTACATGGCATTGCTTGCTAGACAGGTGATAGCCTTTAGTCGGTATGGAGCACATCTGAACAACCTATCATCTTTAAATACAAAGATCTTATGAACAACCTAGAAGCAAATATCACAAGCACGCAGCTGACCCTGATGAAATTGTCTTGAACATATCGCCTCTAGGATTTTTACCATAGTATCAGATGGCCAACAAAAACAACAACTTATACATCAATAATTTCTCAAGATCAATTCAGCTAACAATTAAGGAGGGGATCAGGGCATGACCTCCATCAAGCTACAAAACACCCCCGTTGAAAGTAATCAAATCAATGCACCTATGGGTCTTAATGAGTAACTAAAAGTCCAATTGCAGTGTATAGTACTGAATTTCACACACCAACAATCTCACCTAGAATACTGAGCTACTGTGGAACAAGGTGCACTCTTTTACTATCATTCAATACAAAACTAGACTAACCATGTACTTAGTACGTAACACACAATGCAAAACAACCACAATTAAGAGGCACTTCTCCTGCTACTGACTAATCTTTAACTGCATCAATTCCTCTAGACATATCTAAATCTACAGCTCAAATAAAAACTCGTCCAGCAAATTAAAGTCAATCGGTTAGACTACTTGCCAATCTCACATCTAATATATCCTCTGTGGTCACACGATGATGGGGGACGGGAGGAGAGCCAATGGGGTGGGTGCTAAGGCAATGAGGTGGCCGCCGGAGTCTAGCTAGACGAGGATTGGATGCGGCGGTGGTAGACTGGTAGCTAGTGTTGGAGGTGGTGGGGGTCGTGCCGCGCCCGGCAAGCGCATAGAGGCTAGGGCGGAGGGGGGCCGGCAGAGGTGGAGGCGAAGGGGGGGGGGGGGAGAGGAGAGGTGAACGGCGGAGAGGCTACTTACCGGCGGCGAGGAGTCGTCGATGCTGGGAGGCGTCGCGAGGTCGGGGTGGGAGAGGAGTCGCGACTCCCGACTCGCGAGAGGTCGCGGTCGGGGTGGGTGAGCTCCGGACAACCAGTCAACCACACGATTGACTACCGATTCGAAAGAATTGGATTAGGATCATTTGGTATGGCCGGATGCGCGGAATTAGGAATCGATTATTCCGATTCCAGGGGCAGCCAAACGCTACAATCCGTCAAATCCCTCCGATTCCGCGATTCCAGCACTAATTCCTGGGAGCCAAACGGGTTGATTGGGAAATCATGGTCATTTTGCTTTACAATTATCTAGTTATATTATGATAACTCTTCTTGTACACAGTAGCCTCAGATGAGATCAGTTATTTGTGAGATCAACACGAGCATACATGATATCAAGAACATAGTAGATGAATATCGTAGAGAGAACCGAAATAATGATGACAAAACAATTACAACAAGAGAGATTCGGAACACCCCCACCACAAACTCCTTAAGCATGATCTCAACTTACAACTCCCTATAATCTTTTAGGACTCTTGAATCTTTGACCTCTATAAGAGTTTAGTCTTAAAGAATAATATAACCTTTAATTTTCTCGTGTAACTCTTGCTTTAGATTAGTTGGTTTGTGGCTCATTAGCTTGGATTCCCTATTTTCAAACCTCATGGCTTTTATATAATCTCATGAAAGATGAAGTAGGAATTCTAATCCAATTAAGATTCATCTAGGAATCCATGCAGACCCATTGGGTTAGAAACACCCCGACACCGCGGGCCAAAAAAGTAGTCAATAATTCCTGTTGTCGGGCATCGGCACTACATTGGCCCCTTCAAGTTGGCCAAACCACTTACGAGCATCTGCAATGCTCCATATGCGCCCAAATAGGGCTCATGTGGTTCAAAACGAGCACACGTGTGGGCATATGGGTGGATTTCACCCCTGCATGGGTCACATGTTGCGGCCCGGATCGGTAAAAACACTATACTCCAGATGGGCCCAAATCGCACGTGTGGCCCGGTTGAATTAGAAACACCTCGACGCCCGTAGACAAAACAAACACCATCAGTGGGGCTCGTTGCTGGGCGTACTTGCTACACTTTCCCCTTTGAGTTAGCCAAACAACTATTTATCGTTTATGGTGCTCTATAGGAGCTTGAACAGGCAATACGCAATCCAAAACACGCGCACATACGAGCGTTGGGGGGGGGGTTCACCCCCTTCATGTGCTTCATGCTCAGGACCCAGATCGGTAGAAACATTGTGTGAATCACTCCCAAATGGGACCAAGTCGTAGACATGGCTTCCTGAAGGACTATGTGGAGGTCCATCCATGTTTGTGATGAGTATTTGACTTTATTTGAGCAAGGTGTGCTCAGGTTTGAGTTTGATTTGAATTTGAATTCAAAAGAAAGCTATTTGAGTTGTGTTAGCTTCTTGCGGTACTACCAGCCTGTGGCTGGCGGTAGAACCGACTGATGATTGAGACATAATTAATTGTGAGCATTTGTGATGATTGAACATTGCTATGTGAGGAGTTTTCTTATTTTTGATGGTTGCAGGTCGACGATGCTAGATCATGGTAAGGCGAAGGATGATCGGGACTAGACGAGGAGCGTCGGAGGTTCAGACGGTTGGGGATCACCGGAAGATGATCGAAGACGGAGTCATGGCAAGCCATGAAGACAAGGAACGGATGAGATGATAGCTAGGCGTTACGTGGATCAATGAGGACCATTGGATCTTGGTCTAGTTGATAGGTTAGCGGGTCTAGTTAGTGTGCTTTGAGAACTGTGCAAGAAAACCCATTATGTGTTGTGGGTTTTGGGTGAACCCTTACATGGCTGGTTGAGTGGGCTAATCCTAGCCCTTGATGGATGCTCTAGGGTTTAGAGGCTCATCTAAGGGTGGTAGGTGGCCCAAGAGTTGTATAAATAGGGGTGGAGGGGTAGCCTTCCCCATTGAAGGTTTGAGTTGCTCCTTTGAGCTTTGCCCACATCAAGTGAGGCTTTGTAAACCTTCCATCCAGAAAATACAAAAAATTTCTTTACTTTCTTGTGAATTTAAATTGTGCATTTACATTATGTCTTTACGCAATTTAAATTCAGCATTTACTTTCCTGCATTTACATTCTTACAATTTACTTTCTCGCAATTTGGATTTGCCTCCTCTCCTTCTAAATGTTATTTTTTTAAGATGTATTGAGGATGTTTATATGGTTTTACACTTCTCTTGCACTCTAGGATAGACTAAAGATCAAGTTGTCATTCTGTCCAGAACTTGTTCTTCACGCAGCAGTCAGTCTTTGATTTTTAGAAAAATCTAAAATATTTTTTTTGCTTGTTTCTTATTGGAGAAGGTGCATGACTCATATATACATCTCTGGAAAAATTTGGGAGTCCACTGGTTGCACCGTTTGAGCGCTATGAAGTGAAAACTGAGACTCAAACTTTCTGATCGAAGTTCCTGACTATGTGTAATGCTTGATTTTTTATGTTTATTCTACAAATATTTTTGAGGTGATTTTTGGTGGACTGTTTCATGACTCAACTGCTCATAGGGAACAAAATTCGCAAAAAAATTAGAGCAACAGAAACTTATCAACCACCTGCTCCAAGTGAGGACAATTCCTGAAAAATCTGCTTTTACTTTTCTGAAAAGAGGCTTTGTTGTTTTTAGCTTTATCTCTTTTAGAAAAGAAGTTTTTGAATTGGTTTCTTTTTGTTTAGGAACTTGACAACCAGGATTTTGATTAAAACATCCCTAACATGGTTCATGGTTCTCAACCATGTAAGCTAGGGGTACACATAGTTGTCTAGTTGTTCGGGTTTTTGGAGAGTGTGCGAATCAGAGAAGCACCAGTTTGAACGACAAATCTTTGGGTGTTTCAGATTTTTATTGCGAGATTGTTTGGAGTACTTTGAGTGGGGGAAAATTTTATTTGGGATCATTCAAACCCCCTCTGATCGCCATTTTGATCCTTCACTTCCTATGGCGATGCCAGCGGGGCTCGATGGCCCTGTTCGGTTAAAACACCCTGATAGCCGTACACAAAAAAACAAATGCCGTCAGCGAGCCCCATTGCCACACATCAGCACTGTGTTGTCCCCTTCAAGCTGGCCAGACCGCTACCGAGCATCTGTAGTGTCCGCCATGCGCCCGAAAAAGCTACATGCGGTCCAAAACATGCACACGAGCGGGTGTGATGGTGGATTTTGCCTATGCATACACCGCATGCCGAGGGACAAATTGGTAGGAACACTGCGCAAATCGCATTGAGTGGACACAAATTACACGTGTGCCCTCCTAGCGACATCAATAGAGTCCAACGGCCCTATTGGGTTAAAAACACCCCGACGGCTATAGACCAAAATCGTCATTGGCAGGACTCGTCACCAAGCGTTGTTGATGCGCTGGTCCCTTCGAGCTAGCCAAACCGTTGCTGGGCATCCACGGTGCTCTGTAGGCGTTCGAATAGCCATACGTGGGCATGGGGGAGAATTTTCCCTCTGCATGTGTCTCATGCTGGGGCCCACATCGGCATAAACATCGCACAAATTGCCCTCGAATGGACCCAAATGGCAAGTGTGGCCCCCCACGGTGACGTCGACAGGGTCAGATGGCCTTGTGAGTTAGAAACACTCCGATAGCCAACAAGAAAAACACCATCGATGGGTCCCATTGCTGGGCGTTGGCGCTACGCAGGACCTTTCGAGCTGGCTGGAACGCGTCGAGCATCAGTGGTGCTATGTAGGCATTCAAACATGACACACACGTTCCAAAACGCACGCGCGTGTGGGCAGGGGGTTAATGAAGGACCATGTGGAGGTCCATCCATGTTTGTGATGAGTATTTGACTTTATTTGAGCAAGGTGTGCTCAAGTTTGAGTTTGATTTGGATTGTTTTTCGAGCTAGAGCAATTTGAGTTCTTGGTTGGAGACTACCGTCCGACCCCGAGTGGTCGGGTCGTCCGACCTGAGTGGTCGGGCTTTGGTCAGTTGGAGACCGGTCGTCCAGGCCGGTGAGTCGGGTCGTCCGACCTGAGTGGTCGGGGCTTTGGCTGTGTTGCAGACCAGTCGTACGACCTCGAGTGGTCGGAATGGAGACTAGTGGTCAGACCTCGAGTGGTCGGGATGGAGACCAGTGGTCAGACCATGGTTGGTCAGGATGGAGACCGATGGTCGGACCACGTGTGGTCGAGGTTATGTTGGTCGTCGTAGTGTATATCTTTCGTTGAGATGGATATGTGTTGTTGGACATTGCTATGTGATGTGGTTTCCTTGTCTATGATGGTTGCGGGACTTTGGAGCTAGGTCATGGTGAGGCGAAGTGGATCGGGACTATTTGGGAGAGCCGAGGTCCGGATGATCAAGGTGTCGCTAAAGATGACTGAGGCCAGGGAGTAGCTGCAAGCCGAGAAGACAAAGGAATGGATGAGATGCTAACTTGGAGCTGCTTTGATCAAGGAGGACCGTTGGATCGCGGTCAGGAAGATAGAGTAGCGGGTCAAGTTAGTGTGAGTTGAAAAGCGTGCAAAACCCGTTGTGTTGTTGGGTTTCGGGTGAGCCCATGCATAGCTGTGTGAGTGGGTAAAATCTTAGCCCTTGATGGAGTGGTCTAGGGTTTAGAGGCTCATCCAAGGGTGGTAGGTGTTCCAAGCCTGCTATGAATAGACAGGGAGAGGGGTGTCTCCTTGGGGGTGAGCAGGTGAGGAAAGTGTACGTGAGTAGTTGAGAGTTGTTGAGAGTGACAGTGTAAGGATCAAATCTGGCTCTTGGATGTTGGTTTAGGATTGAAGCAGACATCCAAAGGTGGGAATTGATCCTGTGTCACTATAAATAGAGGGTAGGGCAGCCTCCCTCTTTGAAGGTTCGGAGGTTTCTTTGCTCATTTGAGCTTTGTCCACTTTGTTGTGAGGCTTTGTAAACCTCCTTTCGTAAATGAAATGTTCTTCATTTATATTCTTGTTTCATTTCTCTTACGTATTTACATTACGCACTTGAATTTCATTATCTAAATTCGCATTTACTTACTTGCAATTTACTTTACGTAATTTGGATTTGCCTCATCTCCTTCTACGTGCTATTGAGTCTTTGTTGAAATTCATGATTGATGAACTCTTCTCGGACTTGGTGCTTTCAATCATCTAGGCAATCCTTGCATTCTTGTTGCAAGTTAGTAAATCTGTGTGTTCTTAAAGTGCGTAAACGTGTGACTTGCGTCTTTAGTCTTGATTGGCTTCGGTTCTTGTTGCCAAGGATGAAAGATTCTTTGGATTAATCTTCTATAGATCATATCCCAATCATCTAGGCAATCTACAACCTCTTCTATTCAGTTTTGCAAGAAACCAATTTCTGTGCCTAGTTTTCAGATAGTGTTTCTATTTGTTTGAAGGGTTGTTTCTTCGTGTACTTACTTGCTATGATTTGTGGAGTCATCCAAGGATTTCTGACCATCAACTCCCATCAGCAAGTTAGGGGTGAAGTCTGTGTTCGTGACTCTGTTTTTGGTGTTGCATTTGTTAAACTGAAAAGGAGGGAACCTTGGTATTAATTCCTTCGGTTGTTGATTAAAATAGGTTCCTGACATCCTTTGGGAGGTGCACACCAATTTTCACTGTTTTTGGATCAGCCGATCAAAAGCTACATCGATTTCTGTTTTTTGAGATCGTGCTGATTTTACTGTTCACCCGAACACTATTCACCCGAGTACTGTTCATCCGACCTCCGCAGGTCGGGGGTACTGTTTACACGAACACTATTCACTCGAGTATTGTTCATCCGACCACTTCAGATCGGGAGTATTGTTCATCCGACCACTTCAGGTCGGGAGTACTGTTCATCCGACCAGTGCTGGTCGAGGGGTACTGTTCATCTAAACACTATTCATTCTCGAGTATCGCTCATCCGGCCTCAGAGGGTCGGGGTACCGCTCATCCGACAGAAATACCCACCAGGCGCTTTCTTTTCGGTCTTTTGGTGGTTTGAATTTTAGGGGGAGAGTTTATTCGAAAATTTTATTGGGCTCCTATTCACCCCCCTCTAGTCGCCTTTTTCGATCTTTCAGTTAATTTTGCTCCCTACATACGCCGCATGCCTAGGGCATGTATTGATAGAAACACCACGCGAATTGCCCCAAGATAGGGCCAAATTGCTTGTGCGACCCCTAGAGGTGATGCCAGTAGGGTCTAATGGCCCTGTTGGGTTAAAAACACCCCGACGATTGCGGACTAAAAGAACATTGTCGATGACCCCCGATGCCAGGCTTCGGTACAATGCTGGCCATTTCGAACTGGTCGAACTGCTACCGAGCATGTCTAGTGCTTCATATGTGCCCGAACAAGCCACACATTGGTCCAAAACATGCACATGCATGGGCATGAGGGATGGATTTTGCCCCAGCATGCATTGTTGGATTAGTAGGAACACCATGCGAATCGCCTGAGTGGACACAAATCACATGCATGGCCCACCGCAGCAACATTAAAGGGGCCCAATGGCCCCATTTGGTTAAAAACACCCCGACGGCCACAAACCAAATAATTGTATGCGACGGGACCCATCACCAAGCGTCGGTGCTGCATTGGACCCTTTGAGCAGGCCAAACCATTGCCAAGCGTTCGTGGTACTCCATAAGTGTCCAAATAGACCATACATGGTCCAAAACACGCACATGCATTGTGGGGGTTGATTTCGCCCCTTGCATGCGTCGAATGCTAGGGTCCCATGTCAACAGAAACACCGCATAAATTGCCCCCAAATGGACTCAAATCGCATGTGTGATCCCCCTGTGGCGATGCTAGTGGAACTTGAGGACCCCATTGAGTTAGAAACACTCCGATAATTCTTGATCAGAAAAACACTATCGACAAGCCCCATTGTCAGGCGTTGGCATTGCGCTGGTCCCTCCAAGCTGGCTAAACCACTGCCAAGCATCTGCGGTGCTTCATAGGCACTCAAACAAGCCATACACAGTCCAAAACACATGCACACGCTAACATAGGGTGAATTTCACCCCAGCATATGCCACATGCCTAGGGCATGGATTGACAAAAACATTGCGTGAATCACCCCTAGATAGGTCCAAATCAATCGCACGGCCCCTAGCAATGAAGCTAGCAGGGCCTGATGGGCTTGTTGGGTTAGAATAACCCTGATGGTCATAGACAAAAAACGGCTATCGACGAGCCCCGTCGCCTGGCATCGGCTTTGCGCTGGCCCCTTTGAGCTGGCTGCGGTGCTTCATAGGTGCCCAAGAAAGCTACATATGGTCCAAAATATGCCAAGTGTGTGCATGGGTGTGGATTTCACCCCCCTACATGCGCTGCATGCTAGGGGCTCATATCGGCAAAAACTCAACACGAATCGCCCCCAGATGGGCCTAAATCACAAAAGCGGACCACAATAGCGATGCCTTCGTTGGGTTAGAAACATCTCGATGGCCGTAGACCAAAGAAGTACCCCAGGCGTCGACGCTGCACTAGCCACTTCGAGCTGGTCGGACTGCTGCCGAGCGTTTGTCGGGCTCCGTAGATGCCCGAGCAGGCCACATGTTGTCCAATACAAGCTCACGTGTAAACGTGAGGGAGTATTTCACCCTTGTATGTGCCACATACTAGGGGCCCAGATCGGCAAAAACACCACGTGAATCACCCTTGGATGGGCCCAAATCGTACGCACAGCTCCCTGGCTCCCTGTACCGATGCAAGCAAGCTTGATGGCCTCGTTGGGTTAGAAACACCCCAACAGCCACGTACCAAAAAATGTCATCAATGGTCTCTAGTAGTTCTCACTACTACAAAAAGGCATATATTAGACGCCTAATCACAGACGGTTCTATAGTGCAACTGTTAGTGACATCATCATAGACGGTACTCTTCATAAACCGTCAGTGATATACAGCAATATCACAGACCATTAGTGATATACAGCAATATCTCCTAGCGATATATAATACAGAGACCCGAGCCACTTAGTGCTTTTTAGGGTTTCGGGATCTATCTTTGAGGTGGCTGCAGCTGTGAGGTGATATGGTGAAAGAAGACAATTGATTTTGAAGGGTGATTTTAGATCTATTTTATTTTGGTGATCTAAGGTTAGTAATGGGTTTTAATTGCATTATATTCAAGATCTAGCTTGGTGAGAGAATTTGAAGATTGTTTAGATCTAGCTTGTAGATCCATGTGTTCTTTTTGATCTAAGGTTAGTAATGAGTTCTAATTGCACTATATTCAAGATCTAGCTTGGTAAGGAGAGAATTTAAAGATTGTTTAGATCTAGCTTGTAGATCCATGTGTTCTTGGTGATTTAAGGTTAGTAATGGGTTCTAATTAATTGCATTATATTCAAGATATAGCTTGGTAGAGAATTTAAAGATTGTTTAGATCTAGCTTGTAGATCCATGTGTTCTTGTTGATCTAAGGTTTAGTAATGGGTAATTGCATTATATTCAAGATCTAGCTGGGTAAGGAGAGAATTTGAAGATTGTTTAGATCTAGCTTGTAGTTCCATGTGTTCTTGGTGATCTAAGGTTAGTAATTGTTTCTAAATGCATTATTATATTTAAGATTTAGGTAGCTAGTTTGGTGAAGAGAGAATATGAAGATTGTGTTTAGATCTAGATAATATATCCATTTGTTCTTTGTGTTCTAAGGTAGTAATTGGTTATATAATTGTATTATATTCAAGAAGTAGCTAGCAGTGCATAATTTAAGAATATGTGCATGCGCACACCTAGTGTATTTCAATATTTAACACTAAATGCTATATGCGTAGCGTAGATGAACCGAAGCTGGATGTACACTGAGAACTGTGCGAGTGCCAAGTACATTAATGTTGTCTCCACTTTTAGAAGAGCTGTAGAGGAGGATGTGTTTAATAATGGGGTGCAGTTTATGTATTGTCCGTGCATTTACTGCGAGAATCTGAAGATGTTTCAGAACTTAGCGCAGATCGAAGCACACTTGATTCTGAGGGATTTCAAAAGGGGGTATACATGTTGGACCAGTCACGGTGAAGAGCAGAATATGCAGAAAGCAGGTAGTATTAATATCGTCGACGAAGTCAATGATATGTCGGATGATCATATCGATTGTGCTTCTGATGAGGATAAGTTGTTGGATGACAATCTGAATCAAATGCTGCGTGACGTAGAAGGGAACCGTGATAATAGAGAATATGATAAATTTTGGGGGTTGATGGAGGACTCAGAGAAACCTTTGTTCCCGCGCTGCAAGTCAAAATACACAAGGTTGTCATCCGTGCTTGAACTGCTGAAATTGAAGGCAAGCAACGGTTGGTCCGACAAAAGTTTCATAGCGTTGTTACGTCTTTTGGCGGACATACTTTCAGAGAGAAACGAGTTGCCGACAACCACCTACAAAGCTAAGAAGGTTCTTTGTCCCTTGGGAATAGAAGTATAAAAAATACATGCATGTCCAAACGACTGTATCCACTACAGCAAAGAGTACGCAAACTTGTATGTATGTCCGGTGTGCAACATATCCCGGTACAAGCATAAGAGTCATTCAGATGATGACGGCGAGGGCATCGAGGTGAAAAAAGAACCTTCTACTAAGGTGGCATGGTATCTGCCTGTAATTCTCCGTTTGAAGCGTTTGATTGCGAACCCAAATAAGGCAAAACTGCTGCGTTAGCACTCGGAGGAGCGTAAGAATGATGGAATGCTAAGGCACCCTGCTGATTCCACCCAGTGGAGAAACATCGATAGGAGGTTTTGAAAGTTCTAGCTCCATTAGTTTAGTTTTGGTGTTAATGACAAATCTAATATTGAGACTAACTCTTTTGATAATCATAATATTGATTAGTATCAATTGTTAATTAATGACGATCCTTTTATGAGACTGACTCTTTTGTTGAGCTTAACTCTCTTTAGTCTCTCTTGGATGAAAAAGATTGAAATATCAAAGGAATGCATTTGAGTTCATATTATCATATCTTGTTGCATTCCTTGGATATAATATTCATGATGATCGTATTGATAAATCTAAATATGAGACTAACTCTTTTATTAGTATATCTTTGATTAGTCTTATCTCATTGAAAAATAGAAATCACAAAGGTATGCATTCAATACAATTCTATTATTTCTAGATGCATTCCTTGGATTCAAGATAAAGGATGAACTTCACCGTAGTCTCAATTTTAAGATGTGCATAATATTTTCAATTCCATATGTACATGAATGCACACATTTAGGGGGAATTCATACTTTACCTTAATGTTTCAATAGTATTGATCTAATTCATCTTTCTATATCAAGGATCATTACTTTGAAACAATCCCTTGATTATATTTAACTTGTGTAGTTGTACTATACTCATATTAATATAGGATAAACTCAAATGCTATCCAAGCTTGATTATGTGTATATTGATTCCAAAGTTCAATTATTTATATGCACATATTTAATGGAGTCTATTCTATAGTTCATGGCCTCAAAAGTATTGATTCCTTTCCATCACTCAAATATATTTGGACCATTACTTTCCATCAAAATGAGTATATGAAACTTGTGTAGTTAATATATACTCATGTCAATTTAAATAAAATTTAAATTAAGTTCGGTTGTCTTTCAATCAATCAAAGAATACTTCATCATGTGTTGATGGTACTTTTTCATTGGTTAAGGACAAGCGGAAAGTTCTTGAGTATAATGAAGCATTAGTTGCATCAAAGTACTCAAGACACCTTTAAATCATTCAAATTGATTAGGGTTGTGCTCAATCGATCATAGGGGCATCCATTATGTGTTAATAGAGTGCAATTGATGATTGAGACAATCGTGTTTGTTGGACTAACAACCTTTCATGAGTTGTGAAGTAGGTTGAGTCCAAAAAAATGAAGAATCGGGAAGGAAAAGTCATCATGTGTTGATAAGCCTCAAGGATGAATCCCGAAGTGAAGCGAAGCTAGAGAAGGTTCATTATGTATTGATGAACAAGAAGAAAGCACCCGGCTTGGAGAGAAGATGATGAAAATCATAAAAGCTCCAAGTGGATGTGTTAGAGGCAAAGGTACAACTAGCTAGGGCTAAGGATGTGTTTCTAGTCTTTTACCGGTCTCAGTGTTTGGATGTGAGACCGGGTTGCTAGTGTAGGTTGCCGTACTATTAAGAGGGGTCGAGTCTTATAGTTTGAGCTTCATCATGTGTTGATGAACTTAATCCGGTTCACTCTAGCTCACTCTCTTATTTGGTTTTTGCATGAGCTAAGTATTTGCATGTGTTGCAAATAAGGGAGCTCATGCTTGCTTCTTATTGAATCTTGATTTGGTTTTTGCAGAGCTATGTATTTGCATGTGTTGCAAAAGGGAGATAACTTATGCAAGTGGGTTTAAGTGGTTGTTTGTATGGAGCTAGATATTTGCATGTGTTGTAAATAGAGAGCCCATGCATCGGAGTCTTAACTTGTGACTTGATCGTGTGTAGATCATCACAAAGGCTAAGATAGGTTTATGCTTTGTGTTTACAAAATGAGTTTTTGCAAAATATAATTTAATTGAATCTTATCTTAGAGCATGTGAATAGAATTTGCAAATGTGTTTGCAAATTGGTTTAATCATATGTCGATTATCACATGGCTCAAAGATATGATCTTGATTGCTCTTGTTTACAATATTTATATTTGCGAATGTGTTTTGCAAAATATTGGAGTTCATGCATTTGATATTGGAGCATGTGATTAGATTTTGCAAAAAAAAATTGATCACGAGTCGATCATCACATGGCTTAATATTTGATCTTATTGACTCTTGCTAGCTTGTAGTCATGCCCTTGATCAAATCTATGTGAGGGATTTCAAAAAAATCAGATTTTAGACTTGAATAACTACATTAGAGTTTTGTTTTTGTGATATTTAAAAATATCTATGGTTGCTTAAATCTTAAAAAAGGGTGGAGATTGTAGCCCTTGTGATAAGCTTTGCATAGAATCAAAGATCACCTAAACTAGAGTTCGGAGTAAAAAGTTATGGGTGTTTTAGTAGTTGAAGGAGTGGTATGACCGCCCCTAGTCCGGTCATACCGCCCCAAGTCCGGTTTGAGCGGAGTAGGTCTGGTCATACCGGTCTCTGGTATGACTGGGGACACCCCGGTGTGTTTTTTACAGAGGAGTGTTTTTTGGGAGATGTAGCCCGGTATGACCAGACCCCCTCCGGTCATACCGGCCGTAGAGCGGTCATAACGGCCTGAGGTGCGATATGATCGGATTTTCTGTGTAACGGCTAGTTTTTTCTAGCCGTTGGCCCAGAGGCTGGTCATACCGGCCCTAGGGCGGTATGACTGGGCCTCCTGGGAATTTTTGCCCATTTTGCCCCCCAACGGCTAGTTTTTCTTGTGGAGGCTATATAAGGAGTCTTAGTGGCTGGCATTTGTATGTTGTTGACTTTTTTGAGCATTTGTGTGGTCTTGTTCATGTGTTGCATTCCCAAATTTGGTTCTTGAGCTAAGAGTGAGCTCTAATTGCATGTGTTGCAATTAAGAGAGGATTGAGAGCCTCTTGTGCGTGTGTTGCACTTGAGGGAAGTCTTGTACATGTGTTGCACTCGGTGATTACCATTGTACATATGTTGTACTTGGTGGAGCTCAAGCTAGAGGGCTTGAATTATTACTCTTGGTATTTGTCGACACCTAGACGGCGTGTGGAGACGTCGTGCGCGGTGATCTTCTCAAGGAGATTGTGAGAAGTCCCGGCAAGGTTGTGAAGGTCGGAGCTCACCTACCCTGAGCGGGAAAGAGCTACCACTATTAGAATCGAGGCGGGTGCTCAATTCGTGGAGCCAATCCAAAGTGGTTTAGGCTAGCCTCAACGTGGATTAGGGGAGACCGGCAAGTCTCCGAACACCACGGTAAAATTTCAATGTGTCTCTTTGTGGTTGCTTGTAATTCTTATTTATATTGTTGCAATTTACATTCCTAGAATTAAATTGCTTATTGTATTTAGGATTGCATATTCTTGTTAGAGACATAATTAGCTAGTGCATTTAGTGAGCCTAGTGGACTTAGGCTTAATTGTCAAAACCTTAGTTTATCGCTTCCGCATTGATTTTTATTTAGTTTTTAACATAGGGATAAATAGGCGAGATTTTAATTAATCTAGAAGAAATTTTTTAAAGCCGCCTATTCACCTCCCTCTTGTCGGCATCCTCGATCTTACAGGTTTCAAGAATTCGGTGCGAATTCGAGGAATATAAGGTTTGGATTGAGTATAGATGGAATAAATCCCTTCGGTAACATGAGCAGCCGGCATAGCACTTGACTCGTGAATCTATGTATCTACAACCTTCCTCCTTGGTTGTCTATGAAGCGAATACATTTTGTTGTATGTACTTATCCAAGGATCGAAACAACCTGAGAAAGATATTGATGTGTACCTAGCACCATTGCTGGAAGATATGAAAACATTGTGGGTTCCCGAGGTACAGGTATGGGATGCGTGCAAACGAGAGAACTTCAGTTTGCACTGCCTGTTGTTCTACACCATAAACGATTACCCTACCCTTGGTAACTTGTCGGACTAGAGTACAAAAGGAACCAAAGCCTGCACTCACTGCTTCGATGATACCGAGAGTGTGTGGCTGAATCACTTACGTAAAAACATGTACATGCGTCACCGTAGGTTCCTTCGAAGGAATCACTCATACCGCAAGATAAAAAAGCAATTGTTAAGGATTTGGATATTGCGCATGGAAAGGGACGTAAATCAAGTATCCGTGAGAAGAGCATGTGGAAGAAGAGATTAATATTTTGGGACCTACCTTATTGGGAGCACCTAGAAGTTCAACACTATATCGACGCCATGCACATAGAGAAAAATGTCTGTGATAGCTTAATTGGTATCTTACTAAACATTAAGGGCAAAACAAAGGATGGTATCAATGCACAACTTGACTTGGTCGATATGGGCATAAGACCTAAGTTAGCACCGAAAAAGACTGATAAAGACCCAATGTACTGCGAACCTGCTTGTTACACTTTGTCCAAGGCCGAGAGAACTGAACTATGCCAGTGCTTGTATGGTGTGAAAGTTATATCCGGTTACTCGTTCAACATGAATAGACTTATTTCGATGCAAGATTTGAAATTAATTGGCAAGAAGTCTCATGATCGTCATGTGTTGATGACATAGATGCCCCCTGTGGCAATTAGAAGTATTTTGCCGGTCAAGGTCTGGGAGACAATCACGAGGCTGTGTTATTTTTTTAACACAATTGCTCAGAAGGTTATCGATCCCGAAGAACTAGATGCTCTGCAGGCTGAGGTAGTGATGACTTTATGTAATCTTGAGATGTATTTCACTCTGTCATTTTTCGATATCATGGTCCATCTCATTATTCACCTTGTGATAGAGATAAAGATATGAGGGTTCGTGTTCCTACGTAGCATGTACCCATTTGAGAGGTACATGGGAATTCTCAAGTCCTATGTACGAAATCGATCTCGATCAGAGGGTAGCATTGTCGAAGGTTATGCAACAGAAGAGGTCGTCGAGTTCTGCGTCGATTACATGGCTTAAGTCGACGCTCAAGAGTATCAGGAACATCGGGAGGAAAGCAATCATGCCTAATCCGGTTGCCTACGCTCAAGCCTATTTCACGGTTTTGCAACACATGGTTGTAGTGTCCCTGTACATCGACGAGCATAAGCACTGGCTACGGCAAGAGAATCCGACGCGATAAGAGTCTTGGATCACAAGACAACGTAACTTTCAGTTCAACAGATGGTTGAAGGAGCGACCCATCACTGGAACCTCATCAGGTGATATGCTAACATGGTTGGCAAAAGGGCCAATATTTACAGTTGTAACGTGGAAAGGATACGACTTAAATGAGTGTACATTTTACATGAGAGATCAGGATATGAAGAGCACAAGCTAGAACCGCGGTGTCTGCATAGATGCGTTCAATACCGCTGGGTCGATGAGGAGCTCCTACTATGGGTTCAGAGGAGATTTGGGAGCTCGACTATGTACTATTCAAGATCCCCTTATTTCAGTGTCATTGGGTCCACTTCCAGCAGGTGAAGGTTGACAAGTATGGTGTCACTACTATCGACCTCGCACTCATCGGATACCAAGATGAACCATTCGTACTTGCTAACCAAGTTGTTCAAGTATTCTATGTAACCGACCCGTTCAACAAGAAGCGACATGTAGTTCTTCAGGGAAAAAGGAGGATTATCAGAGTTGAGAATATAGTAGATGAGGAAGAATACAATCAATTTGATGAGTTGCCACCTATCGAAAACGGCATCACGGTCCAGGAAGAACAACCCGAGGAAGCTAGCTACACACGTGTTGATCATCGTGAAGGGCTAATTTTTATACAAAAGAATAAGCAAGTGGAGTAATGATTTTAAGTGTACTCTCCGACATAATAGAGCTATTTTTAATGAGATGCTTGAAATTCGAAGCATCTTTGTGTATGCATCTGATTTATTTAATAAAGTTATCTTTCTTTTACTGATGTTGGTTCATCCACAATTCCGTATACATTATGCAATTCCTTCACTGATGTTGGTTTGGTTCATCCATAATTCCATTTACATTATGCAATTCCTTCACTGATGTTGGTTTGGTTCATCCATAATTCCATTTACATTATACAATTCATTCAATAATGTTTTGTGTTGGTCCCATTTACATCACAAACGGTTCTATTTTAAAACCGTATGTGATAAGACACATCACATACGGTTCTATTTTGGAACCGTCTGTGATAAACCCCAATCACAGACAGTTCTAAAATAGAACTATCTATGATAATAAACTATCACAGACGGTTCTATTTTAGAACCATCTATGATCTGTCTTATCACAGATGGTTCTAAACTAGAACCATCTGTGATACAGGCTCTACAAAAGAGTCCTCGCATAGATCGATCAGTTACCACTCTCCAGCACTCAAAACCCTAGCCGGCGCTTTGTCTCCCGTTGCAACGCCTCCCCACGACCTTGCCGACGCCCCCAGCCTATCCGCCTTCCCGCTGGCATCTCCCCCTGCGGCGCCTCGCCCCCGGTGTCTCCCTATGTGTGGCACCTCCCGCCGGTCATTGATGTCACCTTGCTCACCGACGTCGGCCCCTCTTCTCCTCCTGCTCGCCAAGGTAAGAGTGGATCTACAATCTTTTCTTGGGAGCCATGCCGGTGTGATGTGGTTCATGTACCACCACTCCCCTGCACTCCCCATCGTTCCATGTACACCTCAGTCATTTATTTACGAGGAAAATACTCTAGCTTGATCACAACTAGCTGATTGTAGATCAAAGTGTTATTTTCGGTTGTACTTTGCTACGGATGAGGGTAGGTTGTCTGGTATTAATGTTTATATAAGTATTAGTTTGGAAGATGCTAGAAACATTAGATTTAGTGATCATTGTGTTTTGCAATATTTGACTAAAGTTGAGATGAAAAAGGAACAGTCTAGCACCGAGGGTCTATCCCTAGACTATGTTGGCAAATCATGATCATTCACTGGAGTAGAATCAACAATTGATTTTTCTTCAGTAGAGGACTCGACAATAACAAATATTTTGGAGTAATAATAGAGCATATATAGCTAGGTTTGTCAAAACTATGATGATTTGTTCATCTTTTCAGTAAAAGAATTAATTAACCATATGTGTATGATTTAGAATACCAAGAAATTTACCTATGTTTCAATAATTTAATCCAAAAAATATAACCCATGCCATGAATATTAGATATTTTGGATAACAGTGGCCATCTATAGTGGGTGTTCGGTAGGCGGCACATACAGTCATTTCTTGTTATTGGAGGCAAATTATTTCATCCATTTTAGTTTGTAAATGTGTCGGACATGTCAAAATTATTCGATGGGTGCGTTATGATTCTTATCCGTTTAAAAGTGCGCATGCCCAAAATGCATAAATCCATGATGCGAGATAAATATCTTTATTGTCAGGTTATACTGATGAATCTTTCTCCTATATATATGTTAACCCCTCCTTTGCACATATATATACTTGCTACCAAAGAGTTGCACAATATGTAAGTGTTCACTATCTTTTTCTGATGTCGATATGATTGCTTTGTTATATGTTAGCATTGTACTCCCAGTTACTTAATAAGTTCCAAGTAATTTAGTTTCCATTGGACCTTAACTTTACAATGTTTCAAAAATTCATGTGACTCTCACGTAATTAAATTTATTCTGTGATGAAATAGAAGATGTAGACAAGAAAAACCAATATCAAACACTTCTTTTTTATTAGAAACATATCAATTGGTGTGTTTGTGAAAACTAGGTAGAGCTGTTGGTGGTGTTTTGCACAGCAAGATGAGCATATTGAATTTGTAAATTATTGGTCTTGAGTGATAGCTATTTCAAACTTTTTGATGTATTTGACTTAATCTTGTTTCACAAAAGGGCATTATAATGAATAGTATTCAGTTATAATTATTTCCACTAGCACTTTAGGTGAAACAGAGTCATTTGTAACATATGATGTTCAGTTATTTTTTATTGATATACAACACAATTGTCTATAACTACGAACAAGCTAAAATTTATTTTGTCAGAGCTTACATGATTCTTACTCCTATTTCCTGTCAAGATTTGCTACATTGTTTGCTACACTCCTATAATTGAGAGTAGCTAATAGCAAGAATATGTATAGTTGCTAGCAACTAATATAGAGTCACCACATGTGATTGCTTATACAAATCATTAATAGTAGTTATCAAGTAATATAGAGTTGTAGGTTGCAATATAGAGTTTTCCAACAACTAACATATGGATTTAATATACAGTAACATATTGAGTTGTTGTCATGTAAAATGTAGAGCTCCTAACAAATCACATGTCAGGTTACTAGCAAATAAAATAGATCTACCGCGCATAGTTGCATGCTGAAATCAACAATACTGACTAGGTAGAATAATGTAGGTGGACCACAGGTGGTTGCATCACAAATCACTGGTAGTTGCATGAATCTTTAGTATTATAAAATTAAAGGAGTTGGTAGTGATTGCCATCTCACTCCTACCTCTCGACTTTCATGTGATATTTTGTGAATAATCTCACTCCCACGGTTGGTGCTAATTGATATGAGTTTAAGTGAGTGACAAAAATCTTAAGCACTGTGGTTATATATAGTCACGAAAATCTTAAGCACTGTAGTTATATATAGTCACAAAAATCTTTCTTGCTTGATTCCTTTTCTTTCCCGTTGAGCCATGAAAACCAGTCTAGATTGCAAGTATGCCTCTTCTAGTGGAATCCCAGAAAGAATCCTTCTCACTTATGGTTTGATAATATATCCCTCTAATTTATCTTTTGAGGCCTAAATAGATTATATAATATATGCATTGATGGAGATAATAATTTTCAACACACAATATGGCACAACAGCTCTAGTTAAAAAGAAGATGGCGTCCTCTCATTCGTCGTCTAAAGGATGTGATGAGCCAACGAAAGAAAAACCTCCTCGACGTCCAAGAGGAGCAAATAAAAGGCCCACGGACTGATATACCATCACAACGATTGATTCAAAGGATGGGGCCCCTATCGAACCAAGAAAGGTAGCGACAACATTCAAGACATTGTGAGGGATAGTCGCACGGGAACGGGTCCCCATCACTTGTACATCCTAGAAGTCACTGACTGACGAGAACCGCAATGACTTGGTGACAAAAATTATGTCTTCGTTTGAGATCCCAGAAGACTCAGTGCGATGGGTTGCACTGCTAGTGACGAAAAAGGCATAGAAGAACTTCAAGAGTACGCTTATCAAGGAATACGTCAATAAGAACAAGACTCCCTTCTCTAAGTACAGGTTCATTGCTAAGGACATATGGCAAAGTTTTATTGAGGGGAAGACGACGGACAAATTCGTGCATCAAAGTGAAGCCCACAAGGCCCTACAGGAAAGGAACACCACCCCCACAAACTCGTCACCGCTGAGTACACGGGGAAGAGGGTGCGATGGGAGAGGGAGGACGAGGAGGCCTCTGCGCCATTTGCATCGATCGTTGACCAACGCGCCAGAGATTGACTAAGAGTGAGGTCAAGTGCCACGTCTTTCGGCACCGTGTCCTTTACAAACCCCGTGGACAAGGAAGTCTACCAACGCCTGGTAAGATATCGGACTACCAATTTTGTACGTAATTAGTCCATAACTTCGTAAGTGAAATAACTTGTCGGGATCTTGCAGATAGCGTTGAGTACACAATCTTCCGATGACACATTTTTGCCAGACAGGGAGAAAGATGTACTCTCCACGGCCTTGGAAAACAAGGAACACCCTGGTCACACTAGGCAAAGGGGTTTTTGTTCCCTGAAAAATGGGATTCCCAAACGACTCTAACAACTACTAGAGTAGGAAGAGAACCAAAGCCGATCACGAGGAACGGCTTGTACAAAAGATTGAGGAAAGACTAAGAGAAGAATTCAACGATAAGATATGAAACCTCGAGGAAAGGCTCAATAATCAAAATAGATAGCCTGCGCAAGTCACAAACATATGTGAGCAAATCAGCCCCACTACCCGTAAAAGAGCAGTTGTGCGTTCGCCACTCCCACAGATGAACAAGGCAAATTTCCTGTCTGTGACATCAAGATACTAATATATATATATATATATATATATATATATATATATATATATATATATATCTTTAATGCTCTATAAATATAGCTGTTGGACGTATTAGCTAATTGTGTATCATTATGTAGGAGGCCACGCGGTGCAATCTCCAAGTGAGACTTGCAAATGTCTCCCTTCCTCTTTAGGATGTTTAGGGCTCGCGTATCCATCCACTGAAGAGGCGCTGGTGCACGGTACCCTAGTGGCATCGATTTTCACGAAGGTCAATGTGGATGGTGTAAATGATAGTTTCAAAACCGTCCCGCTACCGATGCTCCAAGCGACGAGATCGTGACACTGAGGGATGCCATCCGCACATTCATCTAGGCAAGGGTAAATCGAATCAGATCACGAAGGTATTGGACTATCCAGTTGCCCTGTTGGCCCGATTATACCAGCTAGGAGAGCCTCTAGAAACGGAAGATAGTCTGAAGAACCTTTTTATGGCTTGCGTTAGATTGCATCATTGGTACATGGAATAAGCTAAAAAGCCAGTGCAAAACCGTATAATGAGTATCTCGATCAGCTTCAAGCCTAAGCATCTGTTTAACGAGTCATCGGGGGCTTCTTCGCAGTCGACTTCAAGGACCTGTTCGACGTCTTCAACCTCGACGCCCTCGATGCCGTGCTCTTGAGATGCTGGACATTGTAAGTATGTGCAATCACAATCTACATTCGTGTAATATCGATAAATATCATATATATATATATATATATATCCTTGCTTTTGTATATATAGATACATGATCTGTGAAGTGGAAGCGAACAAACAATCGTTGGGTTTCTTGGACCCATACATAGTCTCGAAGAAAATAATGGACAAAGATTTAAAATTCGTCGATGAATACGTGGAACAGACATTGGTGGCTCAAAAACATAAAGAGTTCATACTTTTACCCCACAACCCAGGGTAAGTGCTGCACTACTTGCTATACTTTGATTTATACTGTGCACGCAACTCAATTTTGTTAATTGACCATGGCGACATATATTTGTGTAGGTTTCACTGGGTTCTAGTTGTAATTCATCCAGCCACGAACCGGGTTATTTACCTTGATTCCTTACAGAGTAGCAGCCACAACTTGAATCCTATCGCGAAATTACTCAACAGGTAATCACGTTTCCTCCATAGACAACATGGTCATATAGATTGTTCAAGGTGTACGTTGCTCCTGGAATGGCTGAAGCTAACCTTTTGCAATCACGTAGGACGTTCAGAGTGTACAAAGCCTATGGAGGGCCTTCTGGCAAGGACAGGCCGAAGCTGAAGCACGATTTTAAGTTTTCGGTATCCGCTATACACAATAATCCTATATCAAACTCCGTAATAATGACTCTGGAACTAACCAATTCTATATTTGCAGTGCCACCAGTAGGGAAAGAGAAATAACTGATGTGGATTTTACGTTTTCCACAACATGCAACTCCTCGTCAATACAAAAATGACCAATCAGGTTATAACTGCATTGGAAGAGACCGATCTGATGCGAATTCGATGACAGCTTTGTTCCTTCCTGCTCAGTCATATCTTAAATCCAGAAGGCGAGTTCCACTCTGCTTAACTTCAGGAGTTATGTTTTTTCTGAATTACCATTTCGGTTAATTTGTCAAACTTGTGCCGTGGATTTATGAATTGTAGTTGTGTATTCAATTAATTGGTTAATAATATTGAGTTCCATTGGTTAATATATTTGAGTTCATTTCTGAAATGGATGTAACGTGCAACAATCTATACGTAATCTGCTTGCGCTGTGATGTAATCTGAGTTGATTGCTGAAATGGATGTAATGTTTGTAATCTGTAATCTGAAATTGATGTAATTCTTGTAATCTGAATGGATATAATGCTTGTAATCTGGGTTGAGTTAATCTGTAATCTACTTTTTTCAGAGGGCATGGCTAGCATTTCCTGAGGCTAGCCAATAAGAAGAAAAAGGTTCATCTGTAGGAGAACTTATCAAACTGAAACCGTCTGTTATATCATAACATCACAGACGGTTTCTAATTAGAACCGTCTAATTAGAACCGTCTGTGATGTTACTATATTACAGACGATCCTAATTAAAAACCGTCTGTGATATCGCATATCACAAACGGTTTGAAAACTGCCTATGATATGCCATAACATCACTGACACATAGTTACAGACGGTTCGAAAAACCATCTATGATGATGGTTCCGAATCGTTTGTGATGAACTTTCCTATAGTAGTGTCCTTTCAGCACACATCTCCAAGTCCTAGCAAGTTAGGATATGAGTCACCCAATTTCAACATTATATAGTCTCCTTAATGCACATGCTTGATCGAAATATGCCCTGTAAAAAAGTTTGAGGCCTTGTGATTAATTTGTTGGATTGGTGACCGGTGTGTTGTACTCTACTCCAGGCTTCTTAATTTGGATTAATTTCCAAATAGTAAGTTACTATTTGTCCTATTAGCCAGTGTGATTAGTGTGATCACTTCAAACAAATAACCATTAATAAGCTAACAAGGATCTGTGCCGCGACAATATATTTGATAACCACCTTAAGTCTTCTTTACCGAAGAAATAAAGCTTCGATGCGTACTCATGGAAAATGACCTTGGGCATTAGCAAGCAAGAAAGCGCATAACTGGAGGGCTGGTCCGCGTCTATTCATGTCGAAATTAAGGCCAAACATATGCTAGTGGTGAACTAGCTATCAGTTGAGACATCCAATTGCATTCACTGCAGTGAGGTGAGCCACAGACGTAAGCTAATGGATGCATTGTTTTTGTCGCAATGGCGAGGCAAAGCCATGGATTTCATGCGGCTTTAAATCCAGTTGTGAAACTAATCATGTTCAGATTAGACTATAGAAAAGTTCAAATTTTGTAAGTGAAAACCACACCTTAGGGTGGAATCGTGGAAATTGTTCTGGTTTAGGCATCAAATTATCTCTTTTTTTTGTAGATATGCTTCTTGTAAATTTTCATGTTCAAATTCAACATGTGCTGAGATTAATAAAAATGAGAAAATTCTGAAAAATGGTAAATTAAAGGAAAAAGTGGGGAAGATACCATCCGGAAAAGGCCTCACTAGTTGTTTTGTATCTTCTTACAAATTTTTGGTGTGAAGTTATAATCAGGAATCTGGTTGTGATTCTGGATATATCTTTTCCAATATTATGTACTCCGCATAACGAAACTATGGTGAAGATTATATTGGAAACCCACATCGATATTTGTTCCTCAAAAAGATTCGTGTTCACGTGCTATGGTCGTATCCTGAGAAGAGTTGGTTTCTCTAGCGTTGGATTTTGATCCAACAGCCTCCAAAGGTGTGCCGTTGGTGTCATTGCTGCACGTACTATAGCAGAGTATGCGATTCCGGGTTATAGATATAGGGCGAGAAATCGAGATCACTTATCTAGGATAAATTTACACAGCAGTGTTAACCTTGTAATGCACTTGGAGCTGGAGCAGCTCGAGCGTTGCATGAATAATGCTTGACTCAAAGTAAACTGAAACTTCAGCAGAATGGAGCAAAGTTAAATTTTATTCATGTTGACGAACCTGTTCCACAAAGCTGTGGTTCGTGCGGACTCAGACCACATGGTAGTAGATTACTAGTACGCATATACATGGCAAACACAATACTCTCACTTTTATTAAGACAAGCGTACAGCAAGCTCGTCGACTTCAAGTTCCTGTAAATATATAATGCAGGACTGATCGATATATTGTGTAAGAAGAAACTGCCACGAAATTGGTACGGCTAGCCGTACATCACGTGACGATGACTGCCTACACCAAATTTGTTACAGATATTAGATTTTCCTTGGTTATGCATCTCAGGCACTCAGTGATGCTGAGGGTCTGGGCCGCCAGGGCTCCGCCTCTTAGACTCGGCAATGTCGCCGTCCATCTGGACCGTCTCCTCCCTCATCACCTTCCTGAAACGCCCCCTGATCGCCGTCGCCACCCTCGCCTGATGATCTTTCCCATCCCATTGCCGACCGGCCTCGACAGTCACAGCGGACGAGAGAACCAGGAGGACACACACCGGTATCACAGCGGCCAGCACGCCAACCTTCGCCATGTGCACTCTCCTTGTTCTGTCCAATGCGATGGCATGCCACAGCCAACGGCAGGTGGTCTTTATATAGGCGCGTAGCTAGCTCGCATGCGCTCGAAGAGCCGCGCGGAACTAGCGTAGCTCTGACCGAAGCGACGTACGTGGGGAGAGGTCAAATCGGTCGGTACGTTTCTGCATTGTTCCGTGCACATCCATGGATTCCACCGGTGCCGGTCCGCGATAAGACGGCCGGCAACTCGCACACGAAGGTGGCGCCCGATAGGTCGCCCGGCCGGTGCTGAAAAACTAATTAAGTAAATATCTCTATCGATCTGCACATATATATTGGGAACTAGTACTGGATGGTAAAGCGTACGTGGAACGTGGTCGTGCATGCACTTGAGCTGGCCGGCCGGCAAATAGCTCCAGAAATGGGCTTGCACGTTGGATGTGCATGGCGCGCATTGCCGACTTCCGTGCTCTCCTGTGGTGCGCTCTTGCTTCGACGGAAAGCTCGCACTTAACCACATTAGGACACCTCTCCATCTCGCCCCGTTGGATTTGTCGATATGCGTGGGGATGGATTCGGTATGTGCCGGGTTTGACATGCCGAGCAGAATTCTTAATTTTTAGGGCGCACGATCGGCGTTGAAAATGGGGCATCGGATCATCATGTTTCAAAAGAAGATCAACGTCTTTGTAATAAATTGCTGGTTGAAGCAAGATCATGTGTGTCCGTTTCGTGCATTTCTCGGCTCTAGCACAATCGTGTGAGCTTGTCAGCTTGTGGCATGTGAGCTCACTTTCCTTTCGTAGTGTTTCAGCTGGTCTAAAGGGAATGATGTGCGACCATGACGTGTAATATATCTGATCCCTTTGACCAAAAAAAAGGAAAAATTCTCATCATGGCCAACTTGTCGGGGTTAGCTAGCTATCATGCTCATGAACAAATTAAAACACGAAACAAACGTTCCAAGGAGTTTCCTCCATAAGCGTACATGCGAGTGCATTTAAGTAAGAAATTTATAATTTTACAAATATATCTCTGGCTTTCATCTGTTTAAGAGTGTGCATATGTGATAGTGTACGTGTCTGTACATACTCCTTGTAATTGCCAAAAAAATATAATTTCCAGTTTTGAGCAATGATCGATTAAAGACGAACAAGTCTGTTTCTCCTGTTCATTGCATCATGAAAAATGGGTTACTTCAGGTATATAATGTTGGCGGGTTGGGCTGCCGAAATGCCTAGCGTAGCTGGGCCTTGGAGATTAATTAGACATGATCTAGAATCAGGGTTCACAGAACCGTTGAAAACCACTTGAAAATCACGGTTTTCGATCGTATTGAACTGGTTTGAGATTCAAAACCGATCAGTAAATCGGTCTAATTCAACAAATTCAGAAAAATTTATGCGACGTAAACCGGTCAATAATCAGTGAAAATCGCTCAAAAAATCAGCTCTAAGAAACATTCAATTGGTCTGTCGATTTTAGATTTTTATATTTTTTCCAAAAAATTGATTTCTTAACCCTTCGATTTCTGACGATTTTCGACTCGATATTTTCAATTTCCGAGCGGTTTTTTCGAAATGGATATTTCTAAACCCCGCCTAGAATAGACCCAACGCAGCAAACATTGATTTTCGATCTCTTGGCTGAAATGAACAGTGTGGATAACTGGTCGCAGATGCTTCTAATCTATTACATATTAAAAGCTCTAGTCAAAATTTAACCAAAAAAAATAGAAATTAAGTTATATTTGGTGGATCCTAATTATATTTAGCAAATCATAATTGATGGATGCTAGCTGAGAAAAAAGAAATATTCAAGAAATTCTCATATAAATAAAAGCATCCGGCCCTCGCTTTGGTGGACCCTCATGATGATGATAAGCTATAACCCTCGGGTGTTATTGGGAAATATGGAAACAAACGTTGTTAAGATAAGATATCCTTTCAAAAAAAAAAGATATACCAAAGGAAAGTAAAAAAAACGGCACCTGTTTTCTTGTGGTACGTATATTTGCTCCATGCAAAAGGCCCAATGTGCCGCCATCCAAGAGAGAGAGAAAGAGAAGAACGAGAGAGGAAGAAAAAATTGAAATCGGAAGGAAGATGATGGTGATGACGATGAATCAAAGTAGAAATTGTGATGGATGGTCATCTTGACGACTGGTTGTTTCGAGCAACTCCACTTGCTGACGTTCTTGGAATCAACCAGAACAAATTCAGTGATGTGTAGCGCATCTCTCCTAGTCTCGCGTATCTATACCCCTTTATAATGCACCTAAGCAATTTTTTTTACGTCCACTCTAAATAATGCACCTCATTAGAGATGGCCCAATGTTCGTGCACCCAGCAAAACGTCCCCAGAAACTTGCATTCATCAAAATGAACGTCTCAGATCTTTCCTCAGTTTTACTCACCCACATCCGATGGCCGTTATTTAGTGTGTCTAACTCATCCTCAAGGAAAAGGAAACAGAATCAAGGAAAAGGAAACAAACGTCCTGGAATCAAGAAAAATGAAATAAACGTCCCGAAAAAGGAAAGTATCATACATTACATGCATGCATGTTCCATATTCGGAAAAAAATACGATCACGAATTCTGTCTGTAGTGAATTTATGATACGATCAAATGACACTGATTTGTTTCCAGGAGTCGCAGCTGCCAACCAGCGATCAGCGAACGAATCAATCAAACTAGCATAAGGAATGTGTCATGCATGAGCGCACGCCCTTCCATACCTCTCCAACAGTCTATATACGATCCTAATACAATGAATCGAAGATTAAAAACTTGCCATGGTTATGACGATACGGCTGTTCTCCTTCTTGCCAATGTTTCCAAGTTGCTTGGAAACAAATTAATATTCGTTTTGTGGCTATATATACGCGCTTCCTCCCTGTGATTGCAAGACGAGTTAGTAGGTGTCTAGCTTTTAGCCATGTCCACGCCAATCTCACCAATGGCCGTGATGATGGCAATGCTGCTGACTTCGTTGCTGGTTGCGCCGTCCACGGCGCACGGTGACCACCACTACCAGGGGCCGACAGGGTCGCCGGCCTACGCGCCTGGCCCTCACCACCATCATCGTCATTCGCCACCGCCGACAATACCCTCGCAAGCCGAGACGTCGGCCTCTCCTGCGCTGAGCCCTCGTCATCATGATGGTGATCATGCTCCGGCGCCGAGCCCTCCTCACCACCATGGTCATCACGGTTCGGCGCCTGTTCACCCACCGAGCGCTCCCTGTCACGATGGTACCCCGGGATCAACTCATCACGACCATCATACTTCTGCTCCGGCGCCGGTTCATTCCAATCTGCCGGCGCATGCTCCAAGTCCGCGTCACCATGACCACAACGCTACAGCGTCGGCGCCCGTTCACGCCCACTAGCCTGCCCACGCTCCAAGTCCACGTCACCATAGATCCTCCTTGTTTATTTTCTTATTTGATTCGCTCTCATTCCAAATATATAGTACGTACAATATGATCACAAGATTATTTATTATTAAGTATTATATTCATACTTATCTTCTCATTTAATTGATAAACGAATGTACTGTCGTCGTAGCGTTAGCACTAGCACTATACTAGTTCTAATTGGGCTTTCATATTCTTGATGGTTTTCCACCGATTTCGAATACAATGGGTAGGTGATAAGAAATGTTTTGCCGTAAGAAATAATAACTTTTGTTAATGTTCAACTACATGGATAATATTAATAATGTAATCTATTAAATAGTTTTTTTAGAGAAATACGGTTAAATAGTTGATATTTACAAGCAGCACATTCTACAAATTCCTAAATTACTTTTTATATTGGCATTGAAGTTGTATAGCAAATACATTGTCTAGGCGCGCAATCGCTCGGGGTAGTTCTCATTGAAGCCCACTATCTCGCCCTGGCCTAGCATTACTTATTTGGGCCTGTGCGGGCAGCTTATTCCGCAATATGGTCAGCATTGTCAATTGTAATCGATGTGTCCCCCTAAAAAGAGAAGTTGTAATCCATGTGTCCGCGTCCTTAAAGAAAGAAAGAAAATATTTTTTTAAGAAGAAGAAATAAAATGTATGTCGGTAGAATTTTTAGCAAGTGTACTCTCTAATATAATATTCGTCACAGCCTCAAGGATTTGGTATATGTTCTCTTAGCTGGATGAGAAAATGGTTTTGAGGCTTCAGTTGTTTGTTCCAAATTAACGCAATGATTTCCCACTGTTTTTAGACGTATGCATCACTGATAGCTCTGTGGTAAATATCTCAGTAGCCGCAGCAGTTTGTCACGATCTTGGTTGGATTGTTATTCTCCGAATAGTAGTCTGAAAATGCTTCGCAGAGAGAGAGAGAGAGAGAGTCGGAAATAGACCCATTTAGATATGTAACCTTGAAAGACAGGTGAGGTCCTAGCATAGTTGACAATAAGGAATCGTAGTCGAATTCAAGATTGGAACTTGGAAAGCACAGAGGTTCCTCCCTGCCGTTTAGTGAGTTGTCGTCGTAGAAATTTTGAGGAGTTTTTTTACTTGAAAGTTGCACGGGCTCTTAATCTGCGGTCTGAAAGAGTCCGCAGGATATTCACCTTCAGTGGACAGATTCAGAACCTAGTGCTCGTCCATTTCCATGATGTATGTATGATGTTTCGGTGCAGTCGCTCGGAATATGTGTAAGATTAGGGCTCCTGATTTGGTTGCTCTTTAGGATGTAACTTTCAAGGGTGACTTCTAACTAGATTTTTAACAGGAATATCCATCTTGACTGGCTTGATTGATTTGGAGCAATTTATAAGAAACAATGTTAATTGTCGCTTGATCGGACAGTGTTTTTTACTTTATAAAAGAATCCAGTGACGACAAATGATGCGTTCCTCACCTTTCTAACCTTCATCCACCTTTCCTCAAATCCCTCTTCCATCCTAAAAAATCTCTAACAAAAACAAAAAATAATCATATAACAAACAAATTAACTACTAAAATTTGTAATACTTATCTCAATAACATCTCTTCCCACCCTTTGTATTAAGCGACAGAGGTGCAATGAAAACAACAGTGACGAAACTAAGAATATTGTATAAACAAGCTCGACAACAAAGGCATGATATAGAGCGGGATGGAGCTTGACTAGACACTATATATGGTGAAATCAAGAGAGTGATACAAACAAAGCCTTGCGACAACAATAACTTAACGTGTTAGGTAATATTATTTTTATTTATAGTAAAACACAAACATTCAGCTAGTAACTAAAATGTCCGCTCAATATAGGTGCATAAGTAAGATCGAACGTATACAAATATTGTGATGAACGTAACTTCACTTCTGCTCTTTCGTTTTCGGGAGAGCTATATATATAACTGCTTTTTAATTCGGCAAGGGGTAGTAATTTGTTTGGTGGTTCAGTAAGAAGTAATGGCGAACAATTTCGTGCGTTTCCTTTAGGAGACAGCTAATTCCGTCTCTCAAGACGTACGTATAAGTGTTTAAACCGAAGTGTTGCTGATGACGCATGGTTGTATGCATCTATATATGCATGCAGATACGACATAGGCGTCAGATCAAACCGATGGCGCTGGCGACGTGTTGCCCCGTGTTGGCGTTCCATTGGGACAGGCCAATCTGAACCTCATGCGGCTTACGTGAACATTGCACTTGGTAGCGTCCCCCGTCTCTCTACTCCCCCCTCGTGTCCACCGCAAGAATCTGAGATAGCGAAAGCGACGCCTCAGTCGTTAGGTCATACGTAGCTAGGGACATAGATGTTTACATGCATGCATGACTCTTGGTTATACCATGCGCACACCAGGAGAACGTACATGCAATTAGTGCATGCACTAGCAACGTACGCCACCTGATTACACGTAACGCACACATGCACGTACGCATTCATGGAAGCTTCTTAGACTCGGGCCCGTGCACGTGGCCGCGCCGAGACGGCCGTCCTGACGGGGCAATGCATGCAGCTAGCTAGCTGCCAGCACGATCGACATGAATGACACGTCGCCTGACACGTCTGTACTTGCGCTCGCCGAGTGATCACCACCGGACTAGCTAGCCCGTTGCAAACGTACGATGTTATCTTGGCCTACATGTTCCTACTGGACAGTGCGATGGAACTCATCACCGACCGCCCGGCCGGACTACTACACCAGGCCACGAGCAAAAGCTATAACTAGCCTCTTGCATGTGAATAATACATTGATCGTTGTAGATCAATTACAATATCAATCAAGAATATTGAGTATATCTAAAGAACAATAGTAGAATATCTCTACTACTTCTAATTACCAGTTGGTGGCGGTGATCCGTTCTCCACGATTTGAAAGGAAAATAGTAGTGTATCATATCACGATTTGATAATTGATTGGAAATTGATATCTCTATAGAAGATTACGTAAAATTTGAAAGGAAAGTAGTAGTGTATCATATCACGATTTGATAATTGATTGGAATTGATATCTCTATTGAATAAAAGGAAAGTAGTAGTGTATCATATCACGATTTGATAATTGATTGGAAATTGATATCTCTATAGAAGATTACGTAAAATTTGGATAGAAGAAAAGGAATGTAGTAGTGTATCATACCATAATTTGATAATTGATTGCAAATTGATATCTCTGTAGAAGATTATGTAAAATTTGGATAGAAGAAAAGAAAATTTTACTTTGTTTGTCTTGAGCCGTGAATCTGTGATGGCGCCATCACAACGCGCAAATCAAGGAAACGTACGTACGTGCTGTGGTCTTATAAGCATGCAACCGTAGCCATCCGCCCCACCCCGCCTCGCCTCGCGCGTGCAAGAAACAGAGCAAACCGAGCGAGAACCATGATCGACACCACGGCTGTCGACGTTGACGCCGCCGCGTGCCCGTCCTTATCCTAACTAACTAAACTAACGTCACCTAACCGTGGACGTGGCAGGTACAAAGATGGCTTGTCGGCGCACGGCTTGGTCGACACCGATTCGGCGACCGTTGCGCTGTCCGACGGCGGGCCAAACAAGAAGGCGAAGCTCCAGGACATGGTGCTGGGGTGCACCACCTCGTACGACGGCCAGAGCTTCCAAGCCTCGGGCGGCGTGCTCAGCCTCGGCAACAACAACATCTTCGCGTCCCACGCCGCCGCGCACTTCGGCGGCCGCTTCTCCTACTACCTGGTTGATCACCTCGCCCCGCGCAACGCTACCAGCTACCTCACCTTCGGCCTAGGCCCAGACACGGCCTCCATCTCCGCCACCGCGTCGTCGTCGCAGACGCCGCTGCTTCTCGACGGCCGAACGAGCCCGTTCTACGCCCTAACGGTGGAGGCCATCTCCATCACCGGCGAGGCCCTCGACATCCCGGCGAAGTGTGGAACGTCGAGAGGAAAGGCGGCGCGATACTGGACTCTGGCACGAGCCTGACGATCCTCGCCACCCCGGTGTACAAGAGTGTGGTCTCGGCGCTGAGCAAGCAGCTCGCTGGTCTGCCGCGGGTGAGCATGGACCCGTTCAACTACTGCTACAACTGGACGTCTGGTGCACCGGCCATCACAAAGCTAACAGTGCAGTTCGCTGGGTCGGCGCAATTGGAACCGCCGACGAAGAGCTACGTGATCGACGCTGCGCCCGGCGTGAAATGCATTGGGCTGCAGGAGGGCGCGTGGCCCAGGGTGTCCGTAATTAGCGACATCCTGCAGCAGGAGCACCTCTGGAAGTTCGACCTCCGGAACCGGTGGCTCAGGTTCAGGCAGACGTCGTGCACCTAATGATTTCGACGGTGCATGATTCGTTTAGCCATGAAAGTCGTAACGGTGGTGATGGTAATATTGCTGCTTTTTGTAAGGCTCTTGGCCAAGTGTTAATAACGCTATGGAATAATTTCTGGAAAAGAAGAAGAGGCGTTAGTGCAATGGAAAAATGTTCGGGAATAGCTAATTTGATGGTGCGGTTAGGATGTCCACTCGTTATGATAAGTAACAACACTTCATTCCTTTTATCACTTTTTTCCTTACTCAGCGTTATCCCATTCATCCTTCTCTATTTTTTAACCGTTTTTGAAAGTTTTTAAAATAAAAATTTTTAAACTGAAAGTTTTTTAATCGAAACTTTTTATTTAAAAATTTTCAACTTGAAACTTTCTAATTTGAGAATTTTCTATTTGAAAAATTTTCAAGCTGAAACTTTATAATTTGAAAAAATTTCAAGCTGAGTTTGCGAAGCTTTCGACTCTCTCCACGCGTGGGGCAATTCAATCGGATTTCGTGGTTCTGCACGCGCAAGCACAACTACCGATGGTCGTGCCCACGTGGAAGGTGGCTATGGAGCGACACCAGCCAATCGATGCACAGCTGCAGCTCCTCGTCCTCGGCAAGGTTCCCTTTCTGATCCCTTTACGGTTCTCCGATCTGTCTACCACCTGATTATGAAAAGAAGGTGATATATATAGTAAAACGTTATCATCAAATATGATTTTTTTTTCATAATTCTCAGGTTTTTTTATGATTCCAGCTAGGAATAGCGGGATAAGCCTGACAAAGGCTGCCACGGAGCAGAGCATAGTCAGGCGTGGCGATGGAGTCGAGGAGGTGTGTAGACCAGGAGAAGTGTAGATCAAGTACAGTGGAGAAGACACGATGTGGGTCGGGCAGAGTTCAGCCGGTTACTTCAACTGAGTCGATGACTTGATATAAGCCAACTCAATGTGTTAGATAACATGATTTTTTTTATTCGTAGCAACACACAGCCATTTTCTTTTATTGCTTGACCTTTATGTTTTGTTATCAATTTTGTTTTCCATAGTAATGCACGGGCACCGAACTAGTATGAATATAATATAGAGGGCTTCAACTCTTTTCTCTCTTTATTGATTGTAAATTGATTTTTTTATACAATGGGGTGTTATATTTATACCCACAACCCAATGTTTCAAATTTCGTTTTCGGACTATATCTCAGAGGTGACCAAAATCCAAAATTTCAGCGATATTTCAGAATTTCGGACGAAATCTGAATGAAATTCAAAAAGAAAAATTCAAATCCGGAATTTTTTGAACTGGGATTTCCGAGATTTCGACCGAAATTGCTGAAATCTCGGCAAATTTCAACCGAATAAAAAATAGTTCAAACCACGTTCGAAAATTTTGAAAAAAAAATTGGATGGTCGTGACACATCACTAATGTTCGCATAAAAATTTTAGATAATGATCAAGCCTGAGGAATTTTCAAAAATTATGATAGTGCTACTGTCCTGATAAAGGCTAAGTATATGAATTGTTTTCATAGATTTGATTGAGCAATCAAAACCGGTTTAAATTTTTTGAAACTTTTAGAGAACGGTTATGAGGCAATACTTAAGCATATCTAAATAGCTGTCAACCGATTTGATGGACTTTAATCAACAATGTAAATCAAAGCAAATATTCCAGCCAATTAGATTCTTCAATAGGCAAGGTAGATATAAACAACTGTTTTAGCTGAATAGATGATAGGCAAAGATCTGTTTTCTCAACAAAAAAAAGATGATGTGCAGCAAGATTGGTATGAAAACAAACCTGAGATAACTGGTGTAAGTCGATGATAATCAAAATCGGCGATACGCAACTTTATTGATAAAAAAATTAAATTACAAGGAAAAAGTGCTTAGTTTAAAAACTACTTTTAGTTGACAGAAAAGTAAATAAAAGTAGATTCAAGGTTGATTGATTATTGGATGATCAATATCATCTTGCCTTGTGACCACTTTTATAGCGTTTGGGCCGTTCGTGTCATTCTCTTACTTTTCAAAATTCACAACTTATATCGTCCTATCTCCTGAAAATTCTAGTTTGAACTGATTTTTAGAATAATAGAAGGGCAACGAACCCTCCCAATTTCTATTATCAGAAATCACAAAAGTTCACTACAAAAAAAGTAAAAACAAAAAAATAAAGTAGAAACATAGCTCTCTGTTGCACCCTGTCTTATAAAGTCAGTCAGCTAGAGCAAGGTTTATTCCTATACAAATGCACAGTCCAAAAGTAGAAGGTAAATGAACTAAACCTATTATAGTGCCATTCATAAACACAAATAGAGATTATTTTGTCCTATTTCTTCTGGACTAACACAAAAAACTCTTTCTTTTCCTCTCCATCTTTTTCTATTTTAGTTAGCAATCCTAGCAACCGTTGGTCTCCATCCCCAGTACGCCTTGAGCACCTCAGTAACCACTTGTTTAAGCAATTTGCCTTCCCAAAGCATGGCTTCTTTATCTTCCTTCTTTATCTGCAAAACATTTCAAATATTGAGCCACTGTGTTATGTCAAATATTAGTTTTGTGGGATCAGCTGGCATGATATTTCTGAAGCACGCGGCGTTACACGTTTTCCAAATAGTCCACAACAATACTGAAATTCCCACCAACAATAACTTCTTATTCATGCTTGAATTCAGTTTTGAACTGATATTGGCTAGAAATATTCAAATTTAATTTTAACCTTGCAAATCAGTTATATCCTTCCAAATTCTGACGCCAACAAGCCTACAATACTCCAGTCGCCTATAAATACGAGGCCCAGATCAGCACAAGTGCAAACGTGCAACAGAACAGCACCTCACCTGTCTCGACTCTCGACTAGCTAGCTGCTCCCCTGTTCCTGCTCTGTTTCACTCAGTCTCACGGAACAACAACAAGAAGATAGCGTAGGGTTCATTGGCCATGGTCGCGATAACGGCGCCCAGCTCCATCGACCAGATCCCGCTGGTGAGGTGCCCCAAGGCCAATGAGGGCCCGCCTGCCGCCATCCCGGCCATCGACCTGTCGGCGCCGGGTGCGGCGATCGCGGTGGCGGACGCGTGCTGCAACCTGGGCTTCTTCAGGGCGACAAACCACGGCGTACCGGCGGGCCTGGCCGACGCACTGGAGACCAGCGCCATGGCGTTCTTCGCGCTGCCCCAGCAGGACAAGCTGGACATGTCCAGCCCCGCCCGCCCCTTCGGCTACGGCAGCAAGAGAATCGGCTCCAACGGCGATGTCGGGTGGCTGGAGTACCTCCTCCTCTCCGTCAGCTCCAACGCCGTTCCTGGCTCTTCCCTGCCACCCTCACTCCTGTAAATCCACCAGCAACACCATTACTTCTCTGTCCATGATCCATGTATCAATCCAGAACGATCGCTGAACATCGATGCATGCATGTGCATGATGCAGGGTGGCGCTGGAGGAGTACACGCGGGCGGTGCGGGAGGTGGGAGGGCGGGTGCTGGAGCTAATGGCGGAGGGGCTCGGGCTGGGGGAGGACGACCGGACGGTGCTGCGGCGGATGGTGGTGGGGAGGGAAGGGAGCGACGAGATGGTGCGCGTGAACCACTACCCGCCCTGCCCCCTGGGGCCGGGGCGGGACTGCGGCGTGACGGGGTTCGGGGAGCACACGGACCCACAGATCATCTCCGTGCTCAGGTCCAACCGCACCGGGGGCCTCCAGATCAAGCTCAGGGACGGCAGGTGGGTCCCCGTGGCCCCTGACCCGGAATCCTTCTTCGTGAACGTCGGAGACTCACTGCAGGTGCCACTACTCAATTACCTTTACTGTTAGCTTTGTTTAGGTAACTCCTACTCTTTCCTCCTGTGATCGATCAACGCATGCGACCAAACCAAGTGTGCAATGCATGCATGTCTTCGCGCATTATTTGGTTGGTGTTTATCTACATGGGTGGTAGGCAGATATCGTGCCTCGTGCAGCCCAGCCCCCCACCTCCCGTTCTTGTCAACAACGTACGCGCAAGTGTGCAACTTGAACCTTCGTTCATTGCCGTTCGACCGTGCATCATGCTCGACATTTTGTACCTGCAGCAGTCGAAGATTTTGCATGCATGAACCCATGCAAAAGTTCGCATGCAGCACTACCAGGCATAGTGGCTTAAATTTATGTGAGATTCTGTTGAGCTGTAGGTGCTGACGAACGGGCGGTTCCGGAGCGTGAAGCACCGGGTGGTGGCACCGGACGGGAAGCAGTCGAGGCTGTCCATGATCTACTTCGGCGGGCCGGCGGCGACGCAGATGATCGCGCCGCTACCGCAGGTGATGCGGGAAGGTGAGCAAAGCCTGTACAGGGAGTTCACGTGGGGCGAGTACAAGAAGGCCGCCTACAAGACCCGCCTCGGCGACCACCGGCTCGGCCCCTTCGAGCTGCCCGCCGCCAAATCTCCCAAAGAAGCGGCCGCAAATAGCGCCGATCAGCACTGCAGCAACAGCACCTGCGTGCAGCCGCAGCAGCAGCTGGCACAAGTGTACTAGCTAGCTAGGCTCTCCTACAAGTGTTCCTACACCGTGATCGATCTCTCCTTTTGTTTAATCCATATCTGGTAACTAAAGGGAGTTGTTACCTTGGCCCTGCTTGGCCAGCCCTCCACTGGCACAGGCTCCTGCCTCACTGCCTCTGATGTTCTGCCTGCCCACTTTGTCATGGGTTTTTTTGCCTTGCGACTTCCAGTAGTAACGTAGCTGCAAATATGCTGCCCTTTTTGTTGCTTAGTTTTTAACGGCCGGCCAGGCAGGTGATAGCTTGCTTACCTATCGGTAAACAGCAGGCAGCTTAATTAGCCTGTGTGTAGGTAAGGTAATTGTACGTGTTTGTGTATGCCTTTCACAAATTAAATGGCAATGTTGTAATTAAAGTGTTGTGCATATATGCAAGATCGATCAATCTGCATCTAATATCTGAGAAATCCCTGTTTGAGTGTTGTGCATATATGCAAGATCGATCAATCTGCCTCTAATATCTGAGAAATCCCTGCTTTCTTCTTCTATACAATTCAGTGTTGTCATTGATCGACAGAAGATTAAAGGGCTGTTTGCTTGGAAGCTAATTTTGCCATTATTAACGTTAGGCAAGTATAGCTAATCATACTTTTTATGGCAACAAAATTTAGCGTCACAAGTGTGATAAAGTTTGATAAAAAAATAGAATCTACAACGTGTAAAACATAGGGCTAAAAAAATATAACTTGTCATATTTATGGTAACAAACCAAATATCTATTTAAAAATCTATAACACATCTAAATTTTAGGCACGATAATATTAACTTTCAACCGGGCCTAAATTCACGTACCTACTCCTGTATCGAATTCACGGATCCGATCGATCCACGCGAGGCAGGGCATCTGTTGATGTGATTGGATGCAAGGCTGACTGGCTGGTAGGGGACGGGTAGAGCCACTGCCGCTTGAGCTGCGCGTCGCCCGTGTCTCCGTCGTTTCACTCCGCTTTCTTCTTGTAGGGTAAACATTGCCCGACCAAACGAGCAAAAAAAGGAACTGCATGCCATCCACTCGGCTCGGACTTTGCTAGTCACTATTACTGTACGTTCTGCAGATTCTCTAGTTCCGGTCATACACATGCAGAGATGGGCTCTGTAGTAACACCCGTTCAATCTCGTGCTGTCACTTCAAAAGGTAACAGCCGTTCAACAAAGTGGGAGAAAACATTAGTATCTGTCAGCAACTCAGCATAGATATGTCGTACTTAATTAACCTATCGACGATCACCATCATTTGACACCGGACGACACAATCAGTTAACCACGGAGGTTGCGTTGATTCCGAATTTGGACCGGATAAGATCGTGCTCAAATATATTGTCCAAGTGGCAATAGAATAGTGCTGTACTGTACTGCACTGCCCTGCACTGCCATGGGGGAATGCGCGGTAGTACCATGCTGCGATGCGTTTTGTACGTACGGTGGATGCACTGCCCTTTGTTTCCTCCTACACCTCGCGGCAGCATCCAAACAAAAACACCAAGGCCCTCATTGGCGCACCGCTCTCCCATGAATTTTACAGGAAAACCCAGTTAGAGTGGATGTTTTCCTTTCTCTAAAAAATAGTCCTTTCTCTAAAAAATATAGAATTCATGTATTTCAAACCTTTTCTTTGACCTTTTTTTTCCTTGGCTATATATGCTCTTGGGGTCTTTCCTATAACCATTAGTTCAACTTTCTCATGAAATAATATATTGATAATTCGTTCTTTACTTTTCAACTTCTTTTTCTTCTTTGCTAGGCTAGTTTTAATTTCTATTAATGTGAACACACAATAAAACATACCCTTAAAATAGTAGTATATATAGTCGCATATCAAACCCTCAATTTGGTCCAAAAATTTATGCACCTCGCTTGTTACTTTGTAAGGAAACCCTCCTATACTGGGGCGTATCTAGCTGGGGCTCCGCTAGGCTGGAGCCTCCCTCCATCTACTGGACTTTAAGTATCTCTTTAGTATCTGCGTTCAATTTTTGATATAGCGATAGCGAATACAAATGCACTCGAACGTGGCTGGAGGAAGAAAAGGCTTTGCTAGGTGGATGAGCTGCTCTATGTACCATATGGCTTAGTAGGAAGCTACTTATTATAGGTCTAATTTGGCAATTAGTGACTTTACTTGCTGCTTACACAACTAGATTCGAACCATAGACGCACGCAAAGACTATAGAGCAAGAGAGAGGGTGTGACTCAACGTCTCTCCTTCGCGAGGATATGGTAGCCCACAAAGTCAAAGTTGCTTAACGAGTGTCGCAGAGAGTGGATGCCGGCGAGCCAGTGAGGGCGTGGGTGTGTAATGGCGGGCAACCCAACACGACAATGGTGAATGGGCAGGGAAGGCAGAGCAGTGTGAGTCAGCGAGTGCCTGATCGGCTAAGTGGGCTGATCAAAACAACAATAGATAATGTGAGTCTCTCTTCTACAACAACACCAACCACGAATTTTTTTTACGGTAGTAGCCCTCTGCAAGTTTTTTCCTAAAAGTGGCCGTTCGCACGAGAAAATTGCAGAAATGGCCCCAGGAGCCAAATTCAGCTCTCGGGCCGTGCTGATTTTTTTTATTTTCTTTATTTTTTCAGCACTGAAAATAAATAAATGAATAAAAATTTCAGCACTGCCTGAGCACTGAATTTGACTCCTGGTAGCCATTTCTACAATTTCCTCGCGCGAATGGCCATTTTGGGGGGGGAGGGAACATGAAGAGGGCTACTACAGGAAAAAAATCACCAACCACCAAGTCTTTTATCCAAAACATGTTGTAGGCTAGAAAAGAATCCCAATCAAAATCAATAAACTCCTAAACTTCTCTTCTGATTTATGATTTTTTTATCAATTGTAATTATGTAAATGGGTTTAATAGAGATAATAGCTTATTTGATTGATTAGTGTTACCTTATTCATAAATTTACAAAAAATAATAATAATAAAATATTGCACAAGTATTTATTAAATAATAAAGTATTATTAGTAACCTTGAACCGATAAAAATAGAGTATACACAGACTTGATAAACACACGTAGCATACTTGTGAACCCTTGTCTGAATGAATGCATGTGGTTCCCGCCTTTATACATGCAGACTTTTCTCTCTACACACACCCGGCAGGCACTCATGTGCTGCTACTACTACTACTACTTTTGCTGGGTCACCTAGGTTTTGCCAGCTTTTGAGTTAAACTTTCGAGTTGTGAAGGAGATTCGTGCAGCTGCTGCCTGTTGGACGTTGCAGGTACAAGATTGTGGTACTAGATACTACCACAGAAATAGTAGATAGCAAGCACGCACAAGTTTGTTTCGTGGAATTCACTCGAGCTGCTACCGGCCGGGGATCTGAAAAGCGGGCAAATCACGTCACTTGACGCGCGGGAAGTGTCCACGGGCTAATCGAGTGGCACAGCACAGTCATATATATCGGTCGTCGGTGTTAGCGACTTGGCTCCGGCCCCGACCATCTTCTAGCTACTCGCCCATCTAAAGCGACCAGCCGTGGCTAGCGAGTACTGGCTAGCTAGCTAGGCAGGGGAGAGCGAGCGCGGCCGCGCAGCATGGCGACCTCACATGCCATACGTACGCAGAGCCTCGCGCTTCGCTTATCTAGATCTAGGTTCTTGTCCGTTTTTTTTTTTCAAATCTAATCTCTTTACGTATTTATTTATAAATTTAGTTCACTCTTGTACCACGAAAGGAATGACATCTGTCACATGTCATATGTGGAGAGCTCAAAGGATAGCAGAACGAGGAACTACGGTGCTAGAGCACAGTAGGTACAGGTAAGGAAGCATGGTAGTGCATGTCACCTTGCTGCTGTGTCCTAGTAGGATGGAAGAAATCTTGCGCGATGGTATCATCTATCGTAACTTTCGTAGTGGAAAGGGAGAGAGTTAAATTTATAGATATATATGTAAAGTATTATATTTTTTTTGAAAAAAAACAATCTTAGAGCGGGCAGATAAAGCAAAGGATTGTCGAGCGCGGTCCCGCGGGTACGCGACCAGGACACCCGGCCGTCGCATCGTTCGTCCGGCCGCGACACACCACGTACGTACGCGCGCTGCTTCTCGTTGATTATCACGCGCGCGCGGCGGAGGCACGTACTCGAGCCGGTTTCCGTGCTTGATTAGTGGTCAAATGATGGAACGTACGCGCGCGAGTGCGATCTCCTGGCACCCGGCCGCGAGCGCATAGAAAGCGGCCTGAAAATAGGAAAAGACGTGCGTACGTATGTGAGGGCCGGGGTCTTCTTCTTTAAAATTTTTTGGCCAGAGCTCTAGCTTTGCGCACTTAAAAAAGGAATGAGCACTTCACACGAGTTCTGGACTTCAACTCGGGTGGGCTAAGTAGCCGGTATCTCCTTACCAACTATGAGTCTAGTTACAAAGCTGTAGTTTTTTTAAAAAAATTGTTTTTAAATTTTTTGAGTTAAAAAAGTAGTTGTAACTTTTTATAAGAAATCGTTTAATAAATAGCTATTTTTTCTTATCAACAAACTGTAAAAGCAAATTCAATCCAGCTTTCAGTTTTTATATATTACTTCTAGATTATATAAAAACTACTTAAAAGTTAAACTGTTTAGAGACTTATTAGCCTTTTAGAAATTGAAATTAGCTTAAAACCCATAATAGGACCTAAGCTAATTGGGTTGCCGGGGCCGTAACGCGCGATCTATTCGAACCAGCGCACGCAGCGCGTACGTGTAACGTGCCCGATCTGCCCTGTTTCGCTACTGCATCTGCATCGTTGGTTTCGGCGGAAGCACGGGTCAGGTGTATGTGCATGCTAGATTCAGGTCACCACCAAATTTTTATTCATAGTAATTGAAAAATAGAAAATCACAAAAGTTAGATAAACTGGACACAGATTTTCGGAACTGGGAAGGACGTGGAGCTGGACCGCGTCCAACATTGGACGCAGGCGCGGATCGTGTCCTCCCAAGGCGTCCACTTCCTAAATTTTAGCACATCTAGCGTTTTTATACATGTTATTTTTAAATATAGTCTCTTCTCAAAATTATTTGTAAATTTAGCCATCTCTCCGACCACTGCAAGCGCAACAGACTACACATGTCTCCTATCGTGCTCGTGAATCTTGGCAAATCGCTGGTGCCTCGACAGATCGGACGACTGCAGCAGGATGCGAGCTGTAAGATCGAGGATGTCGACTAGAGGGGGTGAATAGACGATTTTAAAAATTCTTCGCTCCATGACTAACGAATCAACACCCATGTCAAAATCTAAATAATATACGGAAACGTAATTATAAGGTTTTGACAATTAAAGCCTAAATCAACTAGGTTTACTATGTGCACTAACTATCTATGTCTCTAACAATAATTTGCAATCCTAAAGATAAGCAATCAATCAAATTAATTCTATGAATATAAATTGTTTGAATATAAATAAAGAATAGAATGCAAATTACAAGATACACGATACTTTTTACCGTGGTGTTCAGAGACTTGTCGGTTTTCCCCAGTCTACGTTGAGGTAAGCCTAAATGAATTGGATCGGCTTCACGAATTGAGCACCCACATCAAATCCACTAGTGGTAGCTCTTTCCCTCTCCAGATAGGCAAGCTCTAACCTTCACAAACTTATTGTGCCTTCTCACAATCTCCTTTGATAAGGTCACCATGCACGATGCCGCTACGCCGTCTAGGTGTCGGCAAACACCAAGAGTAATAAGTCAAGCCTCCTAGCTTGAATCTCACCGAGCAATACATGCACAATAATGGCCACCGAGTGCAACATATGCACAAGGCTCTCCTCCAAGTGCAACACATCCATAAGAAGCACTCAACCCACTTCTCATTACAACACAAGTAAATTAGAACCGCACATAGCTCAAAAACCAAATTAGAGAGTACAACGCATGCACAACTCCTCCAAAATTCTCAATAAACGCAACAATCATAAATGCCAGCCTCCAAGGTTCCCTTTATAGCCCCCCAAAAAAAACTAGCCGTTGGAGAGAAAATTGGGCAAAACTCAGCAAAACCAACACTATCGTCCATGTAGGGCCCGTAGTGCCGGCCTCCAGGCCAACAGTTGGATTTAGCACCGAAACTAGTCGTTGCACAGTAAACCATATAATACCGCCTATGTAGAAGCGGTACTACCGGCCCTAGGACTCGGTAGTGCTGGTCTCAATAGAGCACTAAGAAACACACGCTCTAGAAAATAACTACCGGCTACCAGATGCCAGTACTACCGACCTCCGACATTACCGTCAGGTAGTACCGGCCAAGGGATGGGCATCAAGATATGCCCACTAAAAAATAACTACCGTTGTCAAAGGGGCGGTAGTACTAGCTCCCACAAGCGGTATTGCCGGCCCAGCGGTACTACCAGAATTAACACGTTGGTACTGTCGGCCTTCAGGCAAAAATATGTTTTCACATAGAAATCATTCCTTTTCAAATCAAGAACCGATTAAGATTAATTCTTTAAGCCATGTTGTGATTAACACATGATCACAACGCTTTACAAAACACATTTGCAAATGCTAAACACATGCTTCAAAGAATTACACGATTAAACTTATTTTGCAAAACACATTTGCAAAATACGACTCGCAACAAAGAGTGATAAAAACACATCTTTGAGCCATGTGATGATCAACACATCATCTTTAGACGTTTGCAAGACACATTTGCAAACTCTACTCACATGCTCTAGGATGAATGATTAATTTTGCAAAATGCATTTTCAAAAGCAACAATAAAACCAACAATGAGCCATGTGATGACCAACACATGATCAACTCAATTTGTAAAATACATTTGCAAATTCTCACATGCTTAAAAGCAAATCAAATGCATGAGATCCAACTATTTACAACACATGCAAACATTGACTCAATGCAAAGAATCAAACAAGATTCAATCATTTAAACACATGCTTAGCCATGTGATGATCAACACATGATCTCTAGCAATTTGCAAAACACATTCGTAAATTTTAGTCAGATACTAAGAAAACCAATACATGAGCTTTGATTATTTGCAACACATGCAAATACTTAACTCCATGCAAAGAACAACCGTTAAACCGAAAGCATGAGCTATCTCCTTTTGTAACACATGCAAATCAATAGCTCCATGTAAAACCAAAATCAATTAAGAAGCAAACATGAGCTTCCCTTATTTGCAACACAAGCAAATATGAGCATCATGCAAAAACCAACTTAACAGAGTGAGCTAGAGCGAACCGGATTGAGTTCATCAACACATGATGAAGCTTAAGCTAAATGAATCAACCCATTTTAATAGTACAGCAACCTAACTAGCAAACCTATCTCCCATCTAAACATTGAGATCGGTAAAAGACTGAGAACATATCCTTACCCTATCTAGTTATACCTTTGCCTTCTAGCACATCCACTTGAAGCTTTTATGATCCCTATCATCTTCTCTCCAAGTCGGGATCTCGTCTCGTTCATCAACACATGATGAACTGCATTGCTCTTCTCTTCGGGGTTTCTCATTGATGCCCGTCAACATATAATAGCATTCATCTTCTCGATTCTTGACTTAATGGCTATCGACAAATGATGCCATCCAAATCTTAATCATCGTTGGACTCATCCTAATTTCACAACTCATAGAAAATATTAGTCCAACAAACTTAATTGTTCCAATCATCAGTGCACTCTATCAACACATAATGGATGCTCTAAGAACATTTGATCTACTCCTTTGATGATTGACCGAAACCCAAATCAATTGATTGAAATAATTTGATTTGTCTTGAGTATATTAATGCAACTAATGTTTCATATACTCAAGAACTTTTCGTTTGTCTTTTAATCAATAAAGAACACCATCAACATATGATAGAGAGCCTTATGATTAGACGACAACCGAACACATTTCAAATTGTATTTAAATTGTTATGAGTATATATTAACTACACAAGTTTTATATACTCATTTTGATAGTTTCCAAGTAATGATGCAAATTATATAGAGTGGCAGAAAGAGATCAATACTATTGAGACCATCAAACATAGAGTAAACTCTATTAAATGTGTGCATATAAATAATTGAACTTTAAATCGATATGCGCATATTCAATTTAAGATTGCTTTGGAGTTTATCATATTCTACCATGAGTGCACTACAACTGCACAAGTTTTTATACACTCAAGGATTTGTTTCTAAATAATGATCCTTAATTTATTTGGCAATATGAAAGATATCAATACTTATGAAATATCAAGGTAAAGTATGAACTCCCCCTAAATGTGTGCATTCATGTATATATGGAATTGAGACATTATGCACATTTTAAAGTTAAAACTATGGTGAAGTTCACCCTTTATCTTAAAACAAGAAATGTGTCTAGAAATATTAAATTTGCATTGGATACATACTTTTTGGATCTCTATTTTTTATTTTGATGAGACTTTTGGTTTTCAGCCTTTCATCTAATTGAGACCAATAAAAGATAATCTCAAGAATGATTAGTCTCACAATAATTAGATTTATCATTAATTAATAATTAAACATTAATTGCCAAATCCAATCACCAAAACCAAAAGAAGCTTGAGATTACATGAGCTCCACGGACGTGGCAGGGGCATGTACCGTCTTTCACACCTATCAAGGTCAGGGAGGGGACCAAATTTGCAAATAATTTTAGAGGGGAGCTATATTTGGAAATAACGAGCCATTGCCATGCTTCCCCTGTCATATGATTTGACCAAAAGGCAGTGACAAACTTGCATGATTAAGGCCATATTTGTTTGGGCTTTTTCACCGGTTTAAAAGCTAAAACCTAAATAAATAGGGGTAGTTTTTTAACTGGTTTTTTTAAAAAAAAAGCTATAGGACTCCGTATAACTAAAAGCCAAAAACCACCGAAGATGAACTTTTTTAGTTTACTGAGGGTTGATTTTAGACTAATCTACTAAAGTTATCATAACTTTAAGCTATTTAAGTCTAAAATCTAGCTTTAAGTTATAACCCGCTGGTTTCCAAAACCACGTAGGATTCTGAATAGTCGACGCCACGTCCTTTTGATGCAGAAATCACCCGTTGTTTAACGAAATAGCAGGAGGCGCTGCCTACACGTTTAGCTGTAAATGGCTCTCTGCGCACTGTTCGTTGCTTTATCTGATTTTTTTTCTATTAAAGGAAGATGCGCACACATAATATATATACTCCGTATATTAAGCGTGGGAGGTTTTTCATCTCCTCAGCGTGGCCACATCGTCACCCGGGCGTCGTGGCCGTCTGCCCACCCGCCGCGTCGCTCGCTTCAACAGAGAAATGGTCTACTGTTCGTACGGCTGGCTGCATATCTATTATGCGTGGGGGATTGGAGCCCATGGAGGCATGCCACCTCAGCATTTTAGCGAAAAAAAACTCCGAGAAATTCAAAATCGCGGATAGGTCTTCTATCGGTTATTTTGTAAAAAAACACCCCGTGAATTTTGAAATCGCGAACAGATCCTTCCACCGGTTATTTTGCAAAAAGGATCCTGTGATTTCGCAAATTCGATCCGGCCACCGGTTCTTTCGGCCCGAAAGATTTTAAAATCGCGAACAGGTCCTTCCATCGGTTATTTTCCAAAAAACCCCGTAGTTCGGCAAATTCGACACGGCCACCGGTTCTTTCGACCCGAAAGATTTAAAATTACGTTTAGGTCCGGTTATTCCCGGAAGATTTCGAGGTTCGGTTATTTTGCAAAAAAAAAAAACCCGTGGTCCCGCAAATTCAACACGGGTCTGACTATTTTACAAAAAAAAATTATGGTCCCACAGATTCAATACGGGCACCAGTTCTTTAAACTTAGAACTACGGGGTTCTGCGAATTCAACACGGGCGCCGGTTCTTTAAACCCGAAAAATTTAGAATTATATTTAGGTACGATTATTTTGCAAAAAAAAACCGTATTCATGTAAATTCAACATGGACGTCGGTTCTTTATACGCGGAAGATTTAGGGGTTCGGTTATCTTACAAAAAAACCGTGGTCCCGCAAATTCAATACGGGTCTGGTTATTTTGCAAAAAATAACGTAGTCCCGCAAATTTAACACGAGAGCCAGTTCTTTAGACCCGAAAAATTTAAAATTACATTTAGGTCCTTCTACCTTTTTTGCAAAAGAAATCCAGACTAGAATTTGCACGGCGCAGCGTAGCGCGCTATATTGCCTAGTACCATACATACCCGCATGAATGCATCTCTTAGTATACGCCTAGAAAGATAGCGGTTGAGAATAATTTAATGACCTCACAGGGTTCGGAATTTTTGGAATACAGTACAAGAAACGATCTGTAATTACAAATCGATATAGCATGTTTGCGTATTTGTTAAAAACCTAATCATAACCGAAATCTGAAAATTCGTGTAACCATTCCCAAAATTTGAAAATTCAGCAATCCAATAATCAAAAAATGAAACTTCGGGTATGGGCCCCACCCCATATCCGAAATCTGGAATTTCGGGTATGGGGTGGGCCCCATACCCGAAATTTGAAATTTCGGGTATGACGTGGCACAATCGGCAGCATGGTAAAAAAATAAAACTAGGACATAAACGACGTCGAATTTTTTTAAATTTTTTTGTGCAGATTCCTGAAAAATCAACAATACTCCCATAAAAATTTCAGAATATTATAATATGTGAGGAATGTTTAAAAATTCAAACATTACAACTATCCCGATAAAACGCTGACCGACAAGTTTGAACCGAATGAAAAATAAAACAAAGCATGTTATAAAATTTTGAAATTTTTTGTACATGGTTATTATGAATCACTAATGTTCCCATAAAATTTTAATATGATGATCAAGCTTTATGAATTTTTAAAAATTCAGACAGTGCTACTGTCCTAATAAAAGTTATATCGGACAGTAGCACTGTCTGAATTTTTAAAAATTCATAAAGCTTTATCATCATATTAAATTTTATGGTAGCATTATTGGTTCATAATAACCATGGACAAAAAATTTCAAAATTTTATAACGTGGTTTGTTTCATATTTTCATTCGGTTCAAACTTGTCGGTCAGCGTTTTATCAGGATAGTTGTAATGTTTGAATTGTTAAAAATTCCTAAAATATTATAATAATCTGAAATTTTTATGGGAGTATCATTGATTTGTCAGGAATCTCCACAAAAAAATTTAAAATTTTTCGACGTCGTTTGGGTCCTAGTTTTATTTTTTATTTTTTTAGTTGCCGATTGTGCCACGTCATACCCGAAATTTGAAATTTAGATTTCGGGTATGGGGTGGGCCCATACCCGAAATTTCATTTTTCGATTATTGGATTGCCGAATTTTCAAATTTCGGGAATGGTTACACGAATTTTCAGATTTCGGGTATGATTGGGTTTTTAACAAATACGCAAACATGTTGTATCGATTTGTAATTACAGATCATTTCTGGTACTGTATTCCAAAAATTCCCACAGAGTTCCTATTTAAGTACATCCACTTATTCGTAAATATAGACACTGGTTATTGAACCCTAATAGAAGAAGTCATACACACATCACCGTTTCTCTTGTATGGAACCTCACATTCGAGTAGTAAAAATCTTTAAACAGCACCAACTTGCTTTAAATTTTAAAGATAATTTATACTATACAGCTCCATTCGTAGACTCACATGTTATCCAGACAATAGTTAGTATTTTCTGATTTACCAACTCTAAATTTTACTTTGAACGGTCATGCGTGACATACGTCTACTGGGCATGACATGACCCGTGCTTTCAGTTCAGATTTACTGGAGTATTATTTCTGCCTCGTCTCTCATTTCTTTTTCTTTAATCAAACGAGACTGTATATGAACTCATGTACTAATAGCTTATAGCTAGGAACACGTCTTCTGTTTGTTCATCAGTGGGTTTCTTTACAGCAGAATGACCTTAGTTTGTGATGAAAAATTGGAAACTCGAGTGCAAAGCTGCTAACTTATACTATTAAGTATATTTAATTCACCTGTTAAATTCGTATGGAATTAATCATGGGTGCTAAGCATCCTACCGCGTACGGTCTGTAAGAAAGACGAGTGCAGAAATGCAGAGGGAGGCCATGGTGAGGCTGGCGCCACCTCCTCTTGTCTGCCTTTGGGGAGCTACCATTAACCGTTCGATGAAGGGGCTGCACCCGCGCCTGAGCCTGCAGCGCTGCCTTGTAAAACGCAGGACGCGCGAATCAATCGGAACCCATGCAGAGAATCTCTGTCTCGCCAGGTGTAAGTGGCAGGAGCTAGCTGCTCACTGCGCTGCGCGAATCCGATTGGACAAGTCAATGAAAGAGCTAAGCTTTTCCATTTCATCTCGTGCTCTTCAGATAGTATGCAGAGATAAGATGCAGAGAGCCGAGCCTTCTTGTTTCCCTCGTGGACATCTGACACATCAGCATCCCAGTCAGCTATACATCCTAGTGCTGGGACACCTGGGAGGGAAGGTGCAATGCATCGATCGGCGTAAGCACTTATTTCTCTCTACAAACATACGTACCCCAGGCCCAGAGGCCCCGAGCTAGCTGTGTGAGGTGAACAGTGCTAGGGTAGCACGTAGACGCAGGACCAATGTCGAGGGACAACGAAGGGTGACCAACATCCACATTCCGCTCGAGGCGTTTTAATCGTGGCGAAAGGTGTGTGGTCTTCAAGTGACATAATAAGCTCATATACACCTGTCCAAATTCTTCCTTATGTAAGCAGAAAGAATCTGTCCGACCTTACCTTAAAACAAGAGTTGTCCGACCTTATCTCGAGATCCAGCTCTCCGGATCATCATTCTTAACGTACCGAGCCTACTGATTTTCCAACTGCGATAGCGAAGGTGATTACCAGGATCGGATGAAACCATTGGGTAGGAGTAATGCAGTACTGACAAACTTGTCTTCAGATCTCAGAGCAATTACTCCACGTTTCTGCAGTCTTTTTCCGAACAAGACGTTTCTTTTTTCGAACAAGACGTTTCAGCAGTCAGGTGTTAGGTGTGCAATGCATCATGCAATTAGCAGCAGAGCAGAGAGCCTGAATGCCTGATGCGTGTATATCTTGGGTCGACCCTCTGTTCACGCAGGCCGCTTCTGACGGCTCGTAGTGCGCGGCCTGGCCTAGCCGCTGCTCATGCGTACTATCCTACCAGGCTATGGCGGCCTCCGAGGCGAGTGAAATCCAAAATTTCAACGAAATCTCGTAATTTTAGATAAAATCCAATCAAAATTTTAAAATAAAATTTAAAATCCAAAATTTTTGCACCGAAATTATCGAATTTTCGCCGAGAAATGCCGAAATCTCGACGAATTTAACCGAACGAAAAATAGTAGAAACGATGTTAACAACTTTTGAAATTTTTTGTAGATGGTCATGACACATCACTAATATTTTCATAAAAATTTCAGATGATGATCAAGCCTGAGGAATTTTAAAAAAATCTGACAGTGCTACTATTCTGATAAAAGACTGACCGACAAAATTTCAACAGAATAAAAAATAGTGCAAACCACATTAGAACATTTTGAAAAAATTTGTGTGGATGGTCATGTCACATCAATAATATTCCCATAAATTTTTTATATGATGATCAAGCCTGAGAAATGTTTAAAAATTAGGATAGTGCTACTGAAGGCTGACCAGCAAATTTCAACTGAATGAAAATTTGTTCAAACTACATTAGAAATTTTTGAAAATTTTTGTGGATGGTCCTGAAGCATCACTAATGTTCCCATAAAGTTTTCATATGATAATCATGTTAGGAATATATCCAAGAGGCCAATCCTGAAGATTATTACCTTATATTTATGCTTAAATTGTTCCTTTAATAATATAATGTTATAAATCAAGTATGTGATTTGATCATAAAACTATGTAATTTGATTATGACATTATTATAAATTATCCCTTGTTTATTTATTGGTTGGGACAACAATAATCTTTATTCAAAACAGGCATATAATTTATTTGATAATCATATTTCACGAATTATGAGTATATGATACAATTCAATCATGTGAATACATGTAAGTGTACATACTATTGGACTGACCCGCTTATGAAACACCTTTTGAGGATTTGATTAATGTCATAAAATATTTCATACAATAATAATGATTGATCCTTAGACTTGAGATCGACACAGTTTCTTACATGAGGATGCTATACTTTGATGTTGTCTAACGTTGTCTGTAACTAAATAATCATAAAGAGAACACTTAGATATACTTTGAATTATGCAGAGAGAAGTGTATGATCAAGATGAAATTTGTCTTCCTCGTATCGAGGGAAAGATATCGATCGGCCACTCAATGAAATATACTAAAAATGTGTATGGTCGTACCCGAACGATTAAAGTTGTTAATCGATTGTTCTTGTTATTCTACTTTAGAGAATCAAGAAAATCGGTTTAACAGTGCAAGAATAACACACCTCAACCTTGAGTTAAACTATGATATCAAAGTTACAAAAGGACTGACATGTATTCATTGAAGGTTTGTCAGATAAATGACACTCATGCAATTTGGGTAGTCGTTATGTTCTGCTAGGAGCCGTTTGACACTAATAAATCGAAAAATAAGTTTTTTGATTTATTGCCAATATAGCATGAACCTAAAGGATCTCGCACAAGAATAGGCTTAAAACAAATTTATGAAATCTTCTTTCGCGACATACGAGTCAATGCGATTGAATATAATATCTGGTTGTTTACAAAAAGGGTCGCGAACCCGTGCACAAAAAATATGTTTTTTCTGTAGAAATCGTTGTAGCAGTAACAAGAACACTATAGCATATCGATAGGTACTGTAGCAACTGACATATAAACATCACCAGGTGTCGCCGGGGGCGGGGGGTCTGTAGCAACGGACATATGAGCAGTGCTAGGTGTCGGGGTACTATAGCACCGACTTTGCTACAGTATTTTTGGCTATAAATTCGAATTCCAGGTTTAGAAAATTGATGAAAATTGGGAGGAAAAAAGGTAAAAAAGTTTCACCTGAACCAGATAAAAGGTCACAAGAGTCGTATTGCACGATACTAGCATACCGGCATACAGTGTCATCCGCCTGTTTGTGTAGATACATGAAGGTCATGGCTGCTACTACCACAAAGATCCAGCGTATCCATTTCCACTGCTACGTACAGGTGTTGATGTTGTGAGCTACACTGAGAGTTTTTACAAAAGCTTTGTATTTGCGCTTTCAGGACTACAGTACGTATTTATTGCTTTTGATATTTTCTAAATCTTAGTTTTAATTCATACGATTGGTCCAAAAAAGGGATAAATTTTTTAAATTCATTGGGTCATTCCTACCCTGATTTCTCAGCAGGTCAAGCCTGAGGAATTTTAAAAAAAATTGTGACAATACTCCTATCCTAATAAAAGTTTAATGATCAATATATAGATTTGATTGAGCAACTTACAAAGGGTTATAATTTTTGAAACTTTTACAGAATGGTGCTTGGGCAATGCTTAAGATCTCATAAAAATTTTAGATCATAATCACACTCCAGTAAATTTATAAAATTCTTACAATGGTACTGTAACATTTGTGTTTCTTGTGTTTTTTATTTTTGAAAGATAACAAATGAAGTTTAATGCATCCATAGATTTGATTGACTAAACAAAAAAAAGTTTAATTTTTTTGAAAATTTTAGATAATAGTTCTGAGATAATTGTTAAGCTCTCATAAAAATTTTGGATCATGATCACACTCGAGCAAATTTATAAAATTTTGACAAGGTTAATGTCTCAATTATGTTTATTATGTTTTTGATTTTTTAAAGATAACAAATGAAGTTCAATTCTTTTGAAAAAATTCTGTATGATCCTACACCGTTAAAGATAGTAACATAAATTTTTTAAAACATGATCAAGCTTGTAAATTTTATAAAAATCTGACAGTGTTTGTACCAAAATTATAAAACTTCTTAACAAATTCAATTTTTCGACAAATTTTCATGGAAGATGACTTTCTTAAGGATTATTGGGCCAAATCCGGTCAAACAACATGAGATTCACTAAAATCTCACTGAAAATTTCACACAAAAATATCAGAGTAATTTCGCGACAAAGACGCCTACGTCGCGCTTTCCGTGTCCGTCCAAGATGTACCCATTGGCCGTTGCCCGCACCGAACCGCGCGTCAGCATCACCGACCCGTGCGGCCACTCCTATCCACGTCCGTCCACACCGCCTCAACGGCCTGGCCTGCGATAGCGCGGGCTGCCAGTACTGACCTGTCGGGTGTCGGGATGCCACTCGATGGCAATGCGGGGAGACGCAGGCGCAGGCAAGTGGACTGTGGACAAAGGATTCAAATTTTGTTTTCGGATTAAATTTTGCCTGAGATCGAAGTTCGAAATTTCGTTGAAATTTCGTTATTTTGGACAAATATTGGTCGAAATTCAATCAAATCCGGTCCGTTTTAAACGGAATAATCCTAAATTCGGCTGGTTTTTTTTCGAAATTTTGGTGGTTTTGCACTGGCTGAAAGTTGGTCAAACGATGACGAAAAATTTTGAAATTTTTTCTGGAGAGTCCTGACACATCTGTGATATTTCAATAAAAATTTCATATAATTATGAGGTCTGGAATTTTTAAAAATTTAAACATTGGTACTGTCCTGATAAAACGCTGACCAACAATTTTGAAGTGAATGGAAAATGAGACAAACCATGTTAGAAATATATGATTTTTTTTTCATGATTCTGATGCATTAATAATATTCCCATAAAATTTTCAAATGATGATCAAGTTTTATGAATTTTTGAAAATTAGGACAGTGCTACTGTCCTGTTAAAAGCCTTACCGACAAACTTGAACAAAATGAAAAATATTTCAAACCACATTAGAAAATTTTGAATATTTTTGTGGATGGTCCTGATGTATCTTTAATGTTTATATAAAATATTGGGGTGATTATCACACTCGATAAAATTTATAAAATTCTGACAAGGTTACTGTCACAATTATGTTCATTCTGTTTTTGATTTTTTAAGATAACAAATGTAGTTAAATTATTTTCAAAAATTTTATGTATGATCATAAACTACTAAATATAGTACCATAAATTTGTCAGATCATTATAAAGCTTGTAGTATTTTATAAAATTTCAACAGTGTTTTTACCAGAATTTTAAAATGCCTAAAAAATAAGTTTTTTGACGACACTTTCTTATGGGTTATTGACATAATTGAAGTTAAATTTTTTTCAATTTTTTTTTTGACCTTAATTTAGATCTCGTGGAGCCCCGAAATCTGAAATTTCGGCAAAAGTGGACAGCTCGCCTCCTTTTCCGGCTTTGAGCGTGTCGGAGCCCGTGTCGTGTCGATCTACAGGCTAAAGGTGCGGACATCAGACAAGTAACATGTAACGACACAACAACCTTAACTTTTGGCACCTCGTCGTTCCTAGGAAACAGGAACATAAGACGAATTTAGCTTTGAGAACATGTTACAGGAGAATGCCAACATGTTACAACAGTAGATAAAATAAAGGGCATGAGTTGTCCTCTCAGTTGTTTGCTTTCCGTTAAAACATCTGTTTGAGATTTAAGCCAAGGTACTGAGATAAAACAAAGAATGTAACAAATGCAACATAAGAACAGCCGGCTTTGCCAAAACCTCAGAACCATGTGTCCTCCAGAGGACCAGAGGTAGTTTAGATTGTTTCCAGTTCTCCCACAAGCTAAGAATGGCATAGAAACTGCTCCTAGAGGTATGAACAGAATATAAAAACCTGCCATTATCTTTATGGACAGCTTATACGCTCAGAGCACAAAAGACTTGACTGGAAAAATAATCGAAGATCAAGTCGAAACAATGCAAGTTCTATAACGATAACAGATTTGGCTACAAATGCGCAGCAGTGAAGGGAGACAGAACATGCACCACACATACAACCAATAATTTCAACTGTTATAATTTGGACACTTCTTTCCATCCCAAAACATTTCAAGTTTGTTCTTATCAAGCAAATGGTATTCAATTAGACCCAAACTATGATGGTGTTATTACATCCAAAACAGTGCTAGGTTGCCATGCACCACTGGCATACAGGCGCGTCCACTCCTTCGCTGCAAAACACAGATATGGCATAATGGGTATCAGGAAAATAAAAAATGGAGCAGAAGACTCATAGGCATGGCTTTGTTGACTGCATCTACAAGTACCTGTCTCGACAGCCTCGGCTTCATTGGCTTTCCAGTGTTTTGCAATGTTGTCTGAGAGAGGATCATCTGGATTTGGAGCGCTCAGCAGTGCCTGGATGCTGAAGACCAAATGTTGTCAAGAGGCAGTAAGGTAGACACTAACACAGTAGACATCACATCAGAGAAATACAAGAACACTCCTCTGGAAATAGGGTACTATGATACTATCATGATAAATGGACGAGTCACGGTTTTAATTATAATGTAGAGTAATAACACCATGGAGAGGTGCTTCCGTGCTTTTCTTTTCGATAGTTACACAAATATTAAAGTATGAATGAAAGGTAGATAGTAAATACTTACCCCTTCGCTTGCTTCAAGATTTGTGTAACTTGTATTAGAAGGGAAAGCTCACATATATCAGCTACAACAGGACTATTTGGCCAAACACGCAATGGAAATCAGAGGCAGTTACCTCAAAAGAACTGTGCGTATCTGAAGGGCTGGACTCCATTTGTCCTTAAGAATGTCAAGGCAAATCCTGCCAAGCTGCAGTGAAGTCTATGAGAAAAGATACATTGTTTTACGAAATGAAGTTCTGCCAAGAATACCACTTTCCTACCTTGTCAATGTTGGGATGGTATATTTTGGTGAGAAACCTGACCTGCATCAACAACAGTCAAAGAAAAATGTCTGCCAAGCGTCAGCAAGCCTTACACAAAATAGTGACAACATATAGAGAAGTACAAAGCTACAAAAACAATAGCTGTAACTACTTAGGTTAGATGACATTATCCTAAAGCTGTCATGTTGAGTATAACAATCAAAGGCCAGGAGTTGACAACTAATATTCAGAATACCCCTTATTTAACATGATGACAATTAGTACTAGTCTCAAATGTTGCATATTATATTAATTTCACGTGTCAAGACACTTCCATATGACACTTCCAAATAAGGCAAGTGTTGAGCTATGTAAAGAGGAGAAATGAAGTGAACAGAAAAAACAAATCTAGTATGGATACAACAATTATTAACAGAATGCTATTGTTGATTTTTCCAATAAAAAAGTATAGCATCAGTATTCCTGGTCACTAAGATACTATGCAAATCAAAGAATAGAATATGTCAAGAACAAAAAACGACACCACCTAAAAAATAGATAAAACATAGACAAACATGAAACAAGGTTGAAGCAAAGCAAGAAGGTTCACTTGAAATTACATTCCAACTTTAATTCACTGTGTAATTTTGGTTATCGAAACAACTATGCAGCATAGTTTTTCATCAGTAACAGAAATAAATTGATGAGTTCAATTACCCATTAACATAGTTTTATGAAAGAGAGAGATATAACTTATAACAAAAGGATATGTCGGCTCGGCTCATCCCACTCCCCGGTCTTAACATGATAACATCATTAACAAGATCGCCCTGATAGGATTTTGAAGTTAATACTTCGCAGTTACAACTAGGAAATAAACCATAATTATCATCAAAGAGGTTACCGCTACGGCCAAGTACATACAACAAGGAAACATAAATGTCAGACTAATAATTTGGTAAACCAACATTAACTGATTCGCAATCAAGAAATTACTTTTGGAGCAGCCATTGGATATTCCTCAGGTAAGAAAAGTTCAAGCTTGAAAACTCCACCTGTCCAATACATAGCAGAAGAAACAATATCAGGAGACCAGGTGCAGATGAATAAACAAAAGAGAGTTCCACCACCCAATAAAAAATGTGTAATATTAAACAGAAATGTTGAACACTGAGACAAGTTACCTAAACTAAAACAATTCAGATTAGCCACATATATTACTATTCAACAATATGTAAACAAGTTATTTGCACAAATTAATTATCTACACACACCACAATTCAATTACTTCGTATTGCATGGAAACATGGTGGTTAATTCCTAGTGTTGTATATCAGTAACTTGAATAATGGGGAGGGTGAAGGGATCCAAACCATTGGATTTTGTGCTAAAGGAAAACTGATTAATATGACACCGTCATAAATATGGCATAAAAGAATCAAAACTTGTGCCACAGATCATATGGAAATTAATAGCAGGCGTTAATGCAAAAGACAATCTTCCTATGTGACATAATTTATACAAATAAAAATCAGGTTTACTAGAGCTCGTGCAGTCGTACGTGACAATCGTCAGCAAAGAATATGTCAAGCTACATTTTGGCGTGTAATCAACAAAGTGCAAGCTCAAAGTAGAATCTTAAAAGCACACAGGAATACCATAATCACCAGGATATGATGGCGGGATTACTGGCCTATTTAGACAACATCAGTTTACAAGTGTACGATACAGTTGCCCTGGCGCTAGAGCAACCCCCCTAGGTGATCATACTGATAATCCATCTATGTACTACTCATTTGCAACAACTATTTTACAAAGGCATACCTACAAATAAAGAATACAGTAACAGCAATTACTGTCCACAAAATGAGACAATACTACACACAGGGCTTGAAACAGCAAATCCACATTTCGCAGTCCAAAGTATCACATGATAAAAACAGGCAGGTTACTGATATACAGATATTACATGACCTTCGTACGGAGACTGCGCCGGGCCAAGGATCATGACATTGAAGTAGCGCATGTTCTCCTCCGACGGCGACGCGCTAATCCCCGGCGCTGCACGCATCAACAAATGAATCATATAACATCCAAGACCAGAACGCTAATAACAGACGCCGAAATCCACAGAAGTTCTACGGGAAAAAAAATACCGAAAAAAAATCAGGCACCTGGTTCGCTGAGAAGTCGCTGCGTCTCCTGCACAGATCCAAATTCCAAACAGATTAGGTACGCACCACAAGCAGATTAATCAAAAGAAAAGGTATACATCGAGTAAGAGACGTCGATAGATCTGGGAGGGAGGAGCGATCAGATCGCGAGGCGCACCTTGATGATCCGGCGCGGGAGGTTGCTGTTGGCCATGGAATCGGGCTGGAGCTACCAGGGCTCGCGGGGAGGGGTCGGGGATGCCTCAAGCTTCCTGCGGCGATGGAGGATAGAGGACGAGAGGTCAAAGGAGTCGTCAATGGGTCGGGGAAGAAAAGCCCAACGGAGCGGCGACGGATGGAAAAGGCCGTTACTTGATACTGTACTACCTTTATAAACTCTTCGAAACTACAGCCGTTGCAGAGATATTTTTCCTCTTTTAGGTTGCTGGTTTTGGACCTACCGAAGATGGCTGTATATATTACATATATGAGCAGTGCTTCAATGCTTTCTTTCTCAATACAAGTTGCACAAATCTTAAAACAAACGAAGGGGTAAGTAATCACCATCTACCCTTTATTCATGCTTTAATATTTGTGCAACTGTAAAAAAGAAAAGCATTGAAGCACATCTCTACATATATATCATCTATAGATAGCACTCAAGATAATATATACAATAGGCCTATAAAGCTATCTATAATGATCTCTCATATAATTAATAAATTATCTATATAATGGTATACACAATATAAAGTTGTCTATAAGACCATCCATTAAATAGTAGGCAGCATCATTCTCTCCTCTCCACATCATTCAAAATCATATGTGACACTCTTATAGACAATATACGTGTACCATTGTATATACCATTACACATTGGATATAATCATTGTAATTATTGGATAATGTCGTTGTGATTGACGGTCACAGTCTGTCTGATATGTATACAGTCAAAATTTCTATAACGGATGGAGATTATAGTAACAAGAGATTATACGAGAGATATGTACAAAGTGAGCTATTTCACTCGATCCAGAAAGATGTGTAATAATGTTGAAGACTTAGAAATGTTTTGTTTGATGTGAATGGCTAAACAAATATTGTTATTTAGCATTTGAATTTTGGTCAAAAGTCCGTCCAGCACTCCAATTTTTGAAATCGGATATTTAGCACCCTAAACTTTCCAATCCTGATTGTTTAACACCCTAAGTTGGTTTTATACAGGGAAAAGTTCATATAACACTTCTGAACTTTCTCAAAAGTTCATCCGACACCCCAAACTTTGAAACCAATTATCTAGCACCCCGAACTTTCCAATCATGTTCGTTTAACACCACGAAACTGGTTAAAAGCTTAGGGTGTTAAACCAACAGAATTGGAAAGTTCAGGTGCTAGATAACCGGTTTCAAAGTTTGGGGTGTCGGTCGGATTTTTAAGCAAATTTCAGGGTGTTATATGGACTTTCCCCCCTACAAATCAGCTTAGGGTGTTAAACGGATGGGCTTTTTCCCTACAAATCAGCTTAGGGTGTTTAACGAATGAGCTTGGAAAGTTCAAGGTATAAACGGTATCAAAGTTGAAGTTGTTAGACGAACTTTTGAGCAAAGTTCAAGATGTTATATGATTTTTTTTCCTCTTTACACTCAGTCGGTGACAACAATACCTTCTCCACTCCCATATTCTCTTTCTAGACCTCTAAAAAGACTAAAAAAAAGAAGACATAGCCACCTCTCAACAAACAAATTAAATTACAACAAAATTTATCTTTATTCCAACAACATCATCCTCCCTCCCACAAAATCCTTTAACCAAAAATTTTATTTTCAGTTGTCACTACCAAACAAGACTGTAGCAAACTTCGATGTTGTTGGGTTATCCTCTTGAGTGCCATTAAGTAAGGCCACCTCTAACCCTGGTTTCAAATTTTATTTTCAGATCACATCTCGAGAGAGGCTGAAATCCGAAATTTCGGTGAGATTTCACAATTTCGGCCAAAATCCAAACCAAATTCCAAATCTGGTATATTTGAGGAACCCTAAATCAAAATTTCAGTCGAAATCACCAGAATTCCGGCGAAATTGACCGAATTTTTGATGATTTTCAACCCTTGTGAAATGGTCTCCCGATGCTAGAAAAAATTTGGAAAAAATATGAAAAAAATCATGCAAGCATTGATCTACATGCCCTATCTATTTGAATACAAAATACTAAGTATGTCCACATAAAATTTCCAAATTAAGGTTTAGGCCGAAATTCAAGTTAGGGTTACATATTTTGTATTTTTTTGCAAATTTTCACATGTATTCCTCATAAAGGTATTATAATTCGTCACAAAAAAAATTAGTACGAAATCCAATCAAAAAAGGCGAAATCTCACCAAAATTTACCGAAATCACTGTAGAAAACCCTAATTTTCAAAAAAAATTATTATCCTACTAAGATTTGAAATATCAGTCCAGACCGAAATCCAAAATTTCCGAAATCTTAGCGAGATTTTGAACCTTGCCTCTACCGACCCCGGTTGGCCCAATTTTTCCGCAGGTGGCACAACACAACAGTGTGCGTAGGCCAAGTGTGGGCGATAGGGCAAAGAGTGTGTAGGTCGAGTATGCCAGCGAAAGTGTGAATCTAGCCCCGGCGAAGGCACAACACTGGCAAGACAGACCTCGGTTGGGTGCCTTCTTAGAGCATCTCTAAAAGAAGCCCTATCCTCGTTCCTTATCTGTGAAAATAGGGAAGCGTAGCACTGTTTTTAGAAAATCTTCATTCCAACAAACTCCCCATTTCCATCGCTATCTTTGGGGATAGGAGAGAGAATCCTGAAATCTTAGGATTCTCTCTCCCTTCCTCATTCCATTCCCCATTGTGAAGAGTCCAACGGTTGATCCCTCCCGCGCCTACTTGGATCCTGGAGGAGGCGAGCGCCCGGTCTTCATCGCTGTCGTCCCCGTCGTCCTCGTCCCGATCGCCGCTCCGTCCCAGGCGTGAAGAGGCCCACTCGACTTCGCCCTCGACCCGGTCTTCATCGCCGTTGTCCCCGTCGTCCTCGACCCGATCAACACTTCGTCCCTAGCGCGAAGAGGCCCACGTGACTTCGCCCTCAACCCGATCTGCATCGCCGTGGTCCTCGTCGTCCTCGACCCGATCCGCGTCACCGTCTTCCTCTTCGACCAGATCCGCAAGGTATGAACCCTAAGTACTAATGGATGTGAGGTATGAAGTCGATATTGCAACGGATCTACTCTTGAATCCATGGCTGATCTCAAGTTTCTTGTTGAACTCAGCATTAGGAGTAATGTTTGTGTGTCTGGTCTCCAACCGTGTAGAAATGCATAGAAATATGGGAGCTTTGATGCAGAGTGTCGTTTGTTGATTGAGGTAGAGGGACAGGCAAGTTGATGCAGAAATGCATGCAAAAATGTCTTGAAATAATGTGCATTCCTAGGGTTGAACCTCCTTTTAAACTGCTTCAAAATTTAAAAGAGGCACCGTTGAATGTTTATCTCACTCCAAACCTTGTGCTTTGCTCCCTTCTCCACCCCCTCGCTTACTCCTACTGCACTTATACTTTGCTGCAAACATACAAAAACAAGTGGATAATGGTATTGGACATGCGCTGTCCAAAAATCTTGCTATCTTTTGCTCACCTTTTTTATGCCGAGAAACTGGAAAGAATTGGATACCATCGATTTACTAGAAATAAACTCACAAAACCCAGCTTGCAGCTGGTGAAATGATAATTTATGTGACTAATAAACTACTTTTTACATTACTGCATCCTAAATTGTTAAGAAGTACAGAGCTTTCTGTTTACACATCATGAAAAGGAAAAGGCAACTACATTATGTGGACATAAGTTGTTTTGATTGGGGGAAATATCTATCCAAAGAGTTATTCTTTTCCTTCTCTTTTTAGTGTATGTCGGATTAACTTGCCTTGGTTGCAGCTCTGCGCTAACCTTTGGCTCAATGTCTAAAACAGTACTTTAATGAGGTATCATCAGTTCAATGATCCAATTGAGATGTTCCTGTTACCGACAGGTTGCATCATAAAAAACTGAAGGCAAAGAATCTATATTTTGTTTACAAATCTAGTAAGCTGCAGTATGGGAATGATTTTCTGAACATTCATAGCTCAGCAAGCTTTGAGTACATTTATGGTGTCCTGGACAGTAGGAACCATCATCTCTTTCTGCACAGTTGTTTTAGGATAGGATCAGTAACAACTACTTTGTCCACAAAAAAAAAGTTATGAGAAGAAATCCATCTTGTAGCACTTTTCATCTAACTATGAGCTCATGCAGATTGTCCTTTTGCACTTGTTTGGTTGTTCCCTTACTGAAGCTCCCAGGAGAGAATTCCTGATTGTCGTGCTATTGCTGGAGTCAATCGAAGGTTTTGATAACCTAGATTTGTCTAGATTTGGGTAGGCAAGCTTCTATCAGGGGCATTAGAACCGTTAGCATTTAGCAGACTCGCATTGCCTAGAATCATTTGGGGTGCATTTCTAGCTTTAAGAGCAACCATTAGAAAAGCTTGCTGCTAGTGCTGACCTTCTCAAACAGATTGATGATATCATTCTTCACAATAGGTTCATATCCTGTACCCTACCGTTATGTGAACAATGCAAGCTTGCTCTTCAGTGTTTTTTTGAAGGACTAGCGGGTTGAAATTAGAGCTAATGTTAGCGTTTAATTTATAGATCAGAACAGCGTCTGATATATGAACCACTACTATTGTATATGCTACCTTTTTGTATTTTTGCTAAATTCCATATCAGATTGTGAAATTCTATGTTTTCTTGTGTCTTGATTAGACAAAATGGGGGTAGTCAGCTCTTATAGTGCCAATATTAACTACCAATTATTCAAAAGACATTTGTTCTAATACATATAACAGCTAATAGTTTGTTCATTACACACTTGTAATATATGTAGATGGACAAGGATTAGGAGAAACTCGGTAAAGGCTTGGCATGGATAGTAAAACAAATAGAGTGCATCGCATCTGACTTTAAAAAAATTGAAAAAGACAATTTTAGTCCTAACACATGTCAATGTGGCAATGAACTCAATAGCTTTGTGATTGACATCGAAGCTATAGCTCGCAGCCTGGAGCAAGTTGCCATACAATCACATGAACTGATACAAAGAGATGAAGTAGAGCCTGCAGAGGATGTAGACCCTGAGTTGTGTCTTCCTTGCGACTACGAGAGCGATGACGAGGGTAAACGTGAGGATAGGCAGTATTGTGAAGATGAGGGTATCAACATTGATAGTGATGATTCAGGAGTGTCCTAGTCCTGTATTAATGTTAAGACTTGTTCAGATATTGTAATGTTGATGGATGTTGTTAAGACTAGTTAAGACTTGTTAAAATATTGTAATGTTTTTATTAACTTGAGAAATTTTGTTGTTGATAGAAGAGAAATTATGGATGGCTTCTATATTAACCTGTTGAGTGAGGAAGGAGATGCATTCAATTGGGATGATTTTGAACCTTTTCCACAGAAAAGCTCAATTGGTTCGCAACCATCTCCAGTGTATACGGATAGTCCCCAAATAAGACCAAACAATAGAAGATCAAAAAATTTCTCTGAGAAGGAAGACAATTTGTTGGTCTCTGCATGGCTTCACGTTAGTATTGATGCAATACAGGGGAACCAACAATCTCGCGCCGTTTATTGGAGAAGAATACATGACTACTTCCATGAGAACAAGACTTTCACCTCAAATCGTTTACAGACTTCGCTTACACATCGATGGTCTGTTATTCAAAAAGCAGTGAACAAGTTTGTGGGTGTCATGATCGGATTGAGCGTCGAAATCAAAACGGGTTAACTGAGCAAGACAAGGTTGGTCCATAATTTATATACATTTTCTATTTGTAGATGGTTTGCTTATATTGTTGTTTGTGTGTTGGTACAGATTATGCAAGCTAAAACTTTGTATCAGGAGGAAGAAGGGCGATCATTTGCGTTCTTGCATTGCTGGAATGTTTTGCAACACCATCCTAAGTGGTGTGCTCGGTTATCTCAGAAGAAGCAAAAGACATCAAGTAGTGAAAATCCGGGATCTTCTAGTCTTGTTAGCTCCAATGCAAATTCATCTTGATGAGGACCATCCTAGTGCAGAAAATGATCACTTAAATAGACTAATTGGACATAAGGCGGCGAAAGAACGATTACGCTAAGGTAAAGAAGTTGCTCCAACAGTCAATCTTTATATGGAAGCATTAGAAAATTTTAGAAAGAAAAAGAGGGAACTTGAGATTATGAAAGAGAGAAAAAAAGATGAGCGATATGAACGACTGTATGCACAAAAACAAGAGAGGATTGCACAAAAAAAAGTAAAGATTGAGCGAGAGAAAGAGAGGCTTGAGGCTTGAATTCAAGAAAAATGAGAATTATGGGCATTGATCTAAGTCACCCCACTGAGCCACAAAAACAGTACTAAATGAGCTTGCAGAGCGACATAATAGTTAGAAGATGTTATAAGTCTGGTTGAACCAAGATTATTTATTTTGCTTCCCGCCATTCAGTTTGTCCCTAAATCATTAGGTTATGGACTGTTAACTATGAATTGTTGTGAGCCTGTGATGTTTTGATGACTAACTCTACTTAATCTGAGAGCATTCTAGTTTCAAATTTCAAATTTTAAATTTATGTATTTCTATATTTAAAAATAGCTGTTTAAATATTAAATTCCTGCGAGAATAGATTTTAAATTTCCGTATTTAAAAAGCCGTTCGAATTTTCCCTGCTAAAAAATAAAAGTTGCTCATATGATGGTTATGAAATATCATTATAATATAGGATGGAGAAAATAGGGAATGAGTTTGGGGAATGCTGTTGGAGAGGGAAGAGATATAAGAAAGGAATCTTTTTAAGAAGTTTGTATATGAGGATATAGGGATTCGGATTTAAGAAATGCTGTTGAGGATGGCCTTACTAGCGATGTGGCACAAGCTGAATTTGATAACAGTGACTCGACATGTTATGGTAGTATAATATATATTTTTTGCTACGTAGCAACTAGCAACAAACAAACTTTGAATTAGTTGTTTTTAAAAGCGGACCTCAAAAAAAATTCTCACACGAAAGGAACACATATTGTGTCTGCAGAGCATGGAGAAATTTTTTGGCTTAGGTCGGCGCACGGCCCTCCACTCCGGTGCTCGTCACCGGCTCGGCCCCTGTAGCCCGCCGCGACACCGTTAGCAACCGGCTCGCACGCCCACTGCCCCCTCAGCCTCTACTTTCTGCCGCCCCGCGCGCAAGCAACAACACCCAACGACCACCACCTCCTAGCCCCTGCAACCCACTGCCCGTCGCCATCCCCTCAGCCCCGCCGCTCACGCCGGCCCACCGGCGCCGTTGGCTCTTGGCTGGGGGTGCTAGGTGTTGGATAATTAGGCATATTAATGATGAATCTATTCCGAAAATAAGATATGACGATAATTGAAATTAGAACGGAAACAAAAACACTAGACAGAATCAATATGGCAATTGCAATGTCTATCTCATCTATATTATTAGATAAACAAAACATAGATAAGGTTCGTCTGCGTTACCAAGATGACACGAAGACGTGGCCGAACCCGGTAGCATATGCAGATGAAGATTAGAAGACGATGTAGGCGAAGCTGACCGTCGGTGAAGAAACCAGCGAGCAGTCGCGTGAAGACACTTCCCAAAAACGTGATTCGCCCTCTCCCGGTGCAGGATCTCAAGGGCGGACATTCCGGAGACCTGCTCTCCCAACAGTAGGTGCACGCCAGTAAAAGGATGAGGAAGATGGAGGCAACGCAGTACTTCGGGAAGGCAAAATGTTCGAGAGATAGTGATCTTGATACGGATATTAGAAGCTACACCAGAATAAATCTCGATGATTTTAGCTTTCATATGCCATATCGTTGGAAAGATATGGAAGTCTAGTATCCAGCGCTTCAAACCATGCATCATTTCGACTTCCGAAGCAAAAGTTATGACCATTGAAGTGGAAGCTGCAAAGGCTATTTGTGGCTGCGCGAAATTATCAGAAGACTCCTCAAATACTCCACCAATATGATCTTCCACATACCTCCATAAGTACTTGCGTTCACATCTAGCTAGGAGGGTTGTTCCTAGTATAAATACCACATGTACTCCTTTGTAAGCAATTGAAAAGTGAAAAGTGCAAAAATGTCGTTATAACTAATCTTTAGAATTAGCCATCATGGCGTCTTCTCCACCATGGAATGGCTGTATGGAGGGATCCTTATCCACCCTGGTTGTTTGACGACCCCCAGTGTAGTTGGGCGAATGACTTGATTCAAAGTTCTTTGTATTGAGACGGTGGTTGGTTTCAAGCACGTCAAAGTTGCATCGTTATCTTGGCGCTTGCGACTAGTTATCCAAGAGCGTTGTTGGTTGGAATCGATGTTCATCATCGTCTCCTTCAGGTGGCGCTAGTTATCCTCTTTCTCGCTCTCACGTCGTGAAGATCGAGCACTCCCCTTCGTATCATTTGGTATCAGAGCTCCGGTTGCCACGATGAGAGTTAGTTACTATTTAGTATCCTTGCGAGCTCAATATTTGGTTGTCGATTCCAGATTAGTGGTGATCTGATTTCAACAGTCATTTGATAGGGTTGGTTGAGATTCTGAACTTTTGTTCTCTCTCTGCAGGTTCTATTGGCTGTGTGATTAGATTTTTATTTTTTGGATTTGTATCCTTATTTTGAGTTTTTTTGTATTTATCTACCTAGTACTATCGAGTCTGTAATTTTTGGTCGAGTCATTGATGATCACCATCCGCATCCTCCACAACAACTAGCATGAGTCGAGGACGACTCATTTTTGAAGAAAGGGAGAATGATACGGATATTAGAAGCTACACCAGAATAAATCTCGATGATTTTAGCTTTCATATGCCATATCATTGGAAAGATATGGAAGTCTAGTATCCAGCGCTTCAAACCATGCATCATTTCGACTTCCGAAGCAAAAGTTATGACTATTGAAGTGGAAGCTGCAAAGGTTGTTTGTGGCTGCGCGAAATTATCATAAGACTCCTCAAATACTCCACCAATATGACCTTCCACATACCTCTATGAGTACTTGCGTTCACACCTAGCTAGGAGGGTTGTTCATAGTATAAATACCCCATGTACTTCTCCTTTGTAAGCAATTGAAAAGTGAAAAGTGCAAAAATGTCGTTATGACTAATTTTTAGAATTAGCCATCATGGCGTCTTCTCCACCATGGAATGGCTGTATGGAGGGATCCTTATCCACCCCGGTTGTTTGAAGACCCCCAGTGTAGTTGGGCGAATGACTTGATTCAGGTTGCTGTATTGAGAGTTGAGACAATGGTTGGTTTCAAGTACGTTCGTCAGGTTGCACTGTTATCTTGGCTGCTTGCAGCTAGTTATCCAAGAGCGTTGTTGGTTAGAATCGATGTTCATCATCGTCTCCTTCAGGTGGCGCTAGTTATCCTCTTTCTCGCTCTCACGTCGTGAAGATCGGGCACTCCCTTCGTATCAGATCTGATCTCTGTTCTGCGTATATATAACAGAGAGATGATCGTGGAGCACGTTACGAGTCGGTTACGGATACCGCGTCAAATCCGTTCCACGATTTGAGTCGGTTACAGATTCTGTGTGCAGTTAACTCCGCACAACATAAACATGTTGATCACTTAGTCCTACACTGCAAAAACTACAAAAGAGAATTGCGCCTGCGCAAGCCATTGGACTCGATTTCGCTGCACCATTCACGCGCATGTCGCGTACGCGCGCCGCCTGGCGAGGTGAGCGCGCGCGCATGTTCTCTCCTTTCTCCTTCTCATGCTTAAGCATGGTGAAGGAAGCTTCCCTTATAAGGTGGTCTTCATCCACCTCCACTAACAATATGAGAGGTGGTTCAGTGCTTTTCTTTGTTACAGTTGCACAAATCTTAAAGCATGAATGAAGGGTAGATGGTGATTACTTATCCCTTCGTTTGCTTCAAGATTTATACAACTTGTATTGAGAAGGAAAGCATTGAAGCATTGCTCTAACAATATAGAACTATTATATTTTCACCTCTCTTTCACCTAATAAGCTTTTTGAATTTTTCATGAATTATTTTTGAATTACTTGGGCTTAGCCCATGGAATTCAACACCAGGAATACCCGTATAGTGCCGTCCGTAATAAGGCATGCGCCAGTCCTCCTTAACTCACTGTCGGATCCGCTCCTGAGTGGCGTTATCGAGGATGCATGCATGACAGCTTATTATCGGTTTATCCCGACGAGGAACGTTGCAACGAGGGCGAAGGGAGACTTTCACCACGCAGGTCGACATCGCTAAGCCTCCTCCAGGATCCAGCAGCGGCCTGGCAAGTCCTGATTGAACGGGTGAGTTGGACCAAAAATGAAACGGAAGTGCCGCTTGCCTGCCCCACACCCGCTAGCTAATTGCTCTGACCTTGACATATTGGTAATGAAATACTCCAACATATCCTGTTTCGTCTTGCCTTTGATCCGTGGAGTGGACGGCCATTAGCCATGAACTGCCGTAAACACTCCCTTAAACAATCCGAAAACCAGTCGGTGCAGGCCAAAATAAGTTTTTTTTAAGAAAACACTATCTGGTACAGGTAGCACGGGAGGATTGAGTGCCTTTCAAGGACAGAAAAATGTTATGCCCTACTTACAACAGATAGTATGAACTAGATTCCAGATGGAAACAAAACTGGAAATTCCTACTACTTCCTAGTTCCCCGAGCTACACTGAAACAGTAGCAATTTTTTTTTTTCAAAAAGAAATGGTGTAGCTTCACAAAAGTTGCACCCCGAGACAAAAAAAACTATGGTCGCGTTTGGTTGGGTATATAAGGGTGGATGGTATATGGCAGTGTTATTACGACGTCGCCTAGGCGTCCCGGCCCGAGTCACCATGGCTCGGCGCCTCGCCTGAAGCCAGCTAGGCGGTCGCCTGGTCGCCATGGCGTCGCGGTGCGGACACCTAGGCGTCAACCTAGCTGTCTGGGCGGACGACTAGCATTGGCTGAAGTATTTGAGGACATGAAGAGCCGTCTGATCGGGGGAGGTTTGGGAAAGACCGGAAGACTCACAGTCTGGAGATTGGAATCGGAGAAACCCTAGTTTCGTCGTCGCTGCCGCCAGCAACTTCTCCGCCCCCGGCGCTTCCACCACCGGTAATCCTCCGCCTCTCCTTCCCCGTCCACTGCTTCTCTGCTCGGCGCTCTGCTCTGAGCGAACCTTCTCCGCCCCCGGCGCTTCCACCACCGGTAATCCTCCGCCTCTCCTTCCCCGTCCACTGCTTCTCTGCTCGGCGCTCTGCTCTGCGCTTCGCTCAGTGGCTCGGTTCGACGCTCCGCTCGGCGGCTCGGCGTCGCGAGGTAGCAGCTCCGCCTCTTGCTCAGCAGCTCGGGAGGATGCGGGAATGCGGCGATGCGGGTGCGCTGAGCTGCTGAGCTCGGGACTTCGGGAGGATGAGATGCGGCGATGCGGGATGCACTGAGCCGCTGAGCTCGGGACTTCGGGTCTCGAGGGGATGAGGAAGGGGGCGAAGGGCTCTCGGATGAGGAATGGGTGGGGGTGGCCGAAGTAGTAGTACTAGTATTGAGCACGAGCAGTGAGAAAGTATTGACTAGGACGCAGCTCGGGAGTAGTAGCACTGAGCACTAGCAGTGAGTAGTAAGAATGAGTACTGAGTAATTTGAATTTTTGTTCGCCTAACTGTCGCCTAGACGTCTAGGCGCTCCGGAGGCGACTCGCCTCGCCGGGGCGCCGTGATAACTATGGTATATAGTTATCTATGAATTTGAAGTTATCTAATTATTTAGATGAGTGGATGAATGAGATATGTGAAAGGACAGGGGATGTCGCCTAGAGGGGGGGTGAATAGGCGAATTAAAAACTTTATAGCTAAATGCAGCGGAATAAAAATATTGCAGCTAAATAAAATCTCCCGAGTGTCCTGAACAATCCGGAGTGTCCGGGTTATTCAATCCGGATACTCCGGATAGTCCGGACTGTCCGGGTTATGCAATCCGGATACTCCGGATAGTCCGATCCCGAGGGTACTAACCCGGAGTGTCCGGGGTATTCAATCCGGATACTCCGGATTATCCGGACTGTCCGGGTTCAGGGATTCGGATACTCCGGATTGAGGATCTCGAAGAGAGATTTTAAATCCCTGCAATTTTTCAACAATCTACTTGAATACAAATGATCTAAATGATGTCAGGTACCTGAGGGCATAGAAGATCTGGAGCCAAACACAACAAAAGAGTAGATCGGGGCTCCCAAAGATTCAAAACCAAATACTAAAGCAAGAGTAAGAAGCAAACTTGGAGACAATGATTTTTCACCCGAAGTTCGGATCCTTGAGGGGATCCTACGTCTCCGCTGAGGCGGCTCGGTCACACTTGAGCCGGGTCTCTTTCAACCCTCTTCCTCCGGTGTTGCACAAATGCACTCGCCGGTCTTCACTCCTTTGATTCCTTCCCTTACGGAGGCGGAACCGGCCTTCACAAACTTCCCACGGCCAACCACACAAAGCTCCGGTGGCTCGTAGGCGACCTCCTAGCCGTCTAGGAGTCCTCAACCTCCAAGAGTAACAAATGCTCACGAAGAACAAACTTGGAGATGAAATCAAGTGCTCAACCAACTCAAATCTCACTCCCCAAACTCTTCCCAACCCTTCTCACAAGGGGATCACTTAGATCTAAGGGTAAAAGCTCCCTCAAAGCCCCTCACACAGCCCCTCAAAAATCCACTCCAAAAGCCTCACCAAAAAGCTCTCTCAAAAAGAGGGAGGAAGGGCTATATATAGACCTCCCCAAAAACTAGCCGTTGGGGCGGTGCGCACAACCGGAGACTCGGATTTCAATCCGGATACTCCGGATTGACTGAGAAAGGGCTAACAGAGAGACTCAACCCGGAGAGTCCGGATGAATATCCGGATACTCCGGATGATCCGGATAGTCCGGACTAACTCCGGATAGTCCGAATCAGACTGAGCACTCGACTAAAACGAGCATAACTTTTGACTCGGATTCGATTTCAGAGATTTTGGACTCTCCGAAAGCTAAGAACGAGGGCTACACAAATAACAAGGTCTCACTACCCAAAACTCAAAGGATAACCACAGATTTCACAAAGAAATCAAGAGAGACCTACAACCCTCACTTTCCAAGCACTACCAACACCACTCTCTTTCTAAGATTCACAAGGATGGATCACTTGAGCACTTGACACATCTAAAAGTCATTCGACATCGCATCCCTCTTAATAGTACGGCAATCCTTAGACTCAAATTAAATCAAAGATAATATAAGTCTAGAACTAGTCACTTGCCGTCTTCTTTCTTGATGTCGATGCATGAAGACCTTCACCATATAATTGATGACATCTTCGCCTTGTCCAACTCGACTCGATTCACCTCATGAGACTCTCGTCCTATCAACCTTGACTTGATCATCCTCTCTGACGATCTCCACGCCAAGTTGCTCTTGACTTAGTCCTCAGCTCTTGGTGACACCGCCGCCTTGTTGACCTCGGCTTAATGATCATCCTCCAAGATACCTTGGTCATCATACACATACGGACCTAATTCTTTCCAAACTACTCATGAAAGACATTAGTCCCAAAAGCTCAATAGATATGAATAAAGTTGATATTTTGTGAGTAGTTGATTTCAACAAGTGTTTCATATAAAGAAGCACAACACAAAATAGAAACACTTGACATAAGAAATGTTCTCTACTAAGTACATCATGATGAATATGTAATTGATCTATATGCACTAGAGAGATAATTGCCAATGTGATGAATCAATTAAATCATGGCAAGGATCACAATCTTTACTTAAATAAAGCACATGATAGAATATACACGAATTGTACATGTGCAAATAACATTTGGAGTAAGAGTAAATATGTGATCCAACACTAGATAAACTTCACTAAGAGAATTGCATGAGAAGATATACAAATAAAACATGCATGCACCAAGTCAATCTATAGCAATATGAAGTTTAACTCTAGTTAATACATGCATACCATAATGAACTCAAATGAATATATATGCACAAATAAATATGACATGAACCAATGTGCATATATATAATCAACATGCTACTTGGAGTTCACTATGCATTTGCACAAAAGGAATGCAATAACAAATATAGAATAGATACCAAAATTGCATACCTTATCTTTGCTTAACCTTCCTATTTGATTTTCCTCTAAAAGATGAGACTGATACTCAACTAGGCAATAACAAGTTAGTCTCATAGCAATATAATCATATTAGAGGTTTGTCATTTGTTAAGCACTAAGTTAAGCATTTACTTAATTGCATAGATTGTCATTATGAGTGTTTGTCATTAATCACCAAAATAACATTCATTAATCACCAAAATAACATAAGTGCCTAGATGCACTTTCAATCTCCCCCTTTTTGGTGATTTATGACAAACCTATTATCAATTGCACCAAATGACAATATTAAGATATTTTAACATTAAAACAAGCATAAAGATACAATAAGAGATCATACTTACAAATCATCCCTTGGGGACAATTGATAATTCCATAAATTCTCCCCCTTTTGTCATTAATCCCAAAAAGGTGCTTAAAAGACTCTTACTGTTTATTCAATAAAATCTGTTCTCCCCCTTGATTGCACACTCAATAAAAAGATTAGGGAGAAAATAAAATAAAGATAAGGAGCTAGTAATATGACAATAATATTAAGCTCCCCCTAAATCTAGGCAAGATATGATACCAATTATTTTCAAGATTTAGGTAATAGATTTTTCTAGTTATACCAAATTAAAGAAGTCATGATTCTTAGGATATAAGTGATGCTTAAACATGACACACGAATATGATTTCACATATTCTTTAAACATCAAGATCATATAGCAAATTTATAATTTAAGCACATGCTTATGATCAAATCAAATTCTAACAATCAAGATCATATAAAGAAGATTACACAAGAAGGAATTGCTTATATGATCACAAGATGTATACAAGATCATGAATCAAGGTTGTATAAGTAAGATGCACTTTCATGATCAAGAATTTCATAAACTTATCAAGGGCATACCTCTTTGCAATGTGTCACCCATATGTACCTTTTAGTTCTTGATAATGCCGAATGCAAGTTAGATGACACTTCAAAACAATTTAGGATTAGAGGATACCTCTTGAAAGATACCAATTAATCATATCAATTGAAAAATACAACACCATTTAGAATAACACAATTTAGCATAATGGTGTGCACAGACATTATTGAATATGGTCGAAAAGAAACACGCCCTTTGTCGATTCTTGTCCACCGCATGTTCGAATTGGTCATGATCACCGCGCCGGTCTTAGATCCTCGTACTATGGAGCTCCTCTCCATTTCCTTCATCCCACCGTCGAAGATGACCCTTTTCCAATACCTTGAACATCAATAGACAAGCACACGATTTTCGGAACAAATATCTTTTAATTTGACCCAAGTTAGTTTGATAATGTCTAAGTACAACATGCATGATATATATGATATACAAGACAATACTCTTTGCATGCAATTTAAGACAATTCAAGATATCAATTAAAGATTTTATTACATCACTTTATAATGAAAATATTTGAAACTCATTCAAATTTAATCTTGACACCCACTTGTAAGAGAGACAATGAGTAAAACACATTCAAACTCACTCTTGAGCTTACAAGGGAAATTTTCTCCTTTCCATAATAAACTCGAAGTTATGCAAGAGAGAAAACATTTTGAGGCTAAGTTACAATTAAATCCAATTTCCAAAAGAACTTAGCCAAAAGATGCACTTTCATTGGAATGAAAACTTAAATAGATATGCTCCACTTTGAAGCTTGGAGCAATGGATAAGTTCACTTAGTTTTCATCTTGAAAGGTTTGCTAAGATTCCAATTCAAAACTCTTAAAATCTCAAAAAGATGCAAATAGCAGCACAAAGTCGATTATAACTTTTAAACTATTGCTCAAATACAAAAATCATCAACGCGGAACAGATCCGACTCGAAATCCTCTTCGAGGGCTATGAAGACTGAATATTAATTTGAGCAAAGGAGAAACCCCAAAAATAGGATGAACAAGATATTGCAATAAAGTATAGATAGCAATTTCAGAATTTGGGCCGAGCTGTACAACCCGGATACTCCGGTATTTTGATCCGGAGTGTCCGGATAATCCGGATACTCCGGATATATTACCCGGATACTCCGGGTTGTTCAGCTTCATCCCTAAAACTGAACATTTTGAATTTGGATCAAATCTTGATCAAATGAAGTCCAATAGCCATAAGATTTTGCAGAAATGATCCATGAACATCCAAGAGACTTCTCCAAAAAGAATTTCTCAAATATCACCCTCCAATCAAAAATTAGATCAAAATGGGCATTGGAGGTTTAGTTTTGACACTAAGTCAAATAAAGTTAACAATCTTGCAAATGAGTTCAAATAAATTTGAGAATTTTCAGATATGAACTCCATATGTGAGAGAAGGTTTTATAACAAAGATTTTCAATAAATAAATTTCATTTCGAGAAATATGATGAAAGATGCATATGAAACACATAAAAGATTAAGATTTTCACCAAATCCTCAAAATAGAACCAAATGAGTTTTGAATGGTAATATGCAATTATATGGCTTCATATGATTTAGAGAGATGTTTATAAGCCTATTTGCATAATCAAATCCATTCAAATCGTAAATCCAACTTAATGCAAGAGTATGCCAAATAAGATCGAAGAGAGAAAAGGCATACCTATTTCAAATTAAGTTGAAATTATTTGAAATTAGGCATAAACATTATTTAGACTCCCAAGAAACTTTTCCAAAAGAGTTTTCCAAAAGGAGTCTCCAATCAAAAGATATGCCAAATTTTGCTTTGTAGGCATGATTTTTACTCAAAGAGAAGAAAAGTCAAAACTTTTTCAAATTGAGTCCAAATGGTTTGAAACTTTCCAGAAATAAACATTGGACTATTTAGAAGGTTTCCCAATAAGAATTTCATTAAAAGAAATTTTCGTTCAAAAGATATGACAAAATGCGCTTTGTAGGTTTGAAAAGAAATTGAATTTTCGCCAAATGTTCAAAATGCATTCCGGATTGAAATTTATGGAGATTTGAGCTTTCATAGCTTTGTGTGATTTAGAAATACTATTTCAATCCAAGATATGCAAATAAATCCAATTCAAATAGCGAAATCCACAAAATGCAATAACGGGTCATTTTGGGTCAATTGGATGATTTTGGCCAAATTCAAATGGCTATAACTTTTGAACGGTTGGTCGTTTGGAAAAACTTTGAACTAGAGAAATGCTTAAAATGACCAACCCTATGAGTTTTGTATTGACCACTTTTTCAAACTCCAAAAAGATTTTGCTTTAGAAAAATTTGAAGTTAAATGCAAAAGCAAGATCACAAAGATCTTTTTAAGCCAAAGTTTGACTTTTAGCTTCTAGCCAAGGGTTAGATACTTGAAAACATTTGAAATGCATTTGAAAACATTTTAGAAGACTATTTTCATAAGATTTTGCATTTCAAACAAATATTTTGCTTTTAACCCTTTTTGAAGCAAGTTAAATAGGAAATAGTTTTTCATAAAAAGCCTCAAAATACAACTCAATTTGGATTTCATGCAATTTCAATTTCCATGGCTTAGAATTGATTATCAAGATGGTTTCTAGCCAACATTTATAATGAAATCCAACTTGAATGCTAAGATTTGAGCAATATGCTTAAATAAGCTATTTTAGTTCAAATCAAAATTTTGACCAATTTTGATTTCAATATAGAATTTTCATTTTGAAAGCTTGTAAAACATTTGAAATACATATTAGAATACTTTTACAAAGCTTTTCACAATTTTGGGCCTTTTAAACATAAGATTTGACTTTTGACCAAAATGGTCCTTTTGAAATAGCTATTTGTAAAACAAAGTCAAATATTTCAACACAAGATTCAAATGAAGAATAAGATGAGATATAGAGATTTGAATTTTGTGTATGAGTCTAAGATACCATTTTGAACCAAGATACTACACAAGATCCGGTCCAAACGGAGAAACTCACTATGTGCAATAATATGACTATAATGTGTCAAATATAGTTTTTCGGCGAGTTTCAAAATCAAATAACTTTCACTAGGTTGGTCTTTTGAAAGTCTTTTGAACACAAGAATTGTTAAGAATGACCAACTCTAGGATTTTCGTTTTGGAATTACTTTCAAATTCATTTTACATTTAATACTATGAAAATTATAAGTTTAAATCCAAAACAAGATACTACTATCTAGATTTTGATCATGAAACTCATTTTCTTTTCAAAATATATTTTGTGAAGCCAAAACCTTTGAAAAACGTTTCAAATATATTTGTATACATTTTTCAACTAGTTTTTCACAAGAATACTAATGGTATACAAAATTTTGACTTTTGGCTAAATGGCTTGATTTTGAAAATATATATTTGCACTTATATAAATATGGGCACATGTAGGGATGTAATATACATGGTTATGATTTAGCACTCCCCCTTAATGTGCCACTATCCCAAACTTACTCAAGATTGCAATCAAAACAACTAATAAGCATGAGCAAGCATATAATCAAGCAATCTAAATTGATTTTCATGAATAATGCAATATAACCTACACAAGGCTATAAGCTATAAGAATCAATTTAAATACTTGTTACCCGAGATGGCATTGGTTTATGATTGAAGTGAATGTCTTCAAGCTTGGCTTCCTTTTTCATATGATGAAATCATCCTCTTGATTGAGCCAAAGCTTCCAATGCATCTCCAAGCACCTACAATTCTTTTAGGCGCTTTTTGGTACCCAATTTTTGTTGGGTCCAACAATGTTAGTCACAATAGATTTTGGAACCCAAATGGTCCTAATTTGGATATTATTGAATTGACTAACATAATTAGAAATAGGTTTGCAATAATTATTCCTCCTAGGCAAATGATTGACATTTTTATGAAAAGGCTTAGGAGAGCAATGATATTTTGCAAAACCATTTCTAGTTTGATCTCTTCTAAGCATATGATAATTGAAATTATGCATTGGCTTAGAGGATCTAGCAAATCTAGCAAATGGTTTGCTATTGTTATCTTTCCTAAGCACATGATCAACATGATTTTTCTTGGTCTTAGGAAGTCTAGCATTTTGAGCAAACACATTTCTAGATTCATCTCTCTAAGCAATTGAATATCATAATTTTGCAAATACTTGGGAGAATCGACAAACTTGGCAAACACATTGCCATTTTGTCCTTCCTAAGCAAATAATGATCATTGACAATAATAGGCTTAGGAGTAATACCTTTGGGACAATCCTTACCGATGTGTCCCTTTCTCCGACAATTGTAGCAAGTAGGCTTTGAGCGTCTCTTCTTCTTCTTGACTTGCTCTTTGTCGGTTTGCCTCATTGTTGATGGTTGTGGCTTGATCTCCACTTTATTAGGGCACACGGAGGCGAAGTGTCCTTCTTGTTGCAAGCAAAGCACTTGATGATCTTGAATGTCTTTCGTTGTGCCTTGTCTTGTTAGTCTCCTCTTGGAGATGTAGCCGAGTCCTCGCTTATCTTGAGGTGCCCTTGGCTTGCTCAAGATCTCGTCGAGAACGGCTTTTCCCTTTATGCACTTCTTCAAGTCATTTTCTAATCTAATGACTTAGGCCTTGAGCTCATTGTTTTCCTCTACAAGATTAGTCTCAATATGCATAGTGGAAGTGGAAACATATGAATTTGAGCAACAAGGTAAATCATTGCAAGAGGTGGATATGTCAAATTTTGATGAAATATTAGGATTAACATTTAAGCAAGACATTTCATCAATTAAATCACATGAGATTCCTATATCCACCTTAGGCTTATGAATTTCTTTGGAAAGGAGGATTCATGATTTTCTTGAAGCATATTATAATCATTTCAAGTGATTCATGTTCAAGCTTCAAAATTTTATATTTCTTTTCTCCTTTCCAAGACATTTATTGAGCTCCTCTAGCAAATTCATAAGTTCATCATAAGTGAGCTCATCATCATCATCGTCACTTACCTCATTCTTACCTTTCGCCATGAAGCAACGGATTTGTGATGGAAGAGCATCTTCATCGTCACTTGAGGCGGAGGTTGAGGTTGATGGAGATGTCGGTTCTTCATCACTTGAGCTTGAGGTGGAGCTTGATGTTTCATCTCCCGACATCTCTTCCTTAGTGCAATCCTCAATAGAAGTGGATGATTCAAATAGTTCTTGAAGCTTTATCCACATTTCATGAGCGCTCTTGAGATTGCATATTCTATCAAAGATTTCATCGCTCACAACACAAAATAAAACATTAGTAGCTTGAGCGTCGAGATGTAGGCATTTCCTCTCTCCTTCAGTTGGAGCAACTTCATTCAATGGAGAGGAAAAGCCGACATCTACGATCCACCATATTTGGGGGCTCATGGATTTAAAATGAGAAGTCATAATTAATTTCCATGAAGCATAATTTGTGCCATCTAACACAAGTGGATCATGAGAGTGCACTAATCCTCTAGTCGACATCCTTTACTCTCTAGACGGTTAAGTCTAATAAAAGGAGAGACCAGGCTCTGATACCAATTGAAAGGACAGGGGATGTCGCCTAGAGGGGGGGTGAATAGGCGAATTAAAAACTTTATAGCTAAATGCAGCGGAATAAAAATATTGCAGCTAAATAAAATCTCCCGAGTGTCCTGAACAATCCGGAGTGTCCGGGTTATTCAATCCGGATACTCCGGATAGTCCGGACTGTCCGGGTTATGCAATCCGGATACTCCGGATAGTCCGATCCGAGGGTACTAACCCGAGTGTCCGGTATTCAATCCGGATACTCGGATTATCCGGACTGTCGGGTTCGAGGATTCGGATACTCGGATTGAGGATCTCAAGAGAGATTTTAAATCCTGCAATTTTTCAACAATCTACTTGAATACAAATGATCTAAATGATGTCAGGTACCTGAGGGCATAGAAGATCTGGAGCCAAACACAACAAAAGAGTAGATCGGGGCTCCCAAAGATTCAAAACCAAATACTAAAGCAAGAGTAAGAAGCAAACTTGGAGACAATGATTTTTCACCAAGTTCGGATCCTTGAGGATCCTACGTCTCCGTTGAGGCGGCTCGGTCACACTTGAGCCGGGTCTCTTTCAACCCTCTTCCTCCGGTGTTGCACAAATGCACTCGCGGTCTTCACTCCTTTGATTCCTTCCCTTACGGAGGCGGAACGGCCTTCACAAACTTCCCACGGCCAACTACACAAAGCTCCGGTGGCTCGTGGCGACCTCCTAGCCGTCTAGGAGTCCTCAACCTCCAAGAGTAACAAATGCTCACGAAGAACAAACTTAGAGATGAAATCAAGTGCTCAACCAACTCAAATCTCACTCCCAAACTCTTCCCAACCCTTCTCACAAGGGATCACTTAGATCTAAGGGTAAAAGCTCCTCAAAGCCCTCCACACACCCCTCAAAAATCCACTCCAAAAGCCTCACCAAAAGCTCTCTCAAAAGAGGAGGAAGGGCTATATAGACCTCCCAAAAACTAGCCGTTGGAGGCAGTGCGCACAACCGGAGACTCGGATTTCAATCCGGATACTCGGATTGGTGAAAAGGCTAACAGAGAGACTCAACCGGAGAGTCCGGATGAATATCCGGATACTCGGATGATCCGATAGTCCGGACTAACTCCGGATAGTCCGAATCAAGACCTTTGGCTCGACTAAAACGAGCATAACTTTTGACTCGGACTTTTTGAGATTTTGGACTCTCCCAAAGCTAAGAACGAGGGCTACACAAATAACAAGGTCTCACTACCCAAAACTCAAAGGATAACCACAGATTTCACAAAGAAATCAAGAGAGACCTACAACCCTCACTTTCCCAAGCACTACCAACACCACTCTCTTTCTAAGATTCACAAGGATGGATCACTTGAGCACTTGACACATCTAAAAGTCATTCGACATCGCATCCCTCTTAATAGTACGGCAATCCTTAGACTCAAATTAAATCAAAGATAATATAAGTCTAGAACTAGTCACTTCAGTCTTCTTTCTTGATGTCGATGCATGAAGACCTTCACCATATAATTGATGACATCTTCGCCTTGTCCAACTCGACTCGATTCACCTCATGAGACTCTCGTCCTATCAACCTTGACTTGATCATCCTCTCTGCGATCTCCACGCCAAGTTGCTCTTGACTTAGTCCTCAGCTCTTGGTGACACCGCCGTCTTGTTGACCTCGGCTTAATGATCATCCTCCAAGATACCTTGGTCATCATACACATACGGGACCTAATTCTTTCCAAACTACTCATGAAAGACATTAGTCCCAAAAGCTCAATAGATATGAATAAAGTTGATATTTTGTGAGTAGTTGATTTCAACAAGTGTTTCATATAAAGAAGCACAACACAAAATAGAAACACTTGACATAAGAAATGTTCTCTACTAAGTACATCATGATGAATATGTAATTGATCTATATGCACTAGAGAGATAATTGCCAATGTGATGAATCAATTAAATCATGGCAAGGATCACAATCTTTACTTAAATAAAGCACATGATAGAATATACACGAATTGTACATGTGCAAATAACATTTGGAGTAAGAGTAAATATGTGATCCAACACTAGATAAACTTCACTAAGAGAATTGCATGAGAAGATATACAAATAAAACATGCATGCACCAAGTCAATCTATAGCAATATGAAGTTTAACTCTAGTTAATACATGCATACCATAATGAACTCAAATGAATATATATGCACAAATAAATATGACATGAACCAATGTGCATATATATAATCAACATGCTACTTGGAGTTCACTATGCATTTGCACAAAAGGAATGCAATAACAAATATAGAATAGATACCAAAATTGCATACCTTATCTTTGCTTAACCTTCCTATTTGATTTTCCTCTAAAAGATGAGACTGATACTCAACTAGGCAATAACAAGTTAGTCTCATAGCAATATAATCATATTAGAGGTTTGTCATTTGTTAAGCACTAAGTTAAGCATTTACTTAATTGCATAGATTGTCATTATGAGTGTTTGTCATTAATCACCAAAATAACATTCATTAATCACCAAAATAACATAAGTGCCTAGATGCACTTTCAATATGGTCATTCAATTTTTTGGAATACTCCTTCAAGGTTAGAGCCATCCCGAAAAAAAGACCGAACGGACTCATTTAGTTTGTTGCATGAAGAGGTGTACTCGGTCAAATTGTGTCCGAAAATTCAAATTTCGGTCAAATTGTCTAAAATTTCAAATTTTGTCCAAAAATTTCAAAGCAAATTTCAAAACCTTGATTACAACTAACCCATCTATCCTTATCCATTCAACCAAACAAAAAATTGACTAAACCTATCCATCCTCATCTATCCAACCAAACAAAAAAATTAGCTCATCCCCATCTACTCAACAAAACAACCACCTAGATGGCTCCATCGCACCTAAAATAGATAGTCATATCCCATCCAACATCAGCCTGACAACTAAACGCACATATGACGCGGCAGTTTTGCCTAAAGTGCCCCAAATAGCTGTCTAAATTTCTGGGCCAAAACTTTCATGAGGGCACACCGTTGACAGCATACAAAATCACGCTTGAATTATTAGCAATTTTAGAAGCACATGATTCAAGACACTTGTCATCATAGCATTTTTTAAATAAAACAGAATGTCAAGAGTTACATGCCCACATTGTCAACAAAACAATAGTAGGTAAATAGCGGGAACAGATATCAATGTCAACATTGCTTTACATTGAGAATTTCTAATCTTCGATCTTCATACACTACCCGACTGCGAACTACAGTGAACCTAATCAGAAGAGCTGGGACTACAGAATATCCCAAGGATAGTGCGTCTACTGCCAAGCGGGCCTCTGCTGGAGTGCAACGCCATCTCATTAACTTGCCACTGATAATCTGTACAAAAGATTCGGGAAAACAATCAATTAATCACGTCAGGAAACAGTAATAATCAAAATCTGCCATTTGGGTATGGATAAGCTCAAGTATATTCACACATGCCTCTAACAGCAAACGATTCGTTTTCCCTTCAGAATAAGCTCCACAGGCAAGTTACACAGCCTCTTTTATTTTGTCTGGAACAAATGTTTGGAACTTGTCTACTGTCATTTTTGCTTGCTCACATGTCTACTTGTCTACACTAAATATGGGCTTGAATTTTATACATCATCAGCTAACTCAACTCTCAATGATGGCTTTAAGCCTTTAATCAATGAGGCATGGTCTAAATGCCAGAAATGGTTGGTCGAGAATAAATTTAGAAACTTATCTGCCAAAAAAGTGACAACAGAAAGGTACTAAAAAATTCAAAACTAGAGGGGATCAAAATATTTTAACATGGTACAACTTAAAAATATGAAAGACGATAGCAATCATGTGAGAAAAAGGCAAGGTACTTAATCTATCAGGACAATAACACCACAATCCACAAGAAGGCATGATTAGCATACTATACATTACATATTTCACAAGCCAGCCTCGTGGGATTTTGAGATCACTAGACACAAAGCTTGACATTGGATATGATGTGTTAAACTTCAGCATTGAAAGCTCTAGTACTAAGCCATCTGGAAAACCCCCACGGTCCCACACAGCACAGGTATAGCTGATCATTATATATTAGTGACTACTAAATTACTGGATTTACAGATATTAAGCCCAAAAATTACTTTCATTAGACAAGCTTATTTATTGGTGACTGTAGAACTGGGTTTACAACTGAATGAAACCTCAAAATAAAAGGTTACCTGTTTTGGTGATAAGCCTACTCTCAAAGCTAAGCAAAACAAACCTTAAGCCTTCTCATTTAAGATGTGAAAACCTTTTACGAGTTCTAGTCAGGACAAGGGAATTGAAGACCAGTGCAACCAGGTGATTCCCAGTAAAACCGGACAAGACAGAGAGAGTTATGGACTTAATTCTGACCGATTCAAGGCAATTCCATTATATTCCCACACAATCATGATTTCCGGGGAAAAGAATATGTGGGACCACCAGCCGAGCTGACTTTGGTAAATCACGGGGTCTATGAACCAGACTTGTTCCCATTCTATGAGCCCTGATCTGGACTTGTTACAAGATCAACAACCAAAAAACCCTAAATTCCTCTCATCATCCAAATCCAATAAGAAAAACTACTGTTACATAAGCATACAGCCAAATGCACTAAAGCTTAAAACTCTGCCTTACAAAAATTGTGAAGCACAGTAAAGTTCAACCTGTTAATAACACCTTGCGTGCACTACAACGATTTGGTAGATTTTAACCCACCCCAAACCTCAGGGAACCAGACATAAGAAAATCCAGAAGTACAGAACTAAAATAATACAGATAGGAAAAATGTCTCTCATCAAGGCACAAAATTAAACAGAAAATAACAACACATCCACGAAACATTGTTTCTCATCTGATGACACAGAATTTAACAGAAAAATACACTAAAACATCTGCCGATATAGATCTTGTTTATGAATGTTCGTCGCACAAAAGGGCCAGGTCCATTCACAGAAGATTCTCAAAATCCATCTTTACAATAACCAAACATAAAATAATCTGAAATGCTCAATATGCACAAGCCAGTCACACTCAGAACAGATGTGGGAAAAGCTCAGGCTTGAACAGCTATTTGAGCTCTGATCGAGCCCATATCTGAGCTCAAATACTTATCGAGCTTAGTTCCATTAGGCTTAACTATATACATATATCAACATACACCATGCCTGAGCCTATTCAAGCCTACAAAATACTAACATAAATGCACATATATACGAGTTAGTGAGCACAATCAAGCTAGTTTACACCTCTATTACAAAGGAGACGCAATGAAATATATTATTAGGACCTCGGTATTACCACAGCAAACTGAAAGTGCCGAAGGACCATTTATATTTAGCAGCATATAAGCACTCACGAATGGATTCACAAGACGTTAAATTAACATTTGTAGACCCGCTCACTATTAAGACCAAATACATATAAAACTCAAATTCCACTTATCAACATTTAATCGTGGATGGAGTTCGAAGATAACATAAAATTCTGCCTCTACACACTTCAAACACACAACTCGCGACATCAACCGGTAAAAAATTTAGTTCATGACTAAAATAAATGCAATAATCTACGGAAATGCTAATCTAAAACTAAAATGCCAAATCAGAATTTACCTAAACCCTTCCTCAGCGTCAGAGGTAGGTTGAAGTGGAGAGGAAAGGCAGCGCGGCAACGGAGGAAACCAACTCCACTGTACCGGTACCATCAGCTGCAACCCCTCCGCTCTTCTTGCAGAGCTTCACCCTAGCGAGCTTCACATGTGCGTTAACGAAGTTCTCCATGCGCTTCACCTCCAGCTGCTTCAGAAAGTCGATTCTCAGCCGCTCTATTTCAAGTGCCTGCTTTTGTTTCGCACTCTCGACACGCTCGTACATCTCCGCAAAAGCCTCAATCGCCCTTGCCAGCTCCCTGAAACCTCCGTCGCCAGTGCTGCCAGCTTCACGGCGGCTGCGCTTGTTGTCATTGCCAGAGCGTGATGACAAAGAGCGCGACGGTGATTGCTGCAAGTTGTTATTGTTGTTATCGCCAGCATCATCATAATCCTCCGAATCAGACACCGCGGCGGCCGCGGCCGCGGCCGCGGCTTCCTTCTGGATAAAAGCAGCGGTGGGGAGCGGAGACCCGCGACGGTAGTTGGGCAGCGGCAGAGCCATGGGCGGAGGTGGGGACGGCGAAGACGAAGGCGATTGGGGCTTCCTCGAGGCGGAAGGATGGATGGGCAGAGCGAAGTGAGGGGCCAGCGGCGGCGAGGGCCTCTTGGAGGCGGAGGCGGATAGTGTGGGGCCAACGAGGCGGTCGAGCTCGTGGAAGAAGGCCCAGTTGGAGGGCGCGTTGCGGGCGCGCTCGGCCTTGTACTTCTTCTTGAGGGTGTCGACGCGGTTCTTGCACTGCACGTCGGTGCGAGGCGGGCGGCGGCGCGCGGCGGCCCCGCGGCGCGAGTTGACGGCTTCGGCCACCTCATGCCACTGCTTCTGGCGCAGGTTGCCGCGGTTGAGGTCGATGTAGCGGCTCCCCCAGGCGCCGACCAGCGCGGCCGTCTCGCCCTCGCTCCAGCAGTCCTCCCTGTATGGCAGGTTGGGGTTGGGCGGCGGCAGCCTGCCCCCTCCTCCCCCCAACGCCGCTGCCGCCGCGGCCGCCATCTCCCTCACCTCCATCTCGTCCTCCTCCTCTCAGATCTCGCACCAAACCCTAACCCTAGGAGAGAAGAAGATCGTGCGCGTGATGGTGGCGCGAATTGGGGGAAGGGCGGTGAGGCGAGGGGTGGAATAAAAGGACACGGCGGGGGGTGGGGCGCCGGCCGAGAGGGGATCGTCACGCGCGCGGCACGTGGGGGTGACCGGCGAGGCATCGGTGTGACCGGATCGGAGACGTGCCGCCGTTGGATGCGTTTGACCGGGTAACCGGCGAATAGCGTAGGCTTTCGGGTTTCGGACGCGCGGGCGGGTGAAAGGATAAAGACAGGCAGGCAGAGGCACGGCAGGCAAGGCAAGGCGGGCGACAAGCCACCGGGGTCCGGAGACCGGACGGAATACGGTGGCGGCGGGAAATTACGGGCGTGCCCCCGTGGTCGGGCCGGGGCGGAAGGGGCAGCGCGGGGATTTCGCGCGGGGCGGCGGGGCACGGGAGACGCGCGGCGTGTCAGGCGTGGGAATTGGGGTTGCTGAGGTGGTCGCCGTTGGTCGGCTTGCGTTGCGTTTCGTCTGGGCGCCGAAAGAGGAAGAGAGAGGTAGAGAGAGAGACGCCGAGAGAGGAGGGGAGAGAGAAAGGGGGGGGAGACTCGCGGGATGGGTGACTAGGTGAGGCTGGGGAGGTGGGGCCCGCGCGCGGGAAGGCGGTCAATTATTGTTGTCTCTATCGGGTGGTGGCGACCTGCCCGGAAAAAAGGACGGACGGGCGGAGGGGCAGAGGCAGAGCTGCGGGCCGGCCCTGGATTTGGTGATCTCTGCTAGCGTAATCATCCATTCTTTCGTAGCAGATGCAAGATTAGAGAATCATCTGTTTGTTTTCGCCGGTTCACGTCGTCAAGGCTCACTTTTGTTCCTATTTCGGTAAAGTTAAGGAGTCGCTTGATAGTCGACTGGTAGTAGTGTAGCACGGACTGCGGAAGTGCGGAGTAACTTCAGGGGATCTTAGGATCTGTTTGGTAGAACTTTAAATCTCAGTTTTACTTTAGATCTGGAGTTTGTAGGCTAAATTAAAGTGAATTAAGTTTATATTTTTAGTTTAAAATATAAACAAGATGATCCACCTAAACACCTTTAATGTACCCACAGCTTCAGCTCTATAAATTTCTGGAGCTAGTAATACCCTACTCCAACTCCACGGATTTTGATGGAGCTGCAACTATGCCAAAACCCCCTTAGTTAGATTGAACAGAGTGGCCACCGTACCGTTGCGGAGACAATACGTACTCACGCATAAATTCCTGGCGGCTGTGGAGGCCAGGGCAACGGGCGTCTGAGTTTGGCTGGCCTCTCCGTTTCCTCGAAGTATTTAGCGTTCGACATTTTTTTTTAATATAACCTTCTTTCAAATAAATTTATAAAATAGCTCTCTCTTCAATCTTGGATGGCACGACAAGATACACTTATCAACTACTGCTTTTCTGTACCACAGCAACGCACCGGAGGTTTCTACCGAGCTCCCCTTTCCCAAACAGGAATGTCCCAATCAAATCAGTTAATTAATTGCTTAATTAACTATTTTAAATAATTAATCACTTATTTAATTAAAATCGCTAATTTAATTAGCTCACCTAGCCTATCGAGTATAGGTGAAAACGGATCGGATACGGACGGATAATAGTTCTACCATATTTTTTTCGGATATGGATACGGATAGTCCGGATACGAATACAAATACAGATACAGATAATGTCGAATACAGATACGGATTGAATACAAATCGAATAGGATACGGTTTCGAATATTTATCTGAACATGATACCCCCTAGAATTGAACAAATATAAGCATTTTTCATTCACTAGTTGATTTGATCAAAACATTATTAAAAATTGAATAAATATAAGTATTTTCATTCACTTAGACAATAGTTAAATACCATGTCGCAAACAAAATTATATAAGACTTAGTTTATCACACACATATGATTAGTTCATTATAAACGTATATCAAAACACAAAATAAAGGTAATCCTTGCTCAGAGATACAGATGGAAGGAAACACATAACACAATAAAAGTTTGATAATATTTAGATACCATATTTCTAAAAAAAGTATATAACACTTACATATAATGACCCAAAATTTATATTCTCTCTTGAATTATGTTTAAAATAATAAATTATGTATTTATGAGTTTTTTTTGCATTTTTAGTTATTTATTTAAAATATTTTCCTATTAAGAACAGTAGGTTTTGAATTTTTGAGAGAATTTGAAATATGATAAAATCTTGAAAATAATTTTTCAAAATTTATTTTGTGTCTGGAATTTTCTCAAAAAAATTCATATTTTTTTGAGTTGGTTTGCTAATTTTAATAATTAAAACTTGTATTATAGATTAATTAAATTAGAAAACGATTTTGAAATTAAGAAACCTTTTTAGGCTAAAAGAGTAGCTTTGGCCCAGCCCACATGCATATCCGGATATCCGACTCATCAATATTCGGATTATTCGAATCCGTATCTGTATCCGACGGATAGTGAGGTACCGAATCCGTATCCGTATCCGATAATAAAATTCGTATCCGATCCGATACTATCGAACAAATATCCGATCCGACAGAATCTGTATCTGAAAATTATCCGGATCGATCGAAAACTATCCGATCCGTTTTCATCCCTACTATCGAGCCAGGAATGCTCGGATCTTCTGCTGCCACGGCATGGAAGAGTGACTTCCTAGTTCGAGATAGAGTAATTTTATAAATTTATTCGTATAAGCCAAAATTGAAATAAAAAATACGGCAGGGAAAAAAAATGGTCAGATCCTTTTCCTCTGTCTCGTGCGCCCGGGCCCGGAGGCCGGGAAGCGAGAGCTGTGCGCATTGAATTTGGGGGCTAGCGACGTAAGTAGCTATGCATGTCAGACTCACGCCCTCGACCAGACGGACGGACCCAACCACCGGCGCCACCGGCGCGGCGCGGGGTCGCATCGGATTCGGACCCCGTCCAACGCCGCGAGTAATGCTTTGCTCGTACCGTACCGTACCCTACCCAACCCATCAATTCCTGGCCGGCCGGCCGGTACCCGACACGCCGCACGTCGGATTGGCGTTGCCTTTTCCCTCGTTTCAGGCCCGGCTCGTACTGTAGCCTGTAGGTATGTACCACAGTGGAGTCTGGCTGTGGACTTTGCTATGTAACTTGCCAGTTACCACACTAGATTTAAATTTGTTTCGGAAAATCCAGCTGAAGTTCTGCGCAGGTTGCATATACCTCTGAACCAGGATTGTTCACAACTTCACACGAGTAACGTGAGGAAGGGGAGGAGCCATGTTCCACTGGCCACTGCTGGTAAACGAGCGAGTCGTGCCGGAACTTCACGCAATTTACGTTGGCATCTCAGGCCAGTTTCGCCCGCAAGAGCCGCAGCATTTCCAGCTTTGATTAGAGGGAGAACCGGGTGCTACAGCCACAGACAATTGGTGTGGTGTGTGGACATGGATTGATGCTCCCGACAACTAGGGTTGGGCCGACGGACGGAGGACCAATTTTTTTCCCCTTGGCTCAATTTTTTTTTTTTTTTTTGTAAGTTTAGGTTTCATCCGCAAAAAAAATAGTAAATTTAGCATCTTCTCAATCACGATATGTATCTACCACGCTTTCTAATCATGACAAGCGATCTGCTGTTGTTTCGTACCGTAGCAGTCTTTCGATCCTTCTACAGTACTGTGTTTGTAATTTCATTTAAGTAAAGATCAAAGTTGAAAAAATAATTGACCAACAAAAATACTCACGGACGGACGACAGCGGGTCCTACAACGCACGTCATCCTGTTAGATAAACTAAAACAAGAACATTAGCTAGTCTAAGCATGATCACAAAAATAAGTAATACGGAAGTTGAACATTAGATGATAACCCGCTGACGAGGTTGCAGCAATTGGGGTCTTGTCGGTGTAGATGGTTTAGTCGGCGAGAACACCAATGCGCAATGAAGAAAATGGGGGCACCGTGATTTTCACGGTGATAGTGAGAGTCTTCAGAAGCCTTAGCGCCAAAAACCCAGATCGGATAGGGATGTTAGGAGAGAGAGAGGCAAAACTCAAAAAAAAAAGTCTCTTTATAAGTGCCGACCTCTTCCTGTTTTTTTAATCTTGCGCTGGCTTCTGGGACCTAACCAAAAAGTTGTTAAAGAACTCCCGATCATAGCGCATTCATGCACTAGAGGTGGGCCTAGCCCCTAGGATTTCGGCATTATTAGTTACAACCGAAGATCACAGCCAACATTCTCCCACTTGATCGAAGGCTAATTTCATAAGTCCATACTTAACAGAACAACACACCAAGATAAAGTATTACAACGATTAATTTAAGCACATTGCAACCTTGATATCTATAGTGCATCATTCTATCTTGATAGGATAATTACTTATTCTTAACGGGAGTTGGTTTTATACTTATGGTCCTTTTGTGCAGTTTGTTTTCATTTGTCATCATGTGCACATTAAAAAGAGGTGAAAACAAACTCTATAATTTCCAGAGTCGAAGTTTTGAGATCTCAATTTGTCCCAGAAGTATAGGCTGTCAATAAGTCTTATGCCGGCACTAATTTTGAGACAAGCCTTTAACAGGGAATCATTAAACTAAACATGATGCATAAACTTATGTATTAAACATGATACTTAATTCTTACAGGCTGAACATCAATAATTCGATTCTGGATTACATCTTTCACAACGTTATGTGTTTGACAGCACCACTTGATATGTTGTTACACGAAGCAAAAATTGCACTCTTAAATAATAAATTTCGGGATAGAATCTTAAGCCAAAAATAATTTTTTTATATTCTTAAACCACAATAGCCTATTGTGGATTTCTCATTATCTAATAGCCTTATGACATGCCACAAGTCTGCTTGCATCATTAATGATGCCTTAAATTTAAAGCCATTCCACAATATAGCTCTTTCTGCAAGGTTGAAGATTTGACTTGATATGGATTTCTTAGTATTAACACACCTTGCATAATCAGTGTCTGAATAAACCACAACTTTACGATTATTAGACTTATTATATGTGAGCATATAATCATTAGCACTTTGCCTATGATGCAAAGTTATCTTTAGTAGTTTTCCAGTGGTCCAGTTCTGGATTAATATTTGCCAAATATCCCGGTAACAAACGTTAAATAAGGGCGCATACAAACTTAAGTGTACATAATATGCATGACAGCGGAACGTAAGAAAAATATCTGTCGCCCTTAATAATCGGAGAAAACTCCCTTAATATTGGACCTATCTTGGTAAATCTTAATAGTCAAAACATGAGAGATATCACCAAGACAATCTTAGTTCCCAGAAGAGAGAAAATATTTAGGTCTTAAACAATCTTAGTTCCCAGAAGAGAAAGAAAATATTTAGGTCTTAAACATTAATGTCCCTATTGCAGATAATCAACAAGACATCGTCAATATAAACAATAAGTCCATATAAACATCTAAGAGGTTAAATTTTACTCCCACTGGTCTTAAGATTAAAACTTAAGGTATCTTTATGTGAGGCTCGCATTGGTCATAAACTCCAGAATCAACTGGAGGTGAAACTTTTAGAGACAAAGATTGCTATTCTCTCGGACAATCGGCATTATAACATAAGCATGATTGTCGTCAAGTATAGTTTACCTTGCCTCAGAGCTCCCACTAGAATCAACATTTATTTCTACGAACTCAGTGGTTTACAAACTTAGTGGTACACTTTAGTATAAGATATTGATACTAATTATCTTTAATCCTTCCATCCATTAAACTTATTGACAAGGAGAGTATCTTTAATAGAGTAAGGAATTTGTTCATGGGGTTTATGTCTCACATAATGAAGCTTTTCTTTTCTCAATGAGACGTTTCACTCTCCCCCTCGAAATGTGGTACAAGCTTCAATGCCACAATTTTGATGAACTCTCATAAATATTTTACTTTTGGTGAAGCCAATAGAGTTAGCGACATACTTAATGCTTTCCAAATAATTTATTAGAGTGTAAGAAAATTATTTTTCATAATGGGAACATAAATTACATTATTAGGATGGAGGGTGAAAACATAACTTAGTACTGATGGAAAGCTTCCAACAACTTCAATATTAGCCTCCTATTCATTCTCTAAGGCTTCGCTTTAAAACTTTCATAGTCTTGAGGTAACGTTGGCAGCATAAACGTAATCTTTTAATATATAGACAACTTTCTTTATGAATGCACACATTCATGGGCACAATCATAGTTCACTTCTCATTCTTCATTCTTTATTATTGTTGTTACATTCTTTATGAATGATGTAATGAAGTGAATTAGAAAAGCTCCAATAATTTTTCATATCCTAACTAATTGACTTTGAGAACTCTTATGATCAGAATATTGGCAAGAACTTTTGAGGAGTTTCATAATGCTTTTTTCATTATTGTCTGATAATCATAATTTAACTGGAGAATTACTCCTCCAGATCCTAAATTTTATAATCAAAAGAGACATTTGCTTAAATTGCTCCCACTAGTCATTAGAACATTGAATTCTTATCAATGTCTAAGTTATTAGACGCTTCTTCTAATAGGAGCCAATCATCAATATTATGTTTGTGTGCGTAATCAATAACCTCAAGAATAATATGCTAATAAATTACTCATTTTCTTATTAGGGTACTAGAAACAACCGAAGAAGTTATAGCTGAATTGATAATAGGGATATAACACTGATCATTACTTAATATCCACAAAAATGTGAATGATTGTCTGTCATGAAATTAACCCTACTGTTGATCAAAGTTAATAACATGCTAATGACGAAACTTAATAATTTTAATTGTTTCACCATCGAGCAAAAGCGAAGAAGAACTTAACTTGGGAAAGAATCGTGATCCATCTTAGCATCACCTTTTGGCAGAAAACGAAGAATAATTGGATTCATTAATGGGGATGGCAAATGATTACAAACAACGCTGGTCAGTATGTAACCATGAGCCATCAAACGTAATATATATATATTTTTTAAACAACATGAAATCTCTAACCAAAACTTCTCGTTGGTTCCATTTTGTTTAGAGAAGCTATGGGAACGACACATGACTATAATCAACTTTGGTCGGAATATAACCGTCTGTCACAACATAATCCCAAAACATGACTACAGTCCAAACCGTATCACCTTTGAATGTATAACGGAAAAGAACTTAATTTATGGGAATGGTACACAATTGCAAACAACTTTGGTCAGAATGCAATTATGGTCACAACATAATCCCAAAACTTCATAAAATCTCTAACTAAGACTTCTCGTTGGTTCCATCTTAATTAGAGATATCTTAATTATAATGTAGTATTTATCATATAAATGCTTGAAAAAGACTCAATAACTTAATTATTATGAGAATTAATTAAATGTCATATGACCCATAAAAGACGTTGGTCAGCATGTAGTCATGAAACATTTAATTAATCATAATCTCATTGTCTCAAAGCAGAATACATTAATAAGAGACAAAACTAATCACATGATCAAAATTACTGAGCATTAGACATCAAGTACTTAATTGCGGAAGCGTAAACAATTAATAATTAATGAGCAGTAAATTAAATGCTAAATTGAAAATAAGGGAAAATCTTAAGCTCATAATTTAGGGCATAAGAAATTGTAACATATGTTCCCGGAATGCACTAAAGCGTTATTTGTGGCCTATCTGAGAAAACATCCATAAACCAGCTTAAACTTATGCCCAAAGATGGGCTCATAAATAATACATGGCTTAGGATCTTAAACATTTCATTAGTGGGCAATAAATTTTGACAATTTATGATTATAAACAACTTTGGTCGAATTACAACCATGAAAAGTCAACACTTAAGTATATTAATGTCCAAAACTTGGTTATAGTCCCAAATCAAAATTTTCCATTGGTTCTATTTTGATTTGAGACAAACTTAATCATAATAGGCCAGAAAATATTAACTAAAATTGTGCATTCCTCAATTATCATAATTTCATCACTTAGGATAACTAAACATTAACCAAAAGGTGTATAAAATGATGCATTATTACTGGGCAATTGACATTAATTATTGCAGTGCATAAAGAGGAACAACATTAATCATAAGAAAATACACTGAAATTAATTAAAGTAAAAAAAAATTAATCATGAAATTAGTCATAACATTAATGCCTAGGAAATAATCATCCCATCAGTTCCATTTTTAATTAGAGATAATTCTCAGAAGTAATCATCACATGGAAATATTTAATTGCCACATTAAATTATATGCCCAGAAAATAAATCATGAAATTAATCATAACATGAATGCCCAAGAAAAAAAATTTAATTAAGCCGTGCTTATTGTTGAAGGAAATAGGCTAACTATTCATTTCAACTAACCAAAAACAATTAAACTTCAGCCCAAAACGCAACACGGCCTAGTCGGGCAGCGCGGCCCACCCAACGCTCGCGACCCAGCCTGGAGCGGAAATGTCGGCCCGTGCGAAGCGATGGCCAGCGCCTCGCACGCGACGCCAAGTGACGGCCAGCGCGTGATGCGAAGCGGCAGTTGGCGCGCGACTCGAAGCGTCGGTCACTGATCCGAAACGGATGGCTCGGATTCACTTCGGGGTGGAACAAAACGGTGCGGCTGAAAACCCTAAGCCATTCGGCTTCCTCGCCCCGAAAAATCCGCAACCAAGGCGGCGACATGAGCGAGCGAGAGAGCGCGAAAGCGGAGTGGCGGCAATGGCACGCACACGAGATGGAGCGAGGGCGCGCGCGGATCCGGCGAAGCGGGAGATCAAGCCGAGGCGGGAGACCAGCCAATGCGGCCTGCGGGGAAAGCTAAGGCCCGTGACGGCAGGCGGAAGCTCGGCGACGGCGACAACGCCCGGAAGACAGCGACGCACACGAAGTGGCCGACGACGACCACAAACGGGCGAGGAAATCACTGAACCAGGTAAGCCCGAAACCCCCTCTTAGATAATAAGGTTTTTCTTGATTCGATTTGGGATTTGGGGAAAAACTGATTAGGGTTCGGGATTTTGGGCACTGAGGGTTCGAATCTATTCTTTTCCCCTCCTTCTCAATGCTATCCCGAGCCAGATGAACCATAAACCGACCTTAAACAAAGAACAAAAGGCCTAATCCGGGCTTAACAAGACCATACTTTAGGCTAGATTGCTCTGATACCAAATGTTAGATAAACTAAAACAAGAACATTAGCTAGTCTAAGCATGATCACAAAAATAAGTAATACGGAAGTTGAACATTAGATGATAACCCGGTGACGAGGTTGCAGCAATTGGGGTCTTGTCGGTGTAGATGGTTTGGTTGGCGAGAACACCAATGCGCAATGAAGAAAATGGGGGCACCGTGATTTTCACGGTGATGGTGAGAGTCTTCAGAAGCCTTAGCACCAAAAACCCAGATCGGATGGGGATGTTAGGAGAGAGAGGCAAAACTCAAAAAAAAAATCTCTTTATGAGTGCCGACCTCTTCCTGGTTTTTTAATCTTGCGTTGGCTTTTGGGACCTAACCAAAAAATTGTTAAAGAACTCCCGATCAGAGCGCATTCATGCATTAGATATGGACCTAGCCCCTAGGATTTCGGCATTATTAGTTACAATCGAAGATCACAACCAACACATCCAGCCTCCTAACTCGGCATGTCGGCCGGTGGAAACATGCGCTTCGGCAGTAGGGCTGAAGGCAACTTGCTGGAATGGGAGGGGTGCGTCCGTGTGAGAAGCGCATTTAGACGGATTTCAGCTGCTATCTTCACCGAGCTGCACTACAACAAAGCTCCACATGGATCGGGAAACGACTACGGTTTGAGCAAACGCGGCAATACATACTCGCAGATGAGCGATGATCCTGCAATCTGAAAATTACGGATGAAGTCTGGAAACTGATGCAGCTTCAGTCACGGCATAACGGTGGGGCAACGGAGGCTATCCAGCACTCAAATCGTTTGATCTTTGCAGTGGCCGTAGCACTGAATAACAGTCAAGAACTCGTGCCAACGCAATCACAGGCTCACGGCATGGGCGCAAATTATCAGTAGCACAGGTGTGCTTTTGAGTATATCAATCAGAAAGTTCCTGCTCCGTTGTTCATGGTACGTCCCTGAGCGTTATTGGTGCCGAAATGGGTCGTCAGGTGTATGCAATTTTAACTGCATTTACTTCTATGACAAAGCAGTTCCACAAAATTTCTAACACGAAAGGGTAAAATCACTCTCACAAGTCAGTCAAGTCACAGTGAATTTGTCCCGGTCATTATAACTGGCGACCAGGAGGCCGGTCCAAGTCGCCGGGTCTGACTTGGACGTGACCCAGGTTTCCAACATTTGACCGGAACCCAATCAGTGGAATCTTCAGTAAAAAAAAAGGTTCCAATCCAAGCATCCGGCCACAATGGGAGCAGTCAAAACTAGAGAACACAGCATCAGAGTAAAACTCGTTACACCTCACTACGATGCCTGCAACTGCAAGTGTAGTGTCAGGAAGAGTAGCTAAAATTGCCGATATGCTTGGGACGAAGAGAGGTGGCTCATGACCGTTGTCACCACCATTACCAGTTCACCACTGACAACGGCCAGCGACTGCCTCCCAGTTCACCTCGCAGCTCGGTAGACTGAAGTGCACTCTCTGCTTCAATGACAGCACCATTTTACTTGACTAATTGCTCAGCAAGGGAAACTCGGTACCCTTTGCTACGTTTGGTAGATGAGGCTGCATCGGATGAACCGGAGGTTGAGGTTGCTGGAGCAGCAGATGGAAACACTGGAGACCGAGGTCGGGAAGGAGAGCAGTGACTCGTACGAGTAGCGATTTAACAGTCTTCACTTGATAGCTTCAGCGACTTCGCAGGTGACTTTAGGTGGTAGCTTAAAAGTAACTTTGCCTGCAACAGAAGTGGACAGACACTAGAGCTAAAATTTGGATTTTTCAGCTCGTTTTGGAGGGTTCAATACTTCAGATGTATGTTTATCTCTACTACTTCTAATTACGACTTGGTGGCGGCGGTCCGTTCTCCATACCCTCTCTTTCCTTCTATTCGCTCGGCCGCCCCACCCCTTTTCTTACATTCGCTCAACCCGTCCCCACTGATCCGGATTATCTCTATTTTATGAAAATATTACTGATCACATCTCCTTAAAACAGAAGGATTTTATTCATATCTCTTATAAATGAAAGAGTTTCCTCATCGTATCCCGCTTGGATGGAATGACATACTCACCATATCCCATAACATGAAAATCCTATTTCATTGTATCTCATTCGGATGGAAATGCAGAGATTAAAAGGCAAGAATTGCATAATCAAATCACGTGCCAATCCCGGAGATCACAAGGCACCGTATCATAAAGGCTGAGCACTCACACGCCTGACTGTCCTCTCCTCTACCTATAAAAGGCCACCTTCATCTCCATCATAGAGGACATACGAAGAGATGCAGGAAGAGACAGGAGAGGAAGGCTCATACACACAGGAGAAAGAGAGAGAAAAACAACACAAAAGATTCAAGATGACGCAAGAAACGATATAGAAGGAGGCCATGTCCATAACTCCTTCTCTCCCTTTTTTAAGATAGCTAAAGCTGTGATTAAATTATAAGGATAGAAAACAAAATTTAAAATTACAAGATACAGAAGACTGCACTCGAGACAAAAGGAGAGGAGAAAAAAAAAAGAAAAAAGATCAGATTCTTTAAAATTGCCGTTGTACTATCATGTTGAGACCTTTTAAAATTATACTAGCATGAATGATTAACTGATAATTTGAAGCACTCTTAAGTAGCTAACAAGTTCGTTTCATACATGTCTTTCTCATCAACCAACTTGAAAATTATTTTGAAAAACTTTTTTAATAAGGTTGTGTTTGAGAATTTTCGTAGCAACGCACGGGCACTTAACTAGTATTCCTTAAACGAATCTACGAGTTCATCTGGCATTCTCCTTTTCTATGGAGTCTGCAGCCAATAGAAATTTACCGAATTTGGATCACCAATCGCCAATATTATGTAACTCAAATTGCATTATTTAGTTTACAACAATATATAAAACGGCGGCTCTCGAAGAAATAGGAAAACAGTAGGTTATCAAGGGCGTATGTACATAAGGCCCTGTTTTTGCTTCAATTCCCACAGCTGAGAATACATATTTTCCATCTGACCTAAATCCGCACGACTAAGCGGTACATTTCTGGTACAAGATGACGGAAATAGTACCATGATCCAAACCAAACGAAAAGATGGCCAACTTAACAAGAAGAGCCACATTAACAGCTGCAATTACTGAATTGTGCAACCACGCATTGGCATGAAGAGGTTCTGAACAAGGCTGTTTACTCACAAGCTAGCTTGGTACCAAAGCTGCTAAGGCAGATGGCAAACGCCTGAAATGCTGAGAGAGGCTGGCGGTAATCCATGGTGAAGATATCGCTGTCAACCTTACCAAACTGCAAGAGAACGGTTTCCCCGTCCCCAACGCTCTCAGGATAGCTGAGGTCAGCTGTAGCCACCAGCTGGAAATTCTTCACAGATGCAACTGTTACCCGCCCATGGAAGTTCAAGCACCAGCATTGCAAGTGCTCGTGCCACCGGGGAGCCTTGTTACTTAGGACAGTGCTACCTGTGCGCCTTAGGGATTTTGTCTTAAGGGACTTCTCCCAGGTATCTTGAGTCGATGGGTACTCCATAGTACAAAACATTCTCCTAGGGCCTCTGGATTTGAGCAGGTTGTATTTGTATGTAATCTGCCCGACAACGAAGTTGCCTGCCAATACTTGGGGGCTGATTCGCCTGCTTCCAAAACGCCTGCTATATCGAGTGCTTGATGCCTTTGCACCATCATACGGTGGCTTGCTGTCATATATCTTGAAGTTTGTTCCCCAAAAATCAGACCTAAAAAGGGTGCATCAGAAGTGCAATCAGGTTGACGAGGCAAAAATTTGCAGCACAAGTGCAGGAGACTGAACAAAATAATCACTTTGTAGTGGTGCTGCATTCTCCTGCCATTTTGTAAGTTCTGCTTTATTTTCCCCAAGGCTAAAACAGATGATCTGTTTTTACACAATCATGTACAATAATAGTCTCAGCATAACAACAGAAATCATTTCAGTATTTCATTGACCCTTTAAATGTAGTTGGGATAGTCAATTTACCACTTTTCCTAAATCAGATTCAGATAAATTGTTGCCGCACCTATTCTTTAGCAAAGCAATTCATCAAAGAATACACACGGAAGGTTAAAGAAAAATTGGAATGCATGTAAAGTACCTCAGTTTCCCTACATATGCATTGCTTCCTTGTGACAGATCATCAGCGTCAAGGGAAATATTGTACTCTGTATGGGCACCGTGCCTAAACCTTCTAGCAGCCATGAGAAACTTCCCTTTATCCACGGTAGCTGTCAGACGTTAAAAAAAAATTAAACAATCCGCAAAACATTTATTGCAACAAAAAGCCCAACGATGAAGGAAATCAGGAAAGGACACCCATGTAATCCCATGTGAATAACATTATACAAGCGTGTCCAATGCAACTATTATAGTCACCCATGTAAACTTTTGTATATTCCATGCCTTCCCATCCAGCTTGTGCACACAGTCCCCTATCGAGTTCTATCACAATATTGCACCGTAAATAGAGCACAGTAACTCAACAACCAAAATCTAACACAACATGTTGGTTTAACTAACATTTGATGCTGGAGGAATCAAATGGGTAACAGTGTTTTTAGAACATTTGGCACACACGAGCTATAAGTGGTTCACCTGCAATGTATTATGTAAAGCCTGTCAGTCGTTCCAGAACATGTAAAAGCAATTGAAACAACTGTTCCCCTAAGCGGCCGCCTAGCTCGCCTAGGAGGCGTCTAGGCGCTAGGTCTCTCCCTCCCACCTAGGCAGTCGCCTAGCCTGCCTAGGCGGCAATTAGGCGCTGGTCTGCCGCCCGCCTAGCGCCTAGGGGAACGCTTTTCGAAACACAGCAATACAGCATCATTCAGGAAAAAAAACGCTGTGTGTGTGGGCATAACAAAAACCTGACTGAAGAAATTGAAGAGATGACATAAAAAATGGAGCAACTGACACATTATTTTAATAAACAAACCAGACTTATTCGCACTACATGATGTTCAAATTGAAGTTCAGCGGTAAGAGGAATAAGATAGCACATTAGGGCATTACGGGTGTTACTTGCATTTTGCCATCGTGTCTTAGAAACGTACCATTCGTCAAGCCAAGGTAGAGATAGAACGTAGAGTTCTTCTTGTTTCGCTTGATGAAGCACTGGATCGGGAAGTCCTTTGGTCCTGGCTGTTCAAACCACAGGGAATGGAGCAGCATCAGCTTTAGCTATAGAGCTGCCCAAAATAAACTGTAGACACCTGAACTCACTCTTCTAAACCCTTGACAAAAATCAACATAGCTAAATACTGTAAGTGTTACGCTGCTCAAACCCAAAGATGGACTTGACAAGCCCTTAATTAGCATGCCACGAATGCACACCTAAAACTATCGTCCTAATTGACATCAAATCTGGTCAGAAAGGTAAACTTTCTACAGAAATATACACCTAAAACTAGTAAAAATATTTGGAAGTTGGAACATACATTTCTCCAAACTCAAATCGGAAATGCTAAACAGTGCACTTCCCCTGCCGTTGGGTCGCGTCAAGATTCATGCTTCTCTTCCCCCACAAACCACATCCATTTTGTAGAAAAGCCCCTTCATTTCTCTTCCTTCTCTGTCACAAGCGGTCGAGTTGAAGAAGATGAACAGGGGAAGTCGGCAGCCTTGGCAACGGTTCGGCGACTTCAGTAATGAGGAGAGAAGGGCCCAGATTATTGGAAAGATGGAGGGATTCAAGATCGGACGGCTAGCGGGTCACAAGGAGTTTACTAGCAACACTGTAGCTGTCTTTTGTCGGTAATTCGCTTGTAATCTTGAATTACTGCGTGGGTGAGTTAACTGTTGGTTGTTAGGGGAGTATATATAGGGGGTAAGAGACCAATCTAGAAGGCATGTAAGAAATGACTTGATTAATACGAAACTCTCCTCTCCCCTTTCCTCCCAGATCTTCTTTCGTTCTTGCTCTTTTCTTCTATGTTCATCAGAAATCTCACGCCACGGTCTGTCGGAGGCAAAGGGATATTACATCTGGTATCAGATTCTGGTTCGATCGGGCCTAGAGCTGTAAAATCCCAGAAGAAGGTTGGGGAACTCAGATTCGATTCGAGCCTGACGATCCCTGTAATTCCGGTACATCTGGTTGGATCGGCTGCAGATCGTTCGCGACGGCGCCCCCGAAGCCTTCGGTGCAGACTCTGTTTGTTCTCGACGCAATGGGGGAGACGTCGGGAAGAGCAGAAGAGAAGCTAAATGCAATTAAGGAGAGCCTGGAGATGTTGTTTGCCCAAATAGGGACGATGGGTGCTACACAGCAGCAATTACTGCCAAGAACAGACTTGACGGCGAAGGCAGCAGACCAACAAGCCAAGGAACAACATCTGCTATTGAAACTATTGAGCTGCATGCACTAGCCAGTTCACCCAAAAGCTTAAACTGATGAGAAAAGGTGGGCAATTCACTTACACTTCAACACCACCCCTCACGTATAGGCTCCCTCAGACTTAGGACGTGGAATAGAAGTGAGCTACAATTATTATTTTTAATTGCGCTAACCAGGTCTTGAACTCAAGACCTCTTGGCTCTGATACCATATTGAGTTGCATGCACCAACCAGTTCACCCAAAAGCTTAAGCTTATGAGGAAAGGTGGGCAGTTCACTTATGCTTCAACAGAAACAAATGGAGGCAACTGGGCAAGCGGTGGCACGCATTAATGCAGATAGGTTGATGGAAGCGCATCGCCAAGGAGATGGTCCGGGTTTGGGGCATGGTAGAGCTTTATATACTCCTATTGTACCAGATCCGCGGATGAGAGTGGAGGAAGACACACCTCATTCTTCCACAAGTGTGCCTACCAACTATTCGATAGGAATGAAACAGGACGGTGTGGGGACTAACTCTCGCGCTGTAAAGGTGATCAATAGTTCCTTGAAGACGCCGTTGCCGAAGTTGTCTTTTCCCAGATTCGACGGAGAAAATCCTCGCATATGGAAAGATAAATGTACATATTACTTCAAAATCTTTAATATTACAGAAGCGTTATGGGTGATGACGGCAACATTGCATATGGATGGTAATGCAGCAAGATGGTTGCAGGTGTATAAGGTAAAGAATGACCTAGGCGACTGGGATCAATTTGTTAATGTAGTCGAACAAAAATTTGGAGTGTTTGATGATCGGAGACTGTTAAGCGAATTGCTGGAAATCAAGCAAATTGGTACGGCGAAAGATTACAAGAAGCAATTTGATGAATTAATGTATGACATATTCTTGCACAATCCATATTATGATGAAGAGTTATTTGTGTCACACTTTGTGAATGGACTGAAACCAGAATTAAGGAGTAAAGTGCAAGGGCAGATTCCGAGTTCTGTTGATCAAGCCGCCTTGTTGGCTAAGGTGCAGCAGGATATATATAAACGAGGGAAGTTTTGGAAATCTAAAGTCGCAGTTGCGAATGAGACTGATAATAACTTGAGCAATATCAAGCTAGCACAGGGAGAGTTATGGAAAGCAAGACAATTAAGAGAATATCGTAAAGCTAATGGTCTTTGTTATCAATGTGGAGAAAAATATGACCTGAATCATCAGCTGCACTGTAAAAAGAAAGTTCAGACACAATTGCAAGCATTAACTTTGGAAGAACATGGAGAAATTTTGTCTGATGAGGTTCTGGACATGTTAGAAACTGCAGATATGAACAAGGAAGAGATGTTCCAGTTATCGGTTAATGCTTTAGCTGGCACTGAAAACATAGAAACTGTGCGGCTACTAGCTTTGGTAAGGAATCAAGTAATGCTTGTCTTGGTGGACTCGGGTAGTTCACACAGTTTTATCAACCACAAAATCTTGCACAAAATTGGGCGCTGTCCTCAGAAGACCAGGGCAATACAGGTGAAGGTAGCTAATGGCGAATCCTTGGGTTGTGACAGTTGGGTACCCAATTTAGAATGGTGGACTCAAGGGTACATGTTTCAAACTGATTTGAGAGTTCTGGAACTCAGTGGCTATGACGCTGTGTTAGGCATGGACTGGTTAAGACTACACAGCCCGATGCTTTGTAATTGGAAGGATAAAACACTGAGGTTTGAGCACAAGGGTAAACAGATTTGTTTGCAAGGAGTAACAACTACAACAGAAAAAAATTAGAAGCAGTGACGGTCGATCAAGTGGATAAGTGGAGAAAAGGGAACAACATTCTTGCTTGGGCATTATTAGAACAAGCAGAACAGTTGGAAGAAACAGTTCCAAGTGAAGTGGCTGCGGTGTTACAGCAGTATGCAAGCGTATTTGATGAGCCAAAAGAATTGCCTACTAAGAGATTATATGATCACACTATTCCATTGACACCCGAGGCAATTCCAGTGAATTTGAGGCCATATCAGTATTCTCCACTACACAAGGATGAAATTGAGCGCCAAGTATCAGAGATGATTAAATCGGGTATCACCACACCGAGTGTTAGTCCATTTGTGTCACCGGTGTTATTAGTCAAGAAGAAGGATGGATCGTGGAGGTTTTGTGTGGATTACCGTCGACTTAATGACTTGACGGTTAAGAACAAATTTCCAATGCTCGTCATTGATGAATTGTTAGATGAATTGGCTAGAACTCAATACTTTTCAAAACTGGACTTAAGGGCAGGATATCATCAGATAAGAATGCACGAGCAAGATGAGCATAAGACTGCATTCAAAACTCACCAAGGCCATTACCAATTTAGGATGATGCCATTTGGTCTTACAAATGCTACAACCACGTTACAGTGTGTGATGAACTCAATCCTAGCACCACATTTGGGAAAATGTGTACTGGTCTTTATAGATGACATCTTGGTGTATAGTCCAGACTTGCAATCACATGCGAAGCATCTAGCCTTGGTGTTCAGTGCTTTACAAGAGCATAAGATTTTTGTCAAGCGATCTAAATGTTCATTTGCTCAAAAACAGTTGGAGTATCTTGGTCATATCATATCTGGTGAAGGTGTGGCCACCGATCCAAGGAAGACTGAAGCAATGGTGAAATGGCCCAAACCACGAATGTTTCGGAGTTGAGAGGATTTTTGGGTCTCACGGGATATTATCGTAAGTTAGTGAAAAATTACGGAATTATTGCCAAACCACTTACAAACTTATTGAAGAAGAAAGCATTTGATTGGGATGCTCAGGCAGATGAGGCATTCATACAGCTAAAACAAGCAATGACCTCGACACCTGTGCTGAAATTGCCTGATTTTGAGCAAGCTTTTGAAGTTGAAACAGATGCATGTGACGTTGGAGTTGGAGCTGTACTGTTGCAACACGAGCACCCAATAGCATTTCTTAGCAAAGCATTAAGCAAAGTACATCAAGGTCTATCAATTTACGAGAAAGATTTCTTAGCACTAATCATGGCAGTGGACCGGTGGAGATCATATCTGCAGCGTCAGGAATTTGTTATCAGAACAGATCATTAAAGTTTGTGCTATTTGGAGGATCAACAATTACGTTCGGATTTACAAAGGAAGGCGATGGCACGGCTGATGGGTTTACATTTTCACATTGTTTATAAGAAGGGCAAAGACAATGTGGTGGCATATGCGTTATCTAGAGTGGGACAAGTAATAGGTTTGCAAGTAAAATCAACAGTACAAGTGTACAACCAGTTTGGATTCAAGAAGTGATTAATTCATATGCTACGGATTGTGATGCCCAGCAATTGCTCACACAGTTGGCATTGCATAGTCCAGATGAGCAAGGTTATAGTCTTCATCAGGGAATCATTCGGCATCAAGGGAGAATCTGGGTGGGAAATAATTCAGCATTACGTACTAAATTAGTTGCAGTATTCCATGCAAGCGCTATCGGTGGACACTCTGGCATCCAGGCTACATATCAAAGGATTAAAAAATCCTTTTGCTGGAAGGGGATGAAACAAGATGTGGAGAACTTTGTTAAGCATTGCGATATCTGTCAGCAAGCCAAGGTAGACAGAACCAAACTGGCGGGGTTACTTCAACCGCTGCCAATTCCGTCCTCCAGTTGGCAAGAGATTACAATGGATTTTATCGAGGGTTTACCTATGTCAGAAGGATGCAATGTCATATTGGTGGTGGTCGATCGTTTATCTAAATACGCCCATTCTTTGGCTTTTAAGCACCCGTTCACGGCTCAAAAAGTAGCTCAGGTATTTCTTGAGCAGATTGTCAAGCTTCATGGAGTACCGGTATCCATTACCTCAGATCGCGATAGAGTATTTACCAGTATATTTTGGACAGAATTGTTCAAGGCTTTGGACACTAAATTGCAGTTTAGCACGGCATATCATCCTCAAACGGATGGGCAAAGTGAGAGGGTAAATAAGTGTTTAGAAATGTATTTGAGGTGCTTTGTTCATTCTGTGCCGAGTAAGTGGAAGAAATGATTAGCTCTGGCCGAGCTCTGATACAATTCAAGCTTTCATACATCATTGGGGTGCTCACCATTTAAAGTACTTTATGGATATGAACCTAATTATGGTACCATATTGTCCATGTCGGCCGAATGTGAAGAGGTACAGGATAGGATATGCTATTGGAAAGGAAAAGATTTATAGAAATAGTTAAGCAGCAATTAGCAGCAGCCCAAAATCGCATGAAGATGCAGGTCGACAAAAATAGACAAGAAAAACAGTTTCAAGTGGGAGAAAAAGTCTTGCTCAAACTGCAACAATATGCACAATCTTCTGTGGTAAATCGGTCCTTTCCTAAACTGGCATATAAATATTATGGTCCATTTATAATAGTGGAAAAGATTTGTCCAGTAGCTTATAAATTGGATCTTCCTGCATCTAGCCAAATCCACCCGATGTTCCATGTTTCACAACTGAAGGCATTCCATGCTAACTATACTCCAGTATATTCAGAGTTACCCAAAGTAGTTGGTTTGGATAGTAGTGCTACAGAACCTGAGGAGATTTTGGACAGACGATTGGTTAAGAAGGGAAACTCAGCAATCGTTCAAGGTTTGATCAAGTGGTCAGGAATTCCAAAGGAATCAGCTACGTGGGAAGATTTAAATGTGTTGCATAATCGTTTTCCTGATGCTGTTGCTTGGGACAAGCAACGCCTGAAGGGGGGAGTAATGTCACAAGCGGTTGAGTTGAAGAAGATGAACAGCGGAAGTCGGCAGCCTTGGCAACGATTCGGCGACTTCAGTAATAAGGAGAGAAGGGCCCAGATTATCGGAAAGATGGCGGGATTCAAGATCGGACGGCTAGCAGGTCACAAGGAGTTTACTAGCAACAATGTAGTTGTCTTTTGTCGATAATTCGCTTGTAATCTTGAATTACTACGTGGGTGAGTGAGTTAACTGTTGGTTGTTAGGGGAGTATATATAGGGGGTAAGAGACCAATCTAGAAGGCATGTAAGAAATGACTTAATCAATACGAAACTCTCATTTCCCCTTTCCTCCCAGATCCTCTTCCGTTCTTGCACTTTTCTTCTATGTTCATCTGAAATCTCACGCCACGGTCTGTCGAAGGCAAAGGGATACTACATTCTCTTCTCCCCACTCTCTCTCCCCCCGGCTCCGAAGGATTGCACAACGGCGGCGCGCTGGAAACCCCGAGGTTTTCGGCGGCAAGGCAGAATTCCGACGCTGGCTCCGGAAACCTCGACAGAAACCTTGAGGTTTCTGGCGACCTCACGGAAGAGGGGGGGTTCCCGGCGGTGGTGGTTGGATTTCTGGCAAGGGTCGCTCGGGTGGCGGCGGCGGGCGGGGCTTCCGGTGACAGCGACAACGGGAGTGGTTTCCGACGAGGGAAGAGAGAGGGCCTTGGAGAGGGGGAGGAAAAGGGAATGAAGAGAAATGTGAGGGTGTTTCTGCAAAATGGGAGAGGAGTAGGGAGGGACGAGAGAGAGAGATGCGCACGAATCTTGAAACACAATGGATAGATGGATTGACGCATGTAACTCCATCTATTTGTACGTGGGAAAGTCTCAGAACCTTCTGTCTCTGTTTGGTAGAACTCCATATCCTAACTCCACCTCAGATCTAGAGCTTGTAGGCTAAAATAAAGTGAATTAAATTTATATTTTAATCTAAAATGTAAACAAGGTGACTTAACTAAACACTCTTAATGTACCCACAGCTCCAGCTCCATAAATTTCTGAAGCTAGGAATGCCCTGCTCCACCAACTCTACGGATTTTGATGGAGCTGAAGGTATACCAAACACCCCCTAAGGACTTCTCTAGGTACCATACTTAGCGCTTGAACAGTGATACTTTCCTAGTTGATATCAAAATCCTATCAAAACCTCAAAGCACCACCAAATAACATATTGGTATTAGCGTAAAACAGCTTAGACCCTGTCGATCCCAATCCGATCTCCCAAAATCCTCCAGGAAACTGAGATTTCTACAACACTACAGCTCCGGTCCTGATACCAAATTGGTCTCATCCGAAACACCCAACTAATAACGGACGCTAAACTCTGCGCCAAAACAAATGCCCGCGGGCTCCTCACCTGCTTCAGGGAGGACGGGAACGTGATCTTGCCGGACTCGGGCAGCGGCCGCACGACGGTCGTCGCGGCGTCGCGCCACCGCCGGCAGACGCAGGCGCAGGACACCACGTCCTTCCGCGCCGGCCACCGCTCGCCGCCGGACGCCTCCACGCGCCGCACCACCTCCGCAACCAGCTCCGGCAGAAGCCGCGCCCACCTGTCCTCCACCACCTCCTCGTCCGCCACCGCCACCTCCCCCTCCACGGGCTCTGGCGGAGCCGCCATTTCCCGCCGCTCCGCTCCTCCCTACTCCCTCACCTCGCGCACGCTAGGATTTCTTCGAGGCTCTCGTGGTCGTCTTCTTCCCTGTGCTTTCGTTAGTGCCGTGGGAAGATTACTCGGAACCGTGTCCGCCTTGTCTGGGAAAAGCGGATCTGGTGCTGTTGCTGCGCGCGTTTTTATTGTTCTTGACGGTTTCTCCTTCTAGAATCCCGACTGGTTGGGTAGGTACGGGTACGGGCGCACTCTGTTTCTCTCCACTGCCCGAAACGGGAGAAAAGTCCACGCGCTGTCTGCTTCGGGAGATGGACGGCTCGGATTAACTCCGCCCAAGCTTGGAGGTGATCTAACCATACTTCGCAAAATCCGATGGCTCCAGGAAAGCCTGCTTGCAAACCCGGTGGAATTTCACGAGAAAACATTACACTTCTTTCGCTCTACGTTGTTACTTTTCTAAATCTGAGTATCATCATTGTAGAAAGAGCCGCGTGAGAAGGTAAAATTTGACAATATTCTCTTACCTATAGAAACACTAGCTATCCTTATAAACCTGATTTATGTAATGTCTTTGTCGATTTCAGTAATAAAACTAGGACATCAATTCTGTTGATACCCTTTTGATCTTAAAAAACACCCTCTACGCTTATGGACCTGGAACTATACTACATGTCAGTCATTTACGTCCAAGCTCTCCAGCAACCCAAAATTTGAGAGTGAGCCTATCAGACAAATACAGACTTTGCACAATAAATTCAGAACATGCTTCAAAATGCAGCAGGCGTTGGATTTCTTTCACAAGTGTACTGCTCAAAATACGGGTTTGGACTTTGGAGCGTGTTTGGTGACCGGACGGCAACACGGAGATAAGGCGGAGAGGCAGTCCGGTGACAAGGACGACTGCGACGTCCTCCTACTCCACGCACATTTCGCTCCTGTGGGCTCGGTTTGGGCTGGGCCCATGATATCATTTTGATTCGCTACTTCCTCACTCCCCTTTCGATTTCTTTCTGGAAGGATCAGATTTGCCTTTGCGCTCGTGGCTGGGACTAGGGCGGATCGGACATCTGGCGACACACCGGAAATGGGTAGGGTGATGCGATTTCCCTTTGTCGATTTCCCGTTCTCTTTGTGCAAAGTGGAACGCCTCAACAGTTGATAGAACTATTTGCAAATGCATCGTCGTTTCTGACGGCTGTAACTTTGTACAGCACAAGCGTCTGATTTTCCTTGAACAATTGATTCAGAATGGATGGACTGATACGAGTGTTCTCTCTCTCTCTTTTCCCTTCTCATTTCTGGTCCTCTTTTTACAAAAGCATCAGTGCATCATCATTTCTGATGGTCTTACAGAAGTTACAAGCGCAAGTGGCCCTTCCTAGTTCCTTTTCGGCCAATAGTACTCGCTATCTCTGCATTAAAATCTCAGTAAATTCTGCAAAGTCTCTTCCAGTGTATGCTGAACATATATGTACACACTATACACTTCACAGCTCCATTGTTAGTCAAAGGCTGGTGATCAGTACAAAGTATTGGTTTTGCTTTAGCCTATAGCCCTTGAATAACACCTGGCCTAGATGTATTGTTTAGCTGACTTCATGAGTGAACTACTTCAGTATTCTGATCTGAGCTCTGGCTTTGTAAACTGTTCGCCCAAGGGGTAGGTATCCATGAGCTGATTTTTCAGCAAATAATAGTAGTAGGCTGTGGCCTGTGGGTAGCACTGCTTGAAGTCAATGCGTGTGTCACTATCATTGTTTTTTTTTTGAAACTGAAACATGCTCCATTAACGTGACGAGTTAGACAGATCGTTGACCGCCATTCAAGGTACAAACTCTGGGAATTCTTCAAGCCAAATGCATAAGCTCAAAGAATCCAAAGCTGTGCCGAACTTTGCAAGTTTATGCGCTAAACCATTACAATTTCTAGAACAAAACATGACATCAAAATCAACCACCACTAAGTGCTTAGTTTCTTTGACAATTACAACATTGGCACAATTATCGCATACATCCAGAGCTAAAGAAGTACACAAGTTTTGAGCGTCGCTCTCAAGGAAAATAGATCGGATGCCCATGTTGTAAACGATATCCATTGCATTAACCCGCCGCCATAGCCTCCGATTGGAAAGCGTCCTAAAGATGAAGAAGAGGTCCTGCTATAATTCTGTATCAATGCATCTCCCTGCCAACGGGTTGCAATCCTCTTTTCTTTATTCGCCAGTGGTGATAGCGCCTCATCTTCCACCCCATCTTCAGCGGCTCAAAATTTCCCTTCCATGACTGGGGAATTGATGGATGTCCTCCCCATTGATTTTACTGATGAGAAGCTACGCTTTTCCGAACATCCCCCAATTCTAGTAGCAGATGTTGTCTCCTGATTCAGTCCAGCCACCTTCTTCCTTCTCTCCTCTGGGGCCCGAATTTTGTTACTATATATGGAGAAAACCATGCTCGTCCCGGTCTGCCGGGTTTGGGAATTCAAGTTCTGAATGTCGGATAATATCACAAGAAAAACAAAAGAAAGGCAATTTCTCATATTGCACATTATACCACATCTTTTGATCTTGACACACTAAACGAAAGTAGATACCGCGATGTCTGATTTGCCCTATAGACGAATATGCAAGCATACGTTTTAAGGGTCTTTCACTGTCTATTTCCACCCTTGACCGCAGAAAAGAGCCACACGCCTTACCATTCTCATCTACTTTCACATGTTCCCTACGATGCTGGCAATTCTCCTTCCCCATTTTTCATTCATCCCAACAAAGGGGAGATTCAGGATGTGGATCCAAATTGCCATTTTACCAAACCTTACATCTGATGGACGGAGAGTTGCATTGTATTCCTGAACTACCACAGCATGCTTTCCAAGGTGAACCGTCTAGCAGTCTCTCCATGTCAATCTTCGATTTAAATTCAACAATTAAAAGATTGTCACCTGCATATCTCGCAAAAAGACCACGCGGATTGCCCCAAGCTGGTCTCATGGCTGCCATTATTGTATAACATACAGGACTGACGGAGCCAGAGCTTTACCTATTACCGTGCATTCTGAAGCAGCCCTACCAGTATCTTCTCCATCCTCCACAACAAACTCTATTTCTTGTGAAGCTAAATTTAAACACCCCAAAAGATCAGCAACCCCTTCACCTATTTGATCGATATCCTCTCCAATCTCCATCATTGTCCCTTTTTCTGATCGCAAAATATTTGCCTTCTCCTCCGCCATTGGGGAGGATACCTTTCGCCTTGGTTGGGAAAAATATCGTCTCTCACCAGAACATTCGAGAAGGCAGCAATTGCTAGTAATGCCCTCACTGCCATTGTTGAGTAATTACGCCTAGTACGTGTGACCTTAACGTTTGCCAGTATTTTTCCCGTGCCAGACTTCAAGTTTCTCGTCGTCCTAGCTGCGGCTTTGTCGCTTCCCTTGGTTTTCTTACGACGATGTCAGCCTGCAGTAGGACTGTAATACAGTGTTCTGTATCTATACTCGCAGAGAGGACGACTAAGCAAGAGTTGTGACCGGCGAACTAGCACTACCAAGGACCAGACAAGACAAGCAGCCACGAAAGACCAATTCAGCGGCAGCCTGCAGGTAAGTGTCGCAGTAGTCTTCAAAAAAAGAAAAGAAAAAGAAAAGTGTCGCAGTCCAACAACTCAAGCAGAGGCGTAACGTGCCTGAGCTTTACCGTTGTTGCGTCAAGCTTGCTTGTATCGATGCAGTCATGCAGCCATGCAGACACTTGTTTTTTGGCTCACTTTGTGCCTTGACGTGGACTTTCTCGTATGCCGTGACCTCGATCGAGAGTTCGAGGCACATGGTTTAGCGGTTTAGCCTTTTGAAATCGACGACCCGTTGTGGGCAGCCCTCGATCGATCGGGAGATCAACGGCTGAGATCTAGAATCGATCGGTCGTGACTCGTGAGACGTGACGAGCAGGTTACGATTTCGTGCTTGTCCGTTTCGGAAGTGAAGAAGACTCATTCTTCAGATGGTTCCGGAGGCTGATCGATCAGATGAAATATAAACGTCCTAGTGATGTTAATCTGCAAATATATGGGCAGAACTGGGGCTTACGGTTTTCTAGGTAAACTGCGAGTTCTAGACGCGTTTGTACGAATTTAAATTCACGTGATTCTTCCTTTTAATTCCTCCCTCAATGAAAGCTAGTAGTTAGTAGTCTTGTACCACTGCGCCTGCTTTGTGGACTTCGGCGCCGGTGATCGACGACATTCCGGACTGCAGAGTGGTTGCTCCCCGGCTGGGACCAACGTATCATCAGGCTCTTTTCAAATGTGGTTCTAGAACTAGTGTGGAAGTGGAATTACCGTAGTGACCCGCATAATTAGTCCCGGGTAACGACAGTCACACTGCTATTACTCTGAGTTAATTACGCGAATCTCGGCATACTAGCTAATCAAAACATCGAACGCACTCGATATTTTATCAGTTAGTACGCCGTATTCAGAGTGTTGCAACAGAATAATAATTAGAGATTGAATGTAAATATATTACAAACCAAACCACGCAAGGCTATATGTCCATTACATAGATATACTGATCCTTGTACAACAAAATGATATAACATAGATATTGTTACACCAAGAGACTGACGAAGCCGATGCACAACTACTCATCCCCTCTATTCCTCCTGGTAGAACTCAGTCGCCTCGTCAACCCATCCAAAAGTTTGGGCACCAGGGCCATTCTCTAAAAATTGAGGATTTAACGAGAGTAAGTACAAAAGTACTCAGTAAGCATTATTAGCAAATGCGTATATGAATTTTTCCTCTCAAATCCAACTATTTTCTTACCTTACCTCAAAATCCATTTTTACAGAGAATAAGTTTTTTGGTTTTCTTTAAGGGTTGGATATTTTAAATTCAAAACCAGCTACTAGCACTCGTATATGAGGCAGACTTAGCTTCCGTAGCCTCCAATCCAGGAGACAGGCATGAATTCATAATTTTTAACCCTGCACAGGTTCGTACCACTTTACCCATGACGGCCTCCACATGAGAGGCTCCAGAATGTTTATCGCTAATCCAATATTTTGATCTCCAACCCTGATAGCCAACGAGTAGTGGTGTTATCGACTGTTCCCCACCTATCCTCAGCATATCAGTTGTACCATGCTATCGCAGCAGCACTGATACTCCCCTAGGCTTTAAATATAGCGTCTGATCAACTGCAGCTGATATTGTGTCCGTCACTAGGACTCCTGGCATACCCAGCTTCACACCCCTAGTTAACTATATAGCCACCAATGTGGAGATCATAATACTTTCATAGGACAACCTTTTTTGACAGCGATTTATCTCGCTATATTTGATACTGGAATACGGCTCATTGCCCAAGTGCTGTTGGTTGACCTTATATTATAGCCTATGTAAAGGACCCCGCCAGCTATTCCCATCTCATCGGCGCCCTCTACCAACAATACATACATATACGAAACATCACCGGCTCCTTTCGTGGGACGAGCCAAACATCACTTCCACGATCTCAATCACCAACTCATCATCTCATCACAAACCATCTTCTCATCCGAATCCAATTGAAAATTTTCAATTGCAATATAAGATTTTCAATGCAGTGATGATATGCATACTTATAGAAAAGCATTTAAAAACATTAATAAAGATCGTCAAGAGAGATCTTGCCTGGATTAGGATCGATATAATCGGCCTCATCCGTATTCTGGATCTGATTGGCTGGAATGCTCAGGTCTGGCCCTGAAAGTATAAAACATTAACTAGGGCAATTAAGGTGAACAATTTATTCTGACGTCCAACCAATTTTTGATCTACCGTACAATTTTATCTTGGCACTATTTAATTCATACCGGTTGTTGATTTTTACGCGATCCGCAAGTTGATCAACAGAATCAATGCGGTTCGTGGCACGAATTATTTTCCTACCCTTTTCTCCTCATTTTTGTTCTCTTTTCTTTCCTCTCTTACCATTTTTCTTTCCTTTTTCTTCTTCTCTTCCTTCTCTCCTCTCCTCTTTTTCTTTTCCTTCTTTCATTCCCCTGCCTTCTCTTTTCCTGCTCGACAGTCACTCGGCTCTGTCGCCTCCTTCCCCATTTCTTCCTCCTTTGGCCTCCCTCACCCCTGCGACTACTCTCCTCCCTCCACTCTTCCTCTACCCTCTTCTCCCTGCGGCCGGCTCCTCTCCTACCTCCGGCCGACTACCTCCTGCATCTCCTCTAGGCCGAGCTCTCCCCTGCCGCCTCCTCTCTGGCCGACAGCTGGCTTGGCCCGCCTTGCACTGCTCAACCCGTGCTACTGCACGACTCACCCCACACGGCTTGCCTCCCGCCGCCGGCCAACTGGCCGCGCCAGCTGCGCACGGCATCGGCTCCATCTCGGGCTGGCAGAGCCGCCGCCTCCTCTTACCTTGGCTCGGGTTGGCCCAAGCTCTTCTTCTCGTGCCATCATGGACCCGAGCTCCCCCTTCCACTTCTCCTATCCCCTCCCTCTCTTCGCTCGATGCTTCTCCCTGCTACGCGCTACCATACCCATCTAGGGTTTCTACCCTTTTCATTTTAATGATTTTTCTTTGCACATTTTACTGATTTTGCTTTAGATGATGGGGGGTCTAGGATGACATTGGGGTGGCTCCACACAAGAATAGAGATGCTACACTAATGGTCGCTCCAACTACTGAGACCACACGGGGATGACCCGATCTATCCCCTACCCTACCCCATTGGATGCCTAATGCCCCGATCGACCACTTGTGCATACAAACTAGTACTGATGCTACTATTCTTGCTAGAGGTAGTGTGCACCTGGGGTTTGTTTGAGGATGCAACTAGCTGCTGATGGTGTTGGGTTGATGATAGGTATGAAGAGGCTACAAAAGTCGTTCGGGTCCCTTCTTGACCAAGCTATCTTCTGGATGGCTCCTGGATGATACCCTTCTTCTGGAGCTCCTCCATTTCCTCTTCTGGAGCTCCTCCCTTCCTCTTCTTGCTTCAGCTAGAAACTTGTTCTTGTGATTGGTGGAAGTGGAAAGTGCTAGCTATGGCTTGGATGCTTTGGTTTGTGTGTGAGGCAATGGGAGACAAAGAAATGAGTTGGCTTGGCATTTGTTTGGCAATGAGCTAGGCTCCTTTTATTACCTCCCTGTGGTCATTTTTACTACAAGGTCCTTAGGCTTTTACTTGAGGCTATTTATTACCCTAAGGGCACTATGGTCATTTCTCGTTCAAAAACACGAACGGTATCCATAACCGTACCAGGTAAGCTACTAAACGTCGAATGATGAATCCGGAACTAGTGAGAGGTACCAACTTGGCTCCCGGACAGATCAGGTACCTAGATGAGCGATACCTTCCCTATGGGACTGACGACACTCCTCTTAATCCTTACATTTTCTTACCTTGTCTAATCATATTTTTTATTGCTTAATTACTGTTTTACTACTTTTTAATTAACTGATAACCCCCTGTTATCACAATTACCCACCGAGATAGCGACGGGTTCGTCCTCGTTCTTCTTTATTCCCGCCATTTACCGGACAACACAACCGATCTTTTACATAGAGAACCATACAAGGGAATGCAGTGAACAAACAATATTACCTGTAGTCTTTACTACTTCTTTTTTCTCTTTCCATTTCATTTTGTGGAAAATGTGTTCTTAGTTTCTCCAACTACTACCAAGAAACAATTCCTGCTTCTCTCTAATCCCTCTCCACCCTGCAGGCTCTTTGTTCTTTCCAGACCCTCTTTGCAATTGAATCGCGTGCGGTGTGAGCAAAATTCTCGAAAGGTATGTCCCTTAATTGATTTATGATGATTCGAGTATCTCCAGTTCCCATCCTTTTCCCCCAAATTCGTTTCTTCTTCTTTTCTTTTTTCTTTTTAAAAAAAATCTCAAACCTGACTTGTTCTTTGTCTACTTCTGACACCTGAGTTGTTCTGACTTCTGAGTTGCAGACGGTACCTGACAGAGGCATCTTCAGAGAAATGAACGCCCACGTCTGAAGTGATTTAGGTTGTTCTTGGTCTCACGATCCTGCCCATGGACTCTCCTTTGTTCAAGAGGCTCTCAAAGAGGTTCATCTGACGTTGCCTGTGGATATATGTCAGCGATGGATGCACTGTGTTCTTTCGTGCTTGTTGCGTTGACGCTCCATTCTGTCGTGAACGGCTGCTCCTCGCTGAATCTACCTGCTCAGCTTAGCCATGGAAGACTACTTCAGGGCAGAAATCTTGCTGCACGTTCCATAGATATTCCTGTTACTGATATTGTTCCAGTTCCTTCTACTGAAAGTGGCTCGTTTCCAGCATCCAGTCGAGGGCAAAATGATCCGAACAAGATAGCGCCTGCGCATGCGCCATCCAAGTCGCGTGAAGTTCCTGCAAAGACAGTGTCAAGTAAAGGGTCCACGAAGTGGCTGTATATGATTGTACTTCCAGTGATAATCGGTCTGTTGCTTACTGGAATAGCATGTATGTTTTTCCCATGCCGCAAAATTACAGTAGCAACAATAGGCCCTTGGAAGACTGGACTCAGTGGCCAGCTGCATAAGGCATTTGTCGCAGGTACTACTACTATATTTGCTGTTTGACATGTGTGCTCATACCTTCTGCATCTTAGTCTTGTAGTTCTTCATTATGCTGAGGTATGCTTTTAAATTCCAAGTTCACTCTTCTATTTAGGTGCTTTTCTACTTTAAATTTGTGCTGTTTTGACTATGATCTTTTTAAGGTCTATACTTGCTTCCAGAAAATGAAGCGACATTAGTAGAGCAATTGAAATGGATAGAATCATCCACAACAAAAACAAAAAAATAAGCATTTCAATTAAGTTCTCAATTATCAGTTTTGTGGCATTTGGATTATATAATCAGAAAGTTCTTTACAGTTTGAATTGTTTGGATATCTATATAACATTTGCAGTCGAGTTTAATGACCTCTATGTGTTACAGGAGTACCCAAATTACAGCGGTCAGAGCTGCAATGTGCTTGTGAGGACTTCAGTAATATTGTGGTACGTTATCCACACTACACTGTCTATAAGGGGACCTTATCAAGTGGTGTTGAGGTTGCTGTTGTATCTACTATGATTACATCCAACAAAAACTGGTCAGAACATTCAGAGGGTTGCTTCAGGAAAAAGGTTGTCAACATTTGCCTACTGCTGTCTTTTCTATCTGTCTAATGCTGTCTGTCTTTGCCTACTGCTCTCTTTTCTTTCTAATGATGTCTGTCTTTTCTATCTGTCTTTCTACCTTGGGTGCAATCTCCTGCACCTTGTAAGCTACTAAAACTTTGTACCGCTTTCCCCTTTCTACTTTTCTTAATCGCAGCCCGGCTGTGTTAAAAAAAAACATTTGCCTACTATATGAACAGCTCTTTCTGTTACATATTGCAGTAGCATGAAAATTTTGAACTTATTTTTATGAATTGGCAGATAGACTCACTCTCACGAATAAAACACAAGAACTTCATCAACCTGCTCGGATATTGCGAGGAGGTGGAACCTTTCATGAGGATGATGGTGCTAGAATACGCGCCCAATGGGACACTTTATGAGAATCTCCGTGGTACGTAAAAGATCTCTTTTACACGATACACTAAATTCAATATGAACCGTTCATCTTTTCGATTCAATGGATCAAATTAACTAGAATTTATTTATACTTTCTTTGTTTCTACTACCCATTATATACTACCAGTATAATGCACCATAAAATTTCTTATGTAAAAATTGTTCACGCTATTGCGCAGATGGAACAGGGTAAATTTTGAAATCATGGCATTCAATTGGTAACGCATTTGGAAATTGTTTCTGCAGCTGAGGGATCTGATCACATCGATTGGAGAGGTAGAATGAGGATTGTTATGGGAATAGCATACTGTATCCAACACATGCATGAGCTCAATCCTCCTCTGGTGCACCCTGACCTGCATTCAAGTGCTATACTGATATCTGAAGATGGTGCTGCTAAGGTACATACGAGCAAGTAGTCTTGTTTAATGTGTCTTTTGATCTCTCCTATCCAGGTATACTCAGATGGTTTAGCCCATAGGCTGTTGTCTACTTGGGGTTTCAGCACCTGATTTTACAAATTGTTGGCACAAAACCGTGTAGGATCAGTTTTCAGGACAATAGGAAGTTATCCTAAAACTTTGGTAATTTCTGCAGATTGCAGACATGAGTGTTTGGCAGGAATCGATTTCCGAAGGCAAAGTACCGAAAAAAGATGAACTCGTCGATCATGGCCAACCAATGTCTTCTGGCCTAGCAGGGAACGTCTACAGTTTTGGTCTAGTACTCCTTGAAATCATCTCGGGGAAGCTTCCATACTCTGAACAGGAGGGCTTCCTCGTGAACTTGGTAATGAAAACAAAGATACTTCCAATGGCACAAAAAGAAAATCAGTGTCATCTCTAGAAATCAAGTGATGGATGTTCTATTATTTTCTTCACAGGCTTTGGAGTGCATAAACAACGATCGGAGAATAGCCTGCTTGCTTGATCCTGCACTGGAGGCTCATAAAGAAAACGAGCTAGAGATCATTTGTGAGGTAATCCGCGATTGCATCCAGAGTGATCCAAGGAAGAGGCCAAGCATGAGGGAGATCACCACTAGGCTGAGAGAAGCCATAGCCATTTCGCCGGATGCAGCAACGCCGCGACTATCTCCACTCTGGTGGGCAGAGCTGGAGGTCCTCTCAACAGCGGAAGCAGGTTAGCTAGAAGCAATGCTCATCTGACATGCTTCCGAAAACAACGCTCTCCAGGCTCTCGCTGTGCATACTGTTATGCGACCCTGTGCGTCTCTGTCCATATTTTCTGCTGTAAAATTGGTAATGATTAATGCTTTCAGAGAGTATTAATAGATGTTGGCGTCAAAAGATGTGACGAAGGATCTGTCGACTTCATCACATGACGAACGCTGAGTTAGGAGGGTTACCAACTGATTTGATTCTGCAATAGTTAAGATGGATGAAAAAATATGCTTAAAACCGATCTAGTATAACAATCGACAAAAATCTAAATAGTCAAAAAGCTGATTAAATTTAGGGTAACGATAAGTCTAAACAGCCGATTGGGGTTGAATAGATGGTAGGTAAAGGCAGACTTTCCGAAGAAGACGATACGCAACAAGATCGGAGAAAATCAAACCTGATTGACGTAATCCATATACACAACTTTATTGATTAAAATCGAATCTATACCCCTTTATAATGCACCTAAGCAAATTTTTCTATGTCCACCCTAAATAATGCACCTCATTAGAGATGGCCCAATGTTCGTGCACACAGCAAAACGTCCCCAGAAACTTGCATTCATCAAAATGAACGTCTCAGATCTTTCCTCAGTTTTACTCACCCACATCTGATGGTCATTATTTAGTGTGTTTAATCATCCCTATGGCCCACAACAGACCTCCCCCACCTACATATTTGGAACGAGAGCGAATCAAACAAGGAAATAAATAAGGAGGATCCGCATGCAAGGAAACCAGATTTGAATTTTTTACTAGCCAAAATTGTACGTACTACATATTTGGAAGGAGGGTGAATCAAACAAGGAAATAAACAGGGAGGATCCGCATGCAAGGAAATAAGACTTCAATTTTTTATTGTCCTAGCATTGTGATCGTATTTTTATTTTCGAATATGACCCTTCTCGAGACTTTTTTACGGATCTAGCCTCATAGAGCCTAATTTCAGCGCACGGAGAGCGCTGAATTTTTGTTTTCATTTTTTATCTAAGGAACCAACTGTCTGTGAGTGCTACTTAATTTTTTTAATTTTTCTCGCGGAACCGGCCGCAAGCAAGCAACGCTTAATTTTTATCTTTTTTCCTTATGGATCCAATGATCGACGAGCGCAGTTTATTTTTTCATATTTTTTCAAAATCATCCATGTGGCCCACAACAGACCTTCCCTCACCTCCAGCATCAACAAGGAAAAGGAAACAAACTTCCTGGAATAAGGAAAAAGAAACAAACGTCCTGTAAAAGGAAAGAACCATACATTACATGTTAGGAAAAGGAAACCGGGAGATGGGGCAGCGCGACCGGGAGAACGCAGGTCTGCAATGGCTTTACGGTCGCCATCGGTGGCTTTGCCGACGCGACGTGGTTGCTGGTCAGCGACCTCGCGGCCGCCGTGCCTCGGCAAATTTATAATTTATTTATTTTTAAATAATTTTATTAAGTACAAAATAATCGAAAGTTTTTTTGAGAATTTTTCTAGAATTTTTTAACCTAATATGCTATCTTTTCAAAAATCCTTCTATATTTAAAAAAAAGAAGGCAACTCACCTGAAGCTTCTTTTAGTCTGCGGCCTGCACTGCAGAAGCTTCTTCTCTTTCCTCCCTCCATTAAAGCAAGAAAGAAGCTCCAAAGCTCCATCAATCCCGCACCAAATCTCCTCTTTCCATCTATGGTGTTAATTCTCCAAATTTCGTGCTCTATTGCCAAAATTTTCTCCCAATCTGATTTGATCCCAAATTATGGTTTCCATAAATATGCTTGTTTCGGTGCTATAAAAGCCGACGAGCTCTTCTCCACCCCATCGCATTGCGTAAATCCCCAAGTGCTCCCTCTTATAAAGATCGCCGGATTTTGGAGGTAACCCAAGCCATCACCGTCATCTTTCCCGGTGAAATTCACCGAACCGTGACTCCTCCCCCGCAGGCGTCGGTGCCGACGATCTCGCCGCACTGATGCCGACTCCATCGCGACCGCCGCCACCCCGGCCTTCCTCCCCTTGCCTTGGCCAAGTTGAGAGAGCACGCTGTGCTCTCTGTGGAAGCTGCAAAAAAATAATCTAATATCAGAAAATTCTTCTTTCTTTCTCTTTCTTGATTTAAAATCTTTTGGGAGCCCGTTTTCGCCTATTCGACCTCCATTTAGTTCCGTTTTTCTTTCTAAATTCATTTAAAATTCTAAATTTCTCTTTTATTATTAAGTGTTGTATTCATACTTATCTTCTCATTTAATTGATAAGGAGGGTGAATAAAAAAAGAAAATAAACAGGGAGGATCCGCATGCAAGGAAATAAAACTTGAATTTTTTATTGTCCTGGCATTGTGATCGTATTTGTTTCCGAATATGACCCTTCTCGAGATTTTTTTACGGATCTAGCCCCATAGAGTCTAATTTCAGCGCACGGAGAGCGCTGAATTTTTGTTTTCATTTTTTATCTAAGGAACCAACTGTCTGTAAGTCTTCGCTTAATTTTTTCAATTTTTTCGCGGAACCAAAGTGGTCGGCGAAAATCGCTTTATTTTTATCTTTTTCCTTGCGGATCCAATGTCGGCGAGCGCAGATTTATTTTTCCATATTTTTCCGAAATCATCCTCGTGGTCCACAATGACCTTCCTCATCTCCAAAGATCAACAAGGAAAATGAAACAAACGTCCCGAAAAGGAAAGGACCATACATTACGTCTTGGAAAAAGGAAACCGAGATGGGGCAAGCGCGCCAGAGAACGAGGTCCAGAATGGCTCCACGGCCGCCATCGGTGGCTTTGCCAACGCGGCGAGGTTGCTGGTCAGCGACCTCGCGACCGCCGTGCCTCGGTAAATTTATAATTAATTTTTTGTTAAAATAATTTTATTAAGTACAAAATAATCGAAAGTTTTTTTAGAGAATTTTTCCGAATTTTTAACCTAATGTGTCAGTCTTTTCAAAAATCCTTCTATATTTTAAAAAATGAAGGCAACTCACCTATAGCTTCTTTTAGTTGCAGCCTGCACTGCAGAAGCTTCTTCTCTTCCCTCCTCCATTAAAGCAAGAAAGAAGCTCCAAAGCTCCATCAATCCCGCACCAAATCTCCTATTTCCATCTATGGTGTTAATTCCCAAATTTCGTGCTCTATTGCCAAAATTTCCTCCCAACTGATTTAATCCCAAATTATGGTTTCCATAAATATGCTTGTTTCGTGCTATAAAAGCCGACGAGCTCTTCTCCACCCCATCGCATTGCGTAAATCCCCAAGTGCTCCCTCTTGTAAAGATCGCGGATTTTGAGGTAACCCAAGCCATCACCGTCATCTTTCCCGTGAAATTCACCGCAATCGTGACTCCTCCTCGCAGCGTCGGTGCCGGCGATCTCGCCGCACAGTCTGCCGACCCATCGCGACCGCCGCCACCCCGCCTTCCTCCCTTGCTCTCGTTAGCCAGAGAGCACGCTGTGCTCTCTGTGGAAGCCGCAAAATAATAATCTAAGATCGAAAATTCTTTTTCTTTCTCTTTCTTGATTTAAAATCTTTTGGGAGCCCGTTTTCGCCTATTCGACCTCCATTTAGTTCCGTTTTTCTTTCTAAATCCATTTAAAATTCTAAATTTCTCTTTTATTATTAAGTGTTGTATTTATACTTATCTTCTCATTTAATTGATAAGCGGGTGTACTGCCGTCGTAGCGTTAGCACAGACACTATACTAGTTACAAGAGAAAATCTAAGCTATAAGGTTACTTCTAGTTGACAGGAAAGTAAATAAAAAGTAATGCAAGTTGTTTGATTTTGTTGTGTTTTTTTTTCTCGCTTGCCCTTGGCTATCTTTTATAGCATATCGGTCGATCGTATCCTTTTCCGATACGATGCCCACCATGATCCGTATCGACTTCTACTCGGTCAGATCCCCGAGTTTAGATCAATATCGATCATAATCCATCTTTAACTTATCCTTTTCTTATCCGATATCGACCAAAATACCGCTTTATTCTTAGTGTGAATTTGACTATGACTTGTTAAATTCTGACGCAAACAATAGAGTGATTGTAAACTTCTGGAAAGTCTGAAACCATGTACAGGGAAGTGCCAAAGTCAGAGCAATACTCGTCTACTTTACCAAGATCAAGGTCATCTGGTCAGGCCACGCCGCCGGCCAAAGCCGACATAGATAAGTCCGTTTTTGATACCAGGAAGTAGAAATCTGACCTTGGGAACACTAGTGGCCTACTATCCACATTGTCTTAGCTCCAAAAATGCTATTCCTCTCATCGTCACAAGTCACACAATTAGAAAGCACGCGGCATTAAATACTCTCCCGCTTCCTGAAAAACTGCTGGAACGCACGATCCATATTGTCGTGTTGCTCCGTCCGAAATATCTGCAGCCAGCAGCCAGCCAGATGGAATCCAATCCAAAACGTGCTCCAAGCAGCCCAAATTCCATGCAGTGCATCACAGACAAATCGCTCCAATGATCTGCTCCCGGCCGGTCAACCCTCACGTCAGGAAACCGATATTTTCTGCATTATCACCGCTCTTCGATAGCCATTCAGAATTTCAGATCAAAAGCCCAAAACGCTCAAGCAAGAATAGATTATTAACATCTTTGTACGACGACGCGTTAGGTATGAACTGGAGTGTTGTAGAACAGATATTGCTCACATCGATCCTTGAGAAGGACACTGCGCCGTTAAACGATGCGTCACCACGTCCACTGGCACGGCCGGGCCACATACCAGTGTCAGCCCCGGCGTGGCGGCGTCGCCGTCCAGATCTAGTCTGTGTACACATGGACCTCCTGCATGTGCGCCATCTATCGCCACCTCATACGCCGGCCCGGCACGCGCCCGGGGCCGTCCGTTCCTCCGGCTCCACGGCTCGGATCGCGCGGCCACCCGCTATAAATAGCACCGGCCGGCACGCGAGGGCGAGGCGTTTTACCTTACCCCCGCGCGCTTGGGGATTAATGGAGCTGGAGGCAGCGACCCGGCGTTTCCACCTCTGGTTCCGCGGGCTGCGGGCGCTGCGCCGCGACCTCCGTTCGGCCCGCTGGGCAGATGATCCCGCCCAGCTCGTCGCTCTGGTGGGCCGCTTCGTGGCCCACTTCGAGGACTACTGCGCCGCGCGGGCCGAGCTGGACCCGGTCTGGACGCTGTCCGCGCCGTGGGCGAGCCCCGTAGAGCGCGGCGCAGCCTACTGGCTCGCCGGGTGGCGGCCGACCACGCTCGTCCACCTGCTCTACACCGAGTCGGGCCGCCGGTTCGAAGCGCAGCTCCCCGACCTGCTCCTGGGCTTGCGATCGGGCAACCTCGGCGACCTCAGCCCGGCGCAGCTGTCCCAGATCGACGAGATGCAACGGCGGACCGTGGCCGAGGAGGACCGGCTGTCGCGGGAGATGTCGCAGGTGCAGGAGGGCCACGGCTTGGTGGCCGCCGGCACGGAGCTGGACGTCGACGGGCTGGTGGGCCGGGTCAGGGGGGTGCTCGGCAGGGCGGACGCGCTGCGGCTGCGCACGATGAAGCGCGCGGTGGAGATCCTTAAGCCGGCGCAGGCGGCCGAGCTGCTCGTCGCCGCCGCGGACATGGAGATCGGGTTCCGGGAGTTCGGGCTCAAGTACGGCCCGGGCCGCGACGCGTAGCACCACCAGCTCGGCCCAGCGCCCAGCCCAGCTTTTTTTCCAAGTGTATTTGATTTGCCTGGGGTGAGGAAGACTTCCACTCCTGTTGCCGAGTCGATTGTCTGACTGAGCAACTGTCTCGCAGTGAGTGACACGTCGTCGTAGCTGGGCCGTGGCAGGCCACGATATGCCCGGTTTCAAGAGAAAGTAATAAAATGCAACGAAATGCATGTTTGTTTCGATGAGAAGTCGGCCTTTCCGATTGTTTCCGTTGTGCAGAGTTGGAAGCCTTGATGATTGATCGTTCTTACAACAATACTAAGCATGGGCCTATCTGTGTTGCACGTTGACTTTTTTTTTTGGCTAGAAACTCTGCATTCACTATAACAAGCTGTGGACATTCGGGTTCAAACCCAGATATGTGAGGTGAATCTTAGATGAGGGCACAGGGCCAAGCCTTTACGGTCTCGCACGTGGCAAGCATAGCCCACGGCCCGGTTGCAAATGGGTCGGGTCAGGCCTGCCAACCGGCACGGTAGGCGGTCCAGCACGGCACGCTAGCTCGTGCACAGCATGGCGTGCAGCAGAGTGCGCGGCACGTGGCAAAGGCGGGGAAAGTGAAGGGGAAGGCGTACTTGGCCGGAGGGGAAAGTGAAGGGCACCGAGCCGAGCCATACTCGTATCCTCGTCGCGCCCACACCGCTCCACGCCAGAGCCCACACTACGCCCGCGCGCGGTGGGACGCTCGGTGTGGGTGCTTCGGAGTGGGGGAGATGGAGGGAGGCGATGGCCAAGAGGGGCGGGGTGCCACGGCGGAGGAGTGTCGTGCGAATGCTAGAGGGGGAAGGGAAGTGGATGGAGCCGACGCGGGGGGAAGGGGACTAGGGGAGGGGGCCACTGGCGCGGGGGGAAGGAGAGGGAGGGCCAAAGAGGGCGTAGGGTGTTGATGAGGGAGAGGAAGGGTCTGAGGGGGAAGGAGGGGCAGGGGCGCGTGGTCGGCGGGGAAAGAGAGGGGGCACGGGAAAAGGGGCCATGAGCACGAGCTCATGAGGAAAAAGAGAGGGGGAAGAGAGAGAGAGAAATCGAGGTTACAACCAACAAGTGCAACGAGCGTTTAAACAAACAAAACACAAATGTGACGACTGAATGACTGATCGACTGAAAGAGAGGCACCGACGGGGGAGGTGAGGAGGCCATTGGGGTGCTGAGGGGGGAAGGGGAGGGAGGCCGGCTAGGTCAGGGTGGAGCCACGGAGGAAGGCCATGGGGCAGAGGGAGAGAGGCCATGGAGGCTGGCCCGAGAGAGAGATTGGGGGAGGAAAAGAGGGGGAAGAAAGAGAGATTAGGAAGAAAAAGTTTCTATAGTTCATGTGATGCTACCTAGTTCATGTTTTTTGTATAGTTCATGAGATTAGGGGAAGACTCTCTGTGATGCTACATATAATGTACTCACGTAAGTACTACAAAGTTTCTATAGTACATATATTTTTTCCTGTCAATGTAGACAAGCTTGCCGCCCTCTTTGAAGGAGACATCATGAACTTTTGGGCTGACATAGAAGAAGATGCTTATCACGAGGACGAGAAAGTTGGTGGCAAGAAGGAACTGAAGCTAGACCGTGCCACTATGAAGAAGGCCACGAGGATGGAAGGACGTCCGAGCAATGGACCAGAGAAGCCATTGACGTCCGAGGAGAAGCCATTGACTGTTCGAGAGAGAGAGGGAGAGCGCGAGAGAGATTGAGAGAGAGACTGATCGTGCGAGAGAGAGAGGGAGGGAGAGCGAGCGAGAGACTAAGAAATTGAAAGAAACTGATTGAGTGAGAGATTGAGAGAGAGAGACTGATCGGGCAAGAGAGACTAAGAGAGAGATTGAGGGAGAGACTGATTAGGCGAGAGAGAGAGCAAGCAAGAGAGATTGAGAGAGAGCGAGAGACTGAGAGATTGAGAGAGACAGTGACTGAGAGAGAGGGAGCAACGGTCAAGAATAAATAAAATTTAGTTTTTTCCCTAATATTTGTGTCATTTGCCTCAGCTCTATGCATCTCCAGTTCCTTTCCTCTTGTCGCAATAGTGTAAATGACCGAGCCTGGGCCAGCGTGACAGGAATCCATCTCTAAAAATATCTGAGCATATTCAGCTTTGTCGGCACTACCGACATGGTAGAGCCGGTACTACCGCATGTTGGTAGTACCAAATCCTAGTTATCGTCATGCATAGTGCATTTCTCCGTGTTTATCTAAAAATATATGAGCATTTAACACCGCGGTAGTTATTTTACACAGAACAGATTTAGGTGGCTTCTCTGGGATTTTAGATGCAGGCACTACCACTGTACAAACACCAGTACTATCGTCGTCTGATAGTACTGCCTTCTAGTGTCAGTACCTATTTTCTAGAGGGGTGTGTTTTCAGGATTCTTGAGGCTGGCACAACCGCAATGAAAGTCCCAGTACTACCAGTGTTTGGTAGTACCGCCATTTGTGTTCCGGTAGCTATTTCATAAAGAGGTCATTTTCTTAAGCACTTTTGTGATAAAATGTCGGCACTACCACGGTTTACATGTCGATAGTGCCGGGGTACTGTAGCAACGGCTAGTACTTTTGCATTTAATGTACTATTTCGACTGTTATATCGGGGCTGTCACTACTGCATTTTACATGCCGGTAGTACCGAAAATGCTGATTTTTTTAGAGATTTTCTCCCCAACGGCCATATGAGTTGGTAGGGTTATAAATACCCTCACACCTACAGAAAGGGAAACTTCTAGATATTCATTGCATATTTATTGAGCCCTAGTAAGTCTCTCTTCATCTCTTGATCATTTAATTCTCATTTTGAGAGAGTAGAGAGCATTCAAGTGTGAAATTCAAGTTCAAGCTATTTAGACACTTGATCATCCTCAAGCAAGTGTCATCACTTTATTATCTTGAAGGTTGCCATCTTCTAGACTGTTTGGAGGCAAGAGAACCGGTGATCTCTTCAAAGGAGATTGTGAAGAGACCTAACATCGTGTGAAGGTTGGAGTTCACCTACCTGGAGCGGGAAAGAGCTACCACTAGTGATCGAGGGAGGCTCAATTATGCAGGGAGCCAGTTTGATTCGTTCAAGCTTCCTCAACATAGAGTAGGGGAGACCGACAACTCTCCGAGACCAAGGAAAAAAAGTCTTGTGTTCTTATTGTGGTTTGCTCATTGACTACTTTAATTCATGCAATTCACATTCATAGTGACCATTATAATTTGTTGTTTCTCTAGGATTGCTCTTCTTGCTTAGACTTAGTTTGTCTTTAGTGAAACCTAGATAATTTATGTTTTGATTGATTAAATTCGCTTCAATAGTCTTAGTTGATCAATTAGTGTCCTAAAGCCAAAAGAATTTTAAAAACCTCCTATTCACCCCCCTCTAGTCGGTTATCCTTGATCCTACAGCTCAGCACGACCCCCACTTCTAGAGGTGATCGAGGCGGCAAGGCCACACCTTGTTAACTGAGCACTGATCAGCTTCCTACATAGTGAGCTCCGGTTGTTAATTTTTACATGCTAACTGATTAGTAAAAATTTTAAAAGAAATTTCTAATATTAGATCTTATTTGGAAGGTCCATTCCTGATCGGGATCTATGTGAGTGGACCGAGAATTTAAACTAAAATTCCGACCCATCAACATGGATGAACTAAGATTGTGGCCCAAGCAAACAAGGCCTTGTACTTTCGCCATAGACATGCATTTTCCCCTAATAAGCAAGAAGGAAGAAAGCACCAAAAACACCTTACACTACGTTAATCACATTGTAGTGTGTGTCTAATAAATGCGAAAATTTTAACCATGGACAAGTGAGGATTAAAAATAGGTGTACATGTGCGTATATCCCGCAAGGCGGTGAATCCAGCTAGCCGCAATTACAAATTTCGCACTCCATGTTTGGAACGATGCTGAATTCCAAACTGGGCAGACAAAATCGAGAATTTTTAAAATAATACATTTTTATAAATATTACATAAATAAATTATTATTAGAAAGACTTACATAAATAAGCCTCTATCGTCATTTCAAACGGCGACAGAAGCTTAGTCATCAAACTAATGGACGATAGAGTATCACGTCAGCTACTAGGGTACATGTCTCCATTCCTTTTGACAACTAAGCTTCTGTCATCGTTTCAAATGATGATAGAGAATGAATCGTCATTTGAAACGACAATAGAGGTCCTCACACCACCTATTGCCAATTAAAATAATGATTGAAGGCAATCTATTTAAGGCAAAAAACGGCTAAAAATCACTTTTATTTGAAAAAAGAGAAAGAGGGGGAAAAGAGAAGAGCAGGAGGAGAAGAGAGGAGAGGAGAGCGGAAGAGTAGGAGAAGAAAGAGAGGAGTGGATCTCTCTATCCTAGAGGTGAGTTTTCTGTTTGTTTGTAGATTTTATTTTGAAATTATGGTAGGTTAGCAAATAAAATGATTAGATTAGTAGTTACATTGGGTAGTGGGTAGATGTGTAAATAGCGTGATTGCATATATATAGTTTTTTTGGAGTAGTTTGTCGTATGATTTATTCTCATAGATCCATTACTTTCTTGCAGTAGTTAGCTATAGGGCATAGATTAGTTTTAGAATATTTGACATGTTAGTTCTATTGGAACATGGATCGAAACATGGATAATGTTTTTCTTTCATAGATCTATTTATTCCACCGTAGATCTATCTATTCCACAATATGTAGTTGCAACAGTTCGTGTCGAATATATTATTATATATGAGTGCTACGTAGATGAAGCATACATAGTAATTTCGATTTATACAAAATATGTACGAATTTTTTGCCTTTCTTTAAGGTGTTGCACATTAGGTAAATCCCCTCTATACAAGGTTAAATTTGAGTAGCATATATGTTAGTTGGTCTATTTTAAATTATTTAATTAAATAAGCAGCTGCCATTAACATCATATTATTCGTTGAAATCATTGATGTGTGTGACTGAATGTTTACCTTTCAAAATACATCATGGAGAAGGGGTTCGACAGATGGTGTAGAAAGGGTTGATTTGCGTAATTTTTCATATGTGATGGCCAGTCTATGAGGTGCAGAGCAACATTCATGGGCACTATTTTGAGATAGTTGTACCAGTTGTTCTCACTGGACCATACGTTGCACGATCTGAAGTTACATGACATTTCTACTCGGGCATGGCAACACACGTACTGGGAGTTAGTGAAATTAAATAGGCTAAATTTGTTGAGCTCATACATGAGATTAGCAAAGGTGCGAGGATGACCGCTAGTATTGCTGATCCAAGCCTTTGGAAAAGTCCCTCTGACTCATGTGATGCAGAAAGATTAGGGGTGGGCATAATTCGGTTTTTTCGGTTCAGTTTTTTTTGTTTAATTTTTTTTGGTTTTTGACAATTGCTAACCGAATCGAATAATTTCGAAAACCGAAACGAATTAACCAAATTCGTTCGATTCAGTTATTTCAGTGTTTCGGTTCACCAAAAAATTCCAAGCAGCCCAAGCAGTAGGTCCCGACTCCCCCATGCTCCCCGCTCGTGCTTTGCCTTGTGCTCGCTGTCGCCGTCGATGTGCCCATGTCAGAGGGGGAAGGGAAGGCGGGGGGTGGTGGAGGGTGGCAGCGGGTGCGAGGGAGGGAACCCGAGCCGCGTGCGAAGAGAGGAGGCGGTCAGGTAGTCGTGCGCGAAGAGAGGAGGCGACTGACCAACCGAGACCCGAGAGGGTGAGGGAGGGAGAAGTTGCAAAGGGAGGCGAGGGGTGGTAGGAGGTGGGAGGCGAGGGGGCTGCAGGGGCGAGGGAGGCAGAGGGGGCATGATGGAGCCACGCGCAGAGAGGAGGGAGGCGGCGGGGGCGAGGGAGGGAGCCCGAGCGGCGCCAAGCCATGTGTGGAGAGATGAGGGAGGCGGATGGGGAATTTTGACAGAGAGGGCACAGGGGAGAGAGGAGCCGAGGAGTGCTGCCAGCCGGATGGGGAATTTTGATGGGAGGTGAATCAGTGATTCGGTTTTTTGGTGTCTGATATTACAAAACCTAACTGAAAAATAAAAACCGAATAGTATCAAAATAAAAACCGAACTGAAAACCGAAAAAACCAATTTTTTCGATTAATTCAGTTCGGTTTTTAGATTTTGGTTTAAAATTTCCCACCACTAAGAAATATGCCATTAGTAGTAATGTCGAAGAAGTTGGTTAGTCAAGCCATAGTGAGCCTTACTTATGAGTCAATAAGGGGGAGGTGGTACTAACTCAGCGAAGTTGAGACCGTAGATCTTCCTATGGTAGAGGAGTAGGAACCCATGAGCATTACAAATGAAGGTGAGCAGATCAAAGCCTTAATGGAATGGATAGAGTACAAATGAAGGTGAGCAGATCAAAGCCTTAATGGAATGGATAGAGCTTGAAGATCGTTACTATGATGCATTGTCAGATGATAAAGGTTCTGATGACGAGCATAGTGGAGGTGATCAGACCATTTCATCGAAATGGAAAACATATCAATTTGACAAACTAGTAATAAGTAAAGGTTGGAGGGTGGCATGGGAGTACTAGCAAAATAAAATAAGGCAAGACGCATTGTACAAAAGTAAGGATGAGGTGTATAAAGCAGTCAAGTTCTGGGTAATGTCATTGAGGAGGAAATTCAAGATAGTGAAGTCCAGACCGCGTGTATATGACAAGAAGTTTGAGATAGATGAATGCGCTTAGTGAGTCCATGGATACCAACCTATGTGGGACACCTTTTAGAAGTGTTCCATAGTCGTTCCACACACATGTTTTGTGATAGAGTCCATGCTATCCTACAAAAAAACATGTCTTCAGGCTTTGTTGCAAATATCATGTACACAGGGATTGTGGACAATCTAGATTTTGAGCCACGTTCCATTATTCTTACAATAGAGGAGATGTTCAAGTACATAATAAGCTATGCTAAGCCTTGGAGGGCGAAGCAGAAGACACTAGAAGTAATGTTTGATACATTTCAAGACTCTTACCACAATATGTCCCATCTACTCCGAGTCATACAACAAAGGAAACCTAGGACCTATGTTAGCATTCTGGAACAGGCCTCAAAGCGGTTCTTTGGGCCCGACGCATGGAGCCATACATCTAGCAATGGGCACTTATGTTGTAGGATGTTCACCAAGAGGCTAGCCTGTACGAGCACGCGATGTATGATGACTACATCGAGTGGTACATCACACACACCCAGGTTTAGGTCGTACGTATGATACAATATACACCGAGGCACATCACAAGCACGGAAGACACCTATTCCACCCAGACAATCTCCATATTCCATCGCTCGGTTAGGAAGGCACAATCAATTATATTCCTTTGTTTATAGTTGCATTGATTCTAACATATTTTGCTTGGGCGACCTTTCTTCTGTCTTGGATTGGGGACAGGATTGACCTATCAGTGAACGAGCTCAGAGCCACGCTTGGCCTGATAAGGGACAACGCCAAGCACATCATCTCACTAATGCTGTGCAGGAGGGTGAGGGATAACGTGGTGTAGGCACCATCATGTGCTTCTGTGATACAAGGTCGAGGGGTCAGGCACAACACACCACGCATGTCACACACTCCCACCCTACCTCCTCCGAACGTGGTGGGGAGGGGGAGGGTATGGATGGCGGTTTTACCCATAGGTTCGGGTACCCATGGGTACCTGACCCGATAAGGACAGGCACGGGCAGCATTTAAGACCCGTGAGTTTTTAGGTTCGGGTACCCGATAATATCATAGGATGGGCGTGGATATCAATTTGTACCCATGGGTATCCGATAGGTATCCCATGACATGTGGGCCCTAATTTTCAGTGATACAAATGAAGTAACCTGTGTAACTCGTTTCTCTAATTCTCCTGCCGTTAGCCCACAGCCCGCCCCATGAGTCGTGAGGCTCGTGACTGTGTAGCGCTCCTTTTTCCCCTCACCCCGTGAGTCGTGACTGCGCAGCACACCAGATTCCTAACCCTAACTGCGCCTAGCCCCCTCCTACGCCTCCTACCGTCTTGCGCCCGGTCGATCGTCAACGCCGCAAATCTGTCGTGCCTTGGCTGCCCTCCGCACTCAGGCCTCGGCTAGTCGCAGTCGGCTCGGCACCTCGGTGGCTCCTCTACTCCAGTCGACCAGTCCTACTGCACGACGCCTCTCTCCGCTTGATCACGAAGCTCGAAGACGCAAGTCCACAAGACTTCAATCCCCGAAGCCGGCTCCCCTTACGCCTTCTCGCTGGAAGTGCGCAGCCGGCAGCAACCCTCCTCCGAGCTCGAAGCCTCAAAGGTAACGGTACATCTCCGAGGCTTAGATGGTTGTTTCTGTGGGTGTATGATGATTCCTCACAACTCCTATGTATTTTATCATGTCTTCTTGTGACCGAAGCATCTTGAAATGCAAGAAATAGGACACAAGAACAAAAATATATAAGAAAAGTATAGCCATAGCATCATAAGTGCTCCAGAAGCAAACCTTTAATGGCATACATGCACCAAAATTCAGGTGCTCTACATGAGGCAGAACTCTCGGAAGCAAATCTTGCTGAATATTGAGTGTTTAATTGAAGTAATATAGATGGTCCAGGCGTCCAGCAAAACAGAGAAGGTTAATGATGTGCAGTGCAAGTTGCACTACCTATGATGTTGAATCTTGACTTTAATTTATAGTTGGGATAGAAATCTTGCTTTTTTTAAAACTAGTATAAATCTCGCTTTAATACCAGTAATTCTATGTGCTTGGCATTTGGCAATAAAACGTATTTGCAAACTCCTTCCCTGCTTCCTTTGCATTGGATGATCATGGTTGCTTTTTCTTCCTAATCGAATTAGATTAACGGAAAAGGCATATTGGTAACTTAATTTCTTGTTTGTTGGTTAGGTGGTGGAGCATTCTGGGACACTTGAGCTAGTTGTTCTGTGTTTTGGGAAGCTCTGCAGATGGTCGGAATCGCAATTAGTCGCCTAGTAAGCTCGCTGCTCCTTGCCTTCAATAGAACTCCAGTCAATTAGTTTTTGCCTGTGCTCCCGTGGGTACAATGACAAAAATTGTACAAGTGGGCATACTTCAGACTGGCACGGCTGCACATTACATAGAAGAACATAAGCTTTTTTTGAGAGATTGGCATCCTTTAGAACAAACAACAATGGATTTTCATTGGTTAAACATTATGATTTAGTGGGTGGGTAGTTGCCTTGCTCGAACTCTGGAAGATTCAACTATTCTCAGATGGTTACTGCCCCTGTGGTACATGTTAACTTGCATGTGCCATACCTATGATGCTGAATTGCCGAATCTCAATGCTGAAATTTAATTGTATGTTTCTCATGATTTTTTGCAGATTATTTGCATGGCGTCTCTGAGTAATAGTTCCTCACAGGCAGCGCAGAGCTCAACCATAGGTCAACCTCAAAGTGAAGCTCAAGTATCATGATCACAAGGTACCGATACTCAGACATTGGATGCACATGCTCAAATTGGTAGTAAGAGAAAACTTAGATCTGTAGTATGGAATGAGTTTGAGCAAGTACATATAGATGGAAAATGGAAAGCTGTATGTCAGTATTGTTGCAATAAGCTTAGTGTAGAAACAAGTTATGGCACTTCTCACTTAAAGACTCATATGAAATCTTGTCCTGCTAGGAAGACTTGTATGAAATCTTGTCCTGCTAGGAATGCAATAGGCCCAAAACAACAAAAATTGAGGTTGACAAAGGGAGAGGAAGGGAGAGTGAATATAGAGAATTATATTTTTGACTAAGAAGTTGCTAGGAAAGAACTGTCATTGATGATCTGTGTTCATAAGTACCCTTTGTCTATGGTTGATCATGAATGTTTTCGAAAGTTCTGTTCTTCATTACAATCAGTGTGTGGAATGGCATAGGTTCGGATACCCATTCAGGTTCGGGTACTCATCGGGTTCGAGTGTGTGTATAGATCCGTACCCGAGAAGTCTAATGGGTTTGGGCGAGCGGCACGGTTTCAGGTTCAGGTGGGCACCAGTCGTACCCGGAGGTACCCACCCGATTGCCATCCCTAGGGGAGGGGCTCTTCCTGGCATCATCACGCCCCTGCTCCAATCTTAGGTAGCGTTGTGTTGAACAAGTTGGCGCAATCTTCTGCATAATTGTTGTACTAATAACGACTTATATATGCATATGACTATAGTTCCATGGGACGGCTTAGTACGTCCAAATGTACCTAGGTATACTATTCCCTCATTTTTGCAGTTGCTCGACTTTAGGAGCACATTTCAATTATATTCTACCTTCCTTGCAGGCCAACATCCACATCTTCTGGACAATGTCGATAACACGACAGGCCACGGGATGCAAGCGGAGGACGACATGACAAGCTACAGGACATAGGCGAATGACGACATCGCAGTGGACCATTGGACCTACTTGTTAGGTGGATGACGATGTCCCAATAGAACATTGTGACTCCCACATCTCCTGCTCGCCCATCCAAGTCACGATAGGCACTAAACCATTGGACTTACCCATCAAGTCATGCACAGTGCTATCCCAAGGCTAGGGCCACTCTGGGGTAGCACCAAGGAGTAACTGCGCATAGGGTTTTCAGTCTTTTGGGAGCTTATTTTGGAGTTATGGTCTTGTATGCGGTTCTTGTAGTTAGTTCATCTTTGTAGTTCATTGCTATGTTTTGCCACATGCGATGATATTCACGGTGTTATGCTCCTCTTTGTTCTAGTTTTGTTATAAAGTTGTTTCATTACTTCCTCCTATTGCGACACATGGCCCATGGTACATGATTTCCGCTATGACTACGAGATAGCCTCTCCTACTCTGCAGCACGATGATGGGGTAATGGTAACACTACACATCGTGACAAGGCAAGTTCATAGCCTTTTCGGTTAGAAATGACAAAACCATGCCACCGCCTTTTCAGTCTGAAGTGACAACAGTCTGATTAACCCTTTTTTAGAGTGAGGTGACAACACACTGCCATCCACTTTTCAGATCGAAATGATCGCACCTTGCTCACATCACACTTCATATGCCTTAAGTCCGTCACTCATATCATCCGAGAGGGCCTATAAATTGTTCCACACAAAGAACCCACATATCTCTAGAACATTCCTCCAACTACAACATGACGAACAGAGATGGTAGCTCAAGGCTTGAAAGGGGATAGCGGGCACGGACTGGGGAACAAGGATGCAACCCTTACCTATAAGACGACCCTTTAGAACCCTACCCCCAAGTCTCAATCTTTCGCTTAAAACTAGGGAGTTCTACACCCCTAGAAATACCCTCTGCAACTACTCACACATCCCCGATCCTTGGTCGCAATGCAAGCACAAACTCAACGTAGTGGTCCAGGTTTCTAATAACAAGGGGAACCCAGGATGTCGATTCTTTCGTTGCCCTCTGTTCATGGTTATTAGTTTATTTCCTATGTGTACTTTCATGCATGTATCGTTGTATCGCTCATAAGCACTTAGTCTTCCTGGCAGATCATAGATTGCAAATTCACGGAGTGGGTGGATCAACCATATCCAATACAAGACAAGGGGTCAGGAGGAGCTCCAGATCGAAAGCATCAACAACGATGAGCTCCACAGGCAGATGATTAAGGAGAGGAACAACGAGGAGGTAGTCTACCTCGGCAGTGACTACCACCTGTACTAAAACTGTGCAAACCCATGCTGCAATTGCACCTGCAACTACAGTGACAAACCAGCCCCATCCACATCGTCCTAGTGACTGAAACTCCATATGGGTGCCCTACGATGTCCCATTTTCTCCTTAGGGATGTTCACCCACAAGCCCAATTAGATCTGCACACATCATGTTGTTTTCATTCTAAAGGATGCATATGTACCGTAGTTGTAGTGAGGTTGGTTGGGTCATGTGTCTTGTCGTTTGTACCATAGATGTAGCCAGCAAAATATGTGCTCGAACGAATCCTACGTGCCATGTAACTCCATATTTCCTTTATGAATAATCCACAAGAATTTCGTGGGCTTACATTTTACTAGATTGTAATGTATTGATTCCTCATTACTTGATTGTGTGCCTAAATCACGTCATTTATTGTAGCATATGATCGATATTTGACCTTTTTGATTTAATTTATTGTAACATGCTAATGTTTCCAACAGAATTGACTATACCATATCATGTCACCATTCTAGACTGAATTTTCAGCACACATCAACATTTCTTAGTGGATCAACAACACACTAGCTTTTTTCAATGCATTGACACCATGCAACAGATTTCCTTAGTGATTTGACAGCTTGAACCAACTTTTCTCAGTGAATTGACAACACGTACAAGTTTTTCTCAGTGATTTGATCACTTACGGACCTTTCAAGTGCCCAAAGATTTCTTCTTGTGGATATAAGTGCCCTTCCATTCTTCAAAATTTGCTCCCCTAACACTACACACTAACCGTCTATGAAAATAGGGTATACTCCACCACCATAGCCAACACTTCACTCGAGCTAATTTCAGAAACAGGAAGAGGGGAAGGAGAAGAGAGGTAGAGGAGGTCTCTCCGTCGTGGTTGCGGATGTCAGACTTCGAAGAGATGATTTGAAAGAGTAAGTGGGTTGCCAAGAAGGTGGAAACCTGCCATAATTCTTCTTTCAAAGATGCATTTGTGCCACTAAAGTTTTGACACCTGCAATGTGATTGTGGTAATCCCACAAAGTTCATTTAATCCGCACATCCAAACACCACCGCCCGAGCATACTACATGTGTGTGGATTACCGTGTAAGTAAATGCCATATTTTGATAATTCACATTGCTTGTTTCATTTTACATATCGTTAATTTCATTCGTGCATAATGCTAGCAATCGGAGCGTTGCTACGTCTTCCAATGGATCAACGACCCGAAGAAGTACAATATGTATTCATCCAGCAAAAATACATGCTAAACTATACAGATGCACTTGAGAAATTCACCCGTTGAAAACCTTACTCAACAAAGAGCGGGAAAGACAAGAAAGACATCGATGGTCCGTAAGGAAATATCGTGGTGATGGAAGCCCTATAGTGTCCTTAAAGCCGAACACGAGGAGACCCAAGAGAAGGGCCGAGCCAAGAGGGGGAAAGACAAGGGAAAGAATGAACATAACCCGAAAGACGAGTATTGGGATTTCCTGTAAAGGAATAAATGGTGGAACGCCAAAGCCCACATCCTTAGGGGAGACAAGAGAAAGGCATCAATGAACCCTTATGCATAGGATGTATCATCGCAAGCTTGACTTTTTTTCATCCCCCAGTATTTTTTATTCCAAAAGGCGCATATATATCTTAGTTGTTGTTTACATTGATGAGTCATATATGTTACTTTTTGTATCATAGGAGTAGTGAGATAAACATCTAACCAAACCCTACACACTATGTAATTCACACCTTCATCGTGAAGTGTTATATCGGGTTTGAAATTTTAGACAAAAAAATTAATCAACTTTCCAACATGCATACAACAAAGTCGTCGAATTCTCCCTTCAATAGTTAGCTATTATTTTAAAACTACTAACTCATCAAACAAAAAAATGCAATCTAAGAACTCTATCTCTACTTAAAAAAGACTTGTTATTTCAAACAACAACGGAACATTTGTTGCTATTTCAAATGGCAATGGAATATCTGTCGTCATTTCAATTGACGATAGAACCCATATTGTCATTTCAATTAGCAACAAATATTCTATTGTCGTCTAAAACAGTGACAATGATTCTGTCATCATTTTAAATGGTGACAAGGACCTGTTTTCTGTTAGACGGGACTCCACATTGGATTATCGTCATTTCAAGTAGCGGCAAAGTACAATTGCTACCTCAAATGACAATAGAATGTTAGTTATGTAAATTTTTTAACTTTGATATAAAATGATACAAAGACCAGCTTTCTGCTAGACGGGACTCCACATCGGATTATCGTTATTTTTAATCATGCAAATTTTCTAACTTCAATTTATTTATGTATATTAATAAAAATGTGTTATTTAAAAAACTAGCAAGATGGCCCGTGCATTTGCGCGTGCATCATTTTTAAAGTATGTTTAAATGACTTGATAGTATATATGCGATTTTTTTTTCAAAAATAGATCAAGACAAAACACAATTTGTGATATTCTGATATTGTATATTATAGAAGAGAATATATTTACTCTGTTTCTCAGTACTTAACACATATGATCGAAACTTTCTTCTACGAATACTTGCATAGAAAAATAGTAAACATAGCATAACATAATGTTTTCTATTTATATCATCATCATCTCTTAATTTCATTATTACAATGTTTGTCTCTTTCTTTCGGTACTTCTTTTATTGCACATCATATTGCTCATACCGGTATAACTGAGTGAACAACTGTCGATGTATCACCCTCTTAATCTCTTCGATCCGTGGAGATCCACCAAACAAAGAGTTAGAATTTTTTTTAAGAATTTTTAGTATATTCTATATTATTTTAGAGACTATAAAAAACGTGTAATCGACTTTTATTACATAATAGTTAATAATATATATATATATATATATATATATATATATATATATACAAATCAAATTACTTACCTTATTTTATTTCCCCCTTAAATTAGCGTATTTCTAAAATTTTAATTCTGAATAAAATGAAAATTATATTTTTCACTTAGTATGGAATTAAAAAATAATCCCTAATTTCCTTTTATTTTTATTCTTATGTTATTTGTATTTAATTTTGAATTTCAAGTTTTGATTTAGAATTTGTTTGAAAATCAAATGAATAATTTCTTTTTGTTTTTTATTCTGAATTTATGTTAATTTTTATTTGTTAATTTTTATTTAGTTTTGCATATCGGTTGTACTGTAGAAATCGTATACAAATCCAACTACTATTTTTTATATAATTTATATTCTGTATTTTAGAAATTTACATGTTTAATTTGGACTTCGTATGAAAGTTAAATAGTTAATTTTCATTTATTTATTATTCTGAATTTCTGTTATTTTTATTGTTCTTAGTATGGGCTCTTTCTTTTAATATAAGCCATTGATTTTATTATTATTTAGTTTTGGATTACAATTGATAATACAAATCCAATTGCTAATTTTTACCTAATTTTTATTCTGAATTTTAGTAATGTACGCGTTTTAATTTAGAGTTCATATGAAAATCAAATGTCTAATTTATTTTTATTTTTTATTCCGAATTTTTGTAATTTTTTGTTGTACTTCACAAGACTCTTTCTTTTAATCTAAGCCGTTATAATTCGGATCCGCTAGATAGACGGTTAAACATTTTTTGAAATAGTAACATAAAATCTAATGGCTATTATAGTTCAACTTAGTTAAGGTTCACTAAATTAAGGGTTATATGTTTTATTTTTTATTAGAATTTCTAGCATTTTATTTTTTTAACAACTCTACATGATATGCTATTGAAGCGTCGTAGGACAGGTCTTGACCCCGTGACCTAGTATAGGATGGGCGTAATATCTTCTGATGAAGCTCAGAACACTATTACCACATCAATTTGTTTCCTTTGATCAGGTCGGTGCCATACTTGGTGTTGAATCTATCATAGACGAACCAAGAGATAAAAAAGAACAAATATAAGGAATCCTGATTTTGTGAAAGTTAGATTGAGATATAAGGAGGCGCACTCTTCCACGTCAAGAAAGAAGGGCGATCGAGCTCGTGCAATGTTATTATTTTCCCGTTCTTTTCTTTTCTCGGGAGCACTTGGACGAGGAGCACCAGCAGACACCATGGCGTCCAGGGGATAAGTCTATATACAGTAAATGTCTTGATTTATTTGTTTCTCGACAAAACCGATCTACTTTTAGTGAGTTCTTAGAAAAACCAAATCAAATACAAATTAGTTTTAGGGCTACGTGACTTTTATGTTATGGTCGAACCAACATGAGGTCATTTGTATTTTCTTTAATTGCATGCATTGAGTCACATCGGTGTGTATTGTCTGCATAAGACCAAGGTGCGTTCAATGTAATGTCAGAATTCATGTGCTGATTTGTTGGTTATGATTTACTAATCAAAATTATAATTAGACTTAATCACGCATGAGATCCACATGTATCGATCCGCCCCTACCATGTAAGTTTTGTCTCTATTTTGATTTTATACTACAAAGTAATATATATATCTACTCAATAGCATGTAATGGTCAATATGATGCATTTTTAATTAGGGTCCATCAGATTAAAGGCTAGATATTTTTCTTTTTTTGTGAGAATTTCTAGTCTATTTCTCAAAGATCCAATGGCAGTTGTAAATAAAGCCCACAGATTAAAGGCTAGATATTTTGCTTTTTTTGTGAGAATTTCTAGTCTATTTCTCAAAGATCCAATGACAGTTGTAAATAAAGCCCACAGATTAAAGGCTAGATATTTTGCTTTTTTTGTGGGAATTTCTAGTCTAACTCTCATGTGCTTTATTTCTAGTCTATTTCTCAAAGATCCAATGACAATTGTAAATAGGTCCCATAAAATTAAAGGCTAGATATTTTGTTTTTTGTGAGAATTTTTAATCTATTTTTTACTTAACGACTCTCGCGAGCTTTTAATATATAATAATAGATAGATATATTCCAAAAACGGAACCATTTCTGCTCCGCCTGCCCCTCGCGGCCTCGCACCGTCCACAAACAGCGACAGATTGCACGCCCCTTCTTCTCCTCACCTCGCTCCTAAATCTGCCTCCCCAAATCTAGCAGCACAGCGTCCTCTCTCTCTCTCTCTCTTTCTGTCTGTCTCTCGTCGCCCTGTCGTCGCAGGAAAGCCGCGCGTTTCTCGTCGGCACTGACGTGCACAATTCGGCATTCTGCGTGTTGCATGCGCATGCAGTAGCGTGCCTGCCTGCCATGCGTCCGTGATGGCCCGGCCGTTCTTGAAGATCGGGCACAGTCTCGACAGGTTATCGCTGAGGCGGCGGAGGTCGGCGTCAGCATCATCGTCGCGGTTGTCGCTGTCGTCGACGTCAGACGATACAGGAAGCCCCATGGAGCCGGCGCCGCCACCTTGTGCCAGGCGGGCGCTGTCAAGGAGCTGCGGGTCCAGGGGAAGGCTGTCGGTCGACCTGCTGCCGTTGGATGGCGGCCCGTCGGATAAGGGGGAAGCACCGAGGACGTCGTCATCGGCGGCGGCGAAGCCCGCTGCCCGGCATGAGGGACCACCTTCAGGTGACGGTTGTTCTGGGATGATCAATGCCGATTCTATTGTTGCCATCTTGTTTTAGAAATGATTTGCTCTGGTGATTGCAGATGCGGAGTTGGTGAGGGAGAAGTTCGCCAAGCTGCTGCTGGGGGAGGACATGTCCGGCACCGGCAAAGGGGTGTCCTCTGCTCTCGCTCTGTCCAATGCCATCACCAACCTTTCAGGTAATCCTTTCTTTGCTTCCCAATCATTCCATTTTGTGAATGGTTTCTGATGGAAAATCTGACCAATGATGTGTTCTTTCTCGTTGTGACAATTTTCAGCTTCTGTGTTTGGTGAGCAACGCCGTCTCCAACCAATGGCCGCCGACCAGAAGGCGCGGTGGAGAAAGGAGATTGACTGGTTTTTGTCGGTTGCCGATCACATTGTCGAATTTGTTCCTTCGCAACAGGTGTCGGAGGATGGAACCAGCATGGAGGTCAGTAATGAATCTGTTCTTATTTCTTTCACACTTCATTATGCTATTGAATCGCAACGGTACCTTTCAATATTTCTATCACCATCAATTTTAACCCATTTTCTTGTCGAACAGATAATGGTTACTCAGCAGCGTCAGGATCTACAAATGAACATCCCCGCCTTGCGCAAGCTTGACGCAATGCTCCTTGTAATCATGCCATACTCTTCTTGGATCGTTTGCGAAAATCAATAGGGAGATACCTGAATTGCTAATTTGCTATCGTTGCGTATTTCTCTTGTGGAGCAGGAGTATCTTGATAATTTCAAGGACAAGCAGGAGTTTTGGTACGTGTCAAAAGATGCAGATGAATCCGAGAAGGGCAACACGCCGAGGCAGGATGACAAATGGTGGCTCCCCACTGTTAGGGTCCCACCTGATGGTCTATCAGATGCATCGAGGAAGTGGCTTCAACACCTAAAGGACCTCGTTGGCCAAGTCTTAAAGGCAGCAATGGCCATCAATGCTAATGTTCTTATGGAAATGGAGGTTCCAGAAGCTTACATAGAGTCTCTACCTAAGGTGATCCAGAAGACCACAACAACATTGTACAACAAACTGCCCCTATTTTACTACATTTCTGATAACCTAACAATATCATCCTTTTTATGCTTGGTAGAATGGAAAGTCTAGCCTTGGAGACTCAATGTACAAGATTATAACCGACGATCATTTTGATCCAGAAGAACTCCTAGGATCTGTAGACTTGTCGGCCGAGCACAACATTGTCGATTTGAAGAACCGAATTGAAGCCTCAGTAGTCATTTGGCAGCGGAAAATGACACACAAGGACGGCAAGTTGTCGTGGGGACATGGTATCAGTTTTGAGAAGCGGGAACGGTTTGAAGGGAGGGCGGAGAATGTTCTTCTCCTCCTTAAGCACAGATTTCCCGGCATTGCTCAGTCAGCTCTAGACATAAGCAAAATCGAATTCAATCGGGTACTGGAAAGCATCCGCGGTTTCCAATTTTTTTTGTTTATTCATGCCACTTCAATACGGTTTTTTTCTTCTTATTCATGCCCCTTCAATACGTTTTTTTTTTTTTTTTTTTGCAGGATGTTGGCTATGCCATTTTGGAGAGCTACTCCAGGACTCTTGAGAGTTTAGCTTTCACGGTTATGTCTCGAATTGAAGATGTTCTTCACGCTGACTCTCTCACTCAAGATCCCAAGAATGCAGAATCAATGAGAATGCCCAGCTTATCAGCAGATGACACAGATAGGGTTGTTCTAGATGCTAAGGCCGAGGTAGAGAGGCTGAGAAGAATGGAACCGGTTTCAGCGACACTATTCGACTTCGTAGGTCCGCGAGACCAAGATATTGAAGCCATGATGGTAGATTCACACAACACAGACGCCAGGGAGGATGCTTACGGTCCAAAGCTGACAAAGGTTTCGCCAATCGCCACCAAGAGGTTTTCTTACCTAGAGAAGCTCGAGCATTTGGGCGGAACAAGAAGCCCAATATCTAGACATTAGTTGCAGTAGGGGAAAAGATAGATGGATGATGCCCCGGCAGAGCCTCCGGAAAGAAATGTATGTAAATAGCTCAGATGTTCAGAGCATGGTGCAGAATTGAGGGTGTACCAATGTGAGGTTTTGTAAACTTCAGTCATCTTTACCTCCATTCCCAATGGAAATTTTGGTGCACGAGGCCAGATAATGGGCTGATTTTGCCCTGGTTTACATGAACTAATCATAAGATTGCACTGACCACTGACCCTCAAAAATGGACCTGTAGGTTTTAATGTTTTCGTATACTTCTAGTAGTAGGCTAGTAGCAACTTGGACAATTGTTAACTTTTAGAGCATGTTTTCCATGCAAGTTTTCAGTAAGTGTTATCTTGTCAGTTGGATATTTGGCGTCCTTGTAATCTATCTTCTAACTTGGAGAAGCATATCTGCGCTAGTATTACAAACTCTTTCTGAATATCTGTGTTACAAGATGATCCCATTTCCAAGATTTCATGTAATCATTATTCATTAGTGACATTAATCAAAGACTAAAAGCTGCTAGACATCCATCTATCATTATTAAATAATGAGTGATTTATTCTTCCTGTTGCTCTACCAGCAGCAGCAAATGTGATATATACATATTTACTTCTGCACCTGAAGTCATGAATTCGGCGGGCAATATTGGCTAGTGACAGAAAACAAAGGGAGAGTACTTCAGATGGGCACTGTAAATGTATGCACACCATGAACACTACTACTGAAAGCACTGGACAATTAAACCGCTCGAGCAAATAACAAAAACAAAAACAAAACAAAGGGGCTGGTTGTTGTACTTGTAGGTAGCAGCATCATTTTTCACTTATAGGCAAGGGAGTACAATTAATATCAACATCACATAAATAGGGGGGAATCCATGGTGGTCCGGGGGACTAGCAGTACAAGCATTCAAGCAAGCAAGGCACAGAGGAGAAACTTAGATCTTGTCGCGTGGGCCCAGCTGCGGCGGCAACTGCGGTCCCTTCTTGATCGGCAGGAGGTCCGGCGACGCCGAGGCGCTGACGTAGGCCAGCAAGGAGCCGCCGCCCAGCAGCAGGAACTTGAGCAGGAGACCCCTCTTGGTGAACGGCGCCGCGAACGTCTCAAAGAACTTACTCTGCAACGAAACATACAAGTTTGCATAAGATTTACATGCGAAACAGCACGAGTAATGCCAAAAAAAAAACATTGCACAAAGATGCAAGCACCTGAAGCGAGTTGTAAGGCGACGGCGCGTCGGAGCCGTACAGGTCCCACTGCCCGGTGGTGTTACCGATGTCGTCGAGGTCGAAGTAGACGCTCTTCTCGCCGTACTTGGCCACCACGGCGGCGCGAGGCCTGCGATTGATTAACAAAGCACATGCGCATGCGTTACTCTTACTCGTGTATCATTAACTCGTGTGACGTACACAAGCTAATTAAGAAGAAGTCTACGTATGGATGGCCATGGACGTACTTGCGGGTGGTGCGGCACAGGGCGCGGGACGGCGGCCTGACGGCGAGCTTCCTACCGGAGATGGAGCTGCCGGCGAGGCCCTTCACGGCGACCGGCTGGACGGTGACGAGGGACGCCATTGTGATCGAGCTAGGGTTGTGGTGTCCTGGCTTTGGAGGGTGCTGCTGGTGTGGCAGCCGGTACGTGCACAAACTTAATTCGGGGGATCCTGTAAGGATTTGGAACGCTTGGTCGCCGCCGGGTGAGATTTGGGTGGGAGAGGAGTCTTCGCATGGCTCGGAGATGGCCGAGGCCCATAGGGAGGGTGCCACGTGGCCGGTTCCGGATAGGCTTATCTTGATCCCCTGATTCTGGGGAGAGATGACATGGCATGCCTACGTGGCACCCGGCTTGTTGTTTAGCTGGAGCCTGTGTGTTGTCCTGATCAATGCCCTCGAATCCTTGAAAAGGTCATACCGATCTTACCTTGCTAATCGTCTAGCAATCCTTTTTTTTTTTTTTTTTTTTGACAAATCTGCAATATGCTATGCTACTTCACCGTTCTGATGGCCTGTTTGTTTTTGTTTTTAATTCTAGATTTTGGTCACAAAAGTAGAATAAAAAATAAACGGTCCGATTCTAGAAATCTATTCTCACGATCCAGCACACCTATATACATTAGAATCCACAATCCACTTCATATGTGCTTTTGGATTCTATCTTTTGGAGAATCAGCTTCTCTACCAACTACAATCCAGAACCAATTTTTAGAGAATTCAAAACAAAAACAAACAAGCCCTCGGTTCATCTTTAACAAAAAATAAAAGGAGACGAAGGACGGCGTATGAATCATTATGCACCGCGCATGCATTACTCTTAAACACCCCTCGTGATGCCACTAACCGCTCATCAATCTTGATTAATTGCGGGAGGATGTACACACGATTACTAGTCCTGCATTCAGAATCCAGATCTCGTCGAGTTTGCTTCTACGGTGTGCTTGCCTTAGTTGCCTACGACGCTGTCCTCCGCGATGAGTAAAGCTATAGCAGTAAAGGAATCGACGAAGCATGTGCCATCATGCATGGATCGCACTTCTCCGAGCACAAGGTGATCGTAGCCGATTCACTGTACGTCGTATGGAGATCACCTTGTCACCTCGACCCCAAAAAAGGTCAGGTGCACGGTGTACCGAACTGTAACGGCAGCTGGGCTAGGCCAAGGCCCGTGGCTGAGAATGCCAATCAGCATGAGCGTCAAATGGCCGGACAAAATGGCTTAACAGTGTTAGCTGCCACTAACTGGGCCGTTACTAGATTATTGAACCGGGCCAAAAGTCCCTTATGTGTGTTTGGTTGCTTGTACCAAGTGGTACATGTATGAGATGGTTTAAGAAAAAAGTCATCCATGTATTTGATTGTTTGAATAGAACCATCCCGTCATGGATGGTGGGATACAAATTTGAGGAATATTCCATGTAAATGTTGAACCATTCTATTCACCCAAAACAATGAAACCAAATGGTATATGATCATCCCGTCTCATTCAACCTCATCCCACTAACCAAACACACCCTTAGTAAAAAGAAACAGACGAGACCACCGGCCACCGCTATCCAATGCACGGTCCACCACACGGCGACCGCACCGTGTAACGCACAAGTTGGTGTGGTGGGTGATGCACACGTGACAGGGACGGGAGGAGGCGCACCGTCTAGAGATGCCCAAATGGCCCATGATAAACGGGCCGACCCGAGGCACGCTACTATGCGCATGGCCCAGTCCGGAGCTAATCATGTTGTGCCAGCACGGCCTATGAGCCCGTGCCGTGCTTAGGCAAGCACGGCCCACGACGGCACGGCCCATTTAGTTTGAAAAATAGTTGTTTTATGACTGTTGAAGGCTTAAAAAAAATCCAAAAAAACTGAATTTTTTCCCTATAAATAGGTGGTTGTCCGCCTCATTTTCACACCAGCAATCTTGCATTCTCTTCTATTCATTCTCTTGTGTAAATTCTTTTACTCTTGGTGGTAATTTGGCAAAATTCAAAATAGTTTGGTCAAAAATCCGAAATTCGGCTTCCGACTTCTATCAAGAAATAAAGGTAATAATTGTGAATTAATTTTTCCTTTTTTAATTTTTCAAATCATATTTTAGTACTAATGGCATAATTATTTCTTGCAATTTCCTTTATGGAGCACGATGATTTTCCGTCCTTCCCAGCTTCTGATTTCGGGATTTCACCCGAGGAACTTCTTGCATCCAATGAAGCTCAAGAAGCTACAGCAGGTGTACCATCCTCAGGCTCTACAAGTGCTACTGCGTCGGCAAGCACCGGGACGAAAAGATCAAGACGCAATACATAGGGAGTCTGGGAAGATTTCGAGCAGATTTTTGAGACATCAAACGACGTTTAGAGCAGGTATGTTGTTTGTAGATATTGTAAGCACAAACTAACTGCGAAATCTTCAAGTGAAACGGGGCACTTGAAGAGGCATGCTGAGAGCCGTAAAAGAAAAGCGGGAATGGCTTTGAGACAGACACGGCTGCAGTACAACCCCAATGGTATGGTTCGTAACTAGGACTATAATCCCGAGGTAGCTCGTGAATCTCTTTATCGTTTAATCACTTCTCAAGATCTTTCTTTAAACTTTGATGAGTCACCTACATTTGAAAACTATATTAAGACCACTCATAATCCTAGGTTTTCTGCAGTTTCTAGACGGACAACAACTAGAGATTTGATTAAATACTGTAATAATTGTCGTAATAAGCTAAAAGAGCAATTCAATACATGTACTTTTTCTGTGTCTTTGACATCTGACATATGGAGTGGTAGAGCTAAAGAATATTATCTTAGTGTAGTTGCTCATTATATAAACAATGATTGGCAACTAAAGAAGAGAATTATAGGATTCAAATTAATTAATGTAACACACACTGGTGAAAATATTGCTGATTGTATTGTAAAAGTTGTGAAAGATTTTGGCCTTAGTGATAAGATTTTTGCAATAACATTAGATAATGCTTCAGTAAATAATTCCGTCATGAACATTCTTACTCCACTTTTCAATTCGTATGCTGAATCTTTCTTATTACATCAACGTTGTGCTTGCCATATTATTAATCTTATAGTTAAATCTGATTTGGAGAGGTTATATCAGTATCTTGAACCTTTTCGCACTGCAATATTTTCTTAAATAATTCTAATCCACGAGTAGCAACATATAAGACTTATTGTATTGCAATGAATGTGCGTCCGTGTAAGTTTGGTTTGGATATACCTGTTAGATGGAACTTTACTTACATGATGCTTAAGTCTCATACTCTATAAGAGCACATTTTCTGTTTTTATTAATACTCACTATCATAAACATGATGATCAACCGCTACTCACAGAGTAACATTGGTATGTTGCTAAATACTTGCTGTCATTTTTAATTTTTTTATTCCACTGTTGCTTTATATGGATTTTATTACTCAACATCTCCTTTAATTGTGCATCATATTTTAGAAATTGCTACCCACTTAAGGACCCACAAAAATGATAATATCTCGTGTGAATGTGTTTATGCTATGAAAACTAAATTTTGAAATATTAGCAAGAAATTCCTAGAGCTAAAGTTCAAGGATTTTCTAATGTTCTCTCATTTCTAAGTGATGCGGTAGGTACTGATTATTTTAATTATTTTTCAAATGTCCACAGTAACTTATCTCAAGTCTATGCTAAGTATGATCAGAAGTTTGCTGGAGTTCGCATGAAGCGACCTCCACAAGCACCCGCAACAGGTAAGAAGAAAACTGTGTGGGGAAAGATATGGGGTGTAGGTGGCTCTTCCTCAAAGAGTTCAACTACAACAACATTAAGTGTGGATACAACAAGTTGTGGAGAGCTAGATGCCTATCTCAACAGCGACACTATTAGTTACCAAGAGCAATAAGAAGAGGACTTCAATATTTTGCAGTGGTGGCAAGAGCACAACTTAATATATCCGGTACTTTCCGTATTAACACGAGATGTGTTAATAGTTCCTGTCTCCACGATTTCTTCAGAGTCTGCTTTCACTCTGTCCGAAAGAATAATCAAGGAGAAAAGAACAAATCTGACAAGTGAGATGATGTAAATACTTTTCACTATAAAAGATTGGGAATAACCTGATCAACGAGCTTAACATATTGTAGAAAATATTGAGCTGGTGGAGACATTTGGCTCAACATTTGAAAATCTTTATCTAGATAATCATGAAGAATAATTGTAATCTTCACTTTTTTTTCCTGTATCACTGAGCTATAGGCTGAACTCTTTTTTTGTCGGGGATCGGATAGCCTGGCGCGCGTCCCCCTAACACGTGTCCGCTCCTCTCGTGCCCGGGATCGCTCCTAAGCCTCAGCAGACGCCTCCGGCCTACCGCCCGGCACCAAGCGGATCGTTACTCACGGATCCGACCAAAGGTCCCAAGAGGCCACCGGGGACACTCTCCCCCAACCTGGTGGACCTCTCCGAGCTCTCCCCCGACCTGGCGGACCTCTCCGAGCTCTCCCCCGACCTGTCGGACCTCTCCGAGCTCTCCTCCGACCTGGCGGACCTCTCCGAGCTCTCCCCCGACCTGGCGGACCTCTCCGAGCTCTTCCTCGACTGGCGGGCGGGCTCCCGACTCCAGCGGGACGGGTCCTCGACCACGACAAGCCGGCCCCGACTCAGAGCGGGATGGGGTCCCCGATTCCGACCAAGCCAAGGCAACCCCGCCAAGGGTCACGTGTCAAAGCCTCCACCGCCATCACCACGTGCCCCACGGATGGGGTCAATCAAGTGACTATACGAGAGCGGTGGCCATCTCCCAAGATGGTTTAATGATCGCCAAGTCATGCTCCCACCCCATCACCGGCCACATACAAGACGTAAGACACGCTCTCCCGAGGCAACACCCACGTCATGCGCAAAGAACGCCAACACTCGTAAGGTTCGCAGAGGGCGTGTACGCCGCTTCCGGGAAATACCTAACCGCCTTGGCCAACTAGACTACCGACCCAAGATGGGCAAGACGGGCGGTGATCGGTCAGAACGAAGGACCAAGCTCCTAGTGTAGGTCACCTCGCCCTCTCCCAACTCTCGATGTAACCCGCCTTCCTTCCGTATAAAAGGAGGCAGAACCCCGTGAGGAGGGGATAGAACCCATCTCGCTAAGCCATTAGCACTCTCGCTTGTAAACTTGGTGCGATCATCAGATCAAGGGAATACAACGCCACCACACGAATCGAGTAGGGTTCGCCCGAACCAAGATAAACCTTGCGTCTCTCGCTTGGTTGCACAGGTTCCCCTGCTTAGTGCGCCCGCCGAGGGTGCCACCCGGACGAACGAAGCTCTGGGCCTTGCCCTCCGTACGATCCTTCCCCCTCTTTCTTTGCGGTCGACGGTCCCGATCGTCGACATTTTTCTTTGCCAAGGTTTTCGTATTGAGTTTTTACTGGCAAAGTTTTTAACGAGGCAGCCAAATATCAATAAAGCTCATTATTTAATTCTAATTATTTATCTTATTTTAGAATTTATTTCGTATTTTATCTTTTTCTTAATTTACATATTTTAAAAAAACATTTCTACATCCTACAAGTTTTTCTAATTATTCTAATTTTTTCTGAATTTTTTCATAATTTTTCTATTTTTTCTAAATATTTTCTAATTCTTTTTAGCGTTAACAGGCTGGCCCGTCGGACTTGTACCAGCACAGCACGGCCCTTAAGGCCAACTGTCCGTCCTTGGGCCGCCTCCCCGGCACATGAGCCGACCCGGCCCGCTTATTAGTCGGAGGGTGAACGGTCGCTCGTCTGCTAATCGGCCGGCCGGCCGCGATCGCTTATTTGGGCATCTCACCTTCCTCGACGGCCTTAGATAGATCGGTTCAAGCCGAGATCCATCGATCCATCCGCCTCATTGCATCGAGCCATCGAACGGCGGCGCATGGATCACACCGCACCGGTGAGCGATCACCGACGCGGCGCTTCACGCCACCACCGGCCGAACGCACTACACATTAACGGCACTCCGCCGACCATCACGGCCGACGCGGGCGCGCCACGGCCGAGTTCTCCTCGTCGGTGGTGACGACTCCGACGCTTAGCATGGCGGCGAGAGGACCTTCCGCCCACGGCCGCCGGCAGATTCGGCGATCTCCGTCGGCATCTGGCTAGCCCTGCTTAGGTTTGGCGATGATGGAGCGGTTCGACGGACCAAGAATCCCGCGAATTCCTCTCCATCTACTCCACCGCCATCCTGGCGGCCGGAGGACGAGGCCGTAATGGCCAACTACCTCCCACCGCTCGACGGCGCCGCGCACTGCTCTTCAACCAGCGCCCAAGACCTTCCGGCCGTGGCACCACCGAGGCGCTCTTCACTCCAACTTCCGAGTTGCTACGAACGGCTGGCGGGAGGGGACTCGACCGTGTTATCCAGGAAAGGGGAACATCTGCGGGACTTCGTGGCGCCGGCTCACCCGCGCAAACTCGATCCCCAATGTTTCGATTTAAACCGTCATTAAAGCTTTCATGTTTGGCGCCCGAGACGAGACGCCTTACGGAGGACCTCGAGATTGCCACAAGACTCACCGTCGACAAACTATTCCGCATGACTAAGCGGTGCGACGGGACGCGACGATGTCGTCTACTGGAAGCATGACTATGACCGGCAGCTCGGCCTCGCCGGCAAAACGAGGCCATCCGACGCTAAGGAAGGAGACCCGCCCACGCGACAAAAGCGGGGAAAAGACCACGGCGCCGAGGCGGCGGCACCCGCTTAGTAGCCACGGCCGACGACAAACGTGAAGGGCGGGACCGCGCCAGCCCGACCGCCGGGCCCCGACCCGCAGAACCATCCGCGATCGCAGCAGGCGCCGCCGCCGCCCCAACCGGTAAGGTCGGGGGGGCCCCCTCCACGCGAACATCCGAGCTTGGGGCAACGAGGAACAACCCGGCTTCGACGCCAACAAGTTTTGCCTGTTCCACAAGATCCACGGCCATGATCTGCGGGTCGCAGGATATGGTCGTTCAAGCCGGACGCCTTTATAAGGGGATCGGGAAATGCCGCGCTACAAAAAGGCGATGAACGGCCAGAGGAATCGACGCCGCGTGCCCAAGCGGCCTCGACTGAATTCCAACAGGGCGACCGCCGTGTGGACATGATCTTCGGTGGTTCCTCCGCATACCGATCTCGGCGCGAGCTGAAGGACGCCGCCCGCGCCGTCTATCAAGCCACCGCCGGGAAGCCCGCCGACCAACCCCGCAGATGGGCGCCGCCCCATCATTTTTCCCGGACGATGCCCCCGGGATGTCCCGAGACTTCAAATCGCTCGTCGCCGCCCGACCATAAGCAACGCCGTCGCTATCGGGTCATGGTCGACGGGTAGTTCCTCAACTCGCTCCTAGCGGCGCTTGGACCGGATGCAAATACCTTGGCCGAAAATCAAGAACATAGTGATCCCTTCTTCGGCATCGTGTCGAGGAGCTCGACCACCCCCCTGGGCAAGTGATCCTCCCCGTCACCTTCGGCGACTCCGTAAATTTTCGCACCGAGCTGATCACCTTTGAAGTCGTGGACGGCGATCTCCCCTATAACGCCATCCTCGGGCGCCCGCCTCGTCAAGTTCATGGTTGCGAATCACTACGCACCGGTATGAAGCTCCTGTGGCCCGGTGGCGTCATAACGGTCTGCGGTGACCTTAAGGCGCAGACGGTCTGCGAGAAAAGGCCTCGACGCGGCCGGCATATCGCCTCACCGCCCCGAGATCACCTCAAGGACGCCCGTCGGAAGACGGCTATCCGACCAAACGGCCCGACCAAGGCGTGCGGCAATTGAGAAGGGGGCACGGCAATGCGTCAGATTTCGCCACCGATCCCAATAGAAGACGAGCTCGTCACCTTCCTCCGAAATAACAAAACCATTTTCGCATGGGAACCGCGGACATGCCCGGTCTCACGGAGGTGATCGAGCACAAACCGCAAACAAAGCTCGGCCGCAGAGCCGCGGCGCCGAAGCTCGCTTCTCTTCGAGAAGGCGGCGATAATCGAGGAGCATCTCGACAAGCTCCTTAAGGCGGCTTCATTCGCGAGGTCAACTACTCGAATGGTCGCCAACCCCGTGATCGCATGTAAGAAGGGCGGGAAGTGGCGAATGTGTGTCGACTGCTACGCCAAAAACTTGATGCGGGGTTTCGATAAAGAAGACATAGGACGAACACTGGTTCAAAGCGTACCGATTTGACTCGAATCGACAAGGTAAAAACAATAAAATTTACTTCGCCGATCGTCAAGATCAATCGCTTAAACTCAATCGACTTGAAGTCGATCAAGATCAAAGTAACAGATAAGTCCGATTAGCCGATTAAGGCTAATCAGATGATAAAGGCAGATCAATTCTGAAGAAGGCGATGCGCAACAAAATCAGAACAAATCGAACCTGGGGTGTAATTGACGAAGATCAACAATCGGCGATGCGCAACTTTATTGATCGAAATCGATTACAAAGGCTAAATTACACAAGCTACTCCTAGTCGACAGAAAAAATAGATGAAAAGTAAAGCTGGTTGTTTGTATGTGTCCTCCCTGCAGCTTGCTTCGGCTCTTCTTTTATACCCTTCAGCCGATCGTGTCCTACTCCAACACGTTTTAAGATCCGTATCCGTATCGGCCTTATCTTGAGAGGTTGTTTCCTTTAAAATCTCACAATTCACCAAACGTTTCGGATTCTTTCCAAACATCCGTTAGCTTCCATATCTTTAATTCTATTTGCCTGATTTTAATTATCTTGCCGAATTTTGGTGCAAACATATGCCCCCCATTTTTGAGAGATGACTTGTCATCCGTCAAAATCACAATTATCGGCTTGTTCAATCGGCTAACGCTTAATCTTCACTCATTAATCGCCGCTTTATTCGCGCCAGATTTCTCGACATGCGCTAGTGCGTTTAATCGCCACGCCTTTTGAAATTCACCTCCGCCTCTTCAAGTTTTCACTGCTATAAAATGCGCCCCCACCGCGGTCATTTCTCACGCGCGACAAGCTCTCTCAATCCAAACAATCGGCTTTTGTTCATCCATTGTTCGGTTTCCATCACCACTTGCATACATCTTCTTCAATCGGCTTGCTAAGATCGGCCGAAATGGACGTGAGTCGTACTCATTCCGATCCCTAACAAGAAGATCAAGATTTTCTTGGTCCGATAGGAAACCTAGACGCCAAGATAAGAATTAGCCAAGATATTCCCGCCTTCCTTTATCGCCATCGCATTCAATATAGAGAGTGGGATAAGAGCTTGAGCATGGCCGACGGCCGCTTAAGGGATGGAGATCTTGGTATATCCGTGTGGCACTCAAAAAGAGGGAATGGGAAAAATGGGTATAGTGAGTGTATTTCTCTCTTTAGCCGATCCGTAAGCCAATGAGCCCTTAGTGGCCACGGCTGTTATTTCGGCCGGAGACCTTCAATGCTTTCTTGTTTCAGACCTTTGGTCCCATCGGCCCGACTCTTATGGACATAGCCCAATTGTGTTGCTTGAGGCCGATGGTGAACAAATATCGCTTTTAGTGGAAAACCGAACTATAAGCTTATTCAATCTAAAGGAGAAGGTTGGCGTAAGTACATTAATAACAATAACAAAGTGAACGGGTGGTATCGATTTAAGAACACGCCGCTTTTCAATCTATGGTTAGACCGATTCTTGTTCGTGGTGCTTCTTTGGGACCAACACAAGTGTATCACTAGTGGCAGAGCGATTGGTAGAGGGTCGTCGGCTAGCATTGGGAAAGATGTTTCTTGGAGCGGTTTGCCAAATGATGCATGTTATTAGGAGTCGGCTTTTTACTGGGTTTGCCAAATTCTGCGTCGGCAATGTAGGTGGTCCTCTCTGGTTTATTCAAATTTGGCTGTAATGCTTATTTAGCCGATCTTTCAGACTAGATCTCTCGAAGATTCAAAGATTCTCGCGAGGACACACGAAAATGCAAGACTGTAATCTGTGAGCCACCGATCCTATGGCGAGAGATTCATCATGTGTTCTGGCAGTAAGAAGATTTCTCCAGTTGGCCTGAAAAAATACTTATCTTTCTTCTTGAATTTGGATAGTAATGATTTCAATCAACAAGATTTTTTCGCTTATACTAGTGCAAATTGATTTTGAATGGCCATCATTTCTTCACTTGGACTCGACGCTCCAAATGCCCGAATCGACTTTGGATTTCATCAAAATTTTCATCTCCCCAAGTATCTTTCATGTCGGCTTCAACACAAGGAATCGTGACTTTTCAAACCTTCTTATGAATTTTACCATCCTTCCATTTTTGCCGACAATTGGGTTTCGCCAAGTGATTCCCACCTTCCACTTCTTGACTTGGTTCACCTAGGACTAGAGTGCGATCCTTAGTGCAAACAAACATGGTTTTGGAGATAGCCGATGATTTACTGATCAAATCTTTGCCACACTTTGTTCTCAACAATCGTCGATCTAGCCGATTCACCTCATGGTGGTCTTCAATTGTCGATGCACTTCTCCTGACCGCACTCCATCGGCTATCATTGATGCCCTCTTCCTGATGTTCCTGAGCCGATGCTAACCGGATAACAATTCAAGTGACGAATCGAGCTCCAGATACGATAATACGAGTCTTGTAAATATTGCTAGCGAGGTATTTAGTCGACTTTAACTTTTTCGTTAAATAGTTTCTGAACTTGTCTAATCGGCTTCATATTGTTTTCTTTGCAGACTAAATCTGAGGGCAAAAGCCGATCAAGTTCCAAAGTAAGCAAGGGAAAACGACCACATAAGGCAACCGCCTCGATGGTTACACCTCCGCTCCTTGGGTATTCAAAGCCCATCATTGTCCGACTTGGAAAAGCAACAACAACCCGAGAAGTTATACTCAATCTACCTTGATTCTTTCATCGTTTCGTCAACCGACTTTCGGTAGATGAATATGTAGAAAAGAGGAAGCCAAAGTCCACCAAGGTCCTCGCCAAGAAGAAATACTCTAAACCACAAGAACAAAGTGGCGAGAGTTCACCTCACGAATCGGCCATCGCTGTATCTATAACACAAATCTTAATTTAGTCCATCGGTCTTGATTCGATCATTGGTTCTTATTACATTCTTTTTCCACCACAGATCGGCACAAGTGGCGTATATCCCGCAAGTTTGTCGATATATCGCCAAAGAGCCATTGCCTCACCGATGCCAAGACTAACGATCGCCGCTCCGGAGACTTCGACCTATCCAACGCCCTTGGCTTCAATCTATCCGATTTGGATGATCCGTAGATCTTTGCACGGTGATGATTATATTTCGCAATTCAAAATATAATTCTTTGTTTCAAAAGGTGCATCATTTGCAGCTTCATCACACCGCATGCAAGAACGCCTCAACAAACTATTTGATTTAGTCTCAAGGCCCCAATCGGAGATTTTGAACAATAATCAACCGATTAGGGACGCTATGTCGCTAGCTGAGGCCGATCTTCCACCAAATGACTATGGTCAGACCGCTTGAGGTTTGCCATTTGACGAGAAAAAGACTCGTGGAGGCAAACCAAGAAAGGAAGAAAAGGAGAGCGACCAAGAAGCCACCAGAGGATCCTTGACAAAATGATCATAGAGACAAAAGCAAAAAGAAAAATTTGATGTGATCATGGAGTCTCAAGGCTAACAAAACCTCTCTTCAAAAGCTAGAAACCACTAAGAAATTCCTTGAAGAAGAATTGTTGAAGACGACGAAGCTCATCATTGAAGGCCAAGATTCCTTCAAAAACATCGCTTACCGCCAAGGAGCGTAAGAAAGAGATAGCAAAAATGTGGCAGCCTTCAAGGAGCAATCGGCTAAACTTGTACCCATCCGTGCAATGCAACAGAGGATGACAGATCTGGATGAGGTGCAAGAGACAATTGCCAAAGCTACCGGAGCAACTCGCTTCGGCTTTAGGAGCACGACTCTGTGTTCGGGATGTAAAACTTTGTCGGCTTATCTTGAAAACGTGTCCTCAATGCTTGTTCAATGTTTTGCGACCTAACTTGTTATGTTTATAATCTATTTGCTTAACCGATTTTATCTTGCTTATATCTCTAGTCTACAATCCTTTCACCGATTAACAAAGATCGTGTTAATCTTGGCCCCAACGCGATTTTAGTCGGCTAGGCTCCGATCCAAATGCTAGGATAATATTTCTTTAGATATTTCCCATTAATGGCTTTAGGCAAAACATGCCCTTCAAGTGTTTCCAGTAAGTACGAGTTCCCACCGACTAACCGATTAATCTTGTATGGCCCTTCCCACGTAGGCGACCATTTTCCAAATCGGTTATCCTTAGAACCAACAGGTAGTATAGTTTTCCATACTAAGTCAGCCTGATCGAAATATTTAGGCATAACCTTTTTATTGTACGCCTTTGCTACTCTAACTTTGTTCTTCTTAAGTCGATCGAGTGTAAACAAACGTAACTCTGCTAGTTCATCCAAGTTGTCTATCATTAAATCATTATAATCTTGAGCCGACAAACCATTTTGATCGCTACTCAGATCGACTCAATATTGATCTCCACGGGTAGAACGGCTTCTTGTCCATATACCAACCGGTAAGGTGAAAGCTTCACGTCGCTCGTGATAAGATAGCCGATAGGCCCACAATGACTCCGATAGTGTTGAGTGCCAATTCCTCGCTTTTCATCAATCTTTCTTTTGATCAATTTAATAAGCGCTTTATTAGACGACTCGGCTTGACCATTAGCCCGAGCGTATCACGCGAAGAGTTTAACAATTTGATCCCTAAACTCGCTGCATAACCTTGAAACTCGTTAGACATGAATACCGTACCTTGATCGGTCGTGATTGTTTGCGATATTCCAAATCGATGGACGATATGTTCATTCACAAAACTAATCGCCTCAACGCTAGTCACCTTCTTAAGCGGTATAGCTTGACCCACTTTGAAAATAATCGGTTGCGGCCAAAATAAATTTATGGCCTTTACTCGGTTGGAAAATTTGGCCGATTATATCTATTCCCAACCTCCGAATGGCCAAGGTTTGATAATTGGATGCAAAGTCGATGTCGGTGCTAGTTGTATGCTGCCAAACTTTTGACATGTCCGACATCCTTTGTAATATTTGAAGCAATCCTCTAGCATCGTTGGCTAATAAAAGTAACTCGTCCGCCTAAGCATCCATTTCATTTTATGTGCCGATTGATGAGAACCACAAATTCCTTCATGCACTTCACCCATCGCCACTCGGGCTTCTTGACCTCAAGACATCTTAGCAACAAGCCTTCTAGAGTTCGATAATACAAGATATCGCCCATGATAACGCATTTCAATGCTTGTTGCCGTATCCTTCGCTCCGTCACTTTAGATGGATCGACTAGATAGTCTCTTATTTGTGTCCTCCAATCAAGAATATCCCGGCACATTATTGCTTTATCTACTAGTTCGGTTTCGACTTCGCCAACATCTTTATATCCCGATGCTTGTCGGGCCAAAGCATTAGCTCTATCGCTCAATTCTCGAGGAACATGACCGATAGAAAATGATGTAAAAGAGCCGATGATTTCGCAAGATTGCTCTAAATACTTTGATAGCATTTCATCTCGACATTGGTATTCTCCTTTATTTGTCGTACCACTAATAGTGAATCACCGTATGCTTCAACAAAGATCTACTCCGATATTTTCCAACAACCGTAAGCCTCGAGTAATGCTTCGACTCGGCCCGATTGTTTGAACATCGGCTATTTAGCCGAATGCGAACTCAAAGCAATGTCCTCTAGATGATATGAGTACAACACCGATACCATACCCTTCCTCGCATACTGATCCATCAAAGAACAATTGCCATGGTGCGATCAAGACCAAGTTTGCCGCTGTGTCATGTCCTCGTTATAAAATCGGCTAGACTTGTCCCTTAACCGCTGGCCGATTCATATGATAAGTCGAACTCGACCAAGGCGTAAGCCCATTTGCCAAGTCGACCTCGCAAAATTGGAGCTGACAATATATACTTTATAACATCGGTTTTACAGATGACTTTACAAGCCGATGCTAGTATGTAGTGCCTTAGCTTTGTGCATGAGAAGTACAATGATAAACATAATTTTTCAATGAAAGGGCACGACTCGCATCTAGCAACCGTCGGCTTAAATAAAAGATAACCCTCTCTTTACCATGTACTTCTTGTGCCAAAACAGCCCAATAGTATCTTCTTCACCGAGACATACAATCTGAAAGGAACACCTTTTGAGGTGCAACAGGTGGAGGGTTGGATAAATACCTTTTACTTCACAAATGCTTTCACGATCGGCTCCCATATAAATTCTTCATTGTCTTTAACTTCAAGAACGGAGTAAAAGCACGAATCCTACCAGAGAGGTTCGAGATGAACCGACGAAGATAGTTAATTTTGCCGATCAACTTTTGTAATTCGTTTTACATGTTGGCGGTTTGGTATTGGTTATGGCTTTGACCCTTGTTTGGTCGACTTTGATTCCTCTTTCATGTACCATAAAGCCCAAAACATCCCGCCGACACGCTAACGCACACTTGTAAGGATTCATCTTCAAACCATGCGCTCTTATGTTTTTGAACACCTCTCCAAATCGGCCAGATGTTGGAGATTTTTTGCAGATTTTACCACTACATCATCTATATAAATCTCAACAGTGTGGCCGATTAAATCGTGGAAAATAAGATTCATTGCCCGCTGATATGTTGCACCGGCGTTTTTCAAGCCGAAAGTCATTACAGTCCACTCGAATAAACCTATTGCACCGACATCCAAGGTCGTCTTGGGTATATCGGCTTCGCCATGAGTATCTCGATTATATCCCAGATTACCGCCCAAAAAGCTTATGATCTTATTTCTCGATGCAAAGATCGATAAGCATATCGGCTATTGGCATAGGGTATTCGCTTTTGGCGTCGCCTTGTTCAGATCTCTAAAATCGACACATACTCGAAGTTTTCCATTTTTCTTCATTACTGGAACGATGTTGGAAACCCATTCAACAGATTTCGGCAAGGCCCGATAAACTTTGCTTCTAACAATCGTTCTATCTCTTCTTTATGACTTGGTACAAGGTCGGATTAAAACGCTCGATATTGTTTGAACGGTCGATAGTCTGATTTAATAGGTAGCCGATGTTCCACCAAATTGACGGCTTAATCCGGGCATCTCGTGATATTCCCAAGCTAAACAATCTTTATAATTCCTAAGTATTTTTATTAATTTTTCCTTGTACTTTACATCTAAATTTGCATCGACAAAAGTTGGTCTTTTCTATCACCTCACCTATATCGACTTCTTCAAGCAAGCCGGTGGACGTGAATCCTTGACCTAACTTTTCGATTTCTTCATAGTCTTCTATGACTTCAGAGCTATCCGTTGTTTGCCGATAGCTTTGCATTTTGTTTTGTAGCACCTCAATGCTTTTCTTGTCCCCATCGGCGCAATATTTCATTTGCCCGATCAAAAGTGCCAGCTTGACATCGATCGGCATTAGTCCGTATTTGCTCACGCATATGAAGTCGCAATCGCCCGATTGCCTTGCCCGATATGCACCCACTTCTTCGTGTTGCCAATTTGCATCGGAGCTAGCCATGGCGATGTGTGCCGATGTATCTACCGTGACGATTTCAACTTCTTCTCCGCTCCATTGAACTAGTGTTTGGTGCATGGTCGATGGGATACAATTTGCATGAATCCAATCTCGACCGAGCAAAGACACTGTAGTTTCCTTGGCGCCAATTACAAAGAACGCCGTCGGCAAAGTCTTACTACCGGCGATTAGCTCTGTGACCATGACACCTTTTGCTTCGTAGGGTCGCCTGTGAAGTCATTCGTAACCATGTTAGTTTTAATTAAGTCTTCATCGACTTACCCACTTTTTACATGTCGTAAGGCATTAGATTCACCGTGGCGCCCATCTACCAAAGATTCTTGATATCGGCTTGCCATTTATATACCCTTTTAGGTACAATGGTTTGATGCCGATGATCGCCTTTGGTTTCTCAAAGATGGCGCTCGTACCGGAGCATAATCGAGCAACGGCCTCATTGGCCGATTCTCTCTTCGACTTTGAACTCGGTGGCAAGGTGAACACCATGTTGATGTCCATGGGAGGTGTATCGTCCCTAATCATGGGAGAATCTGGTCATCACCGATTCAAATCTTCTTCGACTGTTCTTTTCTTCTCCATTCTCTCTTGACGATTTGATTGGACGAAGCTCATTAAATATCTCATCTCTCTCTTTCTCAAAGATCGGCTTCACGAATTTCTTGTGTCCTTAACCTCAAGCCGTCGTCGTTGTGATTTGCTTAGGCCCGATGGGCACCACTGGTTTAGGTTCCACCGGTTTTACGTACTTTACCACCAAGTCTTCTTGATTAGAACTAGTCTTGTGCGCCTTGGCTTGGCTTTGTTCTTGATCCGGTTGAGATAATCTCTCACGGACCGCCTTACGTGACTTCGATCTTGTTCTCGACGGCGAATAGTCTATCTCTAGCCGATCGATCGCCAATCGTCTCGAGGATAATGTTCCATCGGGCAGTTATACGGTGATGGCAACGCTACTCTCCTTTCCCAGCAAAATTGCCAAAAGGGACACCTCCTATGGGCCCTCTCCACGTTCTCTGTACGATACAAATTATCCGACCGGCGGGTGTGGTACCATGGTCGGCTATTCATCCTCTCGTATTTCTCCATTAATTGTGAGAACGTTGGACCTGGCTTTTTCGCTGGCTGCCTTAATGGAACCTTTTCTGCTTTGTACCATTTGCCTATCTGGGGATTCCCCTTAGGTTTAATGGTCCTTGAATTTTTTCCTTCTCGATCGGCTTCTATTTGTAAGGAGCCGATGGTAATCTTCAGTGTCTGGCCGCCGTCAGAGCTTGATTGCATATCGACTTGTCGATCCTTCTTCTGCTCATCTTGCATCGGCTCTTTTCCTTTAACCGAGCATTGTACCATATTAATAGGAAATGGGTCAACGCCCACCGCATGGTCGGCTCATCGGCAAACTTCAACCGACCATCTTCAATGGCGCATCGGATCTGCTGATCAAGATATTGCGATCATTAGTGTTATGTGAATAAGAATGATGCCACTTGCAATACTGCGTTTTTGATCTCGCTCGGTCGATGGTATTACATGTCCTCCGCAATCGATTATTTTTCTTGCGTAGCAAATCAAACATGCGATCGCACTTGGAAACATCAAAAGAGTATTTGACCTCCGACTTATTCCTAGTCGGCTTCAACCAAGAACAGACTAAGGATTTTAGCCCTTTTATCCATTCGGCTATGTTTATTTCTCGCTTCCTCATCTTCCGACGAATCACTAGGACAATACTCAACCATATTAACCTTGGCCTTATCCTTCTCTTTATTATTGCTATTATCGTTTTAAATCTGTCTTTAAATACTTTGTTATCGAAGAATCGACTTTCTTGAGCCGATACACGATGCAACAAATGGCTAAGGTCGGTGAATTCTTGTCCTCCAAATTTCTCCCTAAGAGGGGAATCAAACCTGAAACGCTAAATCGGCGAGTTGATTGTCGTAATGTAACATCTGAAACACCGATTCCTAATTTCTCTAAACCTCTTGATGTATTCCGTCACCGATTCCCCAAATTTTTGACGCATCAACTCAGATCCAAATTCTAAGCTCGGATCGCCTAAAAGAAATATTCATGGAATCGGCTTTCCAAATCGCTCCACGATGGACCGAATTCGGAGGCAAACAGTAAACCAAGTAAATGTCGCCCGAGATAAAGATAACGAAACAATCTAATTTTCAAACCGTCGACTGGTCGCTTCACCGCATTGCGCGATAAAACGCCCAACATGTTCTAAGGTGGTAATCGAATCATCCCCGCAGAATTTGGCAAAATCCGGACTCAAATTATGAGGGTAAGGCATGCGATCTATGTAATCGGGTACGGCTTTTATAGCCGATAACTTTCCTTTTGGTTGTATGCCGAATTGATCCTCAAAACAAGCAGAGATTTGATCGCCCAATTAGCATTATCGCCACCGGTATGGCGTGCCCTTGATAATGTCTCGTCATAATCAGATCCCGCCCCGAGTGCAAGCTCGGGTTGTTAATTATACCGTGCCGTTGGCATCCGATTATATTGATTGTGCCGATTATGCCTAATTTGAGGTTCCGACCGGATAAACGGTTCGAGTATGTTACTACCTGTGGCCCCGGGTTTCTAAGGTGATAGGTTCTTGGGGATGTCTCTCGAGTTAACCTACCGTGAAGTCGATTGGGAAAAGCGAAACGGAGCCGACGGTGGAAGGTTGATGGATGAATCCAACTTTGCGGCGTCGGTATAAGCGTGATAATGGCTCACCCCACTTGACCGGGATCCCTAGGCAATATGACCGGGTTGTGTGGGCATCATTGTAGGAGGTGAGGTCATAGCCGATGGTTTAGGATCGCCATCGTGCTTTGCGTGTTCGCGATACGTAAAAAGCGGATAATTTGGCGTAACTTCCAATGGGTCTAGCGACTTCTTGACGAGGCCAACTCTCGAGCTATAGTTTTGACGCTATTCACTATCATCCGCTTAAGGGTTGTTACTAGAGCCGATGATTGGTTTATCAAGGCGTGGTGTATGATTGATTAATCATAGCCGATAATTCGGCTTGAGGTGTAGATATCGGCTTACTTGTTCGTTATGCCCGCATCACCTGGCGCTGACCGTCGGTAGGGCGGATTTTTGAGTAACGCCACGCCTTGTTTTCTCGATAGCAACTTAGAATCATCTCTTCAAGAGCGACTTTCCGAGCTTCAATTTCTTGGCGTTGAAATTGCGGACAAATCGCCCATTGTTGGGACGATTATAGCTTCGAGTTGAGATCCGATGGCGGAATCGACTTCCCGATGAAGACATTACGCGTCCCACCGGCGTGCCAAAAGTGTGTTGGCGCCAAAACTTGATGCGGGGTTTCGACAAAGAAGACACGTGACTAACACTGTTCAAAGCGTGCGGTCGATTTGACTCGAATCGACAAGGTAAAAACAATAAAATTTACTTCAAGCCGATCGTCAAGATCAATCGGCTTAAACTCAATCAGCTTGAAGCCGATCAAGATCAAAGTAACCAGATAAGTCTGATTAGCCGATTAAGGCTAATCAGATGATAAAGGCAGATCAATTCTGAAGAAGGCGATGCGCAACAAAATCAGAACAAATCGAACCTGGGGTGTAATTGACGAAGATCAACAATCGGCGATGCGCAACTTTATTGATCGAAATCGATTACAAAGGCTAAATTACACAAGCTACTCCTAGTCGACAGAAAAAATAGATGAAAAGTAAAGCTGGTTGTTTGTATATGTCCTCCCTGCAGCTTGCTTCGGCTCTTCTTTTATACCCTTCAGCCGATCGTGTCCTACTCCAACACGTTTTAAGATCCGTATCCGTATCGGCCTTATCTTGAGAGGTTGTTTCCTTTAAAATCTCACAATTCACCAAACATTTCGGATTCTTTCCAAACATCCGATAGCTTCCATATCTTTAATTCTATTTGCCTGATTTTAATTATCTTGCCGAATTTTGGTGCAAACACGACCACACGGGCTTGAACGCTGCATGCCCCAAAGATAACTTCCCGCTCCCCCGTATAGACCAGATTGTGGACTCCACCGCCAACGCCGAGATGTTGAGTTTTCGACGCCTACTCCGGTACCACCGGATCAAGCTCGCCGCGAAGACGAAGACAAGACCGCCTTCATCACGCCGCTTGGAACATTCGCTACACGACCATGTCGCTCGGCCTCCGCAATCACGCGTGCCACGTTCAGCCGCTTAATGGCCAAAGCCGACCGCAGATCGGCCGGAACCTCGAGGTGTACGCCGACGACATCATCGTCAAGAGCCGCTCTAAGGCTAACCACGCCAACGACCGCCGAGACCTTCACCAACCTCGAACAGTTCGCATCAAGCTCAACCCGAAAATGCGTCTTCGCACGGCCTCGGAAGGTACTCGGCTACATGATCGGGGACGGGCGTGGGCCCAACCCAGAGAAGATCGAGGCGATCGAGCGGATGACCGCCCGACCTCGATAAAGCAGCGCAGAGCCTCACCGCCGCATCATCGCCCGGCCGCTTCATTTCCGGCTCGGCGGCGTGGTCGCCTTTCTTTAAGATCTGCGTAGTCATAAGGGTTTCGAGTGGACCCCCGAAGCCCAACGGTCTTCGACGAGCTCAAGGCGTACCTTCGCGTCCTCCTCTCACGACAACTCCACAACAGGAGAGGTGTCGCTACTTTACCTCATGGCCGCGACAGTGCGTCAGCCATGGTCTGGTAGCCGAACGGGTAGGGCGGTAGCACCCGATCTACTATGTTAGCGAAGTACTCCATGGGCCGAAGGAGCGCTATCCCCAGGTCCAGAAACTCCTCTACGCACTCTTCATGGCCTCGCGGAAGCTCCGACACTACTTCCAAGCACATGCGGTGTCCTCAGAAACCCTGAAGCCGGAGGTCGCGTCGCCAAATGGGCCATGGAGCTGGCCGAGTTCGACCTCCGCTTCACGGCCCGCACCGCCATCAAATCACAGCGCCGCAGACTTCGTGGTCGAGCGGACGGCGAGCTCGCCCCGAGCCCGAGGTCGGCCGAGGACCCATGGACTATGTTCTTCGACGGATCAAGATCCTTTGAGCGCCAGGTCGGGCGTTCTCCTCATCACCCCTCAAGGTGACCACTTGCGATATGTGGTCCGCCGGTTTTCCCGCTACCAATAACACGGCGGAATACGAGGCCCTCTTGGCCGCCTCCGAGCTCGCAAGTCCTCGGGCATCTGCCGCCTAATCGTGAAAGGAGACTCACTCGTCGTCAATCAAGACAACAAAGTCTACCGGTGTTCGAGCCTCGATGGCCAAATACCTCGCCGAGGTACGCAAGATGGAGAGATGGTTCCGAACACGAGGATCCAAAGACGTACTAAGGAAAGACAATTCCACCGCCGATCTCCGTCTGTGCTCGGATCATCCGGCGACGAGCTCCGCCGGACGTCATCCTGAAACCTTGGCCACACCGTCGTCCGCCGGCCAGAAGACCGGTGGCCTTCCTCAAAACGTTCCGACGTGGATGGATCCATTCGTCAAGTTCCTCGACCAAGGGAGCTCCCGCCACTCTGCGAAAGGAGCAGCCCGCGACGTGCGGGCTCAGACAGCTCGTCGGTGGCGGCTCCACCGTCGGGGGCTTTGGGCGTTCTCACAAAATGCATCACTCGGAAGAAGGTAAATACCGCCAACGACATACACTCCGGCACATGCGGCGCTCACTCCTCTTCGGGACTATGGTCGAAGGCCTTCAGATGGGTTTTATCGCCAACGGCGCTCAAGATGCCTGTGGCATCGCTCGTTCTTGCCAATCCGTCGCTTTACGCCGAAAGGTAAGGCAACCGCCACGCCTGCGGACCATTCCTCGCCTGGCCATTCTCGACGTGGGGCCTCGATATTCTCGGCCCTTCCGAGGTAGGTCGGGGAAGAAGTTCCTATTCGTGGCGATCGACACCTTTTCAAAATGGATCGAGCGTAACCGGTCTCGCTATCACCGCCAAGGTCATGCGGTAAAGTTCTTCCGCTCTTCGTGGTCACGAGGTACGAGTCCCTGCGAGATCATCACCGACAACTAACGCAGATTCACCGTGAGCCGTTCCAAGAGTTCGGCAGCGGATATGGGGACCAAGGTCCGCTATGCCTCGGTGACCCACCCCGAGCAACGGCGACCGAGCGCGCCAATGGGCAGCTCATCCAAGGGATCAAGCGAGTCTTCGACGAGCTCGATCGCCATGGCCGCATGGGTGGATGAGCTCCCGCAGCCCTTTGGTCCGTCGCGCACTCGACCACCGGCAACGGGCAAGCCCTTTCCACTCGTCTTCGGGCCGAGGTCGCCCCGCCGCCCGAGGTCGCGCTCCATTCCACTAGACGAGCTCGGCCGACCATGTCGACCTCGGCAGAGCGGTCCCTCGACCTTGCCTTGGCGGAAGAAGTGAGGTGTCACAAGGGCCTGCGCCAAGCGCTACCGCAAGATCTCCGCAGACATGCCGCCTGCCGTCCGACCTGGGGCTTCCGCTCGGGGACACGGTCCTACGACGGATCAAAGATCGCTCCCACACCAACAAGTGTCCCGCTATGGGAGGGCCCTTCGAGTCGTCTCAACAAGCGCGCGGGGCTTACTGTCCGCGGTCCCCGATGGCGTGGAGCTCGCGAGCTCGTGGAACGAGGCCGCTCCGGAAGTTCTACGCCTAGCGCCCTCTTTCACCCTTCATTAAGTTAAGGTGCCTCTTTCTTTGTTCTTTGTGTTCGCCTCAGATTCTCATTACGCGCCTCGGGGCATGCCTGAGGCTCTCGTGTTGCCATCCCCTGGTCCGGCCCAGGTTCGTGGCCATAGTAAAGTCTTCTTCCGATTTCCGTGCTAATCTCTTTCGATTTGTAGAAGGGTTGGTGTTCCGTCACGACCCTAAGTTGCGATCCTTCTGGCCGAAGGTCGCGCCATCTTAAAGACCCCCGGACGCGGCATCTCGTCATCCCTTTAACCAAAGTAAATTCTTCTTAGGACGCCTCGGGCGGCCCGACCCCGCGGCGTGGCTATAAGGGCAACCATAAGGCCACGCGGCGGGCTCGGCTCGGGCGCCCATGCGTGTTCTTTCTTGCGGCGCACGGGTCACGCTTCTAGGTTCGCCTCGGGGATGAACAACCCGATCCTCGGCATTCCGTGATCGGGGCCGCATAAGGCGATTGTTGTCGGGGTAAGCCGGCCATCCCCCCGTGCCGCCAACCATTGAACGTTCTCAGAGGGCGCCCCGAGCCTGATGACTTTTCCCGGGCTCGGAGGTCGTAGTTTGGGATTCACCACCGGGGATGACTCTGTCGTTCTGCCGACCTTTCCCGGGGCCGTGGCTGTGTTCGGATCTCTAAACCGCCCTCCGAGGGGTCTTGCCGAGCTTGATGCATTCCCGAGCTCACGAGTCGGACTAAGGCCTAAAATCGGTCCAAACCTAAGCTATCCCAGTCGACCATCCAGTTGTGCCCAAACTCGTAATCGCCAGCGAGGCCTCGGTGGGGACCACGTTCTCCGGTTCGCCTCGAGGATGCCGGCCCCGAGCCCGATGCGTTCCGGGCTCGGAGGTCGATAGTGAAACGATCCTTATCGGAGTAAGCCGGCTATTCCCCTGTGTTACCGATCGATGGACGCCTCAAGAAGCGCCCGCCCGATGACATTTCGCACCGAGGCCACGACCCTAAGATTACCACCGGGGATGATCTCGATCGCAATAAGTCGCTTGCCGCAACAAGTCGACTTATTCCCGCACCAAATTATCGAGACATGTCAACCCGAGTCGCACAGGCCCGAGTGATTTTTGGCGAGGCCTCGGCTGAATCAACATCGCATCGAGCATACTCACACCCTAAACTGGTAATTCGGGCAAAGGCGGTAGGCCTCGTTGCAGGGTCCGCAGAACGTGCTCGCCACGCGCCACGTATCCAAGATCGCTCGACCCTTCCAAGAAATAGCCCGCACAAAGTACGCGATGGCGCACGCATCGACAAATAAGCTAAGTTCTCCAAAAACACAACTCTATAAAGCTTAGCATAAAGTTGTTTTATCTTTACAAGGGGAATCTTTCGCCCCTGACCCATCTGCTAACTCTAAAGTTTACAGAGACATGTCTCGGCGAGTTTTTCCTGCTCAAGGTCGGAAACCCTCTGTCGCGGCAGGCGAGGACCTCTGATTCGCCTTGTCAATCCGGTCATGGCCGCTTGAGTGGGCCAAGGAATCTTTCCACCGAGCCACCGCGCCAGCCTTCTCTCCAAGACTAGCATTCTCGGCCTCGGCCTCAGCCACCTTGGTTTCTGCTCCGGTGGCCCTCGTCTCCAACCCTGCGACCGTCTTCTCGAGCTCGGCCACTTTGGCCTCGAGCTCGGAGGAGGGCCTCGCCGGCGACCGCCTCGAAGCGAAGGCGGAGATCTCGAGCTGAGGCGCTGGATCTCCGTCCGCTGCGCTCGCCTCCGCCAAAGACGCCTGCGCTCTCGACGGACCCGTGCAAGGGTCTCCTCCGCCCTCCTCCGCTCCCCCTTGATGGCTTCAGAGAGCGCTATGGTGTATATCTCCTGGGCCACACGCTCCCGCTCGGCCTCGACAGCCCGCGCGAGCTCGAGGGCCTGGGCCTCCCTCAGGCGCGAGATTTCCTCTTGACCGCGCGACACGGCGGCTTTTAGCTCGGCGATGTCCCTCTGATTGGCCTCGAGGGCACCGCATAAGGGCCGGAAGGCGAGCACATGTTCGCGCGCAATGTTGTACCCCCGGGAAACCATCCGCAGACCCTGCGAAGGCAAAGAGAAAACCCGCCATGACCACTAAGAAAAGGGAGGGAAGGAGGAGCTGACGCCACGATCGATCTTACCTCCACTAGCCGGTCTTCCAGCGAAGACAAGTCGACAACACCATCAGAATCTCGGGGCAGTACGCCCGCAGTTGCGTCCCCGGCGGCCTCCGCCGCCGCTATGGCAAGCAGACACCTCGGCGACCGGGGATCCGCCCGCCACGCAGAACGGCGGTCGGACCTTCTGGGCCGGCAGATGGCTCGACGACCCCCTGGCCGCCCTCGATTGCGGGAAGGGTCCTCGGCTCGCCAAAGGTGGACGGCCCACCCGGGGCACGGCGACAACGCCGCCCTCGATCACGGGCCCAACAACCAAAGCGCCCGGCCGGAGGCATCGGGTCTGACGATGGACCGAGCCACGCATCGCCGCCGGTATATGAGACGCACGGGCAAATTATCAAAAGATGCTCATCGGCCCCACCACCACGGTTAAGGAACGGGGAACTTACCGCGCCGAACGGACGCGCGGCAACCTCGCTTTACCGCCCGCAGGGGCGATTCGGCTCCGCTTCGAGGACTCCACTCGGGACGCCACCGGGCGCAACGACGACGCCACCCTCGATCGCGCCCCTTCGGCTCACGGTGCTCCGGCAGAAGAAGACCCCAATCACGACGCCCTTGGTCGTGGCGCTTCAACCAACCTCTCGGCCGCCGTCCTCCTCGGAGGACGCGGCAGCGACATCCGCCGCGTCTGGCCGCGCCACGAGGCGGTAATCATCCTCATAATCCTCCTCCCGGCCCGCCCGACCACAGAAAGGTCGGTGCCCTCTGACGCCGAACGCCGCGATGGGGTGGGATGACGAAAAATGTACAGAGGCAGACCGGCGTGACCGCTCCTCGGCGGTGGCGGGAGGCTTCCTCGAGAGCTTGTTGCGGAACCTGTTGCTCATTGCGTGCGGGCTCTCACTAGCCGCCTCTTGTTCCGGGCAAAGCGAGGGTTAGTGGGTGAACCAAAAAGAAGAAAAGAAAAAGTCGCCCGATGGAACCAAGCTCGAACCTGTGTACCTCGAGCTCGGGGTCTAAACTCACCACGACCGGCCGCCCACTCGACGTGGGGCTTCTTGGCGATTTGCTTTGGAGCGTCGAGAGCCGGCTTCTTGCCCCCCTTTCTTGCCTTTGTTTGGGCCAGGAAACGGTAGCAACTGCTTCGCCGTATCCCAGAGCTCTTTGGTTGCCTACACGAGCTCGCCACAATAAGCATCCGAGTCCGAGCGCCCAAAGCAAGGACCAAGGTGAAAGGCTTTTACCTCGCTACTACGCCCCAAGACGTTCTTAAGGACGTTGCCACCGAGGTCGAAAGAGTTGGCGGCCTTCCCGAAAATCTCCTGCAGCCTCGAAGCGACCCACGCCGACCTCGGTGCTGCGAGATCAGGAATAAAGCATCAGGAGATAAGAGAACTCCGACCAAGGTCCGAAAGGATCTGAGATCGGACAACACTTACCCTCGTGACTTTCCCGGGTGGCGTCGCACCTCCCGGTGATTTCAAAGAAAGGGTGCAACCTCCTCCGTAGAGGGAGCACCCGATTCCGCAGGTAGTCGTAAACGACCGTCTGCCCCTTTAGGCCCCGCATGGCGCATGTGTGGATGAAGGCGGCCACTTCCTGGTCGTCCACCGAGTCCTCAGGCTCAGGGGTCTCCCGCTTCCCTTCGACCGCGACGTCGTTATAAGCAAGCCCGCCTCCCTCGCCCTTCTTTAAATAAAACCACTTTTCCGCCCACGGCCCGAGCTAGTCCCGGGTCGGGATTTGGAGAAAGTTGCAAGGGAGTCCTGCCCGTAGCCGAAAATAGAGGCACCCGACGATGTGGTCTTTCGCGCAGCGGGACAGGAGTAAAACGGAAGAAAAGCGAGGGGGTAGGGAGCCTGCCAAGGAACCCCTCGCAAAGATGTGCGAAACGGAAAGGAGAAGAAGAGAGTTCTGCACCAGTTCACGAGTTCGACTCGTGACCGCGCGAGGACCGCAGCCTAAGAAGTCACTTTCCGGTCCGCGACCCAAAGAGCATGTATCGCTCCGTGCTCACGATCTCGTCATCCCGAGGTCGCGGACTTTCTCCGGAAGGAAGCCGCCAGAGAATGGGTCCAAGCCCCAAAGACTCCATCTCCTCATCCGCTCGCGGTGAGTGTGATCCTCCCAAACTTCGCCATAGAATCAAGGTTAAAAGGAGGGAGGCGTGGTCGCAATCAAGGGCTAGAAGGCGTTGACGCAAAGGGACGAGGAGAAAGAAGGCAAAAGCACGAAACGGAAGTGAAATCCTAAAGGTGAGACCCTACGGTTTTAAAAGACGCCTCATCTACCGGCATCACCATCACCTCAAAAGCGCTCGTGGCCGTGGCGCGTAAGCCAAACGTCGGGGCCTTTCAAAACCCCGACGGGCGTGTCCTCCACGCATCCTACTGCACTTATTCCTTCAACTTCCCGCCCACGAGGCCCCCGGCTTCCGGCCCGTCGGGAAAACAAAATGGCAAAGCCCGGCACGTGTCCCGATAGGGATCCTCTCCGAGCAAGACATCGACTCAAGCGCGCCGCTTCTTGAGCCTCGGGCCTGGTTGTCGGATCGGACACTGGGCGCGTCCCTCGACACGTGTCCGCTCCTCCGTGCCCGGGATCGTTCCTAAGCCAGCAGACGTCTCCGGCCTCACGCCCGGGCACTGCGGATTGTTACGGTCGGATCCGACCAAAGGTCCCAAGAGGCCACCGGGACACTCTTCCCGACCAGCGGACCTCTCGAGCTCTCCCGACCGCGGACCTCTCCGAGCTCTCACCGACCGCGGACCTCTCCGAGCTCTCCTCGACCAGCGGACCTCTCCGAAGCTCTCCCGACCTGGCGGGCGGGCTCCCGACCTCCAGCGGGGACGGGTCCCCGACCACCAAGCCGGCTCCCGACCCGTGGCGGGACGGGTCCCCGACCGACCAAGCTGTGCTCCCGACCCGTCAAGGGTCGCGTGTCAAAGCCTCCACCGCCATGACCACGTGCCCCACAAACGGGTCAATCAAGTGACTATACTGAGAGCAGTGGCCATCTCCCAAGATGGTTTAATGATCGCCAAGTCATGCTCCCACCCCATCACCGGTCACATACAAGACGTAAGACACGCTCTCCCGAGGCAACACCCACGTCATGCGCGCAGCAACGCCAACACTCGTAAGGTTCGCAGAGGCGTGTACGCCGTTTCCGGAAATACCTAACCGCCTCGCCAACTAGACTACCGACCCGGCATGGGCAAGACGGTGATCGATCAGTGACAGAACGGGACCAAGCTCCTAGTGTAGGTCACCTCGCCCTCTCCCAACTCTCGATGTAACTGCCGCCTTCCTTCCGTATAAAAGAGGCGGGAACCCCGTAGGAGGGATCGAACCCATCTCGCTAAGCCATTAGCACTCGCTTGTAAACTTGGTGCGATCATCCGCATCTTGAAGGGAATACAACGCCACCACACGAATCGAGTAGGGTTCGCCCGAACCAAGATAAACCTTGCGTCTCTGTTTGGTTGCACAGTTCCCCGCTTAGCGCGCCCGCCGAGAGGTGCCACCCGACGAACGAAGCTCGGGCCTTGCCTCCATACGATCCTTCCTCTTTCTGCGGTCGACGGTCCCGATCGTCGACATTTTTCTTTGCCAAGGTTTTCTGGTATTGAGTTTTTACTGGCAAAGTTTTTAACGAGGCAGCCAAATATCAATAAAGCTCATTATTTAATTCTAATTATTTATCTTATTTTAGAATTTATTTCGTATTTTATCTTTTTCTTAATTTACATATTTTTAAAAAATATTTCTACATCCTACAAGTTTTTCTAATTATTCTAATTCTTTCTGAATTTTTTTCATAATTTTTCTATTTTTTCTAAATATTTTCTGATTTTTTTTAACGTTAACAGGCTGGTCCGTCGGACTCGTACCAGCACAGCACGACCCTTAAGGCCAACTGTCCGTCCTTGGACCGCCTCCCCGGCACATGAGCCGACCCGGCCCGCTTATTAGTCGGAGGGTGAAACGGGCCGTTCTGTCCGTTAATCGGGCCGGGCCGGGCCGGGCCGGACCGGACCGCCCATTTGGGCATCTCACCTTCCTCGGCGGCCTTAGATAGATCGGTTCAAGCCGAGATCCACTGATTCATCCGCCTCCGCTGTACCGAGCCACCGAGCGGCGGCCGCGCGGGATCACACCGCACCGGTGAGCGATCACCGACGCGGCGCCCCCACGCCACCAGCGGCCGAACGCACTACACACACAACAAAAAAGCTCTCGCCGTCGTGCGCCCCGACCCAACCCAACCACAAGCCACTCCTCCCCCTACATCTCCGCGGCTCCGCCTCCCGCGGCGGGAGCAATTCCTCCCGCCACACCGCCGCCTCCGCCTCCGGCGACATCGGTTCCCACCGCCTTCGCCCCTCGCTCTCTCGGCAGCTCATCGCGGCCTATAATTACGGTGTTTTGTCGATTCGGTTGTGGGGGCGAAGTCGCGAGGCAGATCAGATCCCGCGCGCCTGAGTGGGAGTGGTGGACTGGCGGTGCGGGTCAGATCTATGCGCGAGATCTAGGCGAGACGGTGGTGAGCTGCTGGTGATTGGAGCCGGAGGGAGGGGGGAGCGGGATGGCGTGGTGGTCGGGGAAGGTGTCGCTCGGTGGGCTGCAGGACATCGCCGGCGCCGTGAATAAGATTAGCGAGAGCGTGAAGAACATCGAGAAGAACTTTGACAGCGCACTCGGCCTCGAGGAGAAGCGCGACGATGAAGAAGGTATCGTAGCTTCACTGACGCTAAGACTCTCCCTCCCGCCCGTCCTCTGTCTGTGTAATCAGGCTGCATTGGTGCATGCTTAGTTGTGTACAAGTGTTCAATTGAAACTGTGACAGGATAATCGATGGTGCTAATGCTTATGCTCAATTCATATTTGGCTAGTTGTAGTGAATGAGTTAATTGATTTTAGGACGTGCAAGTTTTAATTCTGCTTATCACTGGTTCCGTTGCCCCTCTCAAAATCGGACGTAGGTCCTTACATAAGCAACAGTGCAACACTCACCTTAGGCCCCTTCCTGTCCAAATTCTATCTGTATCAGTTGCTGAATTATGTATGATCGATTGGTTTAGGTGGGTGATCAAAGCTTATCTGTACCTCTTACTGGTGTTGAGTCATAGCAGTTTTTGTTTTGTTGTTTCCTTTGAGAAGGGTCAGAAACAGTGACTTATCCATGCTCCTTCACCAAACTGTTTCTGAAAGTCTGCATTGTCTGGATAGTAAGAGCATACTGAGAGAGTGAGCTTGAAATTGTGTTGTTTACATGGTTATCTACGTGCTGAAATAAAATGTTCTTTTAAAGCAGGATCAGGATCACAGACATCTAACTCTGATAGAATAGTATTCTTCAATCCTGTTATGGCATTCATGGGACATAATGGTGAGGATGCTGCTGCTGAAGGACCAGAAAAGCCACAATCTCTGAAAAATTCATCAACAACAGAAGAAAATCATAGCGACTCGACTGAGCCAACTACATCTAAGGCAGATGCTTCTGAAGTATCAGGAACAGCAAAATCTCCAAAGCAGAATTTAAAATTAGAAGAAAATCTTAGTAGCTCCACTGAGTCACCTGTATCTAAGCCAGATATTTCTGCACAATACATAACACCACAAATTCCAACACATCCTTCAGCGGCAGAAGAAAAGCATGGTGGCTCCACTGAGTCACCTACATCTAAGGGCAGTGGTTCTGAAGTTTCAGAAGCATCACAATCTCCTACACATCCGTCAACAGCCGAAGAAAATCATAGCAGCTCCATGGAGATCATTAATTCAATTGAGAAGGAAAACCGTGATAATCAAGATACCACATATCCTGGTCCTGATGATGAAGCTTTACCAAATCAGCTTGGAGAGTCCAACAGAGACATACCTGATGATAGAGCATTATCTTCACCTACCAAATTAGATCAACCAAGTGTTATGGAAACGGCAGAATCTATCCATGCTGGAAAGGAAGACACAGATGATGGAAATGCCTTGCAGTTACAACCTGTAGGTTCCATGCTATCTAGCTCATACGATGTAAATGAAGCTGAGGTGAAGATTGTTCAAGAATCTGATGTCAAAAAAGAAATAATTAGCCCACACGAGAACAGCGACACCATTAACAAATTACATGATGACAATACTAATACTGCTGAAAATGAGGAAGAAAGCAAGCAAACAGAGGCACTAGCAGCATCTGTTGCTGAAAAGGAGGATAATGCGACGGAGCAGCTTGAAGACCTTAGCTCAAAGTCCATAATTGTGGAGCATGATTCATATTTGCAAAATGAGTTGGTGCCCTCTTCTGCAGATGTGCCTGCTGGAGTAGAAGTAGGTTCTCATGCAAATGATTCGACAAAAGAAGAAAAGATTCAGGACTCCGCAAATGATTCGACAAAAGAAGAAAAGATTCAGGACTCTGTAACAACAAAAGAAGAAAAGATTCAGGACTCTGTAACAACAAAAGAAGAAAAGATTCAGGACTCTGTAACAACCACAACTTCTCTGGAATCTGTCGGTTTTGTTGTTGAACTAGAGAAATTAAGACGTGAAATGAAGATGATGGAAGCTGCATTGCAAGGTGCTGCAAGACAATCCCAGGTATCATTTCCACATGCCCTAGTATTGACTGTAGCAATTCGGTTAATGCTTGTAGAGTTGAAGGTGTACATTAAGAATGTTACTCCTAGATAATTTACCAGTTGGAACGAAACCTTTTTAGTTTTACGAATTCATACTTATTTGTTGTGGAAAAGAGGATAAACATTTTACAATAAGAATGTTACTCCTAGATGATTTACCAGTTGGAAGGAAACCTTTTTAGTATTATGAACTCATACTTATTTGTTGTGGAAAAGAAGATAAACATTTTAGTGCCTTCTGGGAAATGCTCTAATCGTACAGAACACTTGTGGAAGCATTACACCATATTGCACCTATTTGAAATTGGATGTAGCGTAACCAGTTTAGAGGTACTGAACCGATGAGTGGTTGCTAGGCTGCTTGTATCTGCTTCGTTCAGTGAGTCTGTTTGCTTGGTTATGTGTACCCATGCTATACTTCCCTTTTTAGAGCAGCGTACTTCACTGAAAAAACATAAATGACAGCTACAGTTATCGAATATTTCAAATATTTTTTGTGGTGTCAAAAAGGAACACAATACGTTCTTAATCACATATTTTGTGAAATGTGAATGCATTAAAACAGGGGCAGTAATTTAAGTAGTCCGCTTTTATGTTAGCCTGAAGTTTTATTTCCCATGAGGAAACCAATAGCTTGCCCAAGGCCCAAACTGTTGTGGATAAACCATGTCGTACAATTACATGCTACCCATGTGTCCTTTACAATCATTGCATGGCCATGAGTATACTGTCACGACATTGTATAATTCGAATGCCTCATGCCCCATATTCTGTCATTTCTTTGCAAGTTGCAACTGGCCCTTCACTATTAATTTAGTATATAACATCTAATTCTTCCTGCAGTCCAAAGCTGATGAAATTGCTAGACTGATGAATGAGAATGAGCAACTGAAATCAACAATTGATGATCTCAAGGTATGTTTGCTAGCAGATTCTTCATCTTATGATTTCTGGAAACAGATATTTAGAATGCCTTGAATTTAGCAATTGCCAGACTTTTTAGTTAAGCTATGTGAAAACTGAACAAGATGAATATTAAACAGCTGTTCTCTGGGTTACTTGTTAGTGCTCTTAGCCTTTGATGAATCTTGGATTAATTGGTTTTTAATATGGTGCAGAGTAAGTCAGTTGAAGCAGAAATGGATGCACTTAAGGACGAGTATCACCAAAGAGTAGCTACTCTTGAAAGGAAGGTGAGACACATTATCACTTTCTTGTTACACAACACTTCTATGGTCAATTTGTCATCGCATATGACGATCAGATTTAGGAATAACAAGTAATAACCGTGGAGAAATGGTAGATATACATATGATAATACTAGTCTAGTAATTAGTGTTTAAGCAGTACATGGTATTCCCATGTGGCCATATGCAATGTTTCAATTTCTCTCATCTGCTTTTGATGCAATGGTTCATTTTTGTTATTCTTTATGGTAGTGGTGGGAATAACTGAAGATTCTCTTTGGTGCTTCAACAATTAGCTATTTAGATATACTTAGAACAGCTTTGGTTGATAATTGCTATAGGACATTGATTGGCTTGCTTCCTTTTCTCTTTTCTTTTGTTTTTAAAACAGGAGTTAAAAGTTAAACCATCTTGAAACAATAGCTTTTGGTATAATCTTTAATAAAATGTAAGCTGTGTGCAGTACCTCTTATATTTTCTCGTTGCTACAGTTTTATCCTTTTACTTGTGAGGTGCACCTTACAAACCATTGTTTTTTCTCATAATGTATATTTTTTTACTGTTCATGTACTTTTCTGAATTTGATATGATCGAGACAGTGCTTTAATAATACAAGCAGATATCAAATCTCGTATGATTCGGTAGTATTTTTTAGCTATTTTCTGGGCCAACTGCTAGACTTTTTTTTGGGTGCTCTAGTTCATCTATACATAATCTTAGGTGCAGGGCAGAATTGTTTGTGATTTGCATGCCTTGATGTGTAGGTGTATGCACTTACCAGAGAAAGGGATACATTAAGGAGGGAGCAAAATAAAAAAAGTGATGCAGCTGCTCTTTTGAAAGAAAAGGATGAGATTATTAGTCAGGTCATGGCTGAAGGTACACAGAATCAACATTTTTATGTTGTTCTATTATGTTCATGTGTGAACAGATGTTAAATTTGCATTATTCAATGTTTGCTCTGCTGAGAGCATATGAAATTGCCATTTCTGTTAGTTGAACTATTGTCTAGTGGCCATTTCAAGCATTATTATTACCATAGAATACACTGCACCTTGTTGAGTATCCTTTGTCAATGAGAGTCATTGCAATTGTGACTTCAGTTATCATGTATAAATATGTAATATGTAGTATGTACATATTAAGGTTCAGCTCTGACTGCCAATGGTAGGCAACTAGGCATAGACAAAAGGAACTTACGTGTATGTAGGTTGGCTGATGTTCCTTCCTATGCCGCTTTAGTCAGATGGATGCGATAGACCCCCTGTGATTATTTACCGGTTTACCCCTTTATTTTGAGTAGGTTTTAGGCCATCTGTTGGCATCAACATCTTGTTTTTACCAATGAACAGGTGAAGAGTTGTCAAAAAAGCAAGCTGCTCAAGAAGCTACTATACGAAAACTGAGAGCACAGGCATGGAGTAAAACTCTTGTCACTATACACAATGTTCAAATAATAAAATGGTTTTATAAAGTTAATCAAGTTTGCTGTCCTCCTTTTTTTTGTTGAAGCTAGATTCGTGAGTTTGAAGAAGAAAAGCAACGGCTGAACTCAAAGATTCAGGTAAAAAGAAGATCAGCTTTGTATATTTATTAACTTTATCCAGACTAAGTTGTTTTCTTACCTACTTTAGCGATGCAAATCAGTTAAATTTGGCTTTCCTTGTTGAACATCCTGATATTCGTCTTTGTTGGATTACATAATAATAACACAAATTTGAGCCTCTTTTTTATTAGGTGATTTGTTCTGTGCTGTTTGTATCGTCCATCTACACATGACATTGTGGAGTTTCATTTAAACAATAGTTTGTGTCACCTTTATAGCTGTTTACACTTTATAATTTAGTTACATAGACAAACTTTTTTATTCTTCTTGTTAGATAGCTTTGAAATATTGCTCACAAAGAAAAATGGAGTTACTTCAACTTCTTGAGCGAAGCAACTGTGTTCCCTGCATTAATTTTTATTTGCTGTCAGGCCGCAAGTGTTATCAAAGTGTAATCATGTACTTAGCAATTTATCACTTAACAGGTTGAGGAAACCAAGGTTGAAAGTTTTAAGAGAGACAAGGCAGCAACTGAGAAGTTGCTACAAGAAACAATAGAAAGAAATCAAGCTGAACTTGCAGCTCAGAAGGAGTTCTACACCAATGCTCTTAATGCAGCTAAAGAGGCTGAGGCATTAGCTGAAGCAAGAGTCAACAGTGAAGCCAAAGTTGAACTTGAGAGCCTTTTAAGAGAAGCTAGTGAAAAAGAAAATATGCTGATTAAGACAATTGAGGAGCTGAGGCATGCTCTCACCAGACAAGAACAGGAGGTAAATTATGAACATATGTATCCGCATCTGTACATCTATCTTTCAATATCCTCAATAGAAATAACCAGTAAATTGTTCCAACCTGACTGTAATGTATGCTTTATGGTCTATGGGTAAAAACTCTATTTGATCATTATTTTTGTAGTTGTCCAATTTTGACTCAACTGACAGCAAAGTTCCTTTGGGGCCGTTTCAGGCTGCTTTCAGGGAAGAAAGGCTAAAAAGGGATTACGATGATCTACAAAAGCGGTATCAAGTAAGCAAATTTCACTGGGTTAACTGGTACTGCACAGTATGTCCAACTCTCACCTTCTTTCAAATTTTTTTTTGGAATAATATAGGGCAGTGAACTTCGTTACAATGAGCTGGTCACACAAGTTCCTGAATCTACCAGACCACTGCTAAGGCAAATTGAAGCCATGCAGGTATTGGTGCTTGCCTTTGCTTTTCCTTGTGTGTAGTTATTTCACTGTTCTTCCGTTACTCGGTGTATGTAGCACTTCTGCAGTTTTTTTAATGCTTTTGCCATGGTGAGTTAATTAATCAATTGTCTGTTAATATTAACAGGAGACAGCTGCTCGAAGGGCAGAAGCTTGGGCTGGTGTGGAGAGAACCTTAAACTCTCGCCTTCAGGTCTGTTGTTCTGATTAATTATTTTGAATAGTCGTGTGCATAAAATTAATCAAGAAAACTAGAACTATAAACAAGAGGTTAAAATTATTGTAAAACTCACATGGTTAGTGACAGTAAAGGAAATGGACATGAACTATGGACTTGCTACCAACCTACAAAATCATCTAACCACAGTGACTATTCTCTGGTTTATGCCGCGCAACTTTTTTCCATGAACTTTTTTTATTTATATGTTACTTTACTCAAATATGCAGGAAGCAGAAGCAAAAGCTGCTGCTGCAGAAGAAAAGGAGCGGTCTGTAAACGAGCGATTGTCACAAAGTTTGTCCCGAATAACTGTCCTAGAGACCCAGGTATGTGCATCAATTGCTTCTGAAACCAACAATGTGTTACATTGCTATAAGCAGGGGTCCAGGGTCTCAGTTTCAGACTTTTAGTCTGGAAGTGATTCTTTTGACATGAACATTGGGTTTTATGCAGATTACAATCCTTAGAACAGAGCAGACACAGCTGAGCCGATCCCTTGAAAAGGAGAGGCAAAGAGCATCTGAAAGTAGACAGGAGTACCTAGCAATTAAGGAGGAGGCCACAATACAAGAAGGACGGGCAAAACAACTTGAAGAAGAAATAAAGGAGCTTAGGGCTAGGCACAAAAAGGAGCTGCAAGAAGCAGCAGAACACAGGGAGCTGCTTGAGAAGGTAGTCGACCTACTATGTGAATCAATCTTGTAGGGAAAAAAAACTGGATATACAAGTGACTATTTTGATTGGTTTGAGAAAACTGTGTATGAATGCAATGTTTCTCCTGCTTATTTCATTAATGAGGCCTAAAAACACTATCTTTAAACTTAGTAAACTAATCCATCAACTACTCGTGTAACACAAACTTTGAACTTTGGAGACTCTTACAGCAGGTTTTTTAGGATCAATATACCAGCCATTTTTTGTGAAGTGGATACCATTGGCGTCTGATGTCTGTATTTACGTAGTTACTTTTTCTGCGTGAACAAAATGTGTTATATATTTTATCGATCATATCTCTAATAAAAAACAATGGTTGACCAGATCAGTTCATCCTTGTGATCAGTCTACTCATTTTCTTGTTCATACATGACCAACTTGGTTAGAATGTAATCTCTTCAATAAATTTCTTGCATGAATCGCACTTTCAGGACCTTGAAAGGGAAAAGGCAGCCAGGGCAGAACTTGAGAAAATGCCTTCCCATGAAGCACCTAAAGTTCCACTTCCAGACCAAACAAGTATGCTCTTTATTCACTTTCAATTAAATTCTGAGTTAAATCCAACTTCTTTATATCCGTTTGTTGCCTCATCTGCCTATCTTTGGTTTCTTCTTGAAGGAAATGCCCCTCTCAGAAAGCTCTCTCGTGCTGGGAGTATCAATAGTCTGGAAGAAAGCCATTTCCTTCAAGCATCATTGGATTTATCGGACAGTGCTTCATTAGAGAGGAGAATGTCTGCAGAAAGTAATATGTCATATTATCTGAGGAGCATGACTCCAAGTGCTTTTGAATCAGCACTTCGTCAAAAGGATGGAGAGTTGGCTTCTTACATGTCACGCTTGGTATATATATGCATCCTTTTGATGTATCTCCTCAAACTCTTTAATTCTTTTATTAATGCCCCATTCCCCATGAAGTTTCTCCTTTTTTCCCTGTTGTATATAGACTATTATAGCAGAATTCTGGGAACTGACATCAACTGATTATTCATGCTGTGGCTGTCCCGAGTATGCCAGCTGGAACCCAAAGCTGTTTTTAGTTGATTTTCTCCAAGTTAGCGTACTAAGGATTTTTACAAATTACAACCATTTTTGCAGTTTCAGTGTCCATAAACACATTATTTCACACTGTTCTTTGAAAAATGGGAAACTTTCAAATTTCCTGCCAACCTGAGCCCTACTGTAGTATGTTACCCAAAAACTGGTCCGTTTTTGGCTGTATCTCAGTTGGGTGCCTGTTTACCCAACAGCATCTGGAATGTAACGGAAGAGGTGCTGTTAGGAAATGGAAGCAATAGCATTGGATAGTTTTGACTGGCGTTTTGATGAGAAGATATTTTTGCTCATCCAGCCAGTGTTCTTTTTCAGCATTAGGAAATTTCACTATACCACATGAAGCCTCATATGCTGGCAACCTTGCCAGTCCTATTAGTTTTGTATTTCATGTTGGGGGGTTTTTAAAATATCGAGCGGGGCATTTTATCATGGCAGCCTCAAATGTTCATGATTTAGTATTATATATTTCATCTATGATTCTGATCTTGGTTATTTTCTGTTTTTGGTACTCTTGCTATGGTCTTATAAGCATGAACTCTTTGGGCGTGTGCTGTTGTTAATTTGCTTAGTTTTTGCTAGTAGTTGGGCCTGCAGTTGCTGGCACACTAGTCATGCAGATGCTCTTATCAGTGAACTAATGTTACTACTATATTACAGGCTTCTTTGGAATCTATTCGAAATTCACTGGCAGAAGAGTTGGTGAAAATGACAGAACAAGTAAATCCTGATGAGCCAACCAGAGGTTCATTTCATTATCTATGTGTGCAAACTAACTAAATTTTATGCAGTGTGAAAAGTTGCGGACTGAAGCTGCTGCTTTGCCTGGCTTAAGGGTCGAGCTGGAAGCACTGAAACAAAGACACTTTCAAGCTCTGGAACTTATGGGGGAACGTGATGAAGAGGTATTGCTCCCATGCAACACATAAGTTATCACTCATCATTACTCAATTGTGTTGATGACTTCATCATAAGGTGTATAAAGCACCTGTGTCAAAAATACGTTTTTTTATTAAGCTTGTTGCCATTTGGAAAAAAAAGGGTTCTCCTCCATGAATTAAATTGGTATAGAGCTGCATATTCCGGAATCCTCTGTAATTAACTTCTTTTTTTCAGTAAATTACAGACCTGTAATTCTTGCGCGAAGCAGGTTGCAGTGATTTTCGGTGGGTGGAACCACCTTATGGGCTGGATTTCTTGTTACAGTTCTAGGCACATTCGGCCTAGCTAGCTTTTGAGACATAAATTGTTTTGAGTAAAATCAGTTAATAAGTACTCTTAGTATATGCTTATAAACCTTATACGCATCTATCTATTGCCTTTACTCTCATTGGAGATGCACTTAAGCTTAACGATTGAGCTAGTTGTTTGACTCTTAACGTATTGCCTAATTTTAAATGGGCCAAACAGGACCTTAGTGCTGTTATAACTCATGATCAGAGGGATATGAGTTCAATGCATTTTCGGACATGTTCGCATTGCACCACAGACTGACATACTGACAGTTATTATTTATTTGTAAGAACTTGTGTCAACAATACAGTCAGGATATATTTGCAGTTGAGTTTACACAATAAGTAGCACATTGTTTTGTGAATCTTTATCTGTTATTTCACACGGACTTATTTTGAAAATTCTCGTGCTGTTTTGCAGTTGGAAGAACTAAGAAATGATATTGTTGACCTGAAAGAGATGTACAGAGAACAAGTGGATCTTCTTGTTAGCCAGGTTTGGACTGTATTGTAGGAAATTCTGGCTTTCATTTCAAAGACCTAATAAACTGCTGTTGCCCTAAACCATCATTTTTCCTTTTATCAGCTGCAGACATTGGGTGCTCGTGTATAGTGCTGCTGTACGTGGCTTTGACATGTCATCCAATTTTTATCCATTGCATCTACCAACCAAATGATAACAGGTTTGAAGCCTGAACATGTTTCTTCAAAATTCAAACTGCTGTGAATGTGGAAAGCTCACAATCATACTACGAGACTGAAGATATTCATTTGTGTACATCTTGAAGCACCTTTGTTGTTGGATTTAGTAGGATACTTTGTTGTATACTAGATTGAATAGCTTCATAGTTTTACGCTCATTGTTTGCATTTTTCTATCCACTGAAGTGTACTTATCAAATTTGGAACCCAACTAGAAGTGTTCGTCAGCGGAATGCAACCAATAATATGGGGAGCTCATTTTGTCCCTTTTTGTTGGGTTCTTTTCTACTCTTTCTCGTCTATGTGCAACCTGTAGGCATCTGTAATACCATTGCAGCCACGATGGGTTACTCTGTGCATGAATTGCATATTTCCGATGCAAATTCAAAAACAGTTTTGTTTTTGTCAAAGCACTCTACACGTTCAAAATGTTTCTTGCCTTCTATTATATTGAAGGGAGCATGTTACATGTGCACCTCCTGCATGCCGTACTACATTCTCACGCTACAACGGCGAAACGATCTGCTCTCCACAGCAAATTCGTCATGCGGCACGCCTGACGGCCCGACGCGAGCGCGCGGATCTTGGGCCGGAGCAGCAGAACCGTGCGGACCGCGGTCTTGAGCACGGCGTAGATGGCAACCGCGCGGGCCAGCCTCAGGTTGGCCGCGGCCGCGTCCATCGCGCACGCGGCCGGCTCCACGAGCCTGTGCGCGTCGGACGCGATGAGCGCAAAAGTCACGAGCAGCGCCGCCGTGAGGAGGACGAGTAGCGCGAGGGAGGTGGCGACGAGGAGCGCGCTGGTGAAAAGGCAACCGTAGAGGAGAGCGACGAGGAGGAGGTCCAGGTGCTGCACGATCGCGTGCATGGGGAAGCTTGGGAGCCAGAGATGGCGACTGCCGATCAGAGAACGGAGGTAGAGGAGACCGGGGGCAGAAGGTTGTGATAAGGAGAGGAATCATGGGTTGCATGCGGCTGTGATTGTCTGCAGTGAACGTTTGGTATGCTTCAGCAGGTGGTTATATACGTGTTGGTATGACGCAAGGATAAGAAAGATGCTAGGAAATGTTGTGTGAAATTGGATTTTACCTTAATTTCTGAAAAGAAAAAAAAATAGGTTTGCTAGGCTAACTAGGCTAGCAAGGTCCATCTGGCTGAGCCAGCCTAGTCGGAGGGGCTGAAGCACCGTTTGGTGCCCTAGGCCCTATCAGAGCGAGTCCGAGGGAGAGAGCAGCAACGATGAAGAACGCATCGTGGGTGTGGTACCCATGCGTGTGGCAGCTACGAGCGGGTTCTTCGGTGACTGTTGCTCCTTCTCCTCCTTCCATGCTCCTTAAAACCTAGGTCCGTGTTCCTCCTTGTTAGAGTGAAGAACGACGTGATTTTCCTCTCTTTTTTACGATTTTTAATCCACCTTCGATTTCTTCTTTTTCGTCAGTGCTCTGGCTAAATCCTTGGCTACCCGATGCCCTCGTGTGGTCCTTGGTCCCGATCCGTCTTTCTTCAACATGTGGCTATCGCTTCGCGTGTAACCTATGGTAAACGAGGACGATAGTGTCAGCAGACGATCTAGGCACATCATGGACGGCGAGGTACCTATGGTGCTCCCTCTTGCCGAATCTTATGTAGACCATGCTTGTTCTGCATGATTGATTTGGCATCATGGTGGATTTGGTACGTACTCAGTGACTTATTGCCTTTTTATAGGATAAATCCTTCGTGGCTTGCTATTTTTGGTCGACATGGTCTATTCCTGGCCAGAAAGTGGATTTTGTAGTTCTGTGCGGCTTCGGTTGCATCTCGAGACTTCTCGTTGAATTGCCTCACTTTGTGGTTTGTGGCATTGTATCTCTAAAAGCTTTGCCGGTGATTCTGTTGCAGTACAACGGTTATATTGTTTTCTGGGATATTGTCTTTGATGAACCTTGTCTGTTACACTGACCTTGAATCGGTGTTCTATGAGTATATTTGATCTTCTGTCATTTTATTTACATTGTGCAAAGGGGTTAGACATTTATTTGTATTAAGGACCTTACATGTTGGGGTGGCTATTGCTATGTGAGGATTGGTCTTTGTGAGACAATTAGTGACAACTAGTCGGTTTACTGTTTAGACATAAAGCTAAATCTTGTCTAGTTAAATCTATTTGTCCAGTACAATTTATTTCGCATGTTGTAAGTTCAGTTATATATAAATTGCCTATTATTTCTGTCTATATATGTTCAGTCGTTACATTCAAAATTAATATAGTGTGATAAGTAAAAACACACACACATAAGGTATGCTAATTCAGATAACCCGACATCCGAGAGTAAATAATTTATCAACTTGAGCTATGTTACTAGGTGTATGCCATTGTTTATTGTTTTTTATCATGCATGAATACTTGAATTACCTGAGCTATCTTTATACCTTGATATCTATTAATATCATACTCCTGTCTCGAGTTTTCATGTGGCAATATTAGTTGATGATTATTTATTAAGTTTGAATTAATGTAATAAGAAAAATTGATAATAACGTATTTAATACGACATGAAATACATATCATCTGATTGGGTTACTACAAGCACGTAAATGTAAATGTTGTTGCCGCTATGCAAAATCTATCGTGAACGTACAAGACTACAAGTGCATAAAGTAAGGAGAAGCTTTAGTAGTTACTGTTTACACCAAAATTTGATAGGTATAGTCAAAATCGATAGAATTGAGTTAACAGGATATTGCCAATATTTAAACTTTGAAATGTTAGAGATATTTAGTAATTGCAACGATTTTTGAGAGACCGTTCGGATCAAGGCCGATACGAATTGCGTTCTGTAACGTGTTGTAATAGTATTCAATCGGCCGATAGGTATAAAATATAGACGTGGGCAGACGAAAAACAATAACAGAACCCAATCAAACAACATATTACTTTTGCTTACTTTTCCTGTCGACTAGGAGTAACTTCTGTAATTTAGAATTCTTCTCTATAATTCGATTTTGATCAATAAAAGTTGCGCATCGCCGATTGTTGATCTTCATCAATTACGCCGATCAGGTTCGATTTTTTTCGATTTTGTTGCGCATCGCCTTCTTCGAAAGATCTATCTTTACCATGTAATTAGCTCTAAACAGACTAATTAGACTTATCGTTACCTTTCATCTAATCGACTTTTTGGCTGTTTTAGATCTTAACCGTTCGTCTTACTAGATCGGTTTCGAGCGTATTTCACGACTGTCTTACCGATTGCAGAATCAAATCGGTTGGCACACCTCAAATCTCTGAATCCGAGGTTCGTCCGATGTGTTACGACCGATTAATTCTCGTTACGTTTTTTTTTTCACGGACAGTACTAACGATGACAACAGGAGATGATGTGTGAGTGTGACAACGGCAGTGGCGCGTGCAGGGCTAGGCGGTAGCCTACTTGTTGTGTTGTCTTCTTGTGCCATGATCATCGTCATCTTACTTCCCTTGTGAACTCGGGGAAATCTTGATAAAAATAGCATTATTACAACATAAAGAGAAGGGAAATGCGTGACAACTATCCTGCGTACGTTGAGTTAGACTGCAACGTACTTTCCATGTGCAAGGCTAGAGGCCACGACTTCCACACTTCCATCTTGCCGCATGTCAGTTTCATCAGAATTGGCAGAATTGAGGTTCCTTATTGATAAACTATCTAAACCTCTATCTCTATTCATAAGAAGCTACCTTCTGTACATATCTTTTTAAAGTTACATAAATATTAAAATAAATAAAAAGTAAATATTGATTACTTACTTTTCATTTGCTTCAAGATTTTTTTTACTTGAATTGAGAGGAATACGTATAAACAAATATAAAAACGGAAACTATGAAAAGAGAGAGAGGGTGGGGCCGAAGTTGATACTGTTGTAGCCTGTTCAAAAGGAATGTTTTACCTGAAACTCCGTGAGCACTGAGCACTGTTTGCTCCCTGTACCGTCCCTTTCGTGATGGTTGATTTCCGTTTGTAGCCTGTGGGCTTCATCCCTTTCGTGACATGCGTAGGGCAGAGCGAGCGAGCTTGTGTCCGGCTCTTCGCAATTGGGATTTGGGAAGAGCCGTGTGTGCAGTGCAGCAAGCCGTGCGAGGGCGGAGGGCCTGTTCGGCCATTCCCCGGCTGACAACTCGGCGCGGGAGGGGACGCCTCTCCTTCGCCACTTGCGCCGGACAACAACCCCCTTGCCGTTGCCCGGCCACAGCCTCCAGCAGGTTCCAAAATTCGGCGAAATTTCAGATTTTGGAACCCTCTCAATTCTAAAGTATCGACCGAAAAAAAAATATAAAAAATCGAATTTGCTACAGTAAACCGAAATTTCGGTTTTATTTTTGGCCAAATTTCGCCGAAATTTTATGTTTTTTTTTGCCGATTTTGAAGTTTTTAGGGCCAGATTTGGTCTAATAACCCTTAGGAAAGTCATATCCTATGAAAATTTGTTGAAAAAATGAATTTTTTTAAACATTTTAAAATTTTATGTAAACATCATCGATTTTTATAAAATTGTACAAGCTTGATAATAAGCTTAAAATTTTATAGTACTATCCTTAGTAGTTTAGGATCATACATAAAAAATTTCAAAATACTTTAACTTCATTTTTTATCTTTAAAAAATCAAAAACAGAATGAACATAATTGGGACAGTTATATTGGCAGAATTTTATAAATTTTATTGTGTGTGTTTATGATCTAAATTTTTTTGAGAGATTAATAATTTACTCAGTACCATTATATAAATTTTTCAAAAAAATTCAACTTTGTTTGTTTAGTCAATCAAATCTATGTAAGCATTGAACTTCGTTTGTTATATTATATTTCAAAAATCAAAAAGAAAAGAACATAAATGGTACTGTTCCTTGTAAGAATTTTATAAATTCACTGGAGTGTGATCATGAATCAAAATTTTTATGGGATATTAATAACTTCCTTATCACCATTCTGTAAAATTTTCTAATTTTTTTATGATTTACATAATTTTTCATTTTGTTCAAGTTTGCCGGTAAGCCTTTTAACAGGACAGTAGTACTGTTCGAATTTTTAAAACTTTATACAGTTTGATCATCATCTGAAAATTTTATGAGAGCATTATAGATACATCATAAGCATGCATAAAAAATTTCAACAGTTTCTAACTTCATTTGTACCATTTTCCATTCGGATCAAACTTGTCGGTCAGTGTTCTATCAGGACAGTGCCACTCTCCGAATTTTTAAAAATTCCTCACATGTGATAATAAGCTTAAATTTTTGTGAGAATATTATTTATGGATCATAACCATGCAAAAAAAATTTCAACAGTTTATAACTTGATTTGTACCATTTTTCATTCGGATCAAACTTGTCGGTCAGTGTTTTATCAGGACAGTACCACTCTCCGAATTTTTAAAAATTCCTCAAATGTGATAATCAGCTGAATTTTTTTTAAGAACATAAGAAATGTGTCAGGAACCTCCAAAAAACATTTCAAAATTTTTCAATAACGTTTAGACCACTTTTCAGCCAGTGCAAAAAAAACCCCGAAATTTCGGGTTTTTTCGCTGTATTTCGGATTTTTATTTCCGGAATGGACCGGATTTGAATTTTCAAATTCAAATTTCGTCCGAAATATCGAAATTTTCGTTATCTTCCGAAACCGAAATTTAAAACCTTGCCTCAGTCGCGCCTGGACTTCCCACTCGTTCGTCGGCCGACCTCCAGCGGCAACACAGCGAGGCAAATATTTCTCCTTCGCCTTCCCCTGCCGCATCCTCGTGCGCCGGACGCGAAAATCCCGAGGCGCGCCGTTAACAAAGCCCGCGGTGCGCCTCATTCGTCGGCCGTTGTCTCAAAAACCGTCGTTGGTGGAGACGAGGAAGTGGCGGGAGACCAGCCAGGTGCACGCGGCGAATTCTGGGAAAACCGCAAAAAAACAAGTGCAAACTCGTCGACAGCAGGATTCGAACCTGCGCAGGCAAAGCTCAACAGATTTCGAGTGTCTCCTTAACCACTCGGACATATCGACCGCCGCGTCTACACAGAATCTGATTTCTACCTGTAGTAGTTGCAAGTATGGACCAGCCCACCGCATAAGTAACTCCTGAATACTACCGTATATAAAGGTGGAAGCTTTTCTGGCTCCTCCCGACGCCACGCGGAATTCGGGACGGCATGGTCTCTTCGCGCTGGAGCGTCGTGCATATGATTGACGTGTCGTTGAGTCACGTCGTCCACGTGGCTAATACAGTTGTGTAGCTTAACTAATTAATCCTAGCGGTAAAACTTAAACGCTCACGTAGCACAGCGGGAGGCGCTTCGCCCCGCCAAGTTTTCCCCCGCACGACATGTGGTGTGGCCGCTTGGCGCAGGTGTTCGGTCGCCGTGTGGCATTTTTTTTTGCGAAAAGATCTCTAGAAATCTGCAATATTACATGCAGATCCTTTCTGCGCAAAAGACCTTAGAAATTACGGTTTTTTCAGTAAATTTCCATAATTACGTCTAGGTTCTTTTCTTTGCAGGAAGGCCCCACGACAACGCGGTTTTTTCGGATTTTTTTGTGAAAAGATCTCCAATAGTCCGCAATATTACATACAGGTCCTTCGGAGGAAAAAAACCCTCAAAAAATACGCTTTTCCCATAAAATTTTCCAGAATTATGTCCAGTTTCTTTTCTTTGAGAAAAAAACCCTCGACAATTTGGTTTTTTCGAAAATGCCGCTCAAAAAAATAAAATTTATCCTAGTCCCAGAATCTTTTTAAAATTATAGCGCACGTTGTGAAAATTATGCGATTTGTCCCGAAGATTTTTTAAAATTATATCTAAGTCCCTTTCTTCACAGGAAGGGGCGGATTTCGCGTTGCAACGTGCGCCGCGCCTACACATCTAGTACCTCTTAATTTAGGAGGTTCTTCCCATCAAAAAGGAAAGACTAGTGCTCCTGAAATAGCACTTATGTGAGTGATACTACTAGTCAGCTCTGTGCTAGGACAATCTCAAGACCATCGAAGGAACCATCATTCAGACCTTCAGCAAACCATGATCTTATACAACCACAGGCCTTAAGTCAACTGTACAACAGGGACTCGACTCCAGAGTAAATCCATTTTGCACACAGTATCATCACTTGCTATTGCCGTCTGATGTGTCTGCTAGTACATACGTCCAGCCAGAGCTTCTCTGGGCCGAGTTGAGACGGTATTCTGCCCAAGAAATCAAACCTTGCACAATGATTCTTACAGATTTACAACTACAACGCCGTAATGTCATAGGTAAGAGTAAAACTCCAAAAGGAATTCGAGACAAGGCACGGCAACCCCATCAGTTACAACTTACAACCTAAATGATTTGATTCAAATCTGTTCACGTATCAAGAGACTATTGCCTTGGCTTTTACATCTGTAAGGTAACGCATATAATAAAAACAAAGGAGGCTATAAAAATCTAAAGCGAAATATGTAGATGGTGAATATAGGGGGGGAATGAAGGGCATACAAAGAATAGGGTACAGGAAAAGGAAAAAGTTTGGTCAGGCGTCTTGCTTGGCGCTGCTACTGATTCGCACAGCAACTTTGTGTAATCCGGTGTGCATCCGGTTCAGGAGGGCATCGATCAGCAGCATCCCGGGAAGTTAAAATCCACAACCTCTGTGCCATTACAGACGGTTTATCAAACTTCTGGCTTGCCAAGAGAAATGATCTGTAGGAGCAGATACAGTACAGCAGCGGAAGCAAGACTTCATGTTACATGCATGACGACTTCCAGGTTCTTCCGCAGTGACCAGCCTGTGGGATAGTTGAGTTGAGGAGGTTGCAAGTTAAAATTCCAGACCATAACTCGGTTGCAATCTTCTGGAAGACCCTCTATTTGATGCTCATTTTTAACAAGCTTCTCGATAAATCGCGACTCCTGCAATGACACATAATTAGGTCAGGCCATCTATTTGATATTATGGTATAGGACTTGGTTGTCCATATAAATTTTATTGCGCGGCTTCCTATTGAGTCACAAAGATAGCCATGATGCATTTCCATTTTCTTCATGATATATCAGTGGCTGTAATTGCTTTAAGAGATCCTATGGATGGTTATAATTTCTACTGATTCTTCCTTCATTACAATTTGTTCTTTCGTTATTTGGTTAAACCGATCTTTTATGATGTTTTATGTCATTGCAGAATTGACAATATATCTAATAGTTACTGATTGCAGTCTGCTCTATGGAGATCTGTAAATGGAACTTCAGCTATGCAGCAACAGGATCTTAGACAAAAAGAAGTTCCATTAGCTAAGTAAAAAACTATTCAAATATGCTTCGCAGTATGCAGTTTACTTTAGGAACAAACTCACCTGCAAACCACCTCTTCCGCCTGAGTGGACGATAACAGAATCCAAAGGTGGGCGGTTCCACCTCTGAGGATCCCATAACATTGTACTGTTGAAAGCAAACCCTGAGAAACCAACTGGGAATCGACGAGCTACACCCTTCTTCTGAATTGTGTTCCATCCAGTGACTCGATTACCTTTACAAATAGGACCTTCTAAAACCACCCTGTACTTAGTTCCAGCATGGATTGCTACAGGCCATGTGCCAAATCGCCTGCAAAAGAAAAATATAAGCTCGTGAGAGAGAGGAAGTATCAGGGGCCCAAAAAAGGCTCAGATCATTAGCCCCATTTCATTCAGCTTTGATATTGCTAGGGATTCATTTGGTCTGAAATTTCTGGAAGGCAGTTTAAGGCAACAAGTCAGCAATGTTGTTTCACCTGCTAAAGAAAATTCCTACTTTTAAAGACTCTTATGATCAGCTCTGCCGAAATTTAAGTTTTCATAACTTTTCGAGTTTTAGCACCCAGTATGGTACTCCTTAATTTTCTTTTGCCAATAAGGATCACGTTTAAAATAATTACTGACAAGGTACTGCCTGGAATCTTGAACCTCACCTTATTTTTCTGCCATAAAAAAAGGTACTGGCTGAAAACATAGAACTTACCTAGGCCTGGCTGATTATCTCACTCATTCAGCATTCTAGGACAAGTCCACATAACTAGTTTCAACTGGATTAGGACTGCAGGAATCATACCTTTCCTAAAGTTGGCAAGGTTCCCGTCTAGAGAGGCTAGCCACGTCACGGTATTTGCAAGAAAGTCCTCCCGTTTTCTGGATTTGCGTAGACCCCAGGCGGACGCTGGCCGTCCATTTTTCGTTTTCGCACAGATCCGCCCGTTCGTGCAGAGAGCGTCGTGAGTCTTCGTTTTGCGCTCAGGTCCCATGCCTTCGCCCCGCTCCATGCCCGCCCGACGCGTGCGGCGCGCTACGCTCGCACGCATCACGGCGCGGCGCTGCTTCCTCACTCCGCGCGTGCACCAGCCCCGCGAATTTGGTCCTATTCTTAGTGGGGTTGCCTATTTTAATCATTTCCATGTTTTTTTACAATTTAAGGTGATGTTGCACTAACACCGGATTATATGTATCTACTATAGATAGGGAAGGTTTTGTTCCACTGATACTCAGCAGTATAAGGTAGGTTCAACAATTGAAAAGTAAAAGAAACTCTTCTGATTTGTCGCAAAAGAAATGAAAAGTGAGCTTTTGCTAGTGGAGAGAGCTTTTACAATGCAGAATACAGTCCCTATTTTGGTATGACTTATCACACAACTCTAGCAAACTTTCAGTTGTAGCGGTTGTTTGCCTTAACCAGTTACTACTAATTTCCGGAAATCCCAGCCATGGGTGTGAGATTTTGAAACTCAGTTCGTTGGCTGTTATCAAAATCTGATTGTCCTTCCAACTAAAAAAGTTGCATATTATAAATTGCAATCAAAGATATCACTCAACCAGAATTATTTTTCAACATAACTGCAGAATCCAAATGAGGCCATAGATTCCTTGAGAAGGAAGCATTTAGCACTCTACTCAGTGTTCACTGATTTCATAAGCAAGGAACATGTAACACTCAACCTAGCACTGACTTATGTCATAAACAAGGAACATTAACATTTCATTCGCCCAATATACTATAGAATAACAAGACTACCATGAGAAAAGGAACAGTATTTTATAAAATTTGACACTCACAAAAGCGTAGTGGTAAAAAAAAATTCTAAAAAAGGAATTCCCACAATCCTATTTATACAATAAAAATTTTCAACATTATATTTGGGATCATCAAGAGGATTTATCAACGCATTCATAATTCATCGAATATGTTAGTACAGAAAATGAAGTTTTGGTAGAGAATTGTCACCTAATTTTCCTCATTTCTTTAAATACATCGCCCATGTATGACCGCTCTTCGTCAGCAAAATGCATTATACCATCAAGGCGGTGCTTTTTAATATGATAGATTGCATTATTCCTCTGACAGACAGCAATCTTCCGTACACTGGTGGTATTCTTCTTGCAGATAAGATGCCTGTACATAACCCCAGAAGACCTCAGAATTTCTGCTGTTTGAAGGGACTGCTCAGGCCATTCCACCACTAACCATAAAAGAGGAGGTCGTACAGCTTTCAAAACATGAGCCAGACGATTCAAGTAATACGCCTGTTGTGGCCGAACGGAAGTGATTGTCACAACTATCAGAAGCTTCCTCACTGTATTGTCCAAATCATTAATAGCAGGTATTGCAGGTGATGTTTCGACAAAATCAGCCTCATCATCCAACATTGCAGGAACTGGAGGACTCTCTTCAACCGCGGGCTCATCAATCACCTTGAACTCTTTCTCCACTACGACTGCCTCCAGCTCCTTAACTTTAGTATCCCCCATTTCCCTCTCAATCACCCCCTCATCGAACGGAAGCCTCTCGTTTTCAGAGACTATCTTCTGAGAGACATCAACCGAGAAGAACGGTGTGAACCCAATGAAAATGCCGACCATGAAACATACAAACAAATGAAATGCAGCTCTCTTGCAGCTCAACCCCCTTGATTTTGGCCTCTCGGTAGATCGAGTATGCCTCTGAGACAATATAGCCGCCCATGCAGATTTGAGCCTGCTTGACAACAGGACGAAGTCCAGAGAGACCAACGAAGCCAGCAGCCCCCTCATCGCGACATAGGACTGAGAATATAGCAGTTTAGGAGACGGTGAGGGGTCGACAAACTCGGACCAGTCCTTAACCGACCCCTCCCGCTGGATTGCCGCAGTGTTCCTTCGACTGGACACCATTCCAAGACCAAGGTCTTGTTATGCATGTATCCCTCCTAACTGCTCAAAAGCGCGAGCTTTTTAGTCCAAAATTGCTGCTCTTCCTGTCCCTTTTACTCGTGTGGATATATGGAGCAGAATAGTACCTGCAAAACAAGCAACCGCAAGAATTACCTCAGCTCAGCTCAAGATTAAATCCATTAGGCTCATCCATATAACATGCAAAATTAGAACATCTTCTACCACTGCGATACAATCCGCAAGATCCATAGCTAAAGGTGCCCAGGTCACCGCAAAGATCACAAAAAGGAGTCATTTTTCCCATGACAAGCAATTGGATCGACCAGCTACTTCGGATTCTAAACAACAAGATCACCGCCGAAAGATTCAATTTTTGATCCAAAAGGCTCTAACCGGATTCCATCGCACAGAGAAAAGTTTTTTTAAGACAAAAGAGATACAGAACGAAAATATGGAACCTTTGATCCGAGGCAGAGCACAACAACACCAGTAACACCCCCGAATTCACTCAAAAAAATTCCAATGTAAAACCCAAAAGAATGCAGAACAGGGGGAATGAATGGAGTACCTCCGAATTGGGATCTGAAAGCCAGATGGATCGGCGTACGGTTGTCGGCTGGCTCCTCGAGGAGCCCCACGCCCCCACCCACGTCTCTCCCTCTCCTTTCTCCCTGCTCCGCTGCTCTTGGCTTCAGCTTGGCTAGCTCCCTCCCCTTCTCTCTCTTCCACTCCCCGCAAATTGAGACGAGGAGTTGGTGAGGTGATGGATGGTTGGATAGAGAAAGGAAGCGGAGGTAGGAGCAAGTAAACAATAAAACAAATGGCGGCCCAGTCGCCGTCGGAGGTTGCGTCCCCAGTTGCACTTCGGCGTTTAGGCCCCTCGCTTCTCGCGGTTTTCCTGACTGTAATCATTGTTAGCAATATTTCTATGTAGGTGAGCATTTTTGTAGTGCAGGTTAAGATTTGCTCAGATAGGTCAAGCCGTGTATCGTCTGAATTTTCTAAAACTGTGGGGCTTGATATACTGTCTTGGTATACATGGAAATAGAGGCATTTAGATTCTAAAAAAAACGAAATAGAGGCATTTTGAGGAATTTAGATGTTTGTTTCTTGAAGACTGGAATTCAAAGTTTTAGAATTTGACGTATTGGAGCTGATTTTTTCTATTGTAGAGAGCAAGATCCCATTTGAAATATCTTAGTATCATCCGAAGATTTGTTGACATTAAATTGTTCCGAACGGTCAAAGTTGGGGGAAGAGAACCGTGTAGATGAACTGTCCTGTTTTGTTATTTGGTCGGAACCAGTTGGAACTTTAGTATTTTCTATTGTTATTGCTTTCTAAACCATTGAAACCTTTGTTAATCGTTTTCCACATCTATACAAGATAAAAATAGTAGTCTTATGCTTATGTCATCTTCATGTCAATTTTTACTTTCAGAACCAGTGAACATCATGGCAATTAGGTGTCATCTTTTCTACACCCCAGTACTATTACAGGTTCAAGATACTAGTACGTCGACCAATTCTTTATGACTTCATATTGACACGCTATTTGGAATTGTCTATAACGAGTACTCCTGGATGACAACATGGTATAGACTTTGTCCAATATCACAGATAAAGTAGCGAAATACCAACATCACTTCTCTGGAAGAAGCACACTTTGTAACTGTGATCACTAATTAAATCATGCGATACACGGTTAACTGTGCGATGATCTGAAAAGATAATCCAAGCTCGTGTCCTCTCACCAGAAGCCAATGTTCCTTTAAGTGCAATCTAAGAAATAACCCCAAAAAATCCCATAATAGTCTATGTTTAACAATTCCCAAGCTTAGAAACACAAATCACGTAATGTTCAGGGTGCTACCTCAAAAATGGTCTCCAGCTTTAAACCAGCGGTAGGAGGTGCAGTGGGAGGAGGGCCCACGAGGGACGCGCCAACCGACTCCGGGTTCCGACGTGGCGCCCATCGGATCCATCAGAGTGTCCATCATACGGTCAGTAATTCGCGATAGGGTTAGTTGTCAATGACGCGTGGTCCAAGACTATCAGCGGGGCCTGGCTGGCGAGTCGTTGAAGTGGCTGCCACGTCGGTTCGCATGTTCGGATCAGGTCGAATCGCAGCCGTCCGTTCAGTAGGGCCAGCATATCGAAGTCATCTCTTTCCGGGCGTACCGACGACTTTTTTTTTACAAATCTAATTTTTTTTAACATAATGGTAAAAATAACATTTTCTTTGACTACGAAAATATCGATAGATAATGTGTATCACCTGTTACACTTCCCGCACCGTGAAAAGACTTACTGAGTTATAGGAGGTCGGTAAGTTACCAAAGCTACCGAGCTCTAGGAGCTCAATAAGTCCTTCTGCGATGCGAGAGCGCGATAGGCAACATGTGTCGTCTGTCGGTGATTCTATGGTGTCACCTGTTACACTTTCGCACCGTGAAAAAACCTATCGAGCTATGGGAGGTCGGCAAATCACCAAAGCTACCGAGCTTTGGGAGCTCAATAAGCCCTTCCACGATGCGAGAGCACGATAGACAACACCTGTTGCCTGTCGACAATTCCATGGTGTCACCTGTTACACTCCCGCACCGTGAAAAGACCTACCGAGCTATGAGAGGTCGGTAAGCCAACAAAGCTACCCAGCTCTAGGAGCTCCATAAGTCCTTCCGCGATGTGAGAGTGCGACAGATAATACGTGTTTGTCGGTGATTTCGCGGTCAAGGATAAAAGTATTTTTGTAATTATGTTTGGAAGAGGGCTAGATTGATAAAAGAAGTATAAGATGAGGTTAAAAAAGTGATGACTTTCATCATATCCAGCGGCACGAGCGTATGGGCCCGGTTAGCAGTGACGTGGATGCGTGTATTCAATAGATCGGGCTTTAATATGTGTCTGTAATAAAATGGTGGTTTCTATTATGATCACGTGGAGCGACCTGTGGGAGGAACAAATACTGACCGACAGACTTGCCCAGAGTGCTGTCATGCTTCTCCACGTGATTAATCCCTTTTATTCTTTAGGCAATGTTGTAACCAATCATTCCTTTTTTTTCTAACTAATCTTTTAGTGAAATGATATTTGCCATGGCATCGAAGTCGAAATAGGATGGCTGTGTCCTCTAAAAAGGTGTTTACGTCATTAAATTATTCTTCTTGAGAGCAATCAAGAAGGGTAGCTGACACTAACCATCATTTGATCACCTCCACTATATACTCCATAATTAAGAAAGGTAAGAAGAATCTAAGGGTCTGTTTAGGGGGAGTGGTGGTTTTGAAAAAGCTTTTTTTTTCTTTGAGGTCAGAAAGCATTTGTGGTGACATTTGTGGTTTTTCTTGTTATGCTGTTTGACAAACTGTCTGCTGCAGCTGTAGCTTTTGAGGGCTATCCGAAATGGAAAGTAGCAATATAGTGAAGTACAGCGGCATCCGAGTGGGGAGGTGACGTGGAGGCAGCGAAGTGGGGTGGCAAAGGTTGGGAAGGCGGAGCGAGCGAGTTAGGAGGAGTTTAAGCGAAGCCACAGCTGAAAAGCTCCTACTCAGCAGCTGCAGTTTTTGGAGTGCTTCTGCTGTGACTTAACTTCCCAGCTACTTTACAACCATGCTGTTTAGGGGAGCTTTTAGTCCAAAACTGAAGTAAAACTCTCCCAAACAGGCCCTAAGCACAGAGGCACCATGTATGTGGACTATGGTACTGCCTAACATCTATTTAACCAGTAGCTGTTGAGTGTACATAACTGAATAGTCGAATACAGTGCAGTTTCATCGATTGAAGATTTCAAGGATGAAGATATGCATGCTCTGCACTTGTCTAATAATATCTCAGTTGGAGCAACAACCACTGAGTGTGTAAATGATCTATCGGCTTCCACAGGTCCCACCAAATGTGGTGTTGTTGGCTTTAATTAACACCCAGTGAAAGCTCAAATCTCTAACTAATCCCATTAGTTGATGTGACTTTCACCCACTACGCTATGAAAAGAACCCGGTTTTAGACATTTTGCACCGCCCATCTTTCCTACTGCCTTTGTTTGCATTTGAATTGCATTGATACTTTTGATTTGGAGAGAGAGAGAGAGAGATGAGATGCAATGCGGTACCTTGTGTTTTTTAAGTTTGTTGTTCGTAAGTTCCCCTTTAGTATAAGTCGATCTGCAAGATGGGTGGCCCTGCTCCTAGTTGGTCAACTAGCCTAATCACATCTGCACATGGGGAAGCAGAAGAGCAAAATGTTGTGCAAACATGCGATTAGTTTGTTCAGTGCCACCAACCTAAGGCAGGTCGAGCATGATTGTCACCAGGCATATGCAACGTGGGGAATATGGTCCAGCCTTGAAGTGGCCTTCCCTCGCCTTAAAATATTCATTGATTCTTTATATGCCACTAATTTTTTTTAAAAAATTAAACATGTCACTAATATATAGAACTTACCTGTCACTTAGACAACGAGCGACATATAAATTACGAGACAACTTTCAGTGGATATAAGAAATTATGCCCAAAATCTTCAATGGGCTTGGTTTGGTTGAATTCGATCGATCTATTCTGGTCCAGAGAAATTTGGGCCCAAGCTATTGGACAATCTCGTTTACTCCGGTAGTCCAGTGCTGATATATTTCCTCAATGTAGGTACGTTTACTTATCATCCAGCATTTTTTAAAGAAGATGATGTGAAGCTGGGCAACATATCCCGTATAAATTACTTTTATCATGTAAACTCCATAAAAATCACATGATTTTTCACTGTTCAACACTATTTAGTTGGTTGTATGTTAATTTTATATCTTTTAAATGCAATTGAGTTTGGTTTTCAAATTTTACAAGGTCGTAGAAGCTCACCTCTCCTACGTATGCTAAATTTTGAGAATTTTTCAAAACTTAAACACATGGTTTTCATGGAGTTTACACGGTAAAGGTGGTTTACACTGGATATGTCCTATAAAGCTGAGGTATGTAATAGTAATAGAACATATATTTCCCTCTCTCTTAAAAAAGTAGAACATATATTTACGATTTATAATTAGTTAGTCAAAAAATTCAACTTCTTCGAGATTTTGGTGAGAGGGGCACCGGCGTAGAGGAGTCTTCAACTTCTTTGAGTAACATAAGAAGCTTTTTAGTACGGAGGAGTCTTCAACTTCTCTGGTTAACATAAGAAACCGATAATACCACGTTTGAAGAGTTTAAGCTTTTTCATGACTTTAAAGTGTGAAGTCGAGGCTCGCCAAAGACGACCTTAATTAATCACAAGGCAAAGCAAGAATGCTTCATAGTATTACACATGTCCTACGTCTAGCCGAACCAAAAGGACCAGAAGTACCAGATGGGCACGACGCATAGCTTTCAGGTTCGATCAGGACACGGCAGGTTGACTTGAGTCCACCCACTGTGCACACCACTGCCAGACTCCGATCCCCACACTGCCTGCCTGTCACGCACGCAAGTAACTGCAGCGTACTGCATGGGCACAGCACGGGAGGGAGGCATCGATTGCTGTGGTCAGACACGGGCAAAGCTGGCATGGCTCTCCCAGTTGTCCTCGCCCAAACGAACAACGCGGCATGCCTTTGCCTGGAGTGTCTCGTTCAGTGGCTGACGCCAGTGGCCAACCGGGGCCAGGCAGTGGCGTTGGAGAGGAATATGGAGAGGCTCATCATGACTGCCGCTGCACGGGCTCGTCTCAGTTGCCGGCAGGAGGAGCAGGATTTCGGGAATGGAGATCGATCGGTTTTTCGCCTGAAAAACCTCCCCCACTATGTGGCCAAATCATCAGATCATTAAGTTGTAGTAAAACCCCTACTAAACAGTTATTGCTACAGAGAAGAGACGTCAATGATTTATCGACATGAATGAATCATTCACAGTTGATGCGAGGACTGTCTAGTGATTTATCCTTGTAGTACTTGAAAATGAAGCACTTATCAAACTAGCTGGGATAATCTGACTGATGCCCGTGTATTATACTGCTAGTATAAAGTGGGTAGTAAAAATTAGATCTAGCCATTGATTTGTTAAAGGTGTTTCTACTACTTTACTATCAGAGAAAGTATAAATAAGTTCTAGCTAATCTGATCTATTGGATAGAAAAGAATGAACGATTCATATCGAAATTAGTGTACCGTAAAAAAACTCTTAAAATAAGTTTAGCAGAAGCCAAGAACAAGTAAAGGATATATATATATATATGTGTGTGTGTGTGGTGCTAAGTGTGCCAGCCCCTCCCAAGGGGTGCCTATGGAGGTTGGTGGATTACAATACTAGGGGCTTGAGAGTCATTTTGCTTTTTGCCGGTGTCCACAAGTCACATTGTGTCAACCGCGATCACGTAACGTGCCGCGACTTGATCCACTAAACTGCCCTGATCCAACGGTGATAGCCGCTTGAGGACTAGATCCGACAATCCAAATAGGTTGCCTCAAGATTCATGTCTAAGTGGGCAAAGTTCTGAGCGGTGGCCGGTGGGGGCCGCCTTCACAATAGTAGCCCACTTTGTCCCCTTCTGCTGAGTATTTGTGGATGCTAAGCAGCTTTGCTTCCTTCTTCATCTGATTTTAGTTGTGTGTGGGCTGCATCATGTGGCTCAGCCCGCTTCCCGCGCATCCTCGCGATCTATGTCGCATGCAGACCACGCCTTGCAAGCTATCCCCGTCTACTTCTAGCGCACCCGAGACATGTTGCATGTCATGATCGCCGCCGATCCATAGGAGATCGCATCCCACGGACCACACGTCGCCCATAGATGGCATGCATGTGGCACAAAGCGACGCAACCATGCGAACGAGTCCCACTTGTCGTTGCCACGTCCTTTTGGTTACAAGGAGTCGCTCCAACTCCTCGCGTCCGCGCCTGCTCATGTCCACCAATAAAACCCGGTAATCAAGCGTGAGAGGCGAGGCAAAGGGTGAAGGATCTAGTTGGCCTAGAGAGGGGTGAATAGGCAACTTTTACAAGTTTTAACTTCTTAAAAACAATTCATTATTCTTTATGAGAGAAAGGCACATAACAGAATATATATATGACAGAAGTAAAAGCAAACAATAATAACAGCGAAAGCAATAAAATAAAACACAAGAGAGACAAAGATTTATCCCGTGGTTCAGAGCCGCACTCCTAATCCACGTTGAAGCACTTCTTCCGAAGTATTGCTTCTCCAAAGCTAGTCGCAGTAGCTCCGGTGATCACTCAGGTAACTCTTTCACTACTCCAGTGAGGTGAGTTCCGAACCTCTCACAATCACAGTGGCCTTCCACAATCACTTTTGGACAGGTCGCACTGTTCACTTCCTCCAAGCTGTCTAAGATCACTAAGATCCAAGAGTAATAAACTTTGCACAAGTTCTGTCTCTTGGTTCACTTCGCAAATCACACAGCTAGACTTTGGCTTGGAGCTAAAACACTTAGAGATGTTGAGAATTTTGGTTTAAAAGTGAAGCACAGACTCCTTTTGAGAATGAGAGCTATTTTCAATGCTAAAATGTAAAGAAGTTCATTCTATTTCATGGTAGATGGCTCAGGAAATGCTTATATAACCATTTGAAATGAATATAGCCGTTACACCTGCTACTGTAGCCGTTGGACGTGTCAGATGTCAGAAATATCAGAAAAAATACGTTGACAACGGACTAAGCAACAGTACCTAGCATACTGGTCATGTGTATGACGGACCAAATATGGACATTTACGACAGACCAAAAAATTTGGTCCGTTGTACATGGGTTTTTCATAGAGTTTGATCCGGCATAGGAATGAGAGAGATACATGTACGTCGGACTAAATAATTTGGTCCGTCATACATGGGAGTTTCAGAACATCAGTAGCCAAAGACCCTTTTTCAACAAAAAATAAGTTTATCCAAGCGATTTGCTTTAGCAACGAACTAAAAAGGTTAAGCATGAATATTTGGTCCGTTATCAAAGCAAAAAACCTTTGAACAAGAAAGAACATCCATCTAAGGTTTTAATAAATAGGACTTCAAGGTTTGCTCCGGCAAAAAGCTTATAAAGCGAATGAGTCTTGGACCAAATATTTTGGTCTCTTGTAGATGGGAAAGCGAGAAGATTTTGGTCCATCACAGAAGAGTGACTTTTACATGTATGCCGGACCAAATTATTTGGTCCGTCATACATAGACGATCACTTGATTTACATATGATTTTCAAAGGAGTTTTCACCAAGGACGAAAGAATATGAAAACAAGAGGTTTGGTCCGATGAACAGATATTTTGATAGGAGTTTTGACACAGAAGATTTTTAATGCTGGACCAAAGAATATGCTGTGTATGCAACAGACTTAAGAAGGGGGTAACAGAAATTTGGTCCGTTGTATACTAAGAAATTTGATTCAAGGGTCAATAACAAAGAGTCTTTTACTCCGAGAACTCTAGTTATGTCTTTGCCTTATGACCCAATCCACTAGCTTGTGCAAAGTCCCTCTTTAGACAACTAAAATAAAAAAGAGGCCTAGCTTATTTGACTTGAATCATCTCCCAAGTCATAAACTAGAATTTGAGCACCTTAATCTTGTTAGTCCAACTTGCTCCATCATTGATTCCAGCACATGTTCCTCAAAGCTTTAAGTATTATTAACTTAGTCATCAATACCAAAACTATAATGAAACAAAATAACAGAAATTGAGAGGGGCCTAGATGCTATCAAAGGGCCATTCTGCTTCCGCTCCAGCTCTCCTTATTGTTTCTTCCTTATCGCTGTCATGGACACCACTGTTGCCTCTTGCTCCAGTGCTTCCTTGTGCCTCCTGTGGTTCCGAGGGATCGGCTTCCTTCCCTGCCGTTGGCCCCTTGTTGTCGTTATCGGTGTTCGAGCTTGTCCCAGCCAGCATCAATCTAGAAGGGACAACGAAGAATGGGAAGTGGGCACCCCCGACCTACGATCATCCAAGGATGACCGTCGCGATTCCGATGCACCGCTGTATCGTGGTGCCTGTCTCGATATCCACAAGCTATCTCCTCATTCTAGGTGCTTCGATGTAGCACTCCCTTTGGCCACAGGGGCGAGGGAGATTTCGAGCCGACAGTGACTGCCATTGGGGCGCTAGGTCCCGGCATAGGGTGCCGGCTTGGGGTTTGGAACTACGCTCGAAGAAGAGATGAAGGGGGCTGGAGAAAGGGGTACTTGTGAATCGCCTTGGGAAGTCGTTGGTGACTCAAGGCTTCCTCGAGGTCCTCTTTCATGATCAGAAGGTGGTGAACATCAACTTGGTATGCCAGCCTGTTAACAATATGGAGGAGCTACACCCTTATGATGGTGAGATAGTGCTATTTGCAATGTACTTCGACGCTGGCCTTTGCTTCCCTTGTGCCAAATTCATGGTGGAGGTGCCCCAACACGTCGATCTAGAGCTCTTCTAGTTGACAGCCAATGCCATTGCTCGGCTGGCCATCTTCGAGTAGGCCACGTGGTTGGAGTCCGCTAGGGCGATTGCTCCCTTATTTGCCTTCCTCCACAACGTTCTGCTAGCCAAAAAAGTTGATTGACTAAGTACACCAACTTCGCCAGCATGAACTTCCATGTTGGCCTAATGAGGTTGAGCAACTTCCTCGCCAACTCCACCTACACGAAGTGGGATTTGAATTGGGTGCGAAGGAGGTTTCATCAACACTCGTCGGAGGAGAAGGGGCTCTGCTAGTCCTAGCGACACATAGGCTTTGTCTTGTCACCTTCAATTAGACTGCACTACGGCGACGAAGAGCGACGCTTGAAGCCATCAAAATGAACACGCTGGGCCTTGCTAAGGAATTCTCCATGTCAACCATTATACGGACTAGATCTGACAATTTGGATAAGGTGCCTCAAGATTCATGCCTAAGTGGGCGAAGTGCTGGACGGTGGAGGCCACTCACAACATTCGCAATCCAGAAATGCTCTATGTAGAAACAATTTTTCTTTAGAGGAAACGTATATCATTGGGTGTACTACCAAACTCACGACAAAGGTCATGCAATGCGATCCCACCAAAGAGTAGTACACGTACAAGTTGTAACACAATGTTCAGATCAACAATGCATTGGTGGATCTGAATTGATGACACTGCCGCTGTGCTGGCCTCTTGGATCCCTCTTGTGCATTTGGCGTGCACGACAATGCCTGAGCAGGCATGCATGCAGGGCCAGACGGCTGCAACTGCAAGCGCCTATACGACCACTACAAGCAGCAAAGTATTTACTGCCTCTGCTACCCTCCCATGCGTGCATCATCACCGCTCACCTCTCTGGCCATCATGCCACGGGTACTCGAGAGCACCGTATTTATTTCTTCCTCTACCTCCACTGTGTGCCTGCTCACTGATCACTGCAACTGCGAGGATAAATTGTTCATCAGAACAGTAAAGTTGTAGTCTATGTCTATACCATGCTACCCAGTGCATTCATTTCAGATGAACTTTATGATAATGTATTTCAAAGTTTACGAGGTCCCTTTACTGCTACTGTTTGGCTCGGTAACCAGCACATACCCAGTTACCTACAAACCCCGAAAGAATCGGATGGAAAAGCAAAAGAATGCAAAAGCCCGTGGAAGCCATAGTGTTGGTCATTCGGTAGGAGCACCAACGACCAAGATACGCTACGTGGTGTGCAGCTAAACAACCTTGATCTAATCGTGGAATCCGGGTCAATACACCCAACACTGGCATGCCTATGAATCTACGATATGACCAACTAGTACTGCGCAGCACGCTCGCCGTTGTCGTGCTGTGCACATCTTCCCTTGGCCTCTCCCATAGTCCCGTGCGCGCGTCCATGAGCTTTGGCACCCGCACGGCCGCTCCGGCACGGGAATGAGCACGCGCGACGCGAAAGTAAACTGAAACGGGATGGTAACGGCATGGCACAAGATCGCGCATGACACAGCTCGCGGAAACAGGGCGGTGCCTTCCCCACTAGCGCGAGTCATGGGACACGCGAGCGACGGCTCGGTTGGTGTGGAATACTTATTATTACTACGTGTAAGCGTGGAACACGGGACGCTAGCTTGGCACGGGAGGGTGACAGGTTTGGACGGGGAGTCATCAGGTCGAGTTGGGGTTCGGAGCGAGGAGAGGAGAGCGATGTCTCTGCGGCGCTGTCGGGTGGACCCGCGCCCCTGTGTCGGTTCCTTGCTATTCCTACCCCCCAACGTCGTGGTCGCCTTCACCTTCCGCACGCCATTGCTTTATCCATTTCGTTTCTCACGACACTAAAAAGGTACACACCCACCACTACCGGTCTGCCGCTAACAAGAGACCATACTTTTGGTCAGTAGATTAAACTATTATTCCCTCTGTTTATAAATATAAGATGTATTTTAATTTTATATAAGTATTAAATTTATGGTAAAATTAAGAAATATACGAACAAAAATGATTTAAATACACTACTTAATTATCTTAGAAGATAAGAGATAGTATTTTGTGTGAATGGTAACGAATAAATGTATACGGTTGAAAGAGAGTAGATAGGGTATAATAAAAAAATATCAAGTTAACCAGTAAAGAAATGAGCACCGAGAGGATAAAATTTTCATTAGTATGTGCGTGTGGGACCAATTCTTTCGTGGGTCCAATGCCAGTTTGACAGGTGCGGCTGCCAAGTGGTAGGAGAAGAGTGGTGCAGTAGCTGTCTGAAATTCTCAATTATAAAACCAAAAAGGAAATCCTCCTGAAGATCCTGTCGCTGTAAAACAAGCTCACTTTACTATGGGACGGAATTTTAGTCTCCGAAACAAGTCCATCAACTGCCGGCCAGCGCGTACTTTTGGTCTGATGGAGGCTGAAATTCCCGTACTTGCACTCCCAAACATTTTCAAGCATATCTGCACTTATTTTAATCACACGTACTTCCGGTGTAGCCCACATCTGTCGGCTATAGCCTATAGCAAATTGGCAGCAGCAATACGAGTTTTTAGATTTTTGTTTTGCACCACCGTGCTACTTAAAACGTCCATAATTGCTATATCTGTGCCAATCGTAATATCCGAAACAGAGAACATATATAATGTTCCTCGTTATCTCTCTTTTCTAATCTTCTTTACACGTAAATGTAACTGTACGTAGTATGTTGAAGAAATCGCTGATATTGAATTATTAGGACTTTGGGAGTGCCCTAAGCATCGGCTAACCAAATGACAGGGTCAAAGTGTCGACACAGGCACATAGCAGGTGCACACGTTTTCCTTTCCCATATCCCTCCATCGAGGTCTTGAGCCATATAAGAGAGGTGTTTCAATGCTTTTCTTTTTTACAGTTGCATAAATATTAAAACATGAATAAAGAGTAGATGAAGATTACTTACCCCTTTATTTGCTTCAAGATTTGTGCAACTCGTATTGAAAAGAAAAGCATTGAAACATTGCTAGCCGTATAAATACAATCGAGTCCCCAATTCCCAAATCACTACACGCACCCGGGAAACCACCCCGCCCGAAAAAAAGGGAACAAAATAAAAGGCCGTCCTCTAGGTCGGCCACTTCTCATCTCACAGATCCTTTAACACGACACCACCCGCTCACCACTCTCTCCTGTCCTGCCTCTCCAAGCGAACAAAAAGAGAGACCCGCCTCTCCTCTGCTCCTCCGAATTCCAATGCCGCCGCCTCTAGAAGCGCGCGACTACATTGGCCTCGGCGCCGCGCCGGCCTCCTCATCCTCCTTCTCGTTCTCCTCCTCTTCGGTTGGGGAGGTGGGGCCGCACCTCGCGCTCCGCCTCGGGCTCCCGGGCTCCGAGTCGCCGGGCCGCGCCGAGGCCGCGCTCACCCTTGGCCCTGCTCCTCCCAGGGGCGGCGCCAAGCGCGGGTTCGCCGACTCCCTCGACCGATCCGTGAACCTCGATGCTGCCGCTGCCGGGGGCGTGAGGGAGGAGAAGGGGATGGAGGAAGCCGTCGCCGGAGCTCCGCGAGCTGCCAAGTAAGCAGGGTTCAGTTCGGTTTCGAGCTCCGCGAATTTTGTTCTAGACTCTTAATTAGCTCGCTAAATAGGAACAATAGAAAGCAGTTGCTGGAGGGAGGGTTTAATCTGTACGTGTGATGGTACTTCAGTCAGTTTTGGATCACAGTAGGAGGCTAGGAGCAGTAATGACCCATACTGGTGATGATTCCCTTAATTTTCCTTCTGAAATATAGAAATGAAGTGGTTGCTTGGTAAATGAAACCCAAAAGAGCAAATTTCCTGCTAAAACCGCCACTCAACCGGCGGTTGCTTCTCTTAATTTTCCTCCTGTACTAGTACTGGCGCAGAAGACATAACTGGGCTGTTTTACATGGAAGTATGGAATTTTAAACCAGTAACGAGGCCCTTTAGTCTCTAGATGAATCTAGAGTGCAATGCGTGCAGTAGCCTGGACACAATACATTCATGAGGTTGATGGCTTGTTAAAAAGCATATCTGTTGATGTTTGGTCTGGTCTGGTCTGACAGTAAGTGTTATGCACTAGGGCACAAGTTGTTGGGTGGCCGCCTGTTCGGAGCTACCGGAAGAATACGTTGGCGGCGAGTGCTACAAAGACCAAGGGGGAAGATGAAGGAAGAAGGGAGGCAGGATGCTGGTATGTTAAGGTCAGCATGGATGGAGCCCCATACCTTAGGAAGGTCGACCTTAAGACCTATTCAAGCTATGAGGATCTTTCTCTAGCTCTTGAGAAGATGTTTAGCTGCTTCATCATTGGTGAGTGTTATTTTTTCTCTATTAGTTTGTAACTATATTCAATTTACTGTCTTCCCCACATAGTTTTAGATTCCAATTACTTTGATGAAAATAGGCCAATGTTTTTGCCTGCGGTAGATGTGAATTTAGGAATGAGATATTCCGTATGGTTTTTCTGCTTAGTGAAGCCCTTGATAGGATAAAAGAATGGTAAAACTCGGAGGAGGATGCACTAGGTAAACTATGAGTCTATGACTGACAGGCCATTTTGACTAATCAATGATCATAATCTGGATCAACAGCTAATTATTAACTAGGATTATCTAGAATGTCCTTTTCAAAAGATAAGAAAAGGAGTTGGAAGTCAATTTTGCGAGTTAGGTGCTAGAAGTCCTTTTTTTCCTAAATGGCAGCATAACAAAAGGAAAGTGACAATAAAGGCCATTAATAGTAATATCCCTTAAGTTTTCCCTCAAAAAGAAATATGATATACCTTAAGTCTTGGAGCAAAAGAAACATCTTGTGATCACCCATTTTATAAGAATTTCTAGATTTGTAAAGTTTACATAGTATGATCTCCTGGTCAATGATAGCATTTATATCTCTAAAAGAAACATATCTAGCCCTACTTAGGTCCTTGCGTGAATAGAACAATAGAACTGCTTTCTATTGTTCTGTACGATATAGATGTATATATCAAGGAAACACATTTATGGTTAAGCTTGTGCCGTTACAGGTAAAAGCAGTTCGTGCAAAACATCAAGAAGAGACAGGCTTACTGATGGTTCTAGGGCTGACGCCCTTCAGGACCAAGAGTATGTCCTTACATATGAAGACAAGGATGCTGACTGGATGCTTGTTGGTGATCTTCCTTGGGGGTGAGTTCCTAACTTTGTGTGGCTTGTCAGATTATCCGCATAGTGATGTTTTTCATGATCCCTTCTTGTGTCATTCTTCTCTTGCATAGAATATCTTTACCCATTCAGACAATAATATTCCTTTGCTGTTGATGTAACTGTAGTTAGGACTTACAAGTTCAGATCTTGATAGTAGAGTGATGGAAGTTGTCATAACTTTCATATGGTAGCCTACACTTCTCCTGCAAGTGGTTTGAAGGCAGCTAAAATTTTGCAAAACAACATCCAACACTTGCTCAAAATGGCTATTTGAGTCTCTCCGTTCTCTGAAAAGTGCAGTTTTGCCATTTTCTGAATCTGAGCTTTCATTTGGCTAATGTGTGGATAGGTCTTCTGTGAACTTTTGATTATCATCTTTCAGGAGATTGTATGAAGAGAAAATTATATGCATCCTATAAGCCTCTTGATTTTCCCAAGGATATTGTACAGTACTGATGAATTTTATGAAAAAAAATTTAATACGAACTTTTGGTTGTCACCTTTGAAGAGATTATACAGAGAGAAGTGTATCTTATGCCACTGGTTCTGCCTTAGCCCCCTTTCCTTTCTCTACATATCGTTTGGTAATATCAGTTTGGTGTTCTGTTTTGTACACAATGTATGACCTATGAACTGTTTCAATTAGTTACCATGCATTATTTTCAATGCTTCAGTAGCTGTATATTGATGCATGCTTACTATTTGTACGTTATTTGCAGCTTGTTTACCACTATTTGTCAGAAACTGAGGATCATGAGAGGCTCTGATGCTGCTGGAATGGGTATGTACACACACACACACTGGCATATCTTGTAGTACTTGACCATCTTTGAGAAGGCTTTGTTAGACAAATTACCTTTCAGTCAAAATTTGCTGTTCCCTTCTTTGCCATGCTTTTGTTTATCTTGAGTTGCATATTATTTGGTATTGCTGATTACTAGTACCCATCCTTGGAGTTGTGGTAATTTCAAAATAAATTCCGTTGCACAATTAAAGTCTTCATCACTGTTTGGTAACCTATAAAATAGCTGGAGTAATGCTAAGGCACAAAAAACAGGGGAAAAGTGCGGGCTGTGCGTGGAATCGAACAGATTTACAATCTGACCTTGTCGTTGATCTTTGAAAAAAAAAATGTAATGCACTTACACTACTAGTCTTTTGCGTTATGTCCCTTACCAATTTACCATAGGTCAAATCCCAGCAAATACTTATATTCTTTATTGCTTTGTATATCATAAATTCGTCAGATTGGGTGGAACATAAATCTTGACCAATGTAAACTAATGTACTATTTATCGTATGTCTTGTACATTGTTTATTTCAATAAATCACTTGTGATTTGGCTTAAGTTGAACAAGCCCATATTGCCAATATTCTAAAACAATTAAGACCAAATCTAGATATGCCGGAGCGAACTATTTTTGCCCCTTAATATTAAGGTATCTAGGAACATCATTCTCCATTGATATGTGATATTAATGAACATTGCCTGTACTCATTTGACATTTGACAGTAACTTGTAGTTAAGATTTGCATCAGTTTTATTATATGATTATTGACTTGACCTGAAGTATAATCAATCTTCCTGCAGCCCCAAGAGCACTGGAACAGTTATGTTAAGAACAAATAGGTCCCGACCTTCATCTGAACCACGGAAGTATGGACTGTGAGTTAACTGTAAGATGACGTTGAAGGGTGCGATGGTTTATCTGAAGTATCTCTATCTCTCTTCTGCTAGTTTATTTTCGTGTGCAGTGAAATCTGTGGCCTATTGTAAAACACCCATTTTGCCCATGATGTTATCTTTTGTCATTGTAGATGGTCGCTTTTTGTTTCAGAAAGATCAGCTCAGGCAAGCCTACCGCTTCCTGTATGATACTTTCATCGGTTCTCTTATATGTTCTTAAGTTGCACTATATATTGTAGCCAATAGGAATTACCAATTTTTTCACATATGAATTCATCTTGTTTTGTGTTCGGCAAGGTTTCAAATTTCGTTTTCGGACCATATCTCGGAGGCGACCGAAATTAGAAATTCCAGCGAGATTTTGGACGAAATCCAAAATGCAAAATTCAAATCCATAATTTTTTGAACAGAGATTTCAGCTGAAATTGAAGAAATTTCATTTGAAATTGATTGCTGAAATCTCGGTAAAATTTCAATCGAGTGAAAAATGGTTCAAACTATGTTAGAAAATTTTGAAAATTTTTGTAGATGGTCCTGACGCATCACTTATGTTCCCATAAAGATGATGATCAAGTCAGAGGAATTTTAAAAATTCTGATAGTGTTGCTGTCCTGATAAAAGTCTTATCGATAAATTTCAACCGAATGAAAAAATGTTTAACCACATTATAAAATTTTGAAGATTTTTGTGGATAGTCTTAATGAATCAATAATGTTTTCATAAAATTTTCAGATGATGATCAAGCCTAAGAAATTTTCAAAAATAAAAGTCTTACCAGCAAATTTCAATTGAATGAAAAATAGATCAAACCACATTAGAAAATTTTGAAATTTTTTGTGGATTGTCCTAACACATGACTAATGTTATCATAAAATTTTCAAATGTTGATCAAGCCCGAGGAATTTTTAAAAATTATGATAGTGCTACTGTCCTGATAAAAACTTGGCTGAGTACATGTATTGCTGCTATAGATTTGATTTAGCAAACAAAAAAGGTTTTGAAACTTTTAAAGAAGGGTGCTGAGGCAATGCATAAGCTCTCCTAAAAATTTTGGATCATGATCACACTCGAGCGAATTTATAAAATTCTGACAAGGTTACTGTCTCATTTATGTTCCTTATGTTTTTATTTTTCAAAGATAACAAATAAAGTTTAATTCTTTTGGAAATTTTTCTGTATGATCCTACCGCTAAAGATGGTACCATGAAATTTTCAGAGTATAATCAAGCATATACATTTTTTATAAAAATTTAACAGTGCTTATGTTATTTTTATAAAACGTCTCAAAAATTTGGTTTTTCAAAAAAAATCATAGCAGATGACATTCTTAAAAGGTACTGTCCCAAATCCAATTGAATTCGCTCAAAAAAAACTTGAAATTCGATCAAAATACTAGAAATTTCGCTCAAAATCACCAAAATTCCGAACCTTTTTCAACCACGTGGAATGGTCTCCATGGCATGAATTTATTCGGTCCGAGTTAGTCTAAGGCGCTTGGATAAGGCTTTGTCATGGATTCAAATCCCAATCAAAACATTATTTTTTTTTCACTTTATTTTTTGAATCTATTATTTTTATCTAATAACCTGTCCAACTCATCACCAAACCTTAGTAGTGCAGGCAACACAAAAAAAATGGTGATGAACTAGGGACCTCACAAGGTCAATACTCCGCTCTACCAACTGAGCTGAAGTCAAGTTGTGAGTTCATTGCAAAATTTTCACATATATTCCTTTCAAAAGGTATTACAATTCTCCACAAACAATTTGAAGCGAAATCCGGTCCTAAAAACTACAAGACAGGTTATATTTGTGGCAATTTCGGTCATAAATTTGCCGAAATTGCTGATATCACTGTAGCAATTTGATTTTTTTTTATTCTGCTGGGACTTTGAATCTCATTCCCGGCCGAAATTTCACTGGAATTTTGAACCTTGGTGTCTGGGAGCAAGCTATTTTCTTACTGGAAAACAGTAGGAGAGGCTCCTACTGCAATATATGTATATATATTACTAAAAGAAGACGAAGAAGACCGTCCAAGAGAGGCCTATTACAGAGAGTTCACTCACTAGATTACAGCTTGTTTGTCATATGAATTAAATCTATAGGAATGATAATGAAACACAACATCACCAATGAAGTTCTTTTGCCAAGATCGAAGCAAGCTAATTATTCAGCCTGGCCGAATTTCGAAGTGATTGTGTGTGGAAGTTCTTTCAGCTGAATGCTTCCCGGGATACTCAAGTAGAGCTAGCTGAATGCTTCTGAACGCCAGGTGCCTAAAGCATGGTTCCATAGTTCCATGTTCTTTGGATTCTGAAATAACTAGTGTACTGTCTATAGGCCTACCTGGATTCTAAGATTGTGATGTCTGAGAATCTTGTGTCCGAAGAAAAAAATCGTCAACTTGGAACATGACTTGCTTACACATCCTTCTCCATCGATCCTCCATAAGTCGATTAGAATAAGAGAGAATAAATATTCAGGAAAAGGGAAAAAAAAAACAAGGCAAGGCAAGATCCTTGCTTCCGAAGCATTGGACCGACGAGTCGACGACAAGGGGATATGCCCGGCTGGAACTCTGGGAGATCTGGTCGGTTTTTCTTTGTCGGCGCGATGCGCTTACCAACTATCGCAACAACTCCAGATCATTGCTGTGTCACGTACGTACCCAGGTCAGGTACCCTCCTCATCAGGCCTCGGTTGCCGGCATGCTTGTGCTGCTGCTGCTCGTGTAGGCCCGATCCGTCCAACTCCCTGACGAACGACTAAGGAGAGCAAGGTTATAAATGGCTTCTAGCGTTCGAAGCAGATCAGCCTGCTACCGCAGAGTGAGACAAAACTTCTTAGGAGAATTACGACCTTTAATCTAAGGTGCATCTGCAGTAATAAAAACAGTGCTAGTATACAAATACTACTAGTACTACTACCCATGCTGTTGTGTTGTCCCAAGTAGAGGTGAGAGTCGGACAGTGTGGTGCTGGCACGGCACATGCCAATGGGCTTTAGGCCATGGCGTGTCATGCTTATCTGGTATGGTTATCTCATCGTGCTGATCCGACTCGTCTCTGGTGAGACCTAGGCACAGGACAAGGCACATCATGCCAATCTAGACCTTGTCCTATTAGACATGTGAAGTTGTGAATGTGTCGCCATTAGTCCATTTATGTACATAGCACCAAGGACGATGAGCGAACATCGACTGCCGGCGAGGATCAGGTACACACATTATTTCGAAAAAGAACTAAATTTTGTTTATTCATTGGGTACAGATACAAAGTTAGTGTCTCGTTAAAAATCATACGCTCTAGATACATACAAGCTACTCCCTAATATCCAGATCGTTCATGTGTTCTAGATCAGCATACGCCTGATTTGATGGCGTCGATGGCCGCATGAGGCAAGCCGGAAGACAGTCATGCAAGGTGTCAAGGGCGGGCTTAGCGAGCGGCACGGTGGAGTGTCGGTTCGGTGTGCACATTCAATGTCAGTGAGTATATACCCTCTAGTCTCCACTCCACCTTTTGGCATCTTCATTGTCTCCCCTTAATTTGCATGCGAGGACCACAATAACGCTAGCTGCAGGGCAAGCCACAGAATACCGCAGTGTCACGGTAGGGCGCCTTGCCACGTGCTGTGCCGATCAAAGCACGGCCCATGCAGACATACCGCGCTGTTCCATCTATCGTGCCCAACTACGAGGCTAGGTACTATCTTGTCATTCGTGCTAGCCTAGTCCGCACGCATGCGTGCCTGTCATGCCACAAACAGGCCCAAAAAAACCTAGCCCATTGCCCATATCTAATCCCAAGGCAGCTCGTGTCTAGCTAAGCATGAACTTAGGGTATGTACAATAAGGCCACATCAGCTGGCTCTTAGACTGTACACGTCAGCTTTGGTCTATGTGGAGGAGTGAGAAAAGAGGAGAAAGAAGAGAGCTGACTCTTATTTAGTAGCAGAACTTTGCGAGAAGCGTAGGTAGATCATTTATATACCAGAGAGAAAAGATAGTTATTGCACAATATGTAGAGACAACCTTTAGATATAGTTATTGTACAAGCTATCTTTTAACTTACTATTAGCAGGTAGTTAACTTTGCTATTGTATTTGCCCTGAGCCAGTAATTCCCGACCGATCAGGTACTGAATCCAGTCGGTATCAAATTCAGGGAAGGGAATTCAGTATTTGGTCGGATCCAGTATAAGTACTGGATAGTTAGCCACGGATTCAATATTGAGATCAGGAGAGCTAATATCCAACCGAACAACATCGACAAGCGGACAGCCGGATAATTATCAAGTAAGATATTCGAAATTATACCTACACCTTCGCCCACAGCCTACATCCAGCAGTCATCGCTGCAACTTGCCCCCGCTCGTCGTCGCTAGGGCTTGCCACAGCCGTCGGGAGCTGCACCAGCCTATCACCGCCGCCTGCACCCGCCGACGAGGCTCGCCGCCGGTGGTATCCATCCCTTCCCCATCACCGTCATGGAGTCTATCGCGCCGCGGCGCCATGGATCGAGGCCACAACGCTGTTGGCTGCCGCTCTTTAGATCAATGCCACAGAGACGGAAGCCTCCAATCTCGTTACCGCCTGACCTCGAGAGGGAGAGAGAGCGACACACACGGAGAGAGATGATGACGTCTATGGTCTTTGTCGTTCTCAAGATAAGTTCTGAGGCTGTGCTGTAAGGTTGTGCATATGGTATAATTAGTAAATACGATTATTAAAATGTAAAATTAAATAAAACTTCGGAACCGTATTGGTAAATACCGTAATATTTCGGTTCGGTATCGGTAAATACCATATTTATCAAATTAGTGTGAATTGTTCTTTTTTACTTATCGTTTTGGACATTGATACAGTTTCTAATACAGACGTTTAATTATTTCTCTATCTAATTATACATTAGTAAAAATTATTACACATATTTGACCATTACTTTGACAAATCTAGTGATAATTTTCATGTGAAACTGTAATTTATACACATTTGATCATTACTTTATCTAATTATATATGTATTTTTTTATTTCGGTATTCGGTTTACTCGCGGTTTTTACCCAAAAAACTATACTTCAAAAGTTAAATTTTTACCATACCACACCAAATACTTTATATCGATCAAGCCGAGTTGGCCGGTTTAGTCTAGTTTTTTAGTACAATCTTTTTCGTTTGGTAAAACTGTGCACAACCCTATTGTGCTATGGTCTGGTCGGCTAGGGCGCTAAGCCATCTGTGTGAGCTGCTCCATTACAATTTACAACAAGTCCTAGGCTCCTTGCCAGGCTCTTTTTAATTTATTCTTCCTAGTTTCCCTTTCTTTCTCTTCCCATCTAAAATGTTATTGTTTCTATGGCAGTGTATTTATGTACGGTTGATTTCACCTTTTGATCTTTGTGACTTGTTAAGCTGCTACAATATTGTTGCATTTTGGATATGGGCCTTTTATCGATCAATGTTAAGTAAGTACTCACGTTTAGTGGTGTGGTATGGTTCAACATATATTCTATTTTGTATATGCGCGTACTATCCGTCCATATTATTCGTATTCGATCCAAATTTATCATGCTGACTTTCGAACAGTCCAAATTTATATTGGTATTAGTTTTACTACAACCGACTTCGAATAAAAAAAACAAAGTTAGGACATAGCCATAAGCGATGTCCATTGAATCCGACTATTTGTACCACTGCCAGGGATTCCCTGGCATTCTCCCCGAACAAAGGCAGCAAGTCCTCAGCAACTTAGAATTAACATTGTCATGCACATCGATCGGTACATGAGTACGTAGTACGTGACACCGTAAATTCGACTGCCGAGCCGTCCGTCCGTTCTGCCAGATCATTTAACCGGGCCGTACCGATCGAACTTGCGCGCGTCATCTCGATCGACGGATCTCTCTGTCGCGTACGTCCGTGTTGGGCGCGGCTAGCTAGCTATAGCTAGCGCGCTGCCTCCATGACTCCATCAGGACGGGCGTACGCGGAGCACGGGAGGAATTGATGAGGCGGGGCCGGAGGCCGGAGGCGACCGGATCGCCAGGCCGAGGGGACCATCGGCACGGCACGGCACGAAACGGCCAGGACCACTGGGAGTTTGACAACACATGGGCCGCGCCCGCACGGTATGTATGAATGCATGCATGCTTGCAACAAGGCCGAAAGAGTGGCGAATGTGCGTTTGCGCGCGCGTTGTGCTGCGGTGCATGCAGTGTGCGTCAGATCAGACGTACGTAGGGACCATGTATGCAGCGCGATGCCATCCATTCCATGGACGCAACACGTCCAGTCACGCACCCATAACGTGGCGCCACGGACGTCGCGCGGACAGCCCCAGTGGCCGAGCACCCTCCGGTCACATGGCCCCTGGGCCCTGGCCCCCTGCAGCCTGCACTGCATGCGATTGCGCCCAACGGCTCCGTCCGATCGATGCGTGCCGGTGCATGGGGCCGCCCGGGGTCTCCATCTCGCAGACTCGAAGAGTTGAAGTAGTAGTTTGCGAATGATCCCGGCCAGGAGCCTTCTTTGGAATCATCAAATCGATCGATCCTAGTTCATTTGAAGCGTATGGGTCACTGGGTGGTGTGACACGTGTGTACACGCACTGACGCACCATGCCATGGCTTTGAACGAACACTCAGGCATGCATGTACCGTGTGACAAGCGAGCGGCCCTAACCCATGAACTATGTATGCATGATATGGTCCTGACTAGTCAGCTGAATGGTATATGTGCTCATTTCCTGTTTCACATGCAGGAGCCGGCCACGCTATAGTTCATAGCTAGCAATGATACGTACCACTACAGTTGTGAGCTGCGACTGTATCCTAACCTTATCTGATGCCCATAGAAGGATAAGTCGTGCATCCCATTTCCTATACTCGATCACCTCCAGTTCTAGTACGTGCAAGAGATACTACGTAACCGGAGGTTGGCTTTACACAAAAGTGCTAGCTGCTCCTGCTCCCCAAATAATGCAGGCGCAGTCGCTCTCGCCAGCGGCAGCAGCGATGGCATGATTGCACGTTCCATATCGCTCGTCCGATCCGATGGCCTCTCTCCCAGTCTCACACCCCCTCACTGCGACTCTGCGAGTTAATTGACTATTGCTGCGCAGTGCGCCGTACGTACGCGCGCGCTGCGCAGGCACGGATCGCTATCGCGGCGTTTGAAACGAGAAGAGAACCCACTCACTCACTACCCTAGCCCGCTCGCTCACTCCCAGCGTCACATCTCCCTCTGTGCCGTCTGCGTCTGCGTCTGCGTCTGCGTCTGGTAGGCTCAGCCTCGGTGACACAGTCACGCACCAATCGAAGAGAAAGGGTTGCAGGATCGCAGCTGCGTCGCAAGGACGGAGCCGCACATGCTCTAGGGATCCTTCCCCTTTATAGTACCCTGCCCCCTCGCAGCCTTGCTGATCGCTTTTGTTTGTTCCCTTTTGATCCCAGTAAAATGTACACTGCTCCTTGCAGGCTTAGCTTACCACTGCACCACCCCACTGCTAGTTACTAGTCCCCACCCTTTTTATGATGTTTTTACCGCGCCGTTAAAATGCGAGACCCGTACGCGCGCATCCAACGTCGAGCGAAGCAGCCGTCCTTTTTACCCCCCCGCGCGCGCGCGCCATTGATGGCTCGCTTAGCAAGCACACACACCACATCACACCGTGGCGCAGGCGCAGCTGAAGCGGCAGCAGCTCAGCTCGCATCGCTGCGCAGAATCTCCTCGACAGCGCGGGTACGCGCAGCCCGAGCATTCAATTCGGTTGGGCCACCACCACCACCTCACCACCTCCATATCAACCGGCCGCGGCCGGCCGGTCTTATACTATAGCTCGCCTCACGCGCCGCGCCTACCCGCCTAACACACCTTCCTCCGCTTCTGCATCCCCACTCCTAGTACGTACGTGACGCTTTCGTGCGCGCGAGAGCGCAGCTGCGTTGCCAAATGAGCCGCGCGCAGTCGGGCGGGGGCGGGGGCAGCGCGGCGAAGCTCAAGGCGTCGCCGCGGGCGCTCTTCTCCTGCGGCATCTTCAGCACCTGCACGCACCCGGCGCTTAGCCCCACCGCCACTCCCAATAACAATGTGGTGGCGGGGAATGGTATCAAGGGTGGATCGACCACGCCCTGCGCCGAGGCGTCCGTGTCGCCGGTTGTGGAGGTGACGGCCACGCCGCTGCCTCCGCAGCCGCAGGCGCCCGTGCAGAGGAATGTCGGCCCGTCGTCGTCTTCCTCGTCCTCGTCGTCCTCGGCATCGCAGAGTTTCACGCAGTGGAGGCTGCCGGTGCACCACCCGCCGCAGGCGTCGGCGTCGGCAGCGGGAGGAGGATCAGGGGACGGGCTGGTGAGCGCTGAGGAGAAGTTCGCTGCGGGAGAGGTGGTGGCAGCGCTGCGGACGGTGGAGAGGGAGATGGAGGCCGCGGCTAGGGCGGTGCCGGCGGGGGTCGTGGCCGGGGTGGTCGCGGCGGTGCGGGAGCCGGCGACGGCGAGGCTGGCGGCGAAGGTTCTGCTTGTCGTGCTGTTGGAGGATGGGAACAGAGAGACGGCGGTCGAGTTGGGCGCGGCATCCGCGGCCGTGGAGGCGGTGGCGACTTCGGGGCCGGCGGGGGCCACGGCGGAGCGCGCGCTGGCGGCGCTGGAGCTGCTGTGCACGGCCGCGGGCGGCGCCTTGGCTGTGCGTAGGGAGCCATTGGCGGCACCGGTGCTGGCGCGGGCTGTGGAGGGGATGGCCGGCCGCGGGCGGGAGTGCGCCATCGGCGTCCTGGCCGCCATCTATGGATCCGGGGGCGGTGAGGACGGGGCGTCCTCTCCGCCGCCGCTGGAAGTCGTCAAGGCCGTTGTAGCCGCGATGCAGGGGGAGTGTAGCGCGCGGGGGCGGCGCAAGGGCGCGCAGCTGCTGCGCGCGCTGCAGGAGGGCGGCCGCCTCGGGCTCGCGTGGGACGGCGTCGGCGAGCCCTGACACGCGGGCCCAAGCCGCCAGCCTCCAAAGCAGAGGCCTCACTCTCAGTGTGTTTTACTTTGCAGGCTAACAAGCGTGCCCCACCAGCAGTGACCGGACAGGTGGGCAGTGGATTGGATTAGGTGGTGGGGGTGGGGCCGGGGGGGGGGTACTGAAGTGCTGGACCGGGCGAGGACGGGCTGATGCGGCGGCGGCGGTTTAGCGATAATGAAACGGTTGTTGCCTGGTGATTGATTGTTGTCACCTTTGTAAGTTGTGATGATTTGTACGATCTATTCCGTGAAATTTGCCCCACGCACGGCGCATCTTAGCCCCGCCTTGGCGCCTTCCCCAAATTCTTCGCTGTTACATCGAGCATCAAAATTCACCCGCCTGATAAAAGTCAGATCAGTATTTTTTTTACAGGGACACACAACCCACACACGCACAATACACATACATGGGAGACTTCAAGATCTTTGTAGCTAGGAACGTACTGTCTCATTGAAAATGTCCGTGTATGTACCTACTTCTAGTTTTTTCCATTCGAGAAATCTGCATAGACAAAAATTCGAGCACTGCATCCGAGCGCAAAGTCAAACGTGGACAGACGGCCGGCTTGCTCACATGGGGAGCCAACCAACCGAGCAAACGCTCGGTCTCAATTCAGATCAGTAATCTGTTTGGCTCTTCTCGCATGTAATCTGTTTCCTATTCCATTTCTCATCTCCAATCCTCCTTGTTCAGTAGATGTGCAGTAGTGTTTAGCTTGGGCTCTAACCGGACTATACTTCAAGCCAAACATGTTACTAATCTTTTCTGGTGCTCAGGACTTGGTAGGAAATTTACCGTCTAGTGGAGATCAGAGTGTCAGACAACGCAAACAAACTTAGTATTTATATGTGTAAAAACCGCATTCCATGTCTTTATTATTTTCTACTACCTAGCAATTGGGTTGGTCAAATTAAAAGTTGTTTTTATGGTATACTAAATTTAATATAAACTTTTCATACTTTTCGATCCAATGGATTAGATTAGCTAAAATTTATGTATATTTCCTCTGATATTAGAGTAGTATAAATATTTTTAACAAATCAACGATTCAATTGAACCTGATTTCTACTACGCACGATATACTACCGGCCATCTCACCAAAATTAGCAAAAATCAGAGCCATTTAACAAATGCACAGTAGACAGCAAAAGGCCTCTTTCTTCGCCAGCAATACCGCATCCCATTCCCGAAACTTACATTTCTGTCCAAACATACCACCGGTGCATCTCCCTTATTTTAGTTGACAACTCGAGATGGCCGAGCTTCTCCTTTCCTGTAAAGGAGTTCGTTTGGTGGTAGCAGTAGCACTTTGTTTTTTTAACCTACTGCGAGAAGAGCCAATGCTGTCATGCTTTTGGCATCCTCAATTTGGCATCTGCTTTTCCATGCAAAGGCCCTGTGGCCTGTGCTACACAGCTCCGGTTCTCCTGAGTCCTGACTCCTCACTCTTGATATCATTCTTGAGTTGACTTTGGCATACGTCTGTCCGTCTGACTGACTTACTTCTCTGTAGACTGTAGTATGACTACTCCTTTCAGGAACACCTGGCCCAATGGCGTTGCTGGCTTGCTGCGAGTGGCACATCGTTTTCTTTTCTTTCTTTCTCCTTTAGCACCACCAAATAAAGCGGGTTCCTTCCCTACCCTTCCTGCTGTGCGTGAATCTTGTCCACGCGTTTGCCTGAAGGGTCCGCGTACCTATATATGTAATGAGAAATTGCAATGAAGAATTTTAAAAAAGCAAAACCAAGAATATATGGCAACGTGTAGAGCACCAGTCACTTTGTAAATACTGCAAGCGTTATTCCTAGCTTCTAAAATTATGTGAAGACCATAAATATCCACTTGGTTTCGGACCAGTAAAAATCATTGATGATAGACAATCAACAAATCACAAACTATTGTTATCTTCGGCACAATTTACATAACTACTTTTAGAAAAACGATAAAAATGACCTTGATAGCCTACAAGTCAGGTCCTCACAAAAAAATTCATGTCAGAAATCTACGACATAGGACAATATAGCCTACAAGTCTACGCCTCACAAAAAAAATCATGTCAGAAATCTAGACATAGGACAATAATTCAAGCAGAGTGCACATATTGTAATTACTTTTCAAACGATAAAGAAGTAACAAATGAGCACTGGAAACTTACTTTTGACATCTTCCCGTATGAGGGACATGGGTGTTTTATGAACAGCATCATGGTCCACATTTTTGTTTGAAATACATGAAAAATTCAGAAGCATGTAAACATGTGGCATCCGATCTAAGTAAAGATAGGAAGAAGAGTATTACACCTGCAAGGCATTAAGAATATCTGCAATTTTCGAAATAAATTCTGCATCTTTGTCAAGGAGTGGAAACCCACGAATAGGCTATATTTTGAAATGTAAGAATATTTAATGACAAGAGTTAATTGCGTGGATTGTATGACCCCTTCTGCTGCATAGGATGCATTCATATTGTTCTCTTGTGCATAGGCTGTATGCATATTGTTCTAAAGAAAAAATAATGATGGCATCCTTTCTAACAAATGCAAACCATTATGAAGAAAAATAGATAAAATCTTTTTATTGCTTTCACACATTTATCTGACAACAAGTGTAAAACGCCGGCTATCCAAGAAACTCTTAAAATTCTTGAACTAACATCACCTGAAGTAACCAGGGACAAGCATGAACAAATTTTTGTCCAGCTTACTGCAGCCCCAAGCGGCGGAGTGGGTTGCTCTTAATGAGGTTGAAATCAACCAGGAAAGATCAGAAAATGAGTAAATGCTCATATTAACAGGAAAGAAGCTCTACATAGCACAATACCTTTGGGCTGATGAGATCCTGTACGGTGTCAATGGTATAAAGAATCACTGTTGGCCTCGAATATGCAACAAACTATGGCTAGCAAACTTTCTTGCAATTTGATTCTTAAAAAAAAAGCTTTATCGCAATTTGTTAGATAATGCAAAGCCGAAAAAAAGGTCAACAAAAAGCTCACTAATATTGATCCTATTTAGGCGTTTATTTAAGACATCAGTAGCAAAACAATGATTCGAAAGAGGACATATTTTGACAGTAGACCCAAATTAACAGGTAGATGCACATAAGGAAAACCTCACTGTGGGCTAGCTCAGCTATACCTTTCAAGTGAAAGAACCCAAGCAATAACATTAACACCCTCTGGCAGTCAGCAAGAATGATGAGAATAATAGAGAGCAAAGCTGTTTACGACCTAAAAATTTCCATGCTTGGTTCAGTGTACGGATTGTAGCCAGGTTTGAAAGGTAGCTTTGACATGCCTAAAGTCAGAAAAAGAGAGTTGACATTCTTAAATCGCAATGTATGAGGACTGCAGGATGCAGTAAAGATACATGGCAGATGCTATAATTGGATTTGGATGACTTGCGATTGGCTCACTGTTAGAACTTATCTGGCAGTAGGCAACATACACAATAAAATATTTATCTTGGGAATGCACAATTTAAATAGAGATGATTCGTAAGATAAGGAGGCTAATAAGTAATAAACAATTCTCTTGTGTTTCTATGGGCAGAGCATGGTATCATTAGCATCACTCAAGCAATATTATTACCACATAGCAAAACACATAATCATTAATTTACAGCAAAGCTTGTTTAAGATTCACGTAAAAATAAAAAATGTCCTCCATCCTCTTAGCAGTGTTTAAATAACAATCTAGATTATTCATCTTGATAGCGATGCATCCCTAAGAAGCTAACTTTTTGAATATCGTGTAGATGAGAATGCAACACAAAAACTCTCAGAATAACTGAATATGATGCTATGATACAATCTTTATAAAACTAACTGCAAAGTTCATAAATATCATGACAAAGTTAAGTTATGGCACCTAGACTCGAGAAGAAATCCTCTAATACAGCAATCAGATCGCCAAGAGTCAATCCATAATCACAAAAAAGACCTGAAATAATAAGCATTATAATTAGCTTCCTTGCCAGAAGGTTACTGTATGTCATCCAGAACACAGACCGAATATCAATCAATGAAACACCCGATAGGGAAGAAACAGGGAATAGTAACCTTCGATCATATGGAAGTCAGCAAGATGAGCTCGGTCCACAGCTTCATTGTGGAAAACATGGTCAATGGAATAGCATCTCTTAGGAGCAAAAAGTTTCTGAAAGGTCAATCACAATTATCAAAGAAAACAAATCTCATGAACCATTCAACAGAAAATAAAAGCAAATTGATACCAACTTCATTAATTTATTCAAACTTAGATTAAAAAGTTACAGTGCAACTAAAAAGCGGTAAAATAAGCATCATTTAGTTGTGTTACCTCTTGTGCAAGCTTGTACAGCATTTTGTTGAAGCTGCAGTTGTGTGAATACGGAGCATATTTTTGTCTGTCTCATTTTGCTTGCAATCATAATCATATCTGCAGACAACAGTCTCATATTATATACTTTTGGTTAGATTGCAACAAAAACACCAGAACATACCCTTTGGAGCCATAACCCCCAGTCTGATGAACCTGCTTTACTTTCTCAAGATAGTCCTCAGGCAATTGTTTTGCAGCAGCAGGGGCTGCAAAAATTGATCAATAACTAATTCAATATGGTTCACATCCAACTTTGATCTTAAGGCTGAACCGAACCTTACCTTTGAGGAAAAATGTGTCGTGCGAATCCCGAGCAGGACGCTGCTTTGACCGGAATAATGCATCGAAGTTCCAAAACTACCAAAGAAAAAGCAAACATATATGCAATGTTAGGAATATAAGGACCCTTATCCATGAAGCAATAGATTAAATTTAAGAAGCTCCTATGTGCGTCGATGGTTAGGGGACACAACAGGAAGAAGAGGAGGGAGAAATCTGTGGTTTGCTTGCCCCCTCCCTAGTGGAGGTCAATAATCGATCCTATCCGTTTGGGTTTGGATCCCCTACCTGGTGGGATGCGATGGCGGCAGCGGAATCAGGATCTTGGTCACCAGAAGGAAACGATATGACAAATCTTGAAGAATGGATTCCGCATAAAAACCCACAAATAAGCACAAAAAACAACCCAAAGGCAGGATACAAAAGAACCCACCAGCATGTCGACGACAAGCATGGACGTTTCGCTCCACTTGGCGGCTACCATGGATCACCGTGATCCACGATTTGGAGAGACTCACTAGCGAGGCCCTGAGCTCGTTGGAACCCTAGCTCGGCGGTGGCGAGGAGGTAGTGCAGGGGCGGGCATCCTCACCGAGAAACGGAGCATTCGAGGAGGAAGGTGCGATAGCCGGCAAGGCCCCAAGCTCACTGGAACCCTAGCTCGGCGGTGGCGAGGAGGCAGCGTAGGGGTGGGCACCCTCACCGGGAAACGAAGCACTCGAGGAGGAAGACACGATAGCCGGCGAGGCCCCGAGCTCGCCGGAACCCTAGCTCGGCGGCGCGAGCCGAGCGGGGTTCGAGGAGAGGCAGCTGCGTGCTTGGAGAAATGGGGGAGAGGGAGGATGCTTGCGCTTTGTGACCCCCGCGGGGGAATAATTCGTGACCGTGGCAAAAATAATGCACTCACGGCGACTCGATCCCACGACCTTGGCTGTGGGCGTGAGAGCTCTTACCGCTACGCCGCGCGATTGTTAAGAGTCTGAACAGCGTAACTAATTACTTGAGCTGCGCTACTGAATTAGCCATGCGGGAGACATGGCGAACGCGGAGCCAGCCGTTCGAAGGCGTGGACTCGACGAGAAGACGTGAAATCTTGCAAGCTTAATATACGAAGTATGAATTAGCCATGCGGGAGACATGGCGAACGCGGAGCCAGCCGTTCGAAGACGTGGACTCGACGAGAAGACGTGAAATCTTGCAAGCTTAATATACGAAGTATTATTGCAACAGCAACACCTGTTCTTGTCAAATCTTCAGCCTCAGGACATGCACATTGCACTGCAGGTTAAAGATTCTAGCTAGTCGTCCATCGCATCATCACCCCGAAAGAAGGTTCGCGCGGAAGCTGATACTGTTCTTGAGCACAATCCGATGCCAGTTTCCGAAAATTTCTTGCGGGCCGGCTGGAGTGATCGAGGGTGAGGAGTGACGCGGGCCGTTGAAGTATTGGGCCGCCCCTGCACACTTTCAATTCAGGCCTTAATTATTAAGTTGGTGCCTTGTACGCTGCAACGCTATTTTGTCTATAGAAAATTCCTTTTGCCATCTAAAGCCATCGATTCCCCTGATTTACCATAAAAAATACTTCTCTTCCCTTCAGTGCTATTAACTCGTTTTTTATCCCTTTTCTTGCATCCCCTTACCGTGAGCTGGATGTTAACTTGGATAGAAAATAACCAAAGTACCCTTCTTCTTCCTCCCTTTTCCCTCCTCTCCCTATTTTCTCGTCAGCTCCCAACCCACTATGGGCGCCAACATCTCATTAGCTCCCCCACCCCACGCCTACACCGTTCACACCCGCCTCCACCATCCACGGCCACTCGTTCTGCCACCCCCTCAATGGCAACCTCATCACTGCACACCCCGCCCTGCCAGATGTTACCGTGCCTCTCTCCGAGTCGAGGCCACCTGACGAGTACTCGTACCATGGGTACCCAACGGCCCGGAGTGACGAACGGGCCGTCCCAAGACCGACTCCGACCAAAGGCCCCACAGGGCCACGAAGGACGATTGACCCCGATCTAACAAGCTACCCAAGCTCGTCCCCGACCTGATAGGGCGTCCGACCCCCGCAAGTCGGACTCCCACGATCTCCGACCAAGCTGAGGCGATCTCCGCCAAGGGCCAAATGTCGGGCCTCCACCGGCCGTTAGCCACGTGCCCTACGGATACGATAGCCGCAGAGTATGCGCGGCGGTGGCTCCTTCCCGAGGTGGTAAGGAGATCGCCAAAGTCAAGTTCCGGTCTCATCGTCCAAACGCAAGACGGCATAAGGCGCGCTCCTCCCGAGGCAACGTCGGCGCAGCGAGCTTACTGAGGCGGTGAGCTATTTCCCGGTGAAACGGCAAACTGCTCTGCTCAGTGAGTTTACCTACCCGGCGTGGGGAAGCGAGACGACATCAAACGACAAGACGAAAGACCGGTGCTCTAGCATAGATCACCTCGCCTTTCCTCTCCCAACTTCCCATGTAACCCGCCCCTCCGGCTATATAAAGGGAGACAGATCCTCCGGGAGAGGCGACGGACTCGCTCTCGATCTTCACGAATAGGCTGTATTTGCTCTCACCCATTCGAGCCCTCGCTCCCGCTTGTAAAAACAGCAGTGCTCTCATGCACCGTAGCAATACAACACCACCACACGAACTGGAGTAGGGACGTTCGGCCTGAACCAGTATACGTCTTGGACTCCTGAGTCTAACCATTCAAGGAGAGGGAGCGCGAGACCCCTTAGACTTAAAAATTCACTCGCCGGTGCTCGAAACGCCGACACCACCACTGTCTCCCCCTTCCTTTGGCTCGCACCGCACCTCTTCTTCGGACACGGCCACCTCCATCAAGTCCCGATCGCCATCATTTCCACCTTCCTCCCGGTCGATTTCACCGTCTTCGCCTCTGTTAGAGTTAAACTTATAACAAGTGAGGAGTCCAAATTAAATAAGAAAATGAGTCCTATTATGATTTGGTTATTTGAATATATTTCTAATCCTTAGAGCTGTACCTTAAGGGTATAAATTCCTAGGTAGTCATAAGATTTGTAAACAAGGAAGCAAAAGAATAAGAAAATGTGCTAGTTGTGTCGCACCACTAATATTTTTTTTATCCGTGTTATTGTGTTCTTCTTTGTATTCGTGTGCGCATGTTCATGATCCAGAGATAAAACCAACAATTGGTACCAGAGCGAGGGTCTAATATTGGTGTCACGCTTGGTCGGGAGGAGGCCACCACTGTTGCACCACGGGGCAAGCTTTCATCGCCGAGCGATGTATTGTTGAGCGGGAATTGATGGTGCATCGAGCGCGGGCTGCATGGTGCATGCGGTTCCACGACGAGGAGACAGCGAAGTAGCGAGCCATCATTGAGTGCTCGCGTGTGTAAAGATCTCGTCTGAGTCTCTGTGCCATCGAAGTTGCGTCACAAGCGGGGAGAATCGGTGTGAGGAGATGTTGTACAATAAATTGTGTCACTAGCGACGAAAAGGTGGCGACAAAGATATAGCGGTGAAGGGTGAAGAAGGTGTGTCTCCGCGATACACGCTATTGACGAGCTTCATCGACAACGTGTGTGACAATGTGGCATTGGTAGCCATCTGTGTGTCTTGTAAAAAAAGGCTATCAAAGCTACGTGTTCTTGTGTCAATTGTGTCCATGAGATATTGTGTGTGATCATGAGTTCTTGTGTGAATTGTGTCTACGAGATAAATATGTGCAAGTTCCTTCAGAAATATCGTGCGCATTAGAAGAGATCACGCTGAATGAGAAGATTAAAAGGAAGCCGCTTTGCATGCAAGAGGAGTTCAAGACGTTGATGAGATGTGTTCGTCGTCTTTAGTCAAGTAACTAAGTTGAATTCAGGATGTTAAGGAGATGTGTTCCTTGTCCTAAGTTGAGTCCGTCTGGGATGTTAAGGAGATGTGTTCGCCGTCTTGGGTCTAGTCCGTCGAAGATAAGTTTAGGACGTTGAGGAGATGCGTTTACTGTCCTGTGTCGAGTAAAAGTTCAATAAGTTGTAGTTGAGGCCGACTATCTCAACAAGTTAGAGTTGTGTTGGAAATTAGAGATAGTTGATGTTACAAGATTAAGAGGGTGAATGTTAGAGTTAAACTTGTAATAAGAGAGGAGTTCAAATCAAATAAGGAAATAAGTGTTATTTTTGATTGGTTACTTCAATCTGTTTCTCATTCTTAGAGTTGCAAGTTAAAGGTATAAATTCCTAAATAATTCTAAGGTTTTTAAGCAAGAGAATAAGTAAATATGCTAGTTATGTCGCACCATAAATATTTTGGATAGTGATTCAATGCTTTCCTTCGTAATACAAGTCGTACAAATCTTAAAGCAAACGAAGGAGTAACTAGTCACCATCTACGTTTTATTTATATTTAAATATTTATGTAACTGCTTCCTGTTATTGTGTTTTTTCTTTTATTCTTACGCGTGTGGCACCAAGGCTAAAACCGTTAGCCTCCCTACTGCTCGCTGCCGTGCGCGCGTTCTTACAGCCCCGCTCCCACCACACGCTACTGGCCGCCAACAGCCTCCTGCTCTCCATGCTGCCCTCTGCGCAGGCGCCCTTTTAGCTCCGTGTCTGCGTCCCCTACCTCTGCTTCAGCGGCGCGGGCGCCACCTTCCAGGGCCCAACCTACTGCATCTGAGCGGGGGACACCCTCAACGCCACGCCTCGTCTCCGGAAGCGGCCGCCGTCTTCGCCTCCCTTCGATTCGGCCGTCTCTAGATCCATGCCTCCACCGATCGATCTCGCTGGTGGTTCGCTAGATCTGCGCCGGGGAAGGCCATCAGAGGCTCGTCGTTCACCTAATTAGCAAGACAGTCATGGAGAAAGAGAAAGGTAACGGTGGAGGAGGAAGAAGACAACGTGCAGGGTAGTTTGGTCATTTCTAGAAAAACTAACAAGATTTTGGGTACTAACGACGAGTTGATCTTGTTAACAAACCCTAATAGCCCATTGGAAGGCAGTGTGGTCCCTGGCAAAACCGCGGATGGCGCTATATAAAGGAGGAGGGTCCCCTAATGTACAAGAATTCATTAGCAATAAAGAATTTCCGCTGCTTCTCCCTAAACACGTGTCTCTCTCTCTTCGTTCTCCAATTCAGATCTATTCGGGAACCCTAGACTATTCGATAGCGAGGTTCCTTAACACGTTATCAGCACGAAGCTCTACGGAGATCAGATTTGAAAAGGTGAGAAGAGGTGAGAATCGGCGATTGATTCTAATCGTTGTTGATCCTACGCATGCATCTACTGTTCGCGATCCGTTTTATGTTTGCACCACGTGGCACGAAGCTACAGCGAGATCGGACATGCATCATCCACGAGAAAAAAAAACATGTGTTTCGGCCCGCGCTCGCAGCCGCCATCGCCACATCGCCTCGGTTAGCGTGCACGCCGGCTTGAAACCCGGCCAGCCGCCGCCATATCTTGGCGCTTGGCCATGATCGCTTGAAGCCGTCGCGTCGCCATCACCTCGACCGGACGGCGACGGCGTCGCGAACGACCCCGCGCTCGGCCCTCGCCGCCAAGACGGCCATGTACCGAACTCCGCCATTCTGTGCTGCTTAGCCGCCGGCCACATTTCATTGCCTCGGTGGGCGACTGGCATAGAACGCCACCGCCGCTAGCAAGAAGCCGCCGCCGCCACGCTTTGGCCGGGCGATCTGGCCGCAGAGGCCATCGCCGCGTGCAAGCCGTCGCCCATTGCCTCGGCCGCCGCGACTCGCCGCCATCGCGGCGCACGAAGTGTCTGCGGTTGCGTCTCGGCCGCCGCTCGAGCACCGTCGCCGCGCCACGGCCGCGATCGCGCCGTAGCGCCGTGCCCGAGGCACACGCCACGCCGTCGGCCGAAGTCGCCCGGCGCCTCACCGGCCGTGCGACTCGGTCGTTGTTCGCATGCTGTGAAGCACGGCCGTCCGTGCCGCCGCCGGCGCTCGGCCCCGCCGACGGCCTCCGTGCCGCCGCCGCTTCGACCTCGTCTTGCCGTGGCCGCCGTCAGATTGCGCTCGAAGCTCGGCACCCGGCTCGCATAGCTTTCGCCTCAGATCGCCGCCGTGCCTCGGCTTTCCGGCTGGCCGGGCGCGGCCGTCGTCGGCCGTCGTTAACCCGCCCGGCGCTATCGCCAGCCACGCCACGACCATGGCCGTCGCCACACCGCGATGCCTCGGTTTTCCCCGCGCGCCGCGCCTCCTCGGCCGTGGCTATCGGCCTCGCCGCCGGTCCGCCCGCGCCGCCCGCCGCCGCCTGCGCAGTAAAAAGAAGGCGACGCTTAAGGATGTGGCGGCTAGGGTAAAACCTAAAGCCGTCGCGTGCGTTTTGGGCCGGAAAGGCCCAGCTGGCCGTCGGCCGGAAAAAAGAAAGAAAAAAAGAAAAGGGAAAAGAAAAAGAAAAGAAAGAAAAGAAAAAAAATTGCAGAAATTTTTTGAAAAAATAGCCCGAAAATCAAGAAGATTTATTTGGCTCTGTTTTTAATTTTCTTGCTTTATTTCTCTGTTTTATGAATATTCTTTATGAATTTTGAATCCTTTGCTTTATTTTATATAATGCAATGCATATGAATTTATTTTCTGCACTTTATGCTTTTTGCAACCATTTTCTATCGATTACACGATAATCTAAACGAATTTTGAAATCATGCGGATGTCCGCATTGTGAATCGTGAGTTTGAAGACCGCTCGCGCGGTCGAACTACCTCACTTGGGCATCGGACGTGAAGATCGTTCTTGGGGCAAGAAGCTCGCTCGCGATTGGTCTAGGGTCCTCGCGGGACGCAAAACCTACTGCGTGAAAGCGAGCGATCAAGCTCTGCATTTTCTCGTGCACCACCTCTCGCCTACTCTAAAGAATGAATATATGGTGAGGAGAGTGCACTTGAGCTTTGGACCGCACTTCGAAGCGGTTCGAAAAGCTCAAGTACACCATCTTGCCCCAAGCACAAACAAGATTGGGTACGCTGAGGTTTGCGACTTCTATGAAGGGGCGAGTACAATTACGCCTTGCGTAATTTGTACCAATCTCTCTATGTGGCAAGAAGATCAGCGATGAAGAGAAGATTGAGAAAACTCTCTCTACCTTCCACCCTAATGCTATCCAGAGTGCACGCAGCTATCGTCAGGACGCATACAAGGAGTATAGCGAACTGATTGATGTAATGCAAGTTGCGGAATCGCAAGACGATGTTCTACGCAAGAACTATGTCTCGCAGCCACCTGGACGAGGCACTGGCACTGAAGTCAATGCCAACAGCTACAAGGTGAGAAAGCCCACTCATAGAAAGAAGGGCAGGCAGGGTGGAAAAGAGAGACCCCAGGCCAAAGGAAAGTCCAAAGCCCCTATGAAGAGGAATGACAAAGAAAAGACGCACGCCAAGCCGTATGGACAGCAGAACCAGACGTGCTTCAAGTGTGGCACTTGGGGACATTGGTCGAAGATATGTCGAGAATCCAAGGAAGCGATCAACGCATATCAGGCTAAGAAGAAGGCAAAGGAAAACGCCCCCGCAGAGGCGCACTTCGCCAACATCGGTGAAGATGATGTCATGGATGTAGACACCCCACTTGCCTCATCCTCGCGAATAGCACCGACATCGATCTGCTGACCATGATTATGGCAAATGAAGAGAAATCTTCGCAGATGATATAGAAGCGTAAATTAATGCATATTTTCTGATTACATTTAATGTTTTTAGATTATGGTTGTTAGCATTTTTCTTTGAATAATGAATTGTAAGCTCTAGAAGAGCATACTTCTTTCATGAATAAATACGCAATTTATTCTTTATTCCAAAGATTCTTCAATTTTGCAAGTAATGTTTGGATTGTTTTTGCCTCATCGATTAGAATTATATTTCTTTTATCTAGAAATCGTAGCACCCAAATGGAAGAGATATGCATTGTTGATAGTGGCACAACAAATACCATCTTAAGAGAGTCTAAGTATTTCGATCGATCACGAAGAACTTTGGAAAGATTACTACGATCGCAGAAGCGACTTATATGTAATCGGCTCGGGAAGAGCCACTATTATATTGCCTATGGGTAAAACTTTGGTAATTGAAGAAGCCCTTTTGTACCTCGAATCAACGCGCACTCTCTTAAGCTTTAAAGACATCGCGCCAATGGTTTTCACGAGAAACCAATGAAGAAAATGGCAAAGAATACTTGTGCATTGTGAAGCACGCGGTATGTGGAAAAATGGTATTAGAAAAATGTCCCTCATATGAATCAGGGTTGTACTACACGAATATTCATGCACCAAGTGTATACTTCCTTGAAAACTGTTTTTAGAAGCTCGAGTTATTTTCTTTATGGCATGGTAGATTAGGTCATCCCGGTCTTAGAATGATGAGAAATATAGTGAACAACTCACAAGGTCATGGCATTAACGTTAAAAATTTCCCGAATCATGAAGATTTTGTGTGCCTGCATGTGCCACCGGAAATTAATAACTAGACCCTCTGTCATGAAAGTGCAAAGTGAAATCCTGCATTCCCGAACGCATCCGAGGGGATATTTGCGGTCCGATTCAGCCCACTATCGAGGCCGTTCGATACTTTATAGTGCTCATCGATGCTTCCTCGAAATGGTCGCATGTATGCTTGTTGTCAACAAGAAACCATGCTTTTGCAAAGCCGATCTCGCAGATCATAAGAATTAAGAATGCTTTCCGATCATCGCGTGAAGTCCATTAGAATGGACAATGCCGAGAATTTACTTCAAAGGCATTTGATGATTATTGCACAACAACAGGATAGCGATTGAGCACTCCGCACCGCACGCCCATACGCAGAATGGACTAGCGAAGCACTAATAAAGAGGATTAAGTTTATTGCGGACCGCTTTTGCGAGTTGTAACTTGCCCAACACTTGTTGGGGACACGCATCTGCCGCACGCAGCAGCTCTTATCAATTTCGGACCGTCGGCCTACAACATCCATTCTCCTATGCAGCTTGTGCACGGGATCATCTCGAAGATCTCCCATCTTAGAAAATTTAGGTGTATGGTATATGTACCTATACCACTCCCTCAGTGGACTGCAATGGGCCCTCTCCGCAAGTCTGGGATATACGTTGGTTATGAGAGTGCATCCATAATCGGTATTTGGAACCCATGATCGAGATTTGCATCTGACCGATTCGATTGCATCTTTGACGAGGATCGTTTCCCGTCATTAGGGGGAGAAAATCAACCTTTGGATGAAAAATACCGGAAATCATATGGCATTCCACTGGGATCCTCGCACATGACCCCAGACTAATGAAGCAAATCAAGAAGTCCGAAGATAATTGATTTGCGAATTTAGCAAATGAACCGCTGATCATTTTGTGATCGAAGGGCGTGGTTAAGTCGCATGTACCCGCAAGAAATGCACCGAGAGGTAGAAATACCAAAGAAAATAGAAGGTATCCTCAACCTGTTCAGAGGCCTCAAAGAAAGAGAGCAGCAATCTGCTCCTCAAACCCAAAGTACCCGAGACGTCTGGAGAAAATCAAGCGAGAGGACTTACCACAACCAATCACGAAAATGCCCCAAGGAAAGAACGGAGCCGATTGAGACCGCACTGGAAAGAAGCCAACAGAAAGGCAATTCAGACTTGAATCTTCCACTGCGAGAAGCCGTCGGAAATAATGTGTGCGCACACATAGGCGATGAAAGCTAAAGGAACTTGCTCTGCGATAGGGAAAAGCAAATAAGAGCAAGTAGAAGTGCATGAAGCACCCCATGAAGAAATGGCCATAAACTTTGTAATAACGGAAAATCCACGAATAGAGCAACGACCAACGTTAATGCATACTTTGCAAAGAAGATTGCCTCGATCATTGATCATGATCCCGAGCCGCATCTCTAGCAGAGTGCAAGAAAAGGCTAGATTGGGAAGAATGGAAAAGGCAATCATCGCAGAGTTAGTCTCTCCAACAAGAGAGAGGTGTTTGACCCGTATATCGCACACCTTTCCATGTAAACCCCGTAGGTCACAAATGGGTCTTTGTTAGGAAGAGAAATGAAAACAACGGTTGTAAGGTATAAAGCAAGGCTTGTAGCTCAAGGTTTCACTCAATGTCCCGAGTTGATTATGAAGAAACCTATTCTCCGGTCATGGAGGAATTACCTTTAGATATTTGATCTCAATGGCATCAACTTGAAGTTGAGAATGAAGCTAATGGATGTTGTCACAAGATACCAGATGGAAACTTGGATTCGGAGATATACATGAAAGTACAGGAAGGAATTCCTATCCCGAACCAAGATGGAGCAAATAGAAACCTGCATAAAGTGTGAAATTGAGAAATCACCGTATGGGTGAAGCGATCCAGAAGAATGTGGTACAATCGCTGAGTGACTTTCTCTGCAAGAAAGGCTACACAAGCAGTGAAGATTGTCCATGTGTGTTTATACAATGATCCCGAATGGATTCTCAGATAATCTCCGTCTATGTAGATGACTTGAACATCATTGGGACGGATGAAGAAATTGAAGAGGCATGCTCATACTTGAAGTCCGAGTTTGAAATGAAAGATTTGGGTAAAACCAAGTTTTGTTTAGGCTTGCGGCTTGAACATGTCCAAGGAGGAATCTTGGTACATCAATCAACCTACACGCAGAAAGTGTTGGAAAGATTTGGATTTGAAAAATCATATCTGCAAAGACTCCAATGGTGGAAGGTCACTCCAAGCGCACCTAGACCCATACTGCACCTAGAGAAGAGGGGAGGAAGTCCCGGGAGCAGAATTCCCATATCGAGTGCAATTGGAGCGCTCATGTACCTTGCGAATAGCACTAGACCGGACATTGCGTTCATTTGTGAATTTGCTAGCTCTCGACAAAGGCTGAGAACCCACCAAAAGGCATTGGAAAGGGATTAAGGACATCTTCCGTTACCTCCAAGGAAGCAAAGATCTTGGTTTGTTTTCGAAGAAACAATGAATTGAATTTGGTTGGCTATGCCGATCTTCGGGTACTTATCGACCCGCATAATCGGCAAGTCCCAAACGGCTATGTTTTCCTATGTGGAGGAACAAGCAATTTCTTGGAAGTCGTCTAAGCAGACTCTTGTCTCGACGTCGACAAACCACTCGGAAATCATCGCTTTGTATGAAGCATCTCGTGAATGTGCATGGCTCAGAAGAATGGTTCACCACATCCAGAAGTCATGTGGTTTGAACATTGAGCAAACTCCCACGATAATTTATGAAGATAATGCAGCTTGTGTTGCCCAAGCACAGATGGGTTATGTGAAGAGCAATCTCACGAAGCATATTGACGAATACTCATAAAACAGGGGTGCACCAACGGCCAAATTGCAACAAGCAAAGCCCAGAGCAGCAAGCAGGCGGCCTCGAATACGGCCCACTTAAACAGCCGTCCCCTACCGCTACCCAAATGCCTACGAGACCATTCAGGAGACCATTCCCAACCGGTCCCGACTCCGACTCAAAGAGGTTCCCGACCCCGCAGCGGGACGGATTCCCGACCGACTCAAGCAGGTTCCCGACCCCGCGGCGGGGATCGGATCCCGCGTTCGACTTCAGCAGCGTCTGCGCGCGATCGGAGTCCCGTGTCAACCTAAGGCCACGTGCCCCACGAACGGTCATTAAGCGGATCGAGCGAGGCGGTGGTCCTTCCCAAGACGATTTGATAAGCTGCGAAGCCACGCCTCTGTCCCATCAACCACCACCCACGCGCAAGGACACGCTCTCCCGAGGCAACTAACGCCACACGCGACTACGCCAAGACCCACATGGATCACGAGAGCGGCTACGCCACTTCCCGAGGATTACCTAACCGCTCGACCGGCTAGACCACCGACCCAAAGATAGGCTCAGCAGCGGCGACCGGTCGGCGAACGATTGGTCGACGGCGGGCAAGACCAAGCCCCTAGAAGTAGCTCGCTCGCACTTCGCCAATTCTCGATGTAACTCGCCTTCAGATGAATAAAAGGAGGGGAACCTCCTAACAGGCAATGAGTAAGAGCTACAAGAGAGCTTTTTCCTCTTCTTCCTCTTCTTCTTTTTCTTCTCCTTCGAGAGCTAAGTTTAGATCATTCTAGTGTTGAGGCTCCACCTCTCGCTTGTAAAAAAACTCAGTGCGATCATCCGCACTTGCTGAATACAACACCAACGCACGAATCGGGTAGGGACCTTCGGCCGAACCAAGATACATCTTGGACTCTGTGGTCTAACCATTCAGTGAGCGGAACGCGCAGCCTTAGACTTACAAATTTACTTGCCGCTCCAAACGCCGGTTAGTTGGCGCCGGTAGGGGGCTTGCGTCTTCAAGAAAGATCTCCGATTCCCATTCGTCTCCTTGATGGCATTCTTCTCCAACGACGGCATGATCGTGTTCGGGCGCGATCCGCCGGCCTCGGCCCACCGTCACCTCGGAGGAGAGCTCACGCCATCCTCGCCGCCGCGGAGGGCGGCGCTGCGGGAGCTCGACACCATCTCCGGCAGCCGCCCCACTCGGCTTGAGCGCCTCAGGCCCCAAAGCCGAACTCGAGGAGCGCTATACCTCCTTTGGCGAAGCCCCGCCCGCGCAGAGATCCCGCCACCTCCCGCCGCCACGACTTGTAGCTATGGTCGGCTACATGCCAACCTCCGTCCACGAAGTTGTCGGAAGACTCTTCCACCACGGCCCAGACCCGACACGGGTATCCCGCCCGCAGCGACTCTCGCGAGTGCAGCGTGGCGGCGTACAGCCGACGGCCAGAGCCACCGCGGCTACGACGGTCCCGCCCGGCGACCGAGGCACGTGAGGGGAATACCGCCATGAAGCCTTGTTGAACGCGGCCAGCTCGCGCGCACTGAGCTCCAACGGCAACGCGAGAGAGCCGAGGAGCGAAGGTCGAAGCTCGACCGCTCGAGCCAACTCGAGCAGACGAGCCCGAGCCCGCGCAAGCTTTGGCGACGCAGCGGGCGCGCGCGCCAAGAGCACCACAAGTTGGGGGCGTAATCCGCGCCCCGCTTTTTCCCTCACACAAGCCAAACGTGGTCGCGGCCGCAATGCCGCCCGAGGCCTTCCGAGCCCGCAAACCCGGAGGCCGAGCTACCTACGAGAACCTTCGGTGGTGGAGCGCGCGCGTCGCGGCAAAGACATGCAGCCTCCGGCTCCTACCACACCGCGCTACTTCCGCCATCGGCCCGACCACTGCATGTGAAGTTACTGGCGCGCCAAGACCGCACCCACCATGAACCACCCCAGCCTCACGCACCCGGTGCGCGGCCTCGGTAATGCCTTTACATCCGCGCCACCTCGAGGCGCCGAAGAAAGATGGCGAGGACGCGCGCCACTCACGTGTTGCGGATGGTGAGCGCCACTATCCGCAGCCCGAGCCACGATGGTCCCGGACCACGGGCTTTTGCAAAGGGATCCGCCAGCGGATTTCGCCCGATTCCGGGCGCCACCAACATTGCCAAGTACACCGGGCCACCAACCCAGTGTCTGCTCAAGATTACCGGCTCGCGTGTCGGGCGGGGGAGCGACAGATGATCTCTTCATCATCCAAGCCTCCCATCTACTCGCGGACTCGGCTCGAGCTCGGCTCGAGTACCGCCTCAAAACTGCCGAGGCGGGCCGACTTGAAGAATCTCTTCGTCGGTAACTTCGTGGCACTTATAAGCGCCTGGTAACTCCTGGGACACGAAGGTCGCAAGCGCAGCCGGGAGACTCTCCGGGACTACATCCGAGGTTTTCCGCCGGTCAACGAGCTCTCGACATCTCCGACGCCGATGTCGTGGGAGCCTTCATCTACGGCACCTCTCGCAAGGCCTTGGTGCACAAGCCGGCCGCCTCAAGCCCGGGACCACCAAGGAGCTCCTCGACATCGCCACCAACCACGCCTCCCCGCGAGGAGGCCGAGGGGCTATTTTCGAAGGAGGAAAGGCCCAGCAGAGCCCGGCGTCCAAACCGGGTCTCCTTCCGACCGCCGACAAACAGGCGGACGGGAAGCGATCCGTGAGACCCAAGTGGTCGCCACGGCCGACCGCCTCGCGGCAAGCAGCGCGCCGGCCGCCGCGCCCGACCACTTCGAGAAATTGATGGACGGCCCATGCCCGAACCATGGGTTCTCCGTCAAGCACAAGTACCGGATCGCGAAGTCCCGAGGCGCTATCTTTCTAGCGCCCCCACCACGCCGCGGCAAAGGAAAGAAGCCGTCGCGCCCCGCGAACGGCGGAGAAGAAGGCGACGACGAGTTCCCGAGCCCGACGGCCGCCTCATGATCTTCGGAGGACCGCTTGCTACGCCGACAAGCGTTGACTCAAGCTCGCTTCTGCGAGGTCCACACCGTCGCTACGGCGTCCCCAATACCTTCGTGGTCTGAGTTCCGATCACCCGATCAAGGCCCGGTAGGGAGGTACCCGGTGGTCACCCCGTCGTCGAACGGCGCCTCACGAAGGTGCTGATGGACGGGGGCCGCGGCCTTAACATCCTCTACGTTGAGACGTTCGACGCTATGGGGGTCCCGCGCTCAAGCCTCCGGCCAAGCAAGGCACCTTTCCATGGCGTCATCCCGAGCCAGCAAGCCCATCCGCTCGGGCAGGTCGACCTGGCCGTCACCTTCGGGGAGCCGGAAACTTCCGCACCGAGACCTCACCTTCGAGGTCGTGGATTTCCGCGCCTACCACGCCATCTGGGAGGCCATGCTACGCCAAGTTCATGGCGATCCCCGCCACGCCTACCTCAGTGAAGATGCCCGGACCGCATGGAGTCATTACGCGGCATCGTCTTTCCGCCTTGCCTTCAATCTGCGAGCGCGGCGGTGCGAGCTCGCCTCAGCGATCGTTGCCTCTGCGGAACTCAACAAGCTCGGAGGGAAGCCGCGAGTCCGCCCCGAATCCAAAGAATCGGGGTGGGATCCTTCAAATCCGCCGAGGACACGAAGGAGGTCACGGTCGATCCCGTGATCCGACCAAGACCGTCGTGGTCGAACCACGCCCCGCCAAATAGGAAAGCGCGCGTCGACTTCCTCCGCACTAACAAAGATGTCTTCGCATGGAGGTCCTCCGACATGCCGGGCATTCCAAAGGAGGTCGCCGAGCACTCCTTGAGCGTCCGACTGGGCTCAAAGCTCGGTCGCCCAACGCTGCGCCGCTCGACGAGGAAAGGCGCAGGTTATAGGAGGAGATCGCCAAACTCTTGGCGGCGTGGTTTGTAAAGAGGTGCGCCACCCCGAGTGGCTAGCCAACCTGTACTTGTAAAAAGAAGAACGGGCAATGGAGAATGTGTGTTGACTATACGAGTCTCAACAAAGCATGTCCCAAGGACCCATTCCCTTACTCGCATCGACCAAGTCATCGACTCCACCGGGTGCGAGTCTCTTTCCTTTCTCGGATGCCTACGGGCTACCACCGATTGCGCTAAAGGAGTCCGACCACCGCGACTTCCTTCATCCTCCGCTCGGCTCGCTCGCTATGTCACAATGCCCTTCTACCAAGAACGCGGGCGCTACATACCTGGCGATGTATGCAAACGCGCTTCAATGACCAGATCGGCCGCAACGTTGAGGCGTATGTCGACGATATTGTCGTAAAGACCAGGAAGGCTGACGACCTTATCGCCGACCTAGAAGAGACTTTCGCGAACCTTCGACGGTTTCGCATAAAGCTCAACCCAGAAGTCGTCTTCGGGTCCCCAAAGGAAAGCTCTTAGGCTTCATCGTCTCGAGCGAGGCATCGAGGCCAATCAGAGAAGATCTCGGCGATCGCAAGGATGGGCCCGGTCAGCAACCTCAAAGGGGTCCAGAGGCTGACCGGGTGCCTGGCGGCTTTGAGCCGGTTCGTGTCTCGCCTCGGCGAACGCGGAATGCCGCTCTACAGGCTGCTCAAGAAATCCGACCGCTTGATTGGACACCGAGGCTCGGGAGGCCCTCACCGCTGAAGGCCTTCTGTCCTCGCCTCCGATCTGGCCGCCGGCACGGGTGAACGCTGCTCCTCTACATCATTGCTACTACCCAAGTCGTCAGCGCGGCCCTCGTGGTGGAGCGAGCGGAAGAAGGCCGTGAGCTCAAGGTACAACGGCCGGTCTACTTCATCAGTGAGGTACTTTCCGAGTCCAAGACTCGGTACCCACAGGTGCAGAAGTTACTCTACGCGGTGCTCATCGCAAAGAGGAAACTCGTTCACTATTTCGACAAGACGCCATCACCGTGGTGACCACGCCCCACTAGGCGAGATCATCCACAATCGCGATGCCTCGGGAAGGATAGCCAAATGGGCGCCGAGCTTAGCGGCCATGGCATAATATACGCCCTCGGACGGCGATCAAGTCGCGAGCTCGCCGACGTCGCGCCGAGTGGACAAGCCCGTGCACCACCGGTGGTCGAAGACCCGAGCATCGACAATGTACTTGACGGGTCTTACACCAAGAATGGCGCGGGCGCGGAGTCGCCATCATCTCCCACTCGGGAACAAAGCTCAATACGCCATTAGGTTGCTCTTCGGCGCGACCAACAACATTGCCGAGCACGAGGCTCTCGCCAACGGTCTCGGATCGTTGCCGACCTCGGTGCCCGTGGCTCTACGTCCACGGGACTCCAAGCTTGTCGTCGACCAAGTCATGAAGGCTGCGGAGCCCCGAGACGCCCGCATGGCAGCGTCTTGTCGAGAAGCACGCCGGCCGAGGAGCGGTTCAAGGGTTTCGAGCTTCACCATAGCTACCGACGCTACAATGGCGAGGCCGATCACCGCCAATCTTGCCTCCAGAGAGCCCGTCCCGCCGGATCTTCGTCTCCGACCTCCACGCCCATCGTCCACCGACTCGGCGGTGGCGCCACCCGACCAATCCAAAGACGGCCGCCCGCACCGACGCGCGGTCGGCGAGACTTGGCGGATCGCCGTGGTGTGCTAGCACTTGAGTCCGACCGAGGAGGCCCTACATCGACCGCTTTGTGGACGGGTCACTTCCCGACCGACCGAGGGCCGGCGCCCGCCCGGCGACAAAATCGCCGTCTGATCGGCCTGACCTCTACAAAGGAGTCCCTCGGGGTCCTCCAAAAATGTATCTTGACCGACCAAGGAAAAATACTTGGACGACATACACAATGTAGTCTGCGGTCACCACGCAAAGACCCGATCTCTTATGGAAAGGCCTTTCGACAAGGTTTCTATGGCCAACCACGTGTCGGTCGACGAGCATATCGTGACGCTTTGCGAAGGATGCGATTCTTTGCTCGCAAACGATTCGCCCAAGCTTTACAGACGATCCCCATCACGTGGCCTTTGCCGTCTGGGACTCGATTTGGTCGGCCTTTCAGAAAGCGCCGGGCTTCACCCACCGCCGTCGCGGTAGATAAGTTCACCAAGTGGATAGAGGCCAAGCCGGTCGTAAGCGCCACGTCGGTACAAGCGCCATCTTCTTCCGCGACATCGCTTTTAGGTTTGGAGTCCCAAACTCCATCATCACCGACAACGAACACGTTCACGGGAAGGAATTTCTCGAGTTCGTGGCGACTTCAACATCCGCGGTCGATTAGGCGTGAGAGCCCATCCGCGGACTAACGGCGGTCGGCGCACTAACGGCATGATCCTTCAAGGACTCAAGCGCGGATCTTCGATCGGCTCAAGCATTTCGCAGGTATTGGGTAGCCGAGCTGCCTCCGTCCTCTCGGAGTCTGCGGACCACGCCGACCGGCGACCGGGTTCACACCCTTCTTTATGGTGTTGGCGGCCGTTTTGCCCATCGACCGGAATACGGCTCCCGAGATTGCAAGCTTCGATGAGGCTCGGGGCTCGCCTCGCAACAAGACGCCATCGACCACCGACGAGGCGCGCGACGCGTGGCGTCCGCGGCCGGCGGATATCAACAAGCCTGCGCGCTACCACGTACCGCCAAGTTCGAGGACGATCCTTGGTATTGGCGACTTGGTTCTGCGTCGGTCGGACAACCAAAGATAAGCATAGTGGCGCCCCACAGGAGGTCCTTTCACCGTCGTGGAAGTTCTTCGACCGGCACCTTCGACTCAAGGACGCCGATGGTCGATCCTCCCTAATGCCCGGAACATTGAAAAGTTAAGGCGATTCTATCCCTAAGCTCTTTTCTTTTTCCCGGTATAAGTCTTTGCCTTTCTCCCAACCGAGCACTGTCGCCCACGTGGCGACTCGGGGCTGCCCGTGGCGCCTGCTCGTGCCGCTCCGGATGGTGTCCAGTGCGGTCGGTGACCCACCGACCACGAGGTCTATCCCGGCGGTAACCCTCTCGACCGAGTGCACGGCCACGCCCACCGGCTATGGTTGCCCAAAGAGCACTCGCGGAAGAAGGAAGCACCGAGTGGGATGACCTTACGGTCGATTGGGAACAATCTTCCCCACACGAACTCGGCTAACTCACGTACTCATGTGGGTCGGTGACCCGACTAGTCACGAGTCTATCCCGGCAGTAACCCTCTCGACCCGAAGCGCTACGGCCACGCCGCCGGCTATGGTTGCTAAGTAGCACTGCGGAAGAAGGAAGTGCCCGAGTGGAAAAACCCTTGGCCGATCGGAACACTCCGAACCCCATGAGTGCGCGTAACTACGCATAAACAAGACTCCTATCCTCTTGGCCCTCTCAAATTGACCCGACCACGCATAAGCGACCCGTGGTCCTTGAGGCTATGGTCGGTCAAACCCAAATGCAAAGGAGAGCAAAGAGGCAAACCGAGCTTACAATTACTTACGATCGTTTACACAACATCTTTGCAAAAAAAAGGGGGCTAACTTCTTTCTTCCTCTTCTTCACGGTGGCCGGCCAAGACGGAGGAGGAGGACCTAGCATCTTGAAGGCGACCTCGGGCGGGGCGTGGTGGCGATCTCGAGCATGCGGCTCGACCGAGCTCGAACCTCGTCGACCTCGCTGTCGGTCCGGTTCGGCGATGCCGCTACTCACCATCGCGAGGTCGATACATCGTCATAGTGCGAGGCGGTGTTGACGGTCGCGACGAAGCTCCCAACACTGCGCCGCAATCACTGCCGCCTCCACAAGCCCAAGACTCGGGCGGTAGCGAGGGCAAGTGCGCTCGGGCTGCCCACATGCCCAAGACTTGGCGCGAGACCTCTGGCCGGCCCTCGAAGGGCTTCGATTCGGCGCCCATCTCGGCCCTACCATCCTCGGAGACCCTCGGCGCCGCGAGCCTTGTCCTCGGCGCGATCGCCACGTCGCTGGTCTCCGCCGCCGCATTCCGAGCCTCCATGGCGGCCAGTTTTTCTGCACCTCTGCGAGTTTTGGCGTCTCGGATGAGTCTCCTACGGGTTACCCCAACCAAAGAAATCAATGGAGGAGTTGAGATACTTACGATCGCAGAGTCGATCAGCCACGACTTCCCTCCGAGACTCTCGAGGGCGTCCTCAAGGAAGCCGGCCTTCCGTCAGTCTCGCTCGGACCGAGCTTGTTCGGCGCCCTCCGGGCCCGATCCCGCCCGACCGCAGATGGGTCGCACGCATGCCACCTCAAGAAGGATTTGGCGGCGGCGTCCTTGGCCTCGGTGACTCCGCCAGGAGGATTCAAGCTCCACCACCCTTGCCCTCAAGGCCTCGGCCCTGGCGCTCGTCGAAGGGCCTTTGAGGCCTCCTCCACCTAGGCGGAGTTTTTCGCCTCCGTCGCCCAATGTTCAAAGCCTCTTGGGCAAGGCGAAACTGCCGCAGCCGACCACTTTCTTCCATCATGCGCCACGAGCATCCGGCGACGAAGGAGCTCGGCTCGGCGCTCGGAACGGCCCGCAAATCTTTGCACAACATTTATTTCACAACCGCGAAGCATATCGAGAGTTACAAAGTACGACTCCTTCGCCGGCTTACCAAACTTACGGGTTGAATCCTCGACCATCACCTCCAGCGCCTACCGAAGACTCTAAGGCTAGGGTCGGACCTTTATGGATCACCCTATCTCCTCCTCCGCAACCGTGGCGCCTGCAGAAGGGCGCCCACTCGCTCCTCGGCCAGGTCCATGGATCCGGCCTGGGCCACATCCGGCAGCAGACCTTCGCACATGCGCGCCGGAGGAGCGGCGCCCACGAGCGCCATGGCGTGGGCGATGAAGTCGGCCTCGAGAGCCAGCAGGCGAGGTCGGGCGCCTCACGGCATCGGCGCCGCCGGCCGGGCGGCCGCCTGGCGCTATCGCCGACCCTCGGAAGACTATCTCGACCGGCACGCGCCGGTGGGTCGGCGATCGCTCCACCTCTTCCGCCAGCGCCCTTCGACCGGGCGCAATGGCTGCCGGCGTCGCCGTCCCCTCCTCAGGAAGACCTCGCGTCGGCCGTGGCGTCCCGGCGAGGCGCAATGGAGCTCTTCGCGGCCTCGATCTCTCCTCCTCAAAGGAGGCGCGTCCTGATCGCGTGCTCCATAGGCGCCGACCGACGATCGGTACCACCGAGCCGCCGTGACCGCCACTTGAGAAGTGGTGCAGACGCCCACCAATCACGCCCGTGTAAGCGGCTGACGCCACGATATTTAAAAGTCACCCGAGCGGCTTTTCTACAAAAATGTTCCAAAGAGAAGGAAGAAATACTTATCGAGCGGAGCGAGTCGCGGCTGCGCGCGCTCTCTTCGTCGGCCCCCACCAAGGGGGGTCGGTGGCCGCTTCCGGCTACCACGGTCGGGGCGCGCGACAGCTGCGGCGCGATGACGCCCTTCGCTGAGGACCGCGTCGCGGGCCCGCTTTGTCGGGCCAACTCTCGAGCCACCACTCACCGGAGGGTCGGGAAGGAATGCGCCAGAGTCGGGAAGCTCTCCCACTATCGGTAGAAGTCATCCCACCGCGGTGGACTCCGTCACGTCTCGCCGCGCGTGCCTTGCCTTGCGCTCCTTTCGCTTCTTCTTCCTCCTCTCCTCCTTCTCCTTTGCGGGAATCGGCCTCGCGGTCTTCGCCGAGAGGCCGCCTCGCTTCTTTCTCCCGGGAGCGGTGCGGGAGGACATGCCTACGAGCCCTAGAGGATACAAAAGCGACCGTCAGTCGACGCTAAGAGCGAAGAAGAAAGAAGCGAAAGAAAAATCCCACAAACTCACCGATTTGGGGATGAGCCGACGAAAGGCCCGGGTGGCGCCGCGCCACCGTGGCGCTTCTCCGATAATCGCCGCCACCCGGCCTCCACCTCTGACGCGCCAACTCGGCCACCTCCATCCTGCCCGGTCGGATGGCCCTCATCTGGAACATGGGGTGCGGCCTAAGCGCGAGGGGTCAGACGCGCATCCTCATGAAGGCGTGCACGACAACATCCCGGCCGGCCCGTTTCCTCGAGCCCGATCTCCTCCACGATCGTGGCCACCTTGTTCTTTCCCTCTTCGGCGCCAGTCCATTGCTCCATCTGCGACAGGAGCTCGCGAAAGCCTGGGCGCTGTTTTCAACGTTCGGACATAGATCCATTCGAGCGCCATCCCTTGTTAGAGGACGGCAGCTTGATGTCCAGTACTCTGAGCTCCGGCTCGTTGAAGTGGAGGGCGAGCCGCCCATGGGCGCCGTCGCGTCGAGACGCACTGTCTTTCCAAAGCCTCGCTGGAAGAAGTGCGCGCACACGCCCAATGCGGCTCAATCCTAAGAAGGCCTCGCGGGGTAATGAAAATGGCGATGTGAAGGACCCGTTAGGGTTGAGGTGGTGCACCTCCACCTTGTAATGAAAAAGAAGCCCACGGACGAAAGGGTGGAGCGCAGGCGGCCGCGCTCAAAAACGAGGCGGGACCACAACCTCGTCGCTCTGGCGGCCGGGATAACGGCCCGGCCGGCACCTCCGGCCAGAGGTGCCTGCGGCGGAGGAAGCCCTTCTTCACTAGGCCGAGCGCGCGACTCTCCCTGCGGAGCACTGGTCCACGACATCTTCGCGGGAAGCGACGGAAAGGTGAGAAGAAGAGGGCCGAGGTTTCCTTCTCGCTCTCTGGCGTTTTCTTGCTTTAGGGACGGAGACGAAGAAGGCGGAAAGTGGCTACCGAGGCACCCCAACAACGTACTTATAGGAGGCGGCGGGACGCCGACCGAACGGACGCCTCGAACGAATCGTCGCGTCCGCCTCGTGCATCCACGCCGCCTAGTAACTCCGATTTCCAATTCCACTCGCATTTAAACTCGCGTCAGTTGCAGAGTCATAAAGACGCCGCCCGAGCAGCGGTCCGTTACCTCTTGGTCTCGCCTTTTGGCCGGACGGTTGTTCGGGCGCGAGAGGCCCATGGGGCTGCGGTCCCAAGATGGCAAAGCTTTGTGGCTTGCGCCAGGCCCACCAAAGTGGGTTCAAAAGGCCTAACCCACCGGATGGGCGTAGGGCCGCCCAAATAAACTTGAGCGAGGGCAAGTACGAGTGAGCCCCACGGTGGGTCCCGGTTGGGTCGGTGACGACCAGTCCACCTCTACTCGCGTCCGAGACCATACTTCACACTCTCCCGGAGCTCATCGATGAGCGACACCGGTGTGCTCGGGTCGGTGACGACCCGTGGTCCATACGGATTGAGTAAAGAAAGGTTTCTTATGGGTCGCCCCACGCAGGGCGGGACACCCTACTGCGGGACCGTCCGCTCGGAAGGGTCCCTTGGGCGGGACCTCCCAGACCCACTCGGACTACCTACATTAGCTCCAAGAGCACGGCGCTCAAACCAACGCAGTAAGCGCGCGTCGCTCACCCCTCCAGTCCCACACTGCGGATGGGGTAAACTTGTGGGATAGACGGCAGCTACTCCTCTCGCGGCTTCCCTCACGGACGGGGACTCGGGATGGATACCCGCGCCCGGCCACGACGTTAAGCGAGCACTCGGACATCGGAACCTCGCGGAGGCATACGGTCGCCCTGCCGACTAAGGCGCGTCCCCGGCTACGACGTTAAACAAGGCACTCGGACACCGGAACCTCGCGGAGGCATCCGGCCGCCCTGCCGACCAAGGCACTTTGACATCGAACCTCGCGGAGGCATCCGGCCGCCCTGCCGACTAAGGCGGCGTCCGGCCACGACGTTAAGCGAGCACTCGGACATCGGAACCTCGCGGAGGCATCCGGTCGTCCTGCCGACCAAGGCACTCGGACACCGGAACCTCGCGGAGGCATCCGATGCGCCCTTGCCGACCAAGGCACTTTGACATCGGAACCTCGCGGAGGCATCCGGCCGCCCTGCCGACTAAGGCGGTGTCCGGCCACGACGCAACGAGCACTCGGACACCGGAACCTCGCGGAGGCATCCGGTCGCCCTTGCCGACCAAGGCACTCGGGCATCGGAACCTCGCGGGGCATCCGGCCGTCCTGCCGACCAAGGCACTCGGACACCGGAACCTCGCGGAGGCATCCGGTCGCCCTTGCCGACCAAGGCACTCGGGCATCGGAACCTCGCGGAGGCATCCGGCCGCCTTGCCGACCAAGGCACTAGGACACCGGAACCTGCGGAGGCATCCGGTCGTCCTTGCCGACCAAGGCACTCGGACACCGGAACCTCGCGGAGGCATCCGGTCGTCCTTGCCGACCAAGGCACTCGGGCATCGGAACCTCGCGAGGCATCGGTCTTCCTTGCCGACCAAGGCACTCGGACACCGGAACCTCGCGGAGGCATCCGGCCGTCCCTGCCGACCAAGGCACTCGGACATCGGAACCTCGCGGAGGCATCCGGCCGTCCCTGCCGACTAAGGCAGCGCCCGGCCTACGACGTTAACGAGCACTCGGACACCGGAACCTCGCGGAGGCATCCGGCCGCCCTGCCGACCAAGGCACTCGGGCATCGGAACCTCGCGGAGGCATCCGGTCGCCTTGCCGACCAAGGCACTCGGACACCGGAACCTCGCGGAGGCATCCGGTCGTCCTTGCCGACCAAGGCACTCGGACACCGGAACCTCGCGGAGGCATCCGGTCGCCCTGCCGATCAAGGCACTCGGACATCGGAACCTCGCGGAGGCATCCGGCCGCCCTTGCCGACTAAGGCGCCGCCCGGCCACGACGTTAAACGAGCACTCGGACACTTTGGAACTCGCGGAGGCATCCGGCCGCCTTGCCGACCAAGGCACTCGGCACTAAAACTTCCAAGGCACCCGCCATCCTTGCCGACCAAGGCACCGACTAGCTACGGCCGAAACGAGCGCAAAGGAAGATTTCTTGAGGAACAAACGCGAAGTTCGCACGTCCGACCACTCGAAACCGATCACGAACTTTCTAGCGCCGGTGATCAAAGCAGAACAAGCGAAGCTAACTCCTTCATGAAGTCATTCATAGAGAAAAAAAGAAAAAGGATTTCATTAAAAGCCAACAGCTCAAAACTTTACACCACTTTACATGAGGCACACGCAAGACTCTCTATCTACATCCGCACTCTAAAACTCCCTACGATAACGCCGACGGTAGGCCCTTGCTCGCCGACGGATGACTTGGGGTCGGTGAACCCGAGGTCGTTGGAGATGACTCGCCGGTAGGCCCTTGCCCGGCCGTCAAAGGTGAAGCCACACCGCGAATGGCATGCCGCCGCTGCTCAATGACATCGACGCAGGCGCGCTTATCGCAATCGGCGCCCTCGCGCCATTGCCTCTAGGAGGGCCCTTGCCACCCAAGCCTCGGATCGCTCAAGTAGCGCGTCAAGCGGCAGCAATGTCGCGAGCTACTTCTTCTCTCTTTGGGAGTTCGGCTATCGCTTGATCATATTCAACCCAAAGCTCGCTCAAAGGGTCTTCCTCTTCTACCACGATGTCATCACCAAATCAAGACTAAAGGGTGTCTTGAACACATTTCAAGAAGGAAAGGAGTCTCGTCTAAGAGTCTGCCGCCGAGCAATCCGTGGCGCCTTATATACCCATTCAAGGAAGATCAAACGACTCAGAATAAATGCTTGCGTAGAAAACGGCGCCCACCACCGAACCGAAGCGGTCAAGAAGACGAACGAGCAAAAACACACCTAGCGTGCGCGCGCGCATAACAAAGCAATTAAGAGGCTCCCGCGTTCGCATACCTCGTGAACGTAATCCCGCAGACGTCGGATGCGTGGGGGCACGCCCGGCAAAATCGGTAGGCCCGTTGGCCCACCTAGTTGAACGGATCCATCAAGCTCAACCCCAATCGAGTCCGCGAACTCGATTGGAGGTTCGAGGCTCTTGGCGAATACTCATAAAACAGGTGCACCAACGGCCAAATTGCAACAAGCAAAGCCAGAGCAAGAAGCAAGCGGCCTCGAATACGGCCCAGCCTTAAACAGCCGCCCCTACCTGCTACCCAAATGCCTACGAGACCATTCAGGAGACCATTCCCGACCGGTCCCGACTCGACTCAAGAGGGTTCCCGACCGCAGCTGGGACGGATTCCCGACTCGACTTCAAGAGGTTCCCGACCCGCGGCGGGGCGGGATCCCCGGCCCGACTTCAAGAGGTTCCCGACCCCGCAGCGGACGGATCCCGCGGCTCGACTCGAGCCACGTCGCGCGCGATCGAGTCCGTGTCAACCTAAGGCCACGTGCCCCACGAACGGTCATTCGGCGGATCGAGCGAGCGGTGGTCCTTCCAAGACAGCTTGATAAGTCAAGCCACGCCTCCGTCCCATCAACCACCACCCACGGTGCAAGGACACGCTCTCCCGAGGTAACTCCAACGCCACACGCGACCACGCCAAGACCCACATGGATCACGAGAGCGGCTACGCCACTTCCGGAGGATTACCTAATCGCTCGACCGGCTAGACCACCGACCCAAAGATAGGCTCAGGCAAGAGCGCGACCAATGGCGGAACGATTGGTCGACGGCGGGCAAGACCCAAGCCCTAGAAGTAGCTCGCACGCACTTCGCCAATTCTCGATGTAACCCGCCCCTTCAGATCTTGAATAAAAGGAGGCAGAACCTCCTAACAGGCAGCGAGTAAGAGCTACAAGAGAGCTTTTCCTCTTCTTCCTCTTCTTCTTTTTCTTCTCCTTCCGAGAGCTAAGTTTAGATCATTCTAGTGTTGAGGCTCCACCTCTCGCTTGTAAAAACTTCGGTGCGATCATCCGCACTTTTGATGAATACAACACCAACGCACGAATCGAGTAGGACCTTCGGCCCAACCAAGATACATCTTGGACTCCAGGGTCTAACCATTCAGGGAGCGGGAACGCGCAGCCCCTTAGACTTACAAATTTACTTGCCGGCGCTCGAAACGCCGACACATATCAACCCCAAGTTCTTCTATGCTCACGAATTGCATAAGATGAACGAGATCAAGATATTGCATACTAAGTCATGTGAAAATCTTGCAGATTTGTTCACTAAATCACTCCCAGCATCTACCTTTGAAAGGTGCGTGAAAAGAATTGGGATGATGAGACTTAGAGAAGTGCAGATTTCAGGGGGAGATATGTCACATACTCCCTCATGAATCCTGAACATGAATTATGAATACCCAACATAAATCTCGAAGATTAGCAATTGAAGTTGGGAGAATTGTACTCTTTTCCTTCGCAAGTTTTTCATGAAGTTTTCTTGCGTAAGGTTTTAACGAGGCAATTCGTGCAACATAGTAAGCGTATGCTATGTACTCTTTCTCCAAGTATTTTTCCCACTGGGTTTTTTCTGGAGTTTTTGAGGCATATGCATCTCGCGGCAAAGGGCCCAAGGGGGAGTGTTAAGAAACCCTAATAGCCCATTGGAAGGCCCATGTGGTCCCTTAGCCAAAACCCTGGATGAGCGCTATAAAAGGAGGAGGGGTCCCCCCTAATGTACAAGAATTCATTAGCAATAAAGAATTTCCGCTTTCGCTCTCCCTAAACACGTGTCTCTCTCTCTTTCTGTTCTCCAATTCAGATCTATTCGGGAACCCCGGACTATTCGATAGCGAGGTTCCTTAACAGATCTAACGGGGTGACCAAGTGAGGCAATGAAAATTCATCCGATGAGACTAAAGGAAAGAGCAACTTTTTAGTGGCTTTGCTAATTTGCAGTCAACCGCACCGCTCCGTTCGTGCGGCCTAGGCCCGAGCTTTCGACACGTCGTGTGAGATGGACTACGCGCGTGCAACAGCCAGCCACATTTGGCGCACGTGTGGAGTGAGGCTGCCTCGCGCCCCCGCCCATAAAAAAAATGGATTTGCTTTTCGTATTCTGGTATGCTTTCGTATTTGGATTTTTTAGTTTGAAAATTTTCTAGTTAAAATTTTCTTAATTGAAAGTCTTTGATTTGATTTTTCCTGAGTTGAAATTCCTCAAGTTGAAATTTTCCCAGTTGAAACTTTTTCGAGTTGAAACTTTTCTGAGTTGAAAGTTTCTTGAGTTGAAACCTTTCTCAGCCGAAAGTTTTTTGAGTTAAAACTTTTGGTTTTGTTACTTAGAATGATCCAGTTCTAATTTGAATTTTTTAAGTTGAAACTTTCTTATTTTTTTAAGTTGGAACTCTTATTTCTTTGGTTCTGCGCCGGTGGATGCTTGTGCCCAGTAGTGAGCTTGCCACGTGTCAACTCTACAATGCGTGCGTGAGGAAGGACTTATGAGGTCAACCGCAAATTAGAGGTACCCACTTTTTAGTGCCACATCAAAAAACTGATGACTTTGCAATTCGAGTGAGGAACTTAGTCTACCATGTACTTGCAAGTTGCAATGGAGGAATAACTATAGCTTTGCCAATTCCTAGGCAAATCGAGCACGGATCGAATGGGACATGGATCTAGTGCAGTCGACTCAATCGTTCGATCGGAAACTGACGCGCGAGATTTTTTTCTAGTACCGTAGCAAAAACACTGCAGCAATTTACTGTAGCAAATCATTTTTTTTTCCAGACCTCATCCGTCCTTCGCTCGATCCAACGGTTGGATTGAGTGAGGACTGTAAACTTGGCAGTCCTCACTCAAACTGCGGAGGATCTGTGTAACATGGGAGCGTGTGCTAGTTTCTGTGGATTAAACTTGACGTGATTGATGGCATGAAGGGATTGATTGATGGAACATAATAACTCCAGCACAAGGTTTCAATTTTTTTTTGAATCGTGCAGCTGAAATCCAAAGTTTCGATTAGATTTTAGAATTTTGATCAAAATTTGACTAAAATTTAAAAACCAAATTTGAAATCCGGTACTTTTGAGAAACCCTAAACCGAAATTCCGTGCGAAATTGACCGAAATTCTGATCCTTTTCAACCACTTGTGAAATAGTCTCTCGAGCCTAGAAAAATTTGACAAAAATATAAAAAAAATCATGCAAGCATTTATCTACATTTTCTACTTGTTTGAATGTAAAGTATACTAAGTATTTGCACATAAAATCTACCTAACCAAGAAAACTATGAAGAAATGACTTAAAAGATGGACACTTCCTTTATACAAAACAAGATATTCTCGAACAAACATAAAGTACAGCATGTTGATGCTAGTCAACTCATTGAATTCTCCAATTCACAAGCAATCGGCCAACACTAATAACCAATTCACAAGTCAATTGGCTAACCTAGAGCCACCAGACCAATGTTACAGTTAAGTAGGTTTAGGCTCCCTTAATTAAGCTAGAATTTGGTCTTTTTGAACATTAGAGCTACTGGAATAAGGAACTTGGGCTAGAGGCTTGATGGAATTACTGAAAGATAAGTTAGTAATATTCCATCGACGTATCAGAGGTAATCACTGTAAATTCAGATATGTAAAGCAAGCATGGATACTAGTTCTGATGATCTTTTCTTATATTGATCATAGTCAAGGAGTTTAGATTGACATGTTAGCTCCATATATGACAAGACTTCTGAATTGAATCACCATACTGTCATATTTTACACGAGGGTTTAGGGTTACATAATTTGTGTATGTATTCTTTTCTAAAATTTTCACATGTATTCCTTATAAAAGTCATTACAATTCACCATAAAAATTTTGGTCCGAAATCCTGTCCGAAAAACATGAAAATCGGTCGAATTTGTGATCATCTCGATCCAAAATGCCGTCTCAACGAAATTGACTGAAATCTCACCGAAATCACTGTAGCAACTTAAAATTTTCATTTTTTTAATTCTGTCAAGATTTAGAATCTTAACCGGTCGCAATCCAAACTTTCAGTCGAGATTTTTGAAATCTCGGTGAGATTTAAACCCTATTCCAGCACAAAACGCCATCCAATCATGAAATGTAGCTATCGAACAACCGCGTCAATGATTAGCTAGCTCTATCCGTCACAGTAACAATTGCTTGCTTGCCATTCTGAATTTTCTTCCTTTAGTTTAGTCTTTAAGGTGTAGAGAGCTTGCGATTCTTTTTTTTTCTTTGTTTTCTTTCTCTTTCTTACCTTTTTTTTTATTCCTTTAGCTCTAAGCCAGCTACGAGCTAGTTGTTTAGTGTGACAGCAAACCATTAACTATATGGCGTTTGTGAGAGCAAAACGTATGGCTAATCCAGGACCACACGTGCTTATCAATTACTAATACTACTAAAATAAATTGGAGTGCTAACCTTTAATTAGGTCCATATTAGGACAAGTATGTGACTAAATTATGTGGAACAAATGGTTAATATCGATCTACTTGGGAAAGAGCTAGAGTAAAGTAGGATTCAAGCGCATTCACTAATAATAATAATAATCGTGCGAAAAGAAATGCATTTCTTGTTGCTTTTATTTGGTACTCAAATTAAAATCATTTCGAGAGAGCTGAGGCGCTAGTTGCACGCCTCGACCACCAGCGTTCGAGCCTCGCTTGATGCGCGATCGGGTGCAAGCCGTGGGTGAGTGCGTGTGTGCGTTTGTAACCCGACGGTTATTCTTTTTCTTTAATAAAATGTCAGAGCACTTAGCCAATTTTTTTTAAAAAAATTAAAAGCATTTTGTAACTTTGCTCCTAGTGAGGGGAAAAGCTTAATTTCTTTCTGACGCTGGCATGCAAGCAGGTACTATATGCTTCGTTTTTATTTTGAGATAAGAAGGCCGAGCTTAACTCGGTTGGTGAGGGCGCCAGCTGCGTGCCCCGTCCTTCAGTGTTCGAGCCTCGCTCGATGCGCTCTCGCGGAGTAAAGTGCAAGCGTGTGGGTGCATACGTGTGTGTGGGTGTGTGTGACTGCGTGGGTATATGTTGGGGTGTGAGTTTGTAGCTCGACTGTTATTCTTCTTCAATAAGTGAATATATAGATATATAACAAGGTAGCAGGCACTATGCTTTGTTTTTCTTTTTAAAGTTATGGATAGCTAGGTAGCAGCACACAACAAGGTCCTTTAATTTGGTCTAAGCTAAACAAAAATATTAAGTTTGAGGTGCTAGCTTTTTGCTGAAGGAAAAGAATCACTTAACTAATTTATCTTGTTTCAGCTTTTCCACACATCTAGGCCGGCCGGGCTCAAGTTTCTCAAGCTAGCCTCTCTGAGGAAATTAATCCCCAAAAATTAGTGCTAAGCTAGCTAGTTAAATTATACCTAACCCAAGCATGCACCTATGGGCTATGGTACAAGCAATTTAAGTAAAGAGAGAGAGAAAAAAACATAGCCGCAATTAGCTAGTCTCGAAAAGCTGCTACACATGCAACTAAAATATGTAGGAGCATGCATGGCGTGCTGTTGTTTTCTAACCACATTGCTCGATCACTACCTCCCTAGCTAACTAATTAATTAGATTGCAAAAAATTGACAATAAGCTTGCCATGCATCAAGGATTAGGTGCTGTCCCCTTTAAGGAGTTCGAGAGGAATGGATGCTGCAAATCTCAATATCCTTTTCTTTAATCAACTGAAAAATCAGGCATCCATCGATGTTGTGCACTTTTTCGTAGTTTCAGTTATATGTTTGATCCGTTTGCACGCCTTGTAAAGCAATTTTTTTTAGAAGTCGACGATGGGGAACACCGCACCTGAAATGAATTCATTGCAGAGCTATTTAATGTTGCATAGATTTTTTTTTAGAAAGAGCGCAGTTGATTAGCAAAGTTATATATTTTCAGGCTCAACAACCGAAAAAATCATGAGATCAAATTCCAGAAATTCTACGACAAACTATCTAAATGCAGTTAGTGAGACATACTTGAACTCATCGATCTGTCCTTTAATTCGCCAAACAAAATACGGGCGCCTGAACGGTTGGCTAATGTTGCGCGCATTATTTGATTTGCTAGCTAATTTTCCGTCCGTATCACCTGCACATATTGCAGCAAGGTGATACAGCCCGCACGTGAAACGAATATATCTACTATCAAATTAAACACAATCTACTTGCAACTATTCCCTCTGTCCAAGTTTACAAGACGTATATTTTGAATAGTCTTGTGTATAGATATAGTGTGTATTTCATATTCTAATGCAAAATTAGTGTGATGCTTCCTCTATACCCTAATAAATATCTAACTTTACTTTATACTATTCTCTACATGCATGTATTGAATATAGTTCTTAGAGATAATAATTAGAGGTAGTCTAGTCCTTATCGACATCTCTTTAGTCTATATATCAAGAAAAAACATGTCATATAAATTTGGACGGAGTAAGTATATAACAAGGTGTAATGCAGGTGTACATGCATATATATATTGGACCTGGGCAATATAAATATGTGCGGTTGTGTTTGATCGAGGAGGATCCTTTCCACCTAAACTGTGATCCCACCCACGCCCCATGTCTGATCGAGCTGAGTCTGATCCACGCAGCAACCAGCGAAGCTTCTGATTCCCGAGATTGCCGAGAAGATTTGCACCCCACCACCCCCCTCCAAACATTACTGAATTCCCCTCCAATCTCGTCTAGACATCGCTTGTGTAGTTGTATATGTAGTCATGTACCCAAACTAATCCATCGTGTCGACATTCCAGTTTATCATATGTTTTGCTTTGATTTGGCATTTGGAATTCTGTTCCATGTTGTTTGATTGTATATTGTTGCTCTTTGCTCAGTTACTATTATGAAACAGATCAATCGACGTTGTGTGTATGGACTGAATATATAAGAGAGTTGCTCTGCCTGAGGTATTTTTTCACCTTGCAGCATCCGATCGAGGACTCAAATTTCAGGAGGAAAAATTACTTATTTACAGTATCATATCACACCATATTGTATGTCATATGAGTTTAGTCTTAGATGACTACTTTTAGTGTTGTTGGCCAAGTATATACTGGCAGTCCTCTAGATATGGTCAAGCGGCACTGTAGAGTGAATGAGGTTACAGCAAAAAAAAAAGTCCAACGCATACTGAAAAGTCCAAACCATCAATTCAACCTCGAATTGATGGCGCACTTTCCTTCCTCTTTCAAAGATTTGACACATCGTGAAGTGTGCAAGATTCTGTTTTACTGGTTAATATGATTGAAGGGATCCAGCTATTAACAGAGACAATAGTTTTTAGGTGCCTAGCTTTCCATTTCTATGCAAGCAGTGTTGAGTAAAATAGAGAATCTTATTGCAAATCACTTTGCCCAAGTTCTCAAGGGGGGACACTCTGATGACAAAGATCCTCCGCGATCATCTCCGAACAAATCAAAACCCTGGAACACCTAATATAAATTATTTCTTCCTTTTCTTTTAGTGATAGGGTTTGGGTCACATGGTGCTGATTTAAACTAATGAAGGGCCATGCCACTATATAGATTAAATTAAAAATTCAAATAAAAAATGAAGCAACCGGCAGTCTCCTTTTAATAATAAGCTCTTTTACGGTACACTAAATTTAATATGGACCGTTCATTCTTTTCAATTTAAATGATCAGATTAGCTATTATTTATTTATACTTTCTCTGGTAGATAGTAGTATAAATACCCAGCTAGATTTAACTTCTATTATACATTATATGCTAATAATATAATGTACTGTAAAATTTCTTTTAATACAAGGGATATTGGGCGTGTAAGGAGATCTCTCCTTTCACTTCAAGAGGCCTCTTCGCATCATCCTACTTCTCCCTTGCTCTCTTTCTTGCTCCCATTTCTTGGTCTTCTTCTAGGTCTGGTCTTTTGGTAGCTGAGGATCCATGAGTGCAAACAACTTTGGAGACAGCATGGAATCGGGCAGGGGAAGGTCGTCTGGCAGCTCCAGGAAGGGTCAGAGAGCCGGCAACAGCAGATCCGACAAGCCAAGGCAGCCGCAGCGAGGTCTCGGCGTAGCGCAATTGGAGAAGATCAGGATACAAAGTGAGATGGCCGAGTACATGAACCAGCCTCTTGGCCAGCCACCTCCGATCCACAGAACCGGAAGCCTCAACTCGGTAATTGCACGCTCATGCATATGCGTTCTTTAATTTTACGATTTTTGGTTGCTCATGTATACACATATTTAGGTGTAAAATTTCTGATTTGATGTGGTTTTGCAATTGATTAATCGAGCAGGAAGACGCACGATCATCTAACTCCCTGTCATCATCTCCATCCTCCTCCTTCCATGCTAGTATCAACGTTTCATCGCCCTACCCAATCCATCCAAATCTTATGGTAAATGCATTTTTTTAATAATTGTTCAAGAAGTGTATCGATTACTAATTAGTACCAGTAGAGATCGTTTTAAATTTGCCAAAATGTTGTCAAAATGTTGTTATTTTGTTGGAATCTAGGTTAATTTGGGCTCAAGATTAATGACAAGGAAATATGCATTTTTTTATTTTGATATTCAGTTGATTAAAAATAGTTCAATAGCAAAATAACGAGTAGCCCAGGAGATAAAAAAAAATTGGAAATTGATTTTACATTTTGTCTTTTTGTTCCCGGTGCTTTTAGTACTGCATCAAGAATGCACATGATAGTAGATTATGTTTGGGATTGATTATCTATGAAGCCACAAAGAAGAACAAGCGTATCATTGCAGCCAACGAGATTTTATTCTCCCATGCACGTGATGGCCTTATTAGCCTCCGTATCTTATGGCCGGTACCACCTAATTTGTTATGCATTGTAACGTAGATGGCATATGGAGGGAGAGGAGACATCAGATACGGCCAATTCCAATCGACTCCAATCATCAGGTATGAACATACGCATTTTTTAGATAATGAAAGATTACATCTCGACACACACAGTCAAATATTTATTACATCGTTCCAGCAAAAAGTTGTCACAAGAACTTTCTATCAAAGAGTTTCAACAAGACACGACAAAGGAAAACATAAAGTTTTAACCTACACATAGTCTATGACTAAATCGTCATCCATGGCTGATGAAGAGTTCCCGAAGTACAATCTCCAGCGATTTGCATGCCGATAACACCATTTTCCCTTGCTTCCTGAGGCTGCAACACAGACCACGATCGCAACCATTTGGTGCAAATGTAGATAACCTGCAATTGAAGAGAATTTTTTGTGTTCTTATAAATCACATCATTGCGATATAGCCAAATCGACCAACACAAAGCAGTAGCCCCAACCAAAATTTGAGCCCTCAAATCTTTTCCCAATCCAAATAGCCAATTCCCAAACATATTAGTTATGCTATTAGGAGGTGAAAGATTAAAAACTGCTTGTATAACGCGCCATGCCAAACGTGCAAAATGGTAGTAAAAAAAGAGATGTTGTATAGTTTTCTCATTGTTACAAAAACAATATTGTTTGCTACCATTTCAATTTCTTTTAGATAAGTTATCTTTTGTCAATATCACACCACGACGTAAGTACCATAGATTTTTTTTTAATTTTAAAGGCACCTTAAGCTTCCATAATTGTCTGTTTATAACCGGGATATTTTGATGTATTAAGAGTGTATACATTGACTGAACAGAAAAATATCCATTCTGATGAAGATGCCAAGCAAAAAGTATCCCTTTCTAGTGATAATTGTAAAGTAGCAACCTTTGAAACAAACTCTTCCCAAGCCAATAAATTATGTCCCGTGATGGCTCTACGAAAATACACAATATACCTGCATTAGCTTGTATTAGCTTGTTGTCAAAGTCGATCTGAACAGCAATATCTTAGTAATTAACATGTGAGTGCACATTCCATGCAACCTGCAGGTCGCCGCCTAATTATCATGGAGCTATCCATGGAGCAGTGCATTACCCAGATCATCTGAACAGCGACGCCACATTGCCTCTCTTCGAACCTGAGGTACGTACACACGTCTGAAGTGCATCCATTTTTACAATTTCAGTGTGTTGATATGTAATCCATTTCTACGCCATTAACTGTAGGAATCCATTTGCTTGAAGAGACAACACGACCTAAACCAATCGGCAGACTCGTCGCCGAACTCAGATGATCCACAAGACGTGGACCTTGAGCTCAAGCTATGATCCAAAACATGCATGTCCTTCTTCTATATATACCCGGCCCTCTCAGTTAAGCTAGCTCCTGATTTATTGATGTCGCAAGAACTGAAGGGCTTGCAGTCGATCTTGTGTGTTGTGCATGCATGGATTAAAGAAAATGATACGACGACGCACATGCGTGTTTCTTTAAGACACGTCCGGTACTTGTGTAATCGAGTTGCAAAACTGAGTTCCGGAATTTGGTGATGCTGGCTAGCTAGTTAATTTGTACAATTGTGTAAACTTGGGAGCATAAAATCAACTCTTCTCGATCACGGGGATCGATCGATGTTCGATGTAACATTCGCCGAGTTCGGAAAAGAATGTTGCGATCGAGTGTGTGTATATATAATATACGTGGGCATGCACTGCTTCTGATGCAGACTCATAAGGACGTACAAGGCACAAGGCAGGTCTAGGCGTCTAGCTAGAATAACAATATATAGAGGCTCCCAGCTTCCCATTGCATATATATAATGATGAGAAAATCCTCCTCTTGTACTTAATTTGGTGTAAGTATATCTGTATATATGTCGGTGCACCATGCTGGCGTCTCAGTCTCATTTGTTGATAATCATGCATGCATGCTCACTCTCAACTATGGGATTAATTGTCGCAAAAAAAAAAACTATGGGTTTAATTTGCCTGCAGCTAGCTTGCATGATATGGTGAGGATATATATCTTCATGTGCTCCGAAGGCTTTGGATGTTACGAGGTATCTTATCTTCTGGTAAGTCCTACTCCTATACACTCGTGTACAGAATAGTAATCATTCATTGAAGAATATCTAGATATTGTATCAGAACACCTATTTTTGTTGTGTTTCCGAGAGATGGAAACATGTTCCTATGATATTTTGAACGCTTTAGATCCACAAATGCAACAGTCCGGTTCCTTTTCATATATTTTACAGGGAAGATCGATCGGGATATTGAGAGGTCCTCTATACCCTCGGCTGGTATAATTCTGTCATCTGATGCACTCAAGTTTCCCATGCATGGTACTCCCTTCCGTCACAAATAGTTGTGGTTTTAGATATCGACACGATCTCCAAAATACAGTTTTGATCACTAATTTCTATTATAATATATTTATAAAACCTAATAAAATTATAATATCATGAATGTAATTTTCAAGTCAAATCTACATATATATATGATTTTCATGTATCCAATTTCAATATTTAAAAAATAGTTATAGTCAAAGTTTTAAAAGTTTGATTGCACCTATATCCAAAACGATAACTATTTGTGATCGGAGGGAGTACTTTTTTTTCGAAAGATCATCCATCTAACACTCTATTTGTGAAAGTAAATCTAACATAAGGCCTGGTGTCAATCCTATCCTGCTATAAATAGTTGTCGTTTTGGATATAGGTGCAGTCAAATTTTCGAAAGTCGATTGTCAATATCTTTTTAAATATTTAAATTGGATATATGAAAATTATATGTGTATATTTGTCTCAAAAAGTACTTTCATAATGCTATAATTTTATTGGGCATTATAAATATATTAGAATATAAATTAGTGGTAAAAGCTGTATTTTAAAGACCTTATCTATGTCTAAAATGATAACTATTTGTGACTGGATAGGGGAGTATAATCGTGGCATGGATGCAATTCTACGGAACAATATTGAGCATAATCAAGCATAATCATTTTAGGTTCTCGTTAGAAAAAGCACTATAAGTTGTTACAGATGCTATAGCTACGATGGTTTAATTTGATCAGCGCATGTATCTGATAACGTATAGTACGTGCAGTAGTGCATGCCTAGCCTAGCGTGCTACGAACGTGAGATAGAACACGTGTATCTTTGATGTGCATTCACCTATAGTAGTCCTGACTAACGAGATCAATAGAAAATAACTCATCTATATATCCATATAAATAAAATAACTGGTGATATTTAAGACATCTTTTCGATTTAAATGCAAAGAAATCCACAATATAATAATCCTAAAAATAAAAATCCTAAAAGTTCTCACATTAATCGAAAGAAAAAGAGAAGGATCTCCGCCACTTATTTTGGTGTTACTAGATTATAACGGTGTAGATTAATCATATATATAGATATTATAGTTATATAACAAATACAATTGTATTTCAATTATAAGAAGTAGAGTTGTATATCAAAGACAATTGTATCATAATATCTAGCAGTACTGTTATACGGGTAAATATGCTAGTTACGTACAAAGATAGATAGATTGGTAAACATGACCTTTTCAGCGGAGGTATATATATATATATATATATATATATATATATATATATATATATATATATATATATATATATATTTTACTTGTGTTGTAATTTAGAGATTTTGAGATGTCAATCACTCAATCCATTACTGTACTATATATAAGATATGATATCAGAAAGTAGCATGTATACTTTAGTATCATCATTTTTTGTTTCTCTGGTGAACAAATAGTTATCCGAAACTAACTTAATTAGTGAGTAACAACGATTGACAAAACACCAACGCCCTTTCTGTTTCCAGCAGAAGAAAAAACAGCACAAATAAATCACGGTCCTCGTGATCTAATATAGTCCCGTCCAAGTTTATAAGGTATATTTGTTGAATGCTTTTTCATAAATATACAATATATTTTATATTCTAATACAAAATTAGTGTGATGTTCTCTATAACCCCTAATAAATATCTCTCTTTACTTTATATTCTCTACATTCATGCATTGAATATAGTGTTTAATGATAATAGTAATTAAGAATAATCTAGTCATTTTTAATATATTCTTAGTCTATATACCAAGAAGAAATACATCTTATAAACTTAGACAGTAGGAGTACTAATCAACAATATGTTACAGATGGATATCATGCATCAAAGATATAGTATATATATGCCTGCCCTTTGTTGTGCATGTGCATGATTTATATATAGCTAGCTAGCGATGAAAAGGCAGTAGAATATTATCGCTTAATGATACGCAGCAGTACACCATATCGGCATCTCAATCTTCCTTCGTATCTGTATGCAGGCAGAAAATCCAACACACGATGAAACATTGACACGAAGCTCGCTCTGTGCGCTGGCTGTGTATACCTGAGGAGCGTTCGATCAGCTAGCTTAATTTGCGACCTCCGAGAATCTCGAATTAAGGGTAGTTTTAAACTAGTTAGAGATATGATCTTCTTCTAATCATCACATGCATTATGCATATGTCCCGCGGTTTAATATATTTGAGATTTGCAAGCGAAAAAAGGTCTCGCCCTTGCAAGTTGCTCTACACGCCGAGCTCTCGATGGCATGTCGCAACGGCCAAAAGAAGCCTTTAATTCTAAGTTCTAGCTGTCTAGCACCAACACGCATATATATGTTTACACGTCCTTAAAAATTACTATGTCGAACTTATATTTTGCAAATGCCCGGCCGACCTCCAACTACCATCATGCATGCCATGTCGATGCCAATATGCCATGCACGCAGCAAGCAAGTTGCACCTGCCGCTAGCTTAATTTTGACAACTTGCGAAGGGTCTCGATCTCTCCGTGCGTACTTATTTTGCATCTTTAGATGCAAGCTGCTGCCGTTTGCCACGAAGAAAAACTGAAGTTGTTGTTACTCCTGTATAGTGCCATTCCTCTCTTTGACATTCTGTAACTCAACCGGTACGTTACTATGCTCACTTATTTTCTATCCCAGTCTATCCCGCTTGAAGGATAGGCAGAGCTCTTGCCAAACTTTATATATATACACACACACACATATATATATATATATATATATATATATATATATATATATATATATATATATATATATATATATATATATATATATATATATATATATAGTTAGGAGTCTACGGCACAGTTCTTTTGTTATGAAATATAATCTGCATTTGTACTAATCGATCGAGAACCAGCAGTCGGTCAGTTTTACCGATCGATCTGTCCTATGATTAAGCAAGGGTGACATCGATCGGAAATCCAAATACTATCTTGCGACAGCGCGTTATATTTAGTTGGATAATTAATCAAGAGGAAGATCATCATAAAACATCAAAACTGTTGTAGTGGGATCGAGAGATCGAACACCACGTACTCATTAATTGACAGCTTGAAGCAACCATGCAGTTGAATTGGTCTGCCGTGCAATATCAATTTGCATGAAATCCTTTCTTTTTGGAGTCATATTACGCATGGATTTCTCAGAGCCATAGTAGAAATAATGATGGATATAGAGTAGCATGCATTTGCTTGTTGATTATCGATCCCCATAGCGGCGGCCGGGCCGATCGAGCAGCTAGCTAGCAGGTGTGGCATGCACGGGGCATAAAACCTCGGACCGGCCTCCGCACGTACGCCTGGCCCGTCAAGACATGCGCGGCCTGGCGGCTGGCGCACACCGGCGGCACCAACGCCTCCGGAAAAAAAAAATTACGAAAATGCCCCCGTCGCCCGTGTACACAGGCGATTAGCCCCTGCGCCCAACGGCTCCAAGCCGCATCCCGTTAGCGCCGTCTGGTGGGCCCCCTATCGCCCCCTACATGGGCGATCGCCCCATGTAGGGGCGACGGGCTTGTTTAAAGCCTGTGCCTCCCTTCGCCCGAGCGCACAGCGCAACAGGCCGGCGAGGCCGAGAAAGAAGAGAAGAAAGGAAGAAAGAAAGAGAGAAGAGAAAAAAGGAAAAAAGGTAAATTTCGATTTTTTCTATAGTTATTTGTAAGAATTTTTTTAGAGATAATTGTAGGAATTGTTTTATAGGTTGCGTAATTAAAGTATCATTTAATATTTAGGACTTTGTTGTAGTATTTAGAAATTTTAGGATTGCGTAGTGTTTAGAAATTTTAGAATTGTATAGCTCTCGTGAAATTTAATGTAGCAGTTACTTAATGTAGTATCTAGTATTTAGAAACTTAATATAGTATTTCAAGATATGCAAATTTAATGTAGTATTTTGTATGTAGAAATTTAGTTCAAGAGGAACTATAGGCAATATTTACAAATTTAATTTATTAGGTTGTGTATACCTAATTTTATTACGTAAATAATGTATTAGGCAATGTAAATAATTTTGTAGTACGGTCAATGTACGCTTTGTAGATTGTATTTTAGAGTAATATTTTTCCGTCGGACGTTAAAAGATGTCGGAGAAATTGTATTTCCAAATATTTTATGGAGATGGGGAGATAGCACGGGGCGGATGGGGTGGATCTATCATCATTTTAAGAGTCGACGGGGCATATGTAGACCGAGCGATAGGACATACAGGGTTTGTTGGAGTGGATGTCTCGGATGTTCGGCTTGGATGCTCGGTGCTTGGTTGCGTGTGAGAGCAGTAGTGAGCCAAGCGCAAGACCGTTTTTACGGAGAGTTGATTCCTATTAACTCGACGTCAACATGGAGGAGTTATGTTGGTTTTGCCGTAGAGCGGGGTTGGCCGCTTATGTTGTTGGTACAGTGCTACCCGGTAGCTCCATCGGTGTCGCAAGTTCATGATGTCGGGGTGGACATTACGGGGGAGGGGATGTCAAATGTAGAAGGATGCGAAGAGCAAGGCGGCGAGGAGCCCGGAGACGAGGAGCACGAGACTGGCGGTGGCGAAGGGACCGGGGGGGGCAGAGGAGACAGCGGTGGAGGTGCGAGGGGTGGCCGACGAGGGGGAGGAGGTGGAGGACATTGTTGACCTGATGGAAGAGGAGGACCGTGCGGATGAGGAAGTCCCTGATGGTGAGCACTCCGACGAGGAGGACAACGCCCTTGAGGTGCCTATCCCTGGTGCGTGGACCAATTACAATTTCGAAGACCTAACAATGAATGAAGGGAACATTGATGCATGGAAGTATCGTGAGAACGAGGTGACGGAGGGGGCCATATATAAAGACAAGGAGGCTGTGATGGATGCGGTGAAGTACTGGGCAATGTCTCTCCAAATGCAATTCAGGTTGTGAAGTCCAAGAAGAAGGACTACGACGTGAAGTGCGAGTTGATTCGTGCCCATGGCGGGTGCATGCATACTAGGGAAGTGGAAGGACTCATCGGAAATGCTCCATAGTGATTGAGCATAATCTGCGGTGGAAGAAGCGGAGCGAGGACACCGCAATATGTCGTCCACTTGGGTGGCAAATGTGTTTTATGGTCAGATCGTGGACAATCCCCATCTGCAGCCTCGATCTATTATCATAGCCGTGGAGGAGAGGTTTCAGTACAAGATTAGCTACGCAAAGGCATGGAGAGCAAAAAGGACAGCTCTGGAAATACGGTTCGGGACGACGAGGCTTCAGACGAATATTCCCACTTGCTCGTGTGGCAATCGCGACATAGGAACCCCGGTACATCCATCGACCTTGCGGAGTTTCTGCGAGTGGTGTGTGCACCGTAAGTGGGTATTGCGTGCATTCTTCGCCTACGGGCGCATGCATAAATGCGTTCCAAGATCGTCGTCCGGTCCTTTGCATGGACGACACGTTCCTCACGGGAAGTACAAGGGCGATTCTAGCTGCGATCGCGGTGGATGCCAACAACCGTGTTCTACGGCTATGCGTTGGCATTCGTGGAGGGGAAAACACGGAGAGTTGGTACCGGTTCCTTGAAAGAGTGAAGCTAGCGATTGTTCTCGACAGTTCGATGTTTGTGTCATCCATGACCGACATGCGAGTGGTGTTAATGGCGATCGTGGATATGCAACAAGGGTCCACCGTCGTGGGAGCAAAAAGTGGCGGACCGAGGAGCGGTGGTGCATGAGGTACATGAGTGCCAATTTTTCCGTCGATTCCAGAACAAGGAGCTTATGAACATGTTCAAGCGCCTGTGCAAACAGAACCAACGGAGGAAGCTCGACGCGCTTTGGAAGACGTTGGACGAACTAACGAAGAAGCAATCAATGGATTCCAGAGGTACCGCTAGTTCATCAAGGAACCCGATGGTGTACCATGAGCAGGGAGAGGACCCACAGCCTTGTGTGCGCTGCCGACAGACCCCCCAAACCTCCACAGAGGCGGTACCAAAGATAAAGAGCTTCACCGATTGGATACGACATGAGCCTTTGGAGAAATGGTCCTTCGCAGATGGCGAGGGCGGCTCGCGTTATGGGATCATGACAACGAACTCGCGGAGATTTACAATCTGGTAATGAAAGGCACCGATGCCTTCCATCGTGGGTATAGTTGAGGGTGTCTTATTAGGGACAGAGATATTTCATTGAGCGATACAAGACCTCCACAAAGATGTATGTCGGACAATCGATCGTCAGACTCAATGTTGTGTCTACCTACATGTCCAAGAAAACAAGAAAGGCACTGACACATCGGGTTACACCGGAGAGTGGCGTGGAACGGAGATACCACGTGCACTGCGGTGACCGAGGTCGCAGGGGTGCCCACCGAGAGAGGACTTCCCATCTGTGAATACTCCGAGCAGCTGAGTGCGAGTGTTCCTGCCAGAAACCACGCCTGCTGCACTTGCCGTGCTCGCACGTCATTGCCGCAGCCGCCGAGACGCATCAATCCTGTCGTTCGTTCGTCTCCCCGTATTACTACAAGCAGAGCGTTCTCAACACGTGGCATCACGAGGTGTACGGGTACCGAGTGGATGGATAATGTTTGTTGTGAACGCTGCAGGCTCAGCTTCTCCACCCGCACGCGGAGGAGGCGGACGTGGCCCGCCACTTGGAGGCATTCAATTTCTAAGTTATTCTGATCAGCAAATTTCTTAGAAATAAACGAGTGCGATGCTCCAGAATCAAACAATACCAAAGTATGTACCGAGTGCACAGGAAACATACCCAGTACCACATCTGGCGCTTCGCTTGCTTCTTCAGCAGTCACATGATGAAGGCGACCGCTACTCGCACTGCGATTAAGAGCTGCAGCAGGCTTGACAACCTGAGAATTCCCAGCTCCTGAGGGTCGACCTGGGGGTCTCTGAATTCCCTACGACGATCGCTGCCACGACGCTTGACTCTTTTAGGCGTGCATTTGCATAATGCCCGCTCTTTGCAATGATAGCAGTCACACCACCGCTTGATTCGAACTCTAAGTCCTTCCTTCATTACCGCCGAGGGACGAGCGAAGAAGGCTCTTTGGGCCGGGTGCCCGACCTTGACGCCTTTGCTCGCTGCCGCCGACGAGGCAGAGGAGGTCGAACATTGGTCGGCTGACCAACGCGCGGCCTCGGCAAATTCGGACTGGCAGCTTTCGCGCCATCCACTTCCTCTTTCGACTTTCCATAACATCACACGAACTATGCTCGGCGATTATAGCCTTGTCCACGAGTGTTTGGAAGTCGTGGAAGTCGTGAATGGCGAGAAGATGCTTAACTTCATTATTCAGATTGTCCCGGAAGTGCTCAATTCTTTGCTTCGAATCGACTTCGATGACGATAGCGAGCAAGGTAATTGAAACGGTGAAGATACTCCATTACAGACATATTTCCTTGACGCAGGTCAAGAAATTCCCGTCTTTTTAAATTCACCAGGCTCGAAGGAATATGCGTCTTCCTGAAAGCTTCGACGAAAACATCCCAAGTAACTTCTTGACCTTGGGGCCTTGTCGCTTGGAAATTTTCCCACCGCATCGCAATGGCTCTCTGGTTGGTACGACGCATATAGGACCTTCTCATGATCATTGCATTGGGCAATGGTCAACTTGCTTCCAATAGCTCGTAGCCAATCATCAGCGTCCAGGGGATCTGATGAAGAAGAAAAGGTTGGAGGCCGGGTCTTCAAAAATTCTCTCAACTTGGACTGATGGGAGGCTTCACCAACACCGGGCCTAGAACTTGCAGCACCAAGGTTAGTCGTATTTTGGACCAACTGTTGGAGCAACAGGGTATTCGTCTGGCGACCCTGTTCTATCATCGCAAGCACTTGGGCCATGGTTGGCGGCCCTGGCAACTGCCCCTCCGGAACTTCTTCTTCTTGGACTTGAGGAGGCGGCGAATCTCGACGGCTTGGACGACGCGACGAAGATCCTCGGACTGCCGACGGATGGACTGGATTAGGATGGGCTGGAGTGGCCGAAGTCACTCGCCGAGGGTGAGTTTCCGGGGTTTCCTCACTCCCCAGAATCTCATCCAAGGACCAGGTTGCAGGCATCTGGACAGGATTATTAATGAATTAAGATCTACTTTAAATTTTAATCTCAGTTGTTACCAAATGTTTTAAAAGCACAACTTGATTACTATTATTACGGATCACAACGTCGTAAAAATATTAACTGAAAGTTAAATATTTACGAGTAGGAACCAAAAGCACACAAAACAATATAAAGCAAGAACTTTATTTCAACTTTATAATATTCACAACAAAACATACCATTTATTTTTGACGTTACTACATAAGAGGAAAAAGGGCAACACCAAAAACCTCTTCTAACACTACTCATCATCTGACAAACTCACAGACTGTTACTATCTCTACGACTAGAACTCTCGGCATCAGGAGGATAAGGGGTCTCCTGACAGCGATGCTCCTGCGGTATCTGAGGACGCCGCGGAGGAAAACTATGGGGATCTACCTGGATGCTCGGCAACCTAGGGCGACTCCCTATCACTGACATCCTTGCCTGGCGACACCTGGGTGGTCTGGGGCGTCGTCGGGCACAGTGCTGAGGAATTGCCCAGGCCAGCGAGGAACAATACCTCCGCAACGCAGGAGCGATAGCATTCTCTAGAATGCTACACGGCGACGCCGCCTCCTCAGATTCGATTATTGCCGACGGCAATATCGTCCGAGGCATTTATGAATTCCACTAGGTTACGTAAAGTGGGATTTTGTGACCCAGTGGCATCCATATAGCTATTCTCCCACTGGTGGCGGGATGGAATCCTCCTATATACCACCGATTCCTGTAAGGCGTGGCGCAACCGACAATAGCCATATAGGCGGCTTCATTCATGGCCATCATGAGGAAGATCCAGACCTCAAAAGATAAAAATTCTTCACTATCTTCATCTCGGTAGGGATATCCACTTAGCTATGTATTCCACAGAGACAGAACTAACGCGCGTGGAATACTATATATCGTGGATTTTCGGAAAATGGGCTAATTCTAGCAAACAAGTAAGAATTCCGCCATGCCGAATTCTCCTATTAGTGGAAGTATAACATGGGTGTATCCGCTTATCTGCACATTTAACAAGGAATTAGCATTCCTAATTAAATGTAAGACAGTAAAGTAAATTTTTTTTTTGGAAGAAAAGATTCTAGCAGAAATTTAAAAATAGGAAAGAGTTATTAACAAGTATACGCATAACCAAAAGAGGAGTTTCATGCATATAAAGAATAGACAGGTAAGATGTCCTAATTCAAAATTTTAGTTCACTTGGATCCTAATATCAAGTTTTAAGTTTTTATTACTCCCATACTACCTAAGGTTTCCTACAGACAGCATGGCTCGATACTAACTTGTAAGGCCCCCATTTTTGATAAATAAATACCAAAAATGGATACCATGTGCATACAGTACTAGTCCCATGATCAGTAGCTAGTACGCACAAACACAAATTGATATCACAGTCATACACAAACTTTATTACACAGAGGAAGTAAGATTACATATTATTTTACAATACCAAAAGTAAAGCTGCAGTGGAGACAAATTCTTGTAGTATGCCTCTTTAACCCATTGTTCCACAGTAACCGACAAGGAAAATCCTTAGATAAATTCATCGTTAAATTCCCGTATCTCGTATCAATGTAAGAATCGTTGGGAAGTCTTTCTTCACCTAAAAACATCAACATTGGCAAGTTGAGTACTTACGTACTCGCAAGACTTATGCAAATCCTAAAATACATGCAGGCCATTCCAATGAAAGGCTATTAAGGTTAATTTGCATAAAGCTGGTTTGAAATGTAAATACAGAATAATATATTGCAAAATGGAAATTAAATAAAAGCAATTTAATATTGAAAGTGATAGATTGTAAGCATCAATAAATCACGAATGTTTGGGTAAATCGATCATACTAAAATCATTTCCTTCCGCACACAGCGGAAATGACTACTTCCGCACACAGCGGAAATGACCAACACGTGGTAGAAACCACTTTTTATGAAAATAAGCAAAACTGCTAACTATGTGATGACTTTACCAAGTGTCCATGACCGCGGACGCGGCTAACCGATTAGTTTTACACTCTACAGAGGTATACAGCTTTCCCCACAAGACATGACTGACTCTTTGAGCAATCGATATTTGCACACCGCTTTGGTGTGCGCGCAGAGTCATGTTATAACTGTTACATTATTTAAATCTAACTTTGCACCAGCACGGTGACGATAAACCCATTCTGTGGTGTAAGAACTCAGAGCATAGAAATGATGGAACTACCCACAGGATGGTGTACACCGTTATATTGGTAGACGTTTAATCCATGATCACCTCGGTGTGGACGTCCCGTCGAGCAATTCATTAAGAAACAGCTCGTACTACTCCGGCCTTCCAAGTGCAAAGCTAGTTTTAAACAACTTAATAAGTTAGAGCTGTCCCATACCAAAGACTTGTGGTTGTATGAATATTCTTGGCCTGAAACAACTCATAGTTCGGTCCTTAATCCGACACGGGCAATAATCTCCACCCTACACTACGTGCAAAGACATGCACAACCGGCTATTGCCAATAATTGCCCGCATCTAAACCATAGTTTTATTTTCATTTTCCAACCAAATACCAACCACAAAAATGGTCATACCCATTTAAATGTCATGTCCAAAGTCTTTAATCATTTCACAGTTTTATCTTCATTTAGCTTTGGCTAAGCATTTCACTAAATGTGAGTAACCCAGATTGACATTAAATATTGTCTAAGCTATTCTAGGGTTTTCAAGATTCACAATTTTCTACTTATCAAGGAAGTTCTATAAGTCTACTGGTACAATTACCATTACCCGAAATATAGCAGGCTTTAACAAAATAAAGTATGCAGTAAAACATTTAATGAAAACATTTATAAAACTGGGATCAATATGATCAAAGGGGTTTGCTTGCCTTGTTGAGTGTCCTCGACTTCGAACTCCTGTTCGTCGAATACACCGGTTTCGTCGGATTCTACACGTCGTATGGCGACATATAGTAAATACCAAATTTCAATAAGGCCAAAAAGAAATCAGATGGAAGTATTCAAATAAAATGATTTCACAAATTTCAGGAATGGTTACTTGAGTTATTTGTTTTTCTTTTGCAATTTAAAGATTTGATTTATTTAAACGTTTATGGCATTATTTGCTACCCATTTTGTAACTCAAATTTTTATTATAATACACCCTAAGTATTTTTACACATTCTGGTTCCTGAGATTACATGGATTCTAATAAAATTTATTTTACTAAATTTGGAGGTTATTTGCAAAATTTTCATGAATGACATATTTCTAACCTTTCTTTTGAATTTGAATTCGAATTTCAAATAAAATTCAATTCTGAAATATTTTTGCATATTCTGAATCTACTGAATTTTATATGAATTTAGAAATTTATTTCATCAAATTTGGTTAAATGATTCAAAAGTTATGGCTAAATGAATATCTAGGTTTTGAATAAACACCGAAAATCAGAAAACTGCCGAAAATGGAAAGTACGCTTTCGCTACGAAACGCGCTTTCCATTTCGCGGAACTGCTACTGAGGCGCCGAGTCAAGCCCATCGGTCGGGCCGATCTGTAGGCCGCTGCATGCCGACGCGGTCCATCCACGCGGACCGCACAAGGCGAGGTCGACAGTGGGGACGGATGGCGATGACTTCGCGATGTGCAAGAGATTGACCGACGGGCCCATCGGTCATCGACGCGACGCCGAGCCAGCGCAAGCAACCGATACCGAGGCCCACAAGGCGGCGGATCCATGCGCGCATGAGACCGAGCAGTCGGGCCCATTGGTCACGACGCGGCTCTGGCGCGAGCGGCCGAGAGGTCGGGCCCGCTTGGCGGTGACCAGAGCAGGCAGCGGCTTCCGGCTTCGCCGGCCGGCGAACCGAGCGACCGACGGACCGATTCCACCGAGGCACCAAGAGCGGGCGCGCACCTTTGGGTGGCGCGGTGATCGGATGTGGTCGGAAGGCGGTCGGCACCGGTGAGGGGCGGCGGAACTCACGGCCGCCGACTAAGACGCAAACGGCTATCCTAGGCTTGAAGATCACCACTACAAGCATCGGTGAGCTTCAAGGATTCCATTTCGGGTTTAGATCAAAGAATGGATGGCGGAGGAAGGTTCTCCGCCGTGCTGTGGCGGCGGAAGAAGAACACGGTGGAGGAGCTCGCCGAGGAAGAAAGGGCTTCGGACGAGGCTTGGGACGAGTTCCTGGAGGCTTAAGGAAGCTTCGGGTCGAAGGAATTGGGTTGGAACGGACTGAGGCGGAAGATTTGAAGTTTTGCCCTCTTTGCGGTTTTGTCGCCGGGAAGAAAGCCAAAGCAACGGCGGAATGGGTTTCAGAGGCGAATCGGGTCACCGCGACGCGAGGAGAGGGGTTTATATAGGAGAGGAAGGCGGTTTGGCGCGGGTTAGAGAAAACCGAGGCGGGCTCTCGCGGGAGAGAGAGCGAGAGAGGGGAAGAAGAACGCGGCTGGGAGGCTGACACGCGGGGGCCAGATGGCGGTGGCTGTCGGATGAGTTGGCTCGCTGACAGCCCGGGCCCACATGTCAGCGATGGCAAGAAAAGAACTCTGGAGAAGGCTCACGACCGAACGGGATTTCAACGGAAATTTCGACCGTCAAAAAGCACAAAATTTTATAACAATTTTACCAGCAGTCGGAAAGATAATTACCAGCCTCCTGAAATTTTTTCTATATTTTATGATGCATTTAGATTTTTATAAAATTCTGACATTGCAACAGTTGCTGCATTGCCCATTCGGTTTTTCTTTTAATTTGTGATTTAAATTAAGTAATTATTTTACAAAAAATTTTATTAAGGTTTGAAATTATATTATACACCTTATGTAAAAATTACAGACTTTAATTATTGTTATTTAATTTTTAAAAATTCTGACATTACTGTTTTCTAGATTATTTATTCACTGTTCTTGAATTTTTAAAATTATTAAATTAATTATTAAATTATTGATATTTTTACTGAAGGTTGATACTGTTTTGATGTCGGCAATATAAAAATATTGGGTCAGGATGACTTATAGATATTTTTACCAAATTGTTTTACCATTTTACCCTGAGATATTTACTCATGATTATCTTTGATTAATTAATATTTTTACTAATTCAGCTTACCAACCGACTTAAGCAAGCTGAGGAGAGCCCTCAGATATTTATGTTGGCTTTGGTAAAGTTTTGTTGAATTAACATTTTTACTTTTTACCATTTTCTATTTACCATATTCTTTGTTTCACTTTCTTGCATTAAAGAAAAGCCAAAAGAATATACAGAAAATCCAGAAATTTCAGAAATTTCAAAAATAATACACAAAAGATTTTTCTTTCATTTTTCTTTATTTTATAATTTTTGAGGCTGTTACAGATCTACCCCCCTTACAAAAATCTCGTCCCCGAGATTTGGAGATGACTAGAAGAAATCGGGGAACTCTTGTCGAAGATGATCTTCTCTTTCCCATGTAGCTTCGTCTTCAGTATGATTGCTCCATTGCACCTTCAACATCTTGATGGTCTTGTTTCTTGTTTGGCGTTCGGCTTCTTCCAAAATACGAACTAGATGCTCACGATAAGATAAATCTGACTGAAGATCTATCCCTTCCAAATCAGCGAGGTCAGAGGGAACACGAAGGCATTTCTTAAGCTGAGATACATGGAAGACGTTATGAACGTCAGATAGTTGAGGTGGCAATTCTAACTGATATGCCATCTCACCCATCTTTCCAATGATCTGAAATGGTCCAATGAATCGAGGAGCCAATTTCCCACGGATTTGAAATCGACGAACTCCACGAAGAGGCGAGACTTTGAGGTAGACATGGTCACCAACTTCGAAACTGAGTTCACGACGACGATTGTCGGCGTAACTCTTCTGACGAGACTGAGCCTCTTTAGTCGGCTTCTGATCATGTCCACTTGCTCTTGAGCTTCTTGAATAAGATCTGGGCCGAAGAATTTTCTTTCTCCAACTTCAGACCAGAAAAGAGGGGTTCGACATTTCCTTCCATACAACGCTTCAAAAGGCAACACTTGCAGACTAGATTGGAAACTGTTATTATAAGAGAATTCGGCGAAAGCCAAACTTTTCTCCCAATTGGAGCCATATGACAGCACACAGGCTCTTAACATGTCTTCCAAAATTTGATTGGTCCTTTCCGTTTGTCCATCAGTCTGAGGATGATAAGCTGTACTGAAATTCAACTTAGTACCCAGAAGACGGTGCAAACTTTCCCAGAAACGAGAAGTAAACTGGGAACCTCGGTCAGAAACAATTGTCTTCGGTACGCCATGAAGACGGACAACATTCTCCAGATACAACTCGGCAAGCTTATCTCCAGAATGAGTAGTCTTGACCGGAATAAAGTGAGCCACTTTAATCAGACGGTCAACGATTACCCAAATGGAATCATGCCCTTTCACGGTTCTTGGCAAACCAAGAATAAAATCCATGCCGATATCTTCCCATTTCCACTGTATCTTCAAAGGTGCGAAGTCTGCGGACGTTGATGCTCGGCTTTGACACCGCATACATCACAGATTGCGACATATGCAGCGACATCCTTTTTCAAACCGGGCCACCAATATTCCTGTCGGAGATCTTGATACATCTTTGTACTTCCAGGGTGAATTGAGAGGGGAGACTCATGGGCTTCTTTGAGAATTAACTCTTTTAATTCCGGATCATCAGGAACATATATTCGATTTTCGAACATAAGCACTTCATCTGAACTTTCACGGAACTTGGATTCCTTTCCTTGCTTCAATTCTTCACGGACTTTGATAATTGCTTCATCTTTGAGCTGAGCAGATTTAATCTGGGACTTAAGGGTTGGTTGCACCTCTAGGGCGGCCAAATAACCTTTTTCGACAACTCCCAAATTAAGCTTTTGGAAATCTTTTACCAAATCGGATTGACCGGTCAAAGATGAAACAGAAAGACAGTGAAGCTTTCGACTTAGAGCATCTGCTACGACATTGGCTTTACCAGGATGGTATTGAATGCTAAGGTCGTAATCTTTTATCAACTCTAGCCATCTTCGTTGTCTTAAATTTAGATCAGGCTGGGTGAAGAAATATTTCAGACTCTTATGATCGGTGAATACATCGCATTTGTTTCCAATCGTAATGACGCCAAATTTTTAAAGCGTGCACTACCGCGGCTAATTCCGCATCATGAGTCGGATAATTGAGCTCATGAGGTCGAATCGACGGAGGCGTAAGCTACGACTTTTCCTTCTTGCATAAGCACACACCCAAGCCCACTCTTGAAGCATCACAATAAACATCAAAGCTTTTATGGACATCGGGCAACACTAGCACGGAGCCGATGTTAGCCTTTTCTTTAATTCCCAAAACTTTCTTCGCATTCGTGTCCATTCAAACTTCTTTTCTTTCTTGAGAAGTCGGGTCGAGGAGGATCTAGCGATTTTAGAGAAGTTCTCGATAAAGCGGCGATAATATCCCGCTAGACCGAGAAAACTTCGAATTTTCGGAACAGACTGAGGGGCTTCCCAGTCTAGAACAGCTTTGACTTTACAGGGATCAACGGAAATACCTCCTTTCGAAAGAATATGACCAAGGAAAGCAACTTCTTTTAGCCAAAATTAGCACTTCTCGAATTTGGCATAAAGCTTATGCTCTCGAAGCTTTTCAAGAACCATGCGCAAATGCTGCACATGATCTTCTTCAGATTTGGAATAGACGAGAATATCATCAATGAATACCACTACGAACTTATCCAAATACTTCATGAAAACTTTATTCATGAGGCACATAAAATTAGCAGGAGCATTTGTAAGTCCGAAAGACATCACGGTATATTCATATAGACCGTAACGAGTGGTAAAAGCGGTTTTAGGAATATCTTCCGTGCGATCTTCAATTGATAGTACCCATGTCTTAAATCAATTTTGAAAAGATTTGAGCACGGTCAATTGATCGAATGGATCATCGATACGAGGCAAAGGATATTTGTTCTTAATTGTGACATCATTCAATGCACGATAGTCCACGCACATGCATATTCCACCGTCCTTTTTAGGCACAAAAAGAACTGGACTACCCCAAGGAGAAGAGCTAGGTCGAATAAAGCCTTTTCTTAATTGCTCTGGAATTTGATTCTTTAGTTCGACTAACTCATCCGGGGCATTCGATAAGGGCGCTTGGATATAGGCGCTGCTCAGAACAAGGTTTATAACAAACTCTATATCCCTATCCGAGGCAGCACGGCAACTCATCCGAAAAACATCAAAACCTCGGAGACAATTGGAATCTGGCTAAGATCTTTTACTATGGCTGAACAAAGGGAAGCTTGAGAATTCGAAGAACTTTGGATGCAAGAGAAATGAACTGGAATTCCTTCAGGGCTAACCAAAGAAATGGATCGATTGGCACAGTCTATGCATCCTTTAAACTTAGACAACCAATCCATACCAAGGATTACTTCTAACCCTGAGGTTTCTATAAGGATAAGATCAGCATGAAACATGACTCCATTAATTTCAATGCTAACCTCAGGACAAAACTTCATTGAATTCATGACTGAACCAGGGGAATAGATTACCATTTTGGCAGAGAGGAGATCAATTTCTAAGTTATTCTGATCAGCAAATTTCTTAGAAATAAACGAGTGCGATGCTCCAGAATCAAACAACACCAAAGTATGTACCGAGTGCAGTGAAACATACCCAAGATTACATCCGGCGCTTCGCTTGCTTCTTCAAGATCACATGATGAAGGCGACCGCTACTCGCACTGCGATTAAGAGCTGCAGCAGGCTTGACAACCTGAGAATTCCCAGCTCCTGAGGGTCGACCTTGGGGTCTCTGAATTCCGCGACGATCGCGCCTCGACGCTGACCTCTTTTAGGCGAGCATTTGCATAATGCCCCGCTCTTTGCAATGATAGCAGTCACACCGGTGCTTGATTCTAAACTCGAGTCCTTCCTTCATTACCGCCGAGGGACGAAAGAGGTAAGGTCTGGGGCCGGGTGCTCGACCTTGACGCTTTGTCGGCGCCGACGAGGCGAGGAGGTCGAACATTGGTCGGCCGACCAACGCGGCCTCGGCAAATTCGGATCGCGACTTTCCGCGCCATCCACTTCCTCTTTCGACTTTCCATAACATCACACGAACTATGCTCGGCGATTATAGCCTTGTCCACGAGTGTTTGGAAGTCGTGGAAGTCGTGAATGGCGAGAAGATGCTTAACTTCATTATTCAGATTGTCCCGGAAGTGCTCAATTCTTCGGGCTTCTGAACTGACTTCTGATGACGCATAGCGAGCAAGGTAATTGAAACGGTGAAGATACTCCATTACGGACATATTTCCTTGACGCAGGTCAAGAAATTCCCGTCTTTTTAAATTCACCAGGCTCGAAGGAATATGCGTCTTCCTGAAAGCTTCGACGAAAATATCCCAAGTAACTTCTTGACCTTGGGGCCTTGTCGCTTGGAAATTTTCCCACTGATCGCGGCTCCACTGAAGTTGGTACGACGATATAGGACCTTCTCATGATCATTGCATTGGGCAATGGTCAACTTGCTTCCAATAGCTCGTAGCCAATCATCAGCGTCCAGGGGATCTGATGAAGAAGAAAAGGTTGGAGGCCGGGTCTTCAAAAATTCTCCCAACTTGGACTGATGGGAGGCTTCACCAACACCGGCCTAGAACTTGCGGCACCAAGGTTAGTCGATTTTGGACCAAGCTGTTGGAGCAACAGGTATTCGTCTGGCGACCTGCTCTATCATCGCAAGCACTTGGGCCATGGTTGGCGGCCCGCAACCGCCCTCCGAACTTCTTCTTCTTGGACTTGAGGAGGCGGCGAATCTCGACGGCTTGGACGACGCGACGAAGATCCTCTGATCGCCGACGGATGGATGGATTAGGATGGCCGAGTGGCGAAGTCACTCGCCGAGGGTGAGTTTCCGGTTTCCTCACTCCCTAATCTCATCCAAGGACCAGGTTGCGAGCATCTCAAAACAGATTATTAATGAATTAAGATCTACTTTAAATTTTAATTTCGCTTGTTACCAAATGTTTTAAAAGCACAACTTGATTACTATTATTACGGATCACAACGTCGTAAAAATATTAACTGAAAGTTAAATATTTACGAGTAGGAACCAAAAGCACACAAAACAATATAAAGCAAGAACTTTATTTCAACTTTATAATATTCACAACAAAACATACCATTTATTTTTGACGTTACTACATAAGAGGAAAAAGGGCAACACCAAAAACCTCTTCTAACACTACTCATCATCTGACAAACTCACAGACTGTTACTATCTCTACGACTAGAACTCTCGGCATCAGGAGGATAAGGGGTCTCCTGACAGCGATGCTCCTGCGGTATCTGAGGACGCCGCGGAGGAAAACTATGGGGATCTACCTGGATGCTCGGCAACCTAGGGCGACTCCCTATCACTGACATCCTTGCCTGGCGACACCTGGGTGGTACTGGGGCGTCGTCGGGCACAGGTGCCTGAGGGAATTGCCCCAGAACTGAGCGAGGAACAATACCTCTGGCAACGCAGGGAGCGATAGCATTCTCTAGGAATGCTACACGCGACGCCTCCTCAGATTCGCTATTGCCCGACGGCAACATCGTCCGAGGCATTTATGAATTCCACTAGGTTACGTAAAGTGGGATTTTGTAACCCAGTGGCATCCATATAGCTATTCTCCCACTGGTGGTCGGATGGAATCCTCCTATATACCACCGCCGATTCGGGTAAGGCGTGGCAAAACCGACAATAGCCATATAAGCGGCTTCATTCATGGCCATCATGAGGAAGATCCGGGACCTCAAAAGATAAAAATTCTTCACTATCTTCATCTCGGTAGGGATATCCACCTAGCTATGTATTCCACAGAGACAGTAACTAATCGCGGCGTGGAATACTATATATCGTGGATTTTCGGAAAATGGTAAATTTTAGCAAACAAGTAAGAATTCCCGCCATGCCGTAATTCTCCTATTAGTGGAAGTATAACATGGGTGTATCCGCCCATCGCACATTTAACAAGGAATTTGCATTCCTAATTAAATGTAAGACAAGAAAGTAAATTTTTTTGGAAGAAAAGATTCTAGCGTAAATTTAAAAATAGGAAAGAGTTATTAACAAGTATACGATAACCAAAAGAGGAGTTTCATGCATATAAAGAATAGACAGGTAAGATGTCCTAATTCAAAATTTTAGTTCACTTGGATCCTAATATCAAGTTTTAAGTTTTTATTACTCCCATACTACCTAAGGTTTCCTACAGAACAAGATGGCTCGATACTAACTTGTAAGGCCCCATTTTTGATAAATAAATACCAAAATGGATACCATGTGCATACAAGACTAGTCCCATGATCGGTAGCTAGTACGCACAAACACAAATTGATATCACAGTCATACACAAACTTTATTACACAGCGGAAGTAAGATTACATATTATTTTTACAATACCAAAAGTAAAACTGCAGTGGAGACAAATTCTTGTAGTATGCCTCTTTAACCCATTGTTCCACAGGCAACTGACAAGGGAAAATCCTTAGATAAATTCATTGTTAAATTCCCCGTATCCTGTATATCAATGTAAGAATCGTCGGGGAAGTCTGTTTCTTCACCTAAAAACATCAACATTGGCAAGTTGAGTACTTACGTACTCGCAAGACTTATGCAAATCCTAAAATACATGCAGGCCATTCCAATGAAAGGCTATTAAGGTTAATTTGCATAAAGCTGGTTTGAAATGTAAATACAGAATAATATATTGCAAAATGGAAATTAAATAAAAGCAATTTAATATTGAAAGTGATAGATTGTAAGCATCAATAAATCACGAATGTTTGGGTAAATCGATCATACTCAAAATCATTTCCTTCCACACAATGAAATGACTACTTCCGCACACAATGAAATGACCAACACGTGGTAGAAACCACTTTTTATGAAAATAAGCAAAGCGCTAACTATGTGATGACTTTACAAGTGTCCATGATCATGACGCTGCTAACCGATTAGTTTTACACTCTACGAGGTATACTGACTTTCCCCACAAGACATGACCGACTCTTTGAGCAATCGATATTTGCACACCGCTTTGGTGTGCCGCAGAGAGTCATGTTATAACTGTTACATTATTTAAATCTAACTTTGCACCAAAGACGGTGACGATAAACCCATTACGTGGTGTAAGAACTCGAGCATAGAAATGATGGAACTACCCACGAGGATGGTGTACACCGTTATATTGGTAGACGTTTAATCCATGATCACCTCGGTGTGACGCCCCGTCGAGCAATTCATTAAGAAACATTTCATTACTACTCGCCTTCCAAGTGCAAAGCTAGTTTTAAACAACTTAATAAGTTAGAGCTGTCCCATACCAAGACTTGTGGTTGTATGAATATTCTTGGCCCGAAACAACTCATAGTTCGGTCCTTAATCCGACACGGGCAATAATCTCCACCCTACACTACGTGCAAAGACATGCACAACCGGCTATTGCCAATAATTGCCCGCATCTAAACCATAGTTTTATTTTCATTTTCCAACCAAATACCAACCACAAAAATGGTCATACCCATTTAAATGTCATGTCCAAAGTCTTTAATCATTTCACGCTTTATCTTCATTTAGCTTTGGCTAAGCATTTCACTAAATGTGAGTAACCTGCATTGACATTAAATATTGTCTAAGCTATTCTAGGGTTTTCAAGGTTCACAATTTTCTACTTATCAAGGAAGTTCTATAAGTCTACTGTACAATTACCATTACCCAAATATAGCAGAGCTTTAACAAAATAAAGTATGCGATAAAACATTTAATGAAAACATTTATAAAACTGGGATCAATATGATCAAAGGGTTTGCTTGCCTTGTTGAGTGTCCTCGACTTGAACTCTGTTCATCGAATACACCGGTTTAAATGCTTTGATTCTACACGTCGTATGGCGACATATAGTAAATACCAAATTTCAATAAGGCCAAAAGAAATCAGATGGAAGTATTCAAATAAAATGATTTCACAAATTTCAGGAATGGTTACTTGAGTTATTTGTTTTTCTTTTGCAATTTAAAGATTTGATTTATTTAAACGCTTATGGCATTATTTGCTACCCATTTTGTAACTCAAATTTTATTATAATACACCCTAAGTATTTTTACACATTCTGGTTCCTGAGATTACATGGATTCTAATAAAATTTATTTTACTAAATTTGGAGGTTATTTGCAAAATTTTCATGAATGACATATTTCTAACCTTTCTTTTGAATTTGAATTCGAATTTCAAATAAAATTCAATTCTGAAATATTTTTGCATATTCTGAATCTACTGAATTTTATATGAATTTAGAAATTTATTTCATCAAATTTGGTTAAATGATTCAAAAGTTATGGCTAAATGAATATCTAGGTTTTGAATAAACACCGAAAATCAGAAAACTGCCGAAAATGGAAAGTACGCTTTCGCTACGAAAACGCGCTTTCCATTTCGGCGGCGGGGCTACCGAGGCGCTGACAGGCGGGCCCATCGGTCAGCGATCCGCATCTGCGGGCTGGCCGACGCGCTGGTCCATCGATCGCGCGAGGCTGGCGAGGTCGACAGTGGGGACGGGACGGCGCGTGACTCGCAGATGTGCAAGAGATCGACCGACGGCCCATCGTCATCGACGCGACGCCGAGCCCAGCGCAAGCAATTGATGTACCGAGGCCCACAAGGCGCCGATCGACGCTGCGCATGAGACCGACAGGGTCGGGCTCATTGGTCCGACAGCTGGCTCACGCTTAGCGCGAGCGGCGGAGAGGCTGGCCCGCTAGCGGTGACCAGAGCGGCCGCGGCTTCCGGTTCGCGCGGCGAACCGGAGCGGACCGACGGATCGATTCCACCGAGGCACCAAGAGTTGGCGCACCTTTGGGTGGGTGGCGCGGTGGCCGAGGTGGCCGGGAAGGCGGTTGGCACCGGTGAGGCGGCGGAACTCACTATCGGCCGGCGAACACGCAAACGAAGTTATCCTAGGCTTGAAGATCACCACTACGAGCATCGGTGAGCTTCAAGGATTCCATTTCGGGTTTAGATCAAAGAATGGATGGCGGAGGAAGGTTCTCACCGTATGTGGTGGCGGAAGAAGAACACGGTGGAGGAGCTCACGAGGAAGAAAGGGCTTTACGAGGCTTGGGACGAGTTCTGGAGGCTCAAGGAAGCCGGTCGAAGGAATTGGGTTGGAAACGACCGAGGGAAGATTTGAAGTTTTGCCCTCTTTGCGGTTTTGCCGCCGCCGGGAAGAAAGCCAAAGCAACGGCGAATGGGTTTCTCGGGAGGCGAATCGGGTGCCGCGACGCGAGGAGAGGGGTTTATATAGGAGAGGAAGGCGGTTTGGGCGCAAGAGAGAGAAAACCGAGACAGCTGCCTCGCTGGAGAGAGCCAAAGAGAGGGGAAGAAGAACGCGGCTGGGAGGCTGACACGCGGGGGCCAGATATCGGTGGCTGTCGGCTGAGTTGGCTCGCTGACAGCCCGGGCCCACATGTCAACGATGGCAAGAAAAGAACTCTGGAGAAGGCTCACGACCGAACGGGATTTCAACGGAAATTTTGACCGTCAAAAGAGCTCGAAATTTTATAATAATTTTACCAGCAGTCGGAAAGATAATTACCAGCCTCCTGAAAATTTTTCGCTATTTTATGATGCATGTAGATTTTTATAAAATTCTGACATTGCAACAGTTGCTGCATTTCCCATTCGGTTTTTCTTTTAATTTGCGATTTAAATTAAGTGATTATTTTACAAAACTTTTTATTACGGTTTGAAATGATATTATACACCTTATGTAAAAATTACAGACTTTAATTATTATTATTTAATTTTTAAAAATTCTAACATTACTGTTTTCCAGATTATTTATTCACTGTTCTTGAATTTTTAAAATTATAAAATTAATTATTCAATTCTTGATATTTTTACTGAAGGTTTATACTGTTTTGATGTCGGCAATATAAAAATATTGGATCAGGATGACTTATAGATATTTTTACCAAATTGTTTTACCATTTTACCCTGAGATATTTACTCATGATTATCTTTGATTAATTAATATTTTTACTAATTCAGCTTACCAACCGACTTAAGCAAGCTGAGGAGAGCCCTCATATATTTATGGTGGCTTTGGTAAATTTTTGTTGAATTAACATTTTTACTTTTTACCATTTTCTATTTACCATATTCTTTGTTTCACTTTCTTGCATTAAAGAAAATCCAAAAGAATATACAGAAAATCCAGAAAATTCAGAAATTTCAAAAATAATACACAAAAGATTTTTCTTTCATTTTTCTTTATTTTATAATTTTTGAGGTCATTACGTTGTCGAGGAGTACTCCGACCGAAAGTCCGCTGGCGATTCGGTCATTCCAATCCTTTCCTTGCCGCCTCGTCACGTTGTCGCGCGTCGGCGCCAAGGTACTTTCCCGATCCTACTACTCCTCATCTTTGCGAAATTAATGTGGTGTGTACTTACTGTTTTGCATTGCAGATGACCCGGATGGGTCTTTGCGATGGCACTCGATTCACAGACCGTATGCGACCATGGGTCAGGCAGCAGGACGCCAGACTCGACTAGAGGGTCACCGAGACCGCCAGACGACCATGACATGTAACGATCGATTACATGGAGTGGTTCGCCCACAAGACTCGCCTCGTGGTGGGTACACACCAGACCCAGACGTCGACGGCAGCATCCAGGCGGACACGCACCCTTCACAGATGTCCCGGAGGGACAACGCCTCGGTAAGTGTCGCAACCGGCTACATGGGCACGCTTTTTCATGTAAATTACGAATAACAATCGACGTTACATGCGCACTCACCATGGGGAGATTGAGGTGGAGGCGTGTCCATGTTGACGCGCCTACGGGGCATACAGTGACCACCGTCGAGTCCGAGACGGCTTGGGCTCGGGTCCTCGATAGGATGAGGCGGTTGGCTCACTTGGCCACCTGGGGGCGCGGAGACGCCGGCGGACGCAAAGACACCACGCCCTCGCGCCCAAGACTCGCCTCTACCCGCCGGTGCCTCGCCACGCTCCCACCACCGCAGTGGGGACAGTGGTGAGGGAGGCTCCCTCTGCCTCACCCTACCCCGCGGTTCCTCGCACGCCCCACGCAGCAGCTAGCGGGGGACAGTGGGCTGCGAGTCTCCCTCGTCGTCTCGCCCCCAGGACCCACAGGTGGTTTTGACGACCACTGTGGACGACGAGTTCGACACGGAGGAGTACCTTCGACCGACTACCTCGACCCTCTCGGCCTCGAGAGCGCCGCCACGAGGCACGCCGCCGCCGCCACACTACTCTTTACTGCGCGCAGGCCGGCCTAGGAGGGACGTCCGTCCGCTGTCGCCACTCACCTACCCCACGGGCCAAATCAGGAAGCGTGGCCGTGATTGACTTGTTGTACGGATGTATTTTTGTAATGGCTTTACGTTCAGCAGCATATTGTACAACTCTCCGAGTTAGTAACATGACAGCCTTATCACTTTAAATTGTTCAAATTCATGTATGCATTGCTTGCCTATGCCACACGACGTGACAACACACTAACGTCTCGGTGCACCTATCGCCTCTAGTAGGGGCGATCGCCCTAATATGAGGCGATCGCTCCATACCCGGACGATATCTGGCCTTTATAACATTCGTTCTCACAAGCGGTCTCGCAAAGAATACAGGAAGAAAGAATAGAGGGTGAGGAAAAAATTCAGATCAATCGAAAATGCCGGCGCGCAAGTGCAAAGGGAAAGGGAAGGCAAAGGAAGAAGCAAGTGCATGCCCGCGCAATTTAGCGTACCAAGATCTCTTCCTACCTCGTGGAGTCAGAGCACCCATGTGTATGTGCGGAGATATTTGCAGCTTGTCCGCTCTTGGGAAATTTCAACTTGGAAGAGGAGGTATTGAAGTGCCGCAACTACGCCTTCGATCCGCCGAGAAGAGCACGAAGGATCGCCGCATGGTAACAATCGACGGGTTACATAATATTTGTGAATGAAACTTTGCTAATTTACGTTTCATGCGTCACCTCCGCCATCTGTGAATTTGAGCGATGGTTTGATACGGAGATCAACCCCGAGGACCAACGGCTTCTTGACCAAGCCAACCGCGGAGACGAGTTCACGCGGCGGCTTCAAGAACAACGCGATGTCGCACGCGAGGAGGCATGTAGGAAGGAAGCGGAGGAGAAGGAGGCCGAGAGAGAGAGGAAACGAGAGAGGGCGCGGCGCGCCAGAGAAGCTCTGCCGGAGGCATGGGCGAATGGGAGGTGGCCTCGAAGCACTCAGTAGACGTCTGGTGTTAACTTTGGTTTTCTTTGTTCGTGGTACTCCTTTCAGTTTTAAGTCGTAATAAAGAGTACGGCCTAACCTTAAAGTGTATGCTCACTATCCGAAGGGCTCGTATATGTCCTACTGCTCTAGTTGTCCCAAATGATGTTATTTTTGTCCATCAAGATAGGTTATAGCATTTTAAGTTCATCAGATTTGATTTCATCGAGTTTGACCCTCGTTTGCGAAAGATATGGCCATTTTGATGTTTTACCGATTGCATGTTCGGACAACAATAAAATAGTGCAGCCTAAAGTGACATCTAAATATTTTTATATAATTATAACCTATGCAAGCCCAAGAATGCAACAAAACGGGTTCTCAAATTTTGAGGTCCTTCGACATTATTCTAACTGCTTGAACAATGAATGTTATAAAGGGTTTAAACTAGCCATCTTTGATTCAAAATGCAATCATATTTAGATATTTTTGCAAAAATGAAGTGCATAAGGTTGTAGTAACTTATTCTATTTATTTCATGATTTATGGATCAACACACATTATAATTCCTTCACAATCCATAGTTAGAGCCTAGCATTCAACTCAAATAAAAATATTTTTCTGCAAACAACATATGGATTTTTATTTTACAGTCTAATTCTCATTCCAAAATTTAAATTTAGAAATAAGTTTCATTTAATTTGGACACTCCTAGCAAAAGTTATGAGGTTCATATTAAAAAGGCATATAGTAATTACAAAAAATACTTAAAAAACCAGTCAACTGGCAAACTCTGTCTCAAAGTGACAGTGGGGCCCACCCAACGGCGCCGACGGAGCAACGGCGCAGGCATATCGCCGTGTATGGGATCGCCCATAAGGCGAGGCGAGGGGCATTTTAAATAAATTTTTTCTGGACGATAGTTTTGAAAAAGAATAAAAAATATTAAAGAAAAAATTCCTTCTTTTTCTTATATATAAGGGCTTTTTTTAAGTGTGCTTGACTTTGCTTTAACTTTGAGCTAAAAGCTCTCCCAAACAGCATGGCTTCAAAGCAACTGGGAAACTAAGTCACAGCAAGCACCCCAAAGTCTAAAGAATGAGGAGGAGCTTTTCACCGTGGCTTCGCTTGACTCCTCCTAACTCGCCCGCTCCGTCTTCCCAACATTTGCCACCCCGCCTCACCGCCTCCACGTCACCTCCCCACTCGGATGCTGCTGTACTTCACTATGTTGCTACCTTCCATTTCGATTAGCCCTTAAAAGTTACAATTGCAGTGACGGTTGCTAAACAAAGATAACAAGAAAAGCCACAAATTGCTTTCTAATCTAGCAAACTAAAAGCAAATTTTCACCTAGCCACGACTCCACCAAATGTGCCCAAAGTCGATGGGATATCCACTTAGGGTGCCACGTCACCTATTCTTTTGTACAAAAGTCTCTCGCAAAATTTTAATTTATGTTCAAGTCCTTCCACTGGGGCGCTTTTGCAAAAAAAATCCTCGTGGTTTCGCAAAAATCACGTATGGCTCTAGAAATTACGTTTAGGTCCTCCTCGACTCTTTTGCACAAAACCCTGCCCTACACGATTTAACAAGAAAGCCCTTAGTAATTCCCAAAAAGATCCCATGGTGCCCTCTAGCAATTTTACTCGCAGGCCCTTGGGGTCTCGGAAATTTACGAAGAGATCCTTTGCGATTTTACACGAGGACCCTTGGAGTTCCGGAAATCCGACGTATCCCGTTTGGCGTGGCGTCGCGCGCAAACCCATCTAGTAGGGTCAGAACCAGCCAAGCTCCAACGATTCTAGCTTCCTAGTCTTGAGCTCGGTAAAAGTTTTAGTCAAACTTGAGCGGTTGAGTTGGGGTTTGAGTTTATATTTGGACTTGAGTTCAACTCGAGTAAAGTCGGTAACAAAGAACAATTTAACATGCAATAATTTCAACAATAAGAAAAAGTTTAAGCTCGAGCTCAGCTTAAGTAAGCTCGGTAAGAGTTAACATACAGTAATATTTAATAAGTGATACATAAATTTACCAAAACTCGCGAGCTCGAGATCAAACTTGAGGTCGAAAAGCCTAAAACGAGTCGATCTCAAGTAGCTCGTAAGCATGGAGTTTTTTTTACCGCCATAGGCGCTGGTACATGCTGCGGACCAGCCAGCCCACACGCCGTGCCGAGGCACCTCCGGCTGCGTCCGACCGGCCTTCCGATCGATCTCGTGCAGGTGTACTTCTTTTATGTTGGTGTGCGCTTGCATTTGGCACTCGTACGCGTAGATTGTCAACTTAGCCAGTTAGCTGAACAGATCAACAGAACTCGTTCATATTGCTTTGTGTCACTCTAGTTTGTTCTGGTATGAATTTCTGGCTCATGTCTCCCACTGTCTGATCGTGTAACTTAACTATGCCGTAGATCAGGAGAGCAGCAGGGAGCTGGTAACAATGTTTTCTCTGAACTTTATGAGGAACGTTGTAATTACTAACTTAATTAGTACCTAATTTACACTGGAGGGTAATACTAGCTCAAGTGGTTGCCCACCAGTGGCGGAATTAGAAATTTTCTAATGAGTGTGTTCGCGCCCCATGCCGCCCGCCTGCTGCCCACCCGGCTCACGCAACGCTCGCCGCCGAGTCGCTCTGCTGCTTGCCGCGCGGCACCGCGCCTAAAGCCGCTTACTAGCTACCGCCGCCACCGCCCTGCCGCTTGCCACATCGCTCGCATGGCCCGCCCGAGCCACATGCTTGAGCCACGTGCCACGACGCCACCTCACCCCCTGCATTGCTTCAGGCTTGCCGCTACCGAACCACTTGCCACGCCACTCTTCGCGCCCACGCCGCGGCTGCGCACGCCAAAGCCACTCGCTGCCATCGCCCACCCGAACCGCCACGACACCTGCCGCACCGCTCGCCTAGGTAGCTTGTTGTTAGATCCGTCTCAATGTTAGATAGATTCCGACAAGAAAATTAGGATTTGAGAGTAGAAAATGAATTGGGAAAGTAAGTTTTTGTGCTAGGTACTTTACTCTACTTAGGCTAAAGTTTTGCGAATCAACCCTGATTCATTTTCTTCTAACCAAAACAGGCTTTAAAGCATTCTGTCTTTTACAACAATGAAAAAGAGCGGTAAAACGAACATGAAAATTAACTCAGTTGATTACATGACTCTGAACAGTAGAACCGACATTACACACAACATTAATTACTACTCTCGTTCTGGGACGTCGGGTCTCACTTAAGTCATATTTGTGTTTTGATCTCAACCCTTGATCTTACTTTAATTGAAATTGGTCACCCGTTATGTTCATTGCCGACTTTGCTGCTGACTGCAAATTTCAAACTCTCCTCTGCTTCTTCATCCGCATAGCTCGGTCCCCGACACTTGCATTCTCAAAATTTTGAGAGTGCCGGGCATACCCAGACTGCCTAGTACCACCTTGTTGCCTATATATGACAGCCTCTCAGTAGGTGCTGTCATGGACATGGGTCTGCTCGGTCTTTACGTGCGAAGACGTCAAGAGAACTTGCGGCTCATGCAGGTGACCAGCACGTCCATGCATACAAGGAGGCATGCTATTATCTTATCTTAATTATTATTAACTAGTTTAAAATGGTCGTATCAATTAGTTAGTTGGTTAGTTGTTATCACTTAGTTTAAGAGGATCTTATCAATTAGTTTGTTGGTTTGCTTATTTGGTAGGGCCGGTTTCTGTAAAAGCATGTGACTGCCTCTTGTCACATTAAGTAAGAATGAATCAAGAAGTTCCCATCTAGTCCAATAACTCTCCCGTATTATCATATCCCTACAAAAGCGTCACTATTCTCTTAGCGTTTTCTCCTTCAAGCTATGTCATATGGTCTCTTCCAATGGTAGTTACCCTCGTCATGTACAAGGTAACATGGAATCAGAGCACTCAATCCCTTCCCACAACTTCTCCTACCATGGGTACCAGACCTATTGCCAAGTCGTTGGCCATGAAAAAGGCTAACTCCAGCAAAATAGCCATTAGTACCAATGATAATGACAAGAAGATGGTTATCGTCTTCCTCAACATTCATACCACCACCACCATAGCTCGAGGACAAGCTGCAATGAAGGAGGAGAAGTTGTCACGTATTGTAATTATTGTTCAAGTGCACTATTTATACATGTGAATAGTACCCACGGTAATGTAGCAACCACACAAGGTAGGATTAGATTAGTTAGGACCGAGATAAGATTAGTTAGGATTAAGATAAGATTAGTTTCCTTTAGATAGGATTAGTTCCTTTAAATTAGATATTGCTTTCTTACGAGTCAAGTAAGTCATCCCTATAAAATGGATAGCATGTATCTATTATCAATTAAGCAATAAAGATGAATTAATTAAGTCTTACTCCCAAGGTTCTTCA